>CM070724.1:36326383-36926383 GCA_036346275.1 Otatea glauca
AATATTCCCATAAATTTTTCTGATTATGAACAAGCTGTATGAATTTATTAAAATTTAGACAGTGCTACTATCCTGATTAAAGCCGTACCGGCAAAAATGAACGAAATGAAAAATGGTACAAACCACTTTAGAAAATTTGAAATTTTTTGTGTATGGTTATGATGCATTATTAATATTCTCATAAAATTTTCTGATAATAAACAAGCTGTATGAATTTATTAAAATTCAGACAGTGTTACTATCCTGATTAAAGACATACCGGCAAAAATCAACCAAATGAAAATGGTACGAAGCACTTTATAAAATTGGTAGGACTCCATAGATATTGAAGAAAAGTCAAAAAAAAAAGATAGTAGCACTGTCACCACAATTGGTTGATTTTTGTCGGTATGGCTTTAATGAGGATAGTAGCACTGTCTGAATTTTAATAAATTTATACAGCTTGTTTATTATCAGAAAATTTTATGGAAATATTAATAATACATCATAACCATACAATTATTTTAAAAAAATTTCTAAAGTGGTTTGTACCATTTTTCATTTCGTTCATTTTTGCCAGTATGGCTTTAATTAAGATAGTAGCACTGTCTAAATTTTAATAAATTCATACAGCTTGTTCATCATCAGAACATTTTATAGGAATATTAATGATGCATCATAATCATATATAAAAAATTTTAAAAAATTTTAACGTGGATTGTTTCATTTTTTGTTCGGTTAAAATTAACTTGTCAGCGTTTCATCAAGACAGTTGCAATTTTCGAATTTTTAAAAATTCCTCATATGTGATAATTTTCTAGAATTTTTATGAAAATATCATTGATGTGTCACGAACCTCTACAAAAAATTTGGAATTTTTTCAACATTTATGGAGTTCTACAAAAAAATTTCCTCACTTGCGTCGCCCTGCCACCACCTGCCCCGGCCCCACCCCCACTCCAGCGAGTTCCGCTGGAACTCGCTAATTCCTGCGGTTCCAGTCCGCACGAGCCGAAAAAATTTAAATTTTTGTTTCAGCGGACGCCGTCCGCTGGAAGTTGGGGGAAAAATATTAATTTTTTTTCCGCGGATCATGTCCGCTGAAATCGGTAATAAAAATATAAAAAAATCCCGCGAATCGGTTCCGCTGGATTATGTTGTAGATGGGCTATTTTTACTATTTCTTTCTATCGGCGGCTAATCGCGGAAATTTTTTTTTATCCGGCTACAACCGTAAAAGTTCCTATTTGCCGACCGTTGGGCCCGCATGAGGTTGTACGTCACAGAGTTGCAAAATTCTATGACCGGATTTATCAATGCATTGATCTAGCTAGTTCTTGTTTATCTTCGAGCCGATGTGCAGGTCTCTTTCGGTTTGATTTCTTGTTCTTAGACTTTTTCTGTAATGTTGCTATAAATCGATAACTGTGGAGGAGAAGCACCAAACCCAAATGGTTAATCTAGTTCCATTAATTGTTAGTACCTTAATTAGCATCTCTAACTTTTGCTATATCTTCATGCACATGAAATCTTTTGATCATTCTTTGGCTGGCACCTAGGCAATTTTCATCACTAGCTGCTCATTCCTTGATATGCTAGTTGAGGGGTGCTTCTACGCATCTCTTTGTAAAAGTTACACAAATATTAAAGTATGAATGAATGGTCGATGATGAGTAGAATATCAATTGAGATATTACTTGCTGCAAAAATGTTATAGAGAGATGCCTAACATCCATATTAAGTCCCATTTTCATTATAGATTTTTTTTACAAAAGTTAATCTTTCATTGTTTTGTGTGTCCTTGATTATTTTTCATCTTTGTATTCTAAAAAAAAAATCCACTTTCTCTATTGCACATCATGCTAACATTTTATTCTAGTTCTTTTGTTATACCTCAACCATTTCAGTGCCATGAAGAACCTAGATCTAGTAGAACCAGTCCACAATATTATATACGCCTTTTAAACTCAATCAAATTAGATTTTTTACCCTATTAACTAATTCTTTGAGTGTTTGACTTACTTCCATATCTTGGTGGATCAAGTTTCAAATGTTGCGACGAATGCCAAATTAATTTGATGCTGTATCGATCGCACGGTCTTGTAGTTCGTCAAGTGATCTTTGCATCATGCCTTGACCAAGATGCATTTTCCGTTGTTGCTTGCAATGCACTCCATTTTTGTACTACTAGTCCTTTGGTTCTTGCTTCATGTGATCAAATGCTTCTTTGATTTAAAAGAAGTGCACTCCATTGTTGTACTACTAGTCGGTTGGGCTTTTCAGAGAGGACCTTTCTTTAGAGTGAAATAGACTTTGTAATTGAGATTGTCTAATGCACCTGAAGTTTCAAACCCTGACTCAAATTTGATGTTGATGTGTGCCCACGTCTCTTAATTTGCACTTTTTCTTCAACTTCCCGCGCCAAGCGATCAAGGCAGGTAGAATCTTAGTTGCATTTAGGACTGGGTTTGCTTCTTGTTTTCCTTTCTTCTGCTCTCCACTTTCTCAGATTTTGTTTCTTTTGTTGGAGTTATGCACCTCCTTCCTCCTTGGAGACTGTCCCACAAAGTGATTTCACCATTATAAAAATAATAGGTAGTTCACAGACAATCAAAACCGACTAATTTAATAAATATATACTTTTCTTGTATGATTCTGCAAGATTGTTAGTGGACAAGTTTGATTCTTAGTTCTAAAATCAGACACCAGGTAATGCCTGCTGAGAGTATAATTTTGTTAGAGCATGCCGATTACCAAAGTTACAGCAAATGTCAGTGCTTACTGCATAGTCTTCTTGGACATGCATGGTCATACAATCCCATTACCATATAAATATTACAATTGACCTGGCTTGGAGTGTCTAAACTTGTTTACTCAACGTTGTTGCTTGCTCGATTCTTTCACTTCATATAGAGGATCAATATAGTCTTCATCGCTGCGCGCAGAATACTCGTACGCAGACACCCCTGCTGTCTCTGAATCCTAACTATATCAATTGAAGTTGCATATATTCCTGTCTTTCTTGCTGTGTGTGTACGGAGCATGCTGTCGTTCTTCGCAAGACTTTGTCTCATTGGTTGTTCTTGACTTGAAGCCATCCATTTCATTAATCCCTGATAGCTAACGTAAGCTTTCTTTGACTTCCAAACCCATAAGTTTCTTCCTGCATCAGATTCCTCTGCAAGTCACTACTACTATTCAGTATCTGGGTGAAGCATATATAATCACTAATACCGCCATTCTTGTTCGGATCATGTGGAGATTCAGGGGCTTCTTTGAAGTATGTATGACCATTGTTTCCTTCCTTTTGCATTGTCTGGTGCAGAGTGCAGATTATCTTATCGCATGGATGCTTTCTTTCCATTGGAAAAGGTGCTGTGATTACAAGAAGAAACTAAAGAGAGGTGGTTCATCATAGACCGGAGAGTCGACTAACCTTTTGCAAACAAGGCCTTCGAGAGTTTGACAGTGAAAGATTTGTATGGGTTCCTATGCTAATGGTAGCAACAGCGAATATGAAGATCCTCCATCATTGGAGCAGCAGAAAGAACCGGTTTTACCTCTAAAACTGATGCCCTTACACGCTCATGGCTGGCTGCATGACATGAAGGTATCCTCACCTACTGCTATCCGTGTGAACAACGGTGCATCTGGCGCATTTGATCCGATCTACCGAGCTTGGATGGTGAGTTTACTACCTTACTGAAACATTGTAGTTGCAGTGTTGATCTTGGAAGAGCTGGTCCTATTGTGCATTCGTTGTCATTGCAGAAGAAGTATCCTTCAGCTCTAAATGCATTTGACCAAATTGTTGCCCATGGAAAAAGCAAGAAGATAGCGCTGTTCTTGGACTATGATGGCACCCTCTCGCCAATTGTCGATGAGCCTGACAATGCTATCATGTCCGATCAGGTAATTTCATTGCAGTATCTCTTTCTCATTGCCGAGTTGTACTGACCGAGCATCTGTACAATATCACATATACAGATGCGCGAGGTGGTGAAGAATGCTGCATTGCATCTCCCCACTGCAATTATCAGTGGAAGATCTCGTGATAAGGTGCATATGTCATCGACAAGCTTTCAACATAAAAATTATCGTTATTTTCTTTCTTGCTTTAACTGTACTCCTTTGTATTAACTGTGCCCCTTTTGTATCAATTTTAGGTATTTGATTTTGTTAAACTAACAGAACTGTACTATGCTGGTAGTCATGGAATGGATATCATGGGTCCAGTAGGGAAATCTGATATTGTTACTGACCATAGAAGCTGCACCAACTCCACTAAAAAGAAGGTAGGAAAAGAGAAAATCTATAGGGTATTATACTGGTAGAATATGGTGTGTAGTAGAAATCAAATATAGCTATTGATATGTTAAAAGCATTTCTATTACTATACTATCGGAGAAAGTATAAATAAATACTAACTAATCTGATCCATTGGATCGAAAAGAATGAACGGTCTATATTGAATTTAGTGTACCGTAAAAGAGCTATAGGAAAAAGTTTTTCAATTCAGTCAATAAGAAATATATTATCACCATTTAGCATGTTTGGTGCAAAGTACGATGGTTGTTTCTTGAAATGGAAGGGTTTTTTCTTACTGTTTTTGTAGGGTAAGGAGGTGAAGACCTTCCAGGCTGCTAGTGAGTTCTTACCAATGATTGACGAGGTAGAAAAGTTTCAGACTTTACAACTCCCATGTTCTGAGGTTGGTATTCATCAGGGTGTCATGCAATGCAGGTTTTTAGATTGCTCGTCAAGAAGACGGAGGGGATTGATGGTGCAAAAGTCGAGAACAATAAGTTTTGTGTGTCGGTACACTACCGAAATGTCAACGAGAAGGTGAAATTTTCATGTACTCAAAATCATTTGTTGGGAAGAAAAGCAGATGACAACTCCTTGCTTCTGATTCACTTGACTTTCAGGATTGGCCACTCGTTGTGCAGTGCACAGACGACGTCCTGAAAGTTTACCCTCGTCTACGACTGAGCCATGGACGAAAGGTAATCTCCAGTAACTGAAACCACTGGTTCCTGAAGGCGATCATCCGCTGTATCTGATTGGTGAAATGCAGGTTTTGGAAGTTCGTCCGGTGATAGAATGGAACAAGGGGAAGGCTGTGGAGTTCTTGCTGGACTCCCTAGGGCTAGATGATTGTGACAATGTGCTCCCTATCTACATCGGAGACGACCGCACTGACGAGGACGCATTTAAGGTGCATGCGTAATTCTGTTCCGATGCAGAAAAACCCATGCTTTTCCATGTACAAATTTCACTTTTATGGTTCGGAATACAGGTTCTACGAGACAATAAACGGGGTTTCGGAATTCTGGTGTCGTCTGTTCCAAAAGAATCCCATGCCTTCTATTCTCTGATGGACCCAGCCGAGGTAGGTTTATGACTTCTTGCAGAACTTTTCTCATGCAATCACTGCTATATTGCAAGTTACATAAGTGAGTACTTCTGTTCACAATCGTTGAACTGTATAGAGAATGCATTAGTTTTCAGCGAACTTGTTTGTATTCAGAAATGTAACTCTGGGCTATTTTGATTGCAGGTGATGGACTTCCTGAAGAGATTAGTGATATGGAAGGAGGAAGAATCATCACACAGTAAGTAGCTGATAGTATCTGTTGTTACTTTTAGGGTAGATGTCTGACAAAGAAGAAAGAAGCAAAAGGGCAGGAATTAAATCGCATTTGATGGACTGTTTTACACCCAATAGCCAATTCTCTTCCTTGTCCTGGCAAAACATAACTAATAGTGTAAAAGAATGCAAAGAATTCTGCACCAGTCGTTTTGGTTCTTGGAAAATTGATCCTCAGTTGTATACATTTGTAACATGTAAATCCATTTGTGTCATTCTTTTGGGAAAAATGCAAAACCATTCTTTCGGGCAGTTTCTTAGTTCTTATCTATGAACATTGTTTGGTGAGTTTTCTTCGTAGAACATTCGCGGGCAAATTTACTATAGAAAACAAAATGCATATGAATGTTTCCAACATTGAATAAAAGCCAGCTTGATGAAACTTATGCAAAATGCACAATGATTTTTTTACAGTATGTGAAAAGGAAAGAAAGCATCGACTTCCTCCAAACTGCACCTACGAAAAGATTATTCCTCCAAATTGCAAATTCTAACTGTAGAAGTCCCAGCATAAAGTTCCCTTCTTTTAGGCCCAACTGATCGAGCATTATCTCGGCATCATGCCCTCTTATGGATCAAGGGATCAGTGATGACTTGAGGCTTAAAATCTGGTTTCAAGTACTCAGAAAGCAAGGAAGCATACATGTCATAACGAGCAGTCATGCGGAAGGCCCACTTGTCTTTGATCTGGCGGCACAAGTTGAGGTCCATGTCAGATATCATCAAGCCATCTCGATAGCGAGATAGTGATGGGGTGCAAGAGGCATCAGGTGCCGAGAAATGGCTGGATCCATAGAAATGACCAAAGTCGGCATGCTGAGGTTTCCCATCACCAGAAGTGAATGGATTCGGGAATACCTCTGTGCCAACCCGGTTAATTGATCCGACAAAGTAGCTATTTGCAATTGCAGCATTCCTTGCCTGAAACAGCACCAACTTAACTATCAATGCCAGTCCAGTATGAACAAAAAACAGAAAGTTAACGAATAATATGAAGTATGCATCCCAAATTTCCAAATGCATTTACTGGAAACATGTGCTATCATTCAGAAAATAGTGTAAGTATTTATCTGACCTCAATAGGCCACATTGGTTCACTGAGTTCACCGACAGTTGCAGATGGGTTGAATACTATTTCAGCACCATTGAGGCCAAATGCAAGCCAATTAAGGGGATGATGCCTTCCATAACAGATGTTTACAGCAATTTTGCCACAAGCTGTTTCAAACACCGGATGCCCAGTGTTGCCCTCCATATAGTATGTGCTCTCATTGAAATCGCCAACTCTTGGGATGTGATTCTAGAGTAGTGTTTAGTTAGAGGCTGAAAAATGCTTTCAGACAGAAGGGGCGAAAAGAAAAGGCAGCCAAAGGAAAAGAAAAATGCACTGATGTACATACCTTTCGATGAATGCCAATTATGTTGCCATTATTTCCAATTACAACAGCGGTGTTCCACACAATTTCTCCATGATTTACATCCCTTTCGAGGATTGGGCTCACAATTACCATGTTATATTCCTGTGCAAGTTCTTGAAGGAACTGAGTAGATTCTCCATTAACGGGCTCAGCAAACTCACACCATCTTTTCTCACGTGTGCAGAAGGCAAAAGGCATTGTCCAGGCTTCCTGAAATTTGGGGGCATGAATCATTAGAAATGATCTGCTTCTTTGCGAAAATAAGCAAACATCTCTAGAACATAACAAGGTCAAGCTGTTCCAAGGAGCTAATTTTTGGTGTTTGTGGTGGAGAACCCAAAGAAAGGTTGCTTCTCATAGAAGGTGGAGAAGTTGTTTAGTAAGAAAACAAATATCAGCTTTTAGGGGAGGTGGAATTGGGAGAGGTTGAGAAGCCACAAAAGCCACTCCCCAGCAGCCTCTGGCTTATTGAACTGGGCAGAGAAGCCAGACGTTTAACGCTGGCTTTAGCTTTTAACTAGCAGAAGTTGAAGAGGAAGCTAGGTGAAACAAGCCCTTAGACTAATGAGAGTAAGAATTCTAAGAAGCACATCAGGTTTGAAACTGAATATGTAGATATGAGTTACAAGAGAAAACCACAACTGACTCACCAGTCACCACTTGTGCAAAACAAAAAATCAATGTACAAGGTACCTGTAAGCACAAAATATCAACACCAGAAGCACCAGCTGCATCTATGATGGGTTTTACTTTCTCCATGATAGCCTTCTTTTGATCAGCAAAATGGCAGGTAGTTGGAACAGCAATTGAGTTCTGAATTAGACCAACTCGAACAACTCATGGTGGCCTCAGAAACTCTTTGTCTGCATTAAAACGGAATGCCTGCAACACAGGTAGATCATTGTTTAAAATTTTCACCACAAGAAAAGGCGAAAAATCAGTTTCAGTTTGTTAGTTGATGATGGATTGAAAAGTATAGGATGTCTGTAAATTATATAATCAGTTCACAAGCTACCACTGATACTTAAAAAGAAATGCCAGGTTATTTGGAAATAACCTCTAGATCAAAATTATGCGCTTCTGCAAGGGCAGTTGTGGCCTCAGGCATTGAGATAGCCTCAAGAGGTCGTGTGCAATTCAGCCCCAACAGAAACCGGCTTGCTTCCTGTCAACAAGTACAAAAAATGAGTTAACAAAATCCCAATATAAAAAAATTGAACCTAAATATCATTCGAATACCCTGATACAAAAGCTTAGGATGAAAGAACATGAATCGAGTACTAACACCGTGACACACAACTTCGCATATGCATAATTCAGAGAAAATTGGAGATAATATCCTAATGGCCAAATGGAGTGTCTCAAGTGGGCAGTGAGCTCAACAGGGTTAATTACTTTAGCCAATTCAGAAACCAGACCATAGTTAAACCTCATAGCCTCTGATCTTGTGGACTAACTAACAGTACCTTTGACTAGGAATTCTCAAAGGAATGCACACGAATTCCCATAGTTGAAAGGGATGGAAGGATTTCAAACACGGGTGAGATATACATTTAAACTGTGATCCATCAGTATGAGTGTTCAAGGATGTTTCTTTCCCCGAATTAGTTGTCTCACAATGAGATAGTGATTATCTGACATACAACAGTTTTGTCTTGGAAAACAACAACCTGAACTATTAAAAAAGTTCATCTAATTACTTGATATTTACCAACTAGAACATGCCATACGGTTATCTAAATATCTTTCCTCTTACAAATATTTCCAAACTCATCTAACTAGCGTTGTAAGTTCGAGATCAAACAATATTTCTTCACCAGTTAAAAGAGTTTGGTCACTTATAAAAACTCAACTGCCGCCCGCACGATAATCACCAAGACACTTAATTACGGCATGCCATCCACTCACAGAACTGATTGTGCCAGCCGCCAACTTGCCATCCAAGAACCAAGAACAAGGCACAGCAACAAGAACCTGAGACGAGTGAATCCAAGCAGAGAGAGAGAGAGAGAGAGAGTACCTTGAAGAGCTGTGGGGAGAGGTTGGATTCCAGAAGCTCATGCAGGGACTCGTACCCTCCGATCGACCCCTCCGCCGCCATGGCCTCCTTCCCCTCCTCCCCTCCCTGCGGCGGCTCGCTCTCCATCCTATCTTGGGGATTGGACTTGGGAGAGAGAGAGAGGCGAGTAGGACTCTCTAACCAGTGAGAGATCGCAATCCTCGAGCGCTTGATTCCTCCTCGTCTTATGTAATCCCTCCTCGCATCGCATGTGATTTGATCGACTTCTTGCTCAATTAGATAGTCTCGCATGTGACGTGATCATGTTACGTGATCCGCGTATGATTTTTTTTTTAAGTTGATCCGCGTATGATTAGCAGCACTAGGGGAGGTTTCCACCAGGAAATACGTAGACAGAATGGGAAGGCAGAAATACAATGATGCGTAAACGGCTCAGCACGGCGGATTCCTATCGACCATAAAACGGACGGCCCAAATGACAAAAGAAGCAGATAGACCGCGATAGCGTAAACCCCCACCTCCGCCTCCTTCCTTCCGTCCCAATGGCGGCCACCGCCGCCGCCGCCTCCCGCCTCCTCCGGCTGGCCCCTCGCTGGCTCCCGAGCCTCAGGTCGTCGCCGCTTAGTTATATCTCCCTCCTGCCGACACCGCTCGCCGCCAGCTCGGGGTGGCGCCGGTACTGCGCCGCCGCACAGGCCTCCGCCCCTGCCGCTGCGGCGGCGACGGGGGAGACCGTGGGTGAGTTCCGGCGGAGGCTGCGTGTGGCCGACGTGAAGGGCGGGGAGGACGAGGGCGCTGCGTGGGTGGGGAAGCAGCTCGCCGTGCGCGGGTGGGTGCGCACCTGCCGCGCCCAGAGGACCGTCACGTTCGTCGAGGTGAGGAGAAACTTGCATGCACTCTTGCTGTTAAGGTTTCGATGAATTGGGGTGGTGACGCATATGGTTAAAGGATTTGCTTCTGCTGGAATGTTGATGCATATGATTAGCATCTTTGCTTTAGTTAACCTGATGATCTAGACTTCGGGGGATGGAGAAGGTGCTGTCTTTAGTGCATTATTCACATTGCTTCCCCAATGAATCTAGTTATGTCTTAAATTTTGGACAGTTTGGTGGTAAAGAGGATGGTCATTTGACATTTCAGAAAGCATGCAATGTTTGTGTGACTTGTCTATTTCCTGTGGTCCATTATATGATACTCCCTCAGTTGTCTTGTTGAAAAATATAAGGTCTATAGTTTGAACTGTCTTGTTGAAAAATATAAGGCGTGCACGTAGATTTAATGAGCCTTTTCACTTATACCCCTATTTATTCTCTCTCAACCATATACATTTATTCATTACCACCTACAAAAGTATTATCTTTCACCAACAAAATTAAGAGGGATATGTAAGTCATTTCCTCTCATGTCTTTCTCAATTTCACCGTAACCTTAATCCTTGTGCCAAATCAAAATACGCCTTATATTTATCAACGGAGGGAGTACGTACGTTAAACTGACCATGGTAGGCCTATGTTTCGCGGAGAATTGGGACATGGGAACAGATGGATAGAGATTACAGAGATTTTGTTGTGATGGTGTGACAAATCATCTTTCTTTGGATGGAAATTGGTGCCTATTTGATATTGCAAACCTGCCATGCTGTGGAATCTATTTAGTTAAAGGGAATCTTGAGTTCCATTAAAATATTTATGTTATAGCTCTGAAAACAAGTTAATGATCTTTTAATATATCCAAAAATAGCAAAACAAAAGCGCATCTAAAAAGCCACTGCAATGCCAAACGCGCCCTGCATAGAAAGTGTCAATATTTTGGAATTTGAGGAGCATTATACCATGAAGTTATCTGGGCATGCGGAATAAATTCTATTTTCACCACATATGCATTATGTGTCATGAACCTTAGTTCATAACAGGGTAAACACCACCGGGAGGAAGGCCGGGTGGCGTCGGCTTGGTAAGACGAGAGATTAGACTAAAGATGAGGGTGAAGAATCTTGGGGGAGAGACTAGATTAATTCATCTTCATTGCTTAATCCTAGTAGATGACAAATGCTTAGCCTTATATAGCCGGCATAACAGATTGGAAATAATTAACTAATTCCATCTATAAGAGACTGGAATCTAATCAAATCATAACTTCCTATCTTTAAGGGATTGATATCTAATCAAATCATATATATCTTAACTAATATGGTTGCTGCCCTTTCCTTGTGCGCCAATGCAACTGGCTCACGCCCATGACATTATGTCACCACATATCAGATAACTAGACTGATTGCCATTTATTAGGACTTCTTGGATAATTTAGGACTTAAGGCAGTTTCTCTAAGGCCAGCTTTGGTGTTAGTCATGAGAGAGACCTGTATCAACCAGCAGAACGATTATGCTGGCCATTGAACACATGATATAATAAACCCAACTTTCTGTCACACAGGTATATTAATATGGAGGCTTGATGTTTCCTGATAAAAAAGAGTTTTACTCCATCTATAAATATAGGTCATCGAGAGATCTGTGCGGTCAACTTATGAAACTTTGACCATTAATATATGTAAAATATATAAATTGACTGCATGAAAATAATGTCAGTGGATTTGAATTGAGAAATACTTTCATAATGTATAATTTTAATAGTTTTGCTAGTATATCACAAACCATAGTGGCATAGTCACAGTCTTGAATTGAAGGCTGTAAAAAGTATAAACGACCTGTATATCTGGAGTCTGGACAGAGGGAATATTATTTTTTCCTTTTAAAGGTCTAATACATTCTAAAACTCCAATTTTTAGGTTAATGATGGCTCCTGCTTGTCCAATATGCAATGTGTATTGACTCCTGATACAGAAGGCTATGAGCAGGTATGCACTTATATACTTGCTACTTGCTAGATCTAGAACTGACAAAAGTGCTGTAGTAATATATTACAAGCATTCAGGGTACGTTAGAGAGTAGAAACAGTTTATGTTAATTGTCTTTCATTATTCTTATGGTCAGGAAAATATATTGATCAATCAAATGGTTATGTTGTGAAAACAGCAAAATTCTGATGATTGTTTCATGCCACCAAAAAATCTTAATCAGATTGATGTTACTTCTATTAAATAGACATTTGGACAATACACATGCACATGTGAAATATCTAAGGACCAGCAAATAAAAGAATAAAGATACACTGATGTGCCCTCCAACATGCATTTCAGCTCTGTTTTTTTTTTGTTTTTTTTTTGTATACAGTATACATGCAATTGAGTGGGTAAAGTAGTGCTTTTACCAATACTAGCGGATGTTGCTATCTGTTACTTTTCTATATGCTTCTTGTTTTACATTGCATTAGTTGCAGTTAATGGTCATGTGGTTATAAATTTATAATACATTTTACCGGTCAATCTTTTCAACGATGGACATCAGATAGACTCTATCACTACTGGGGCATCTGTGTTAGTGGAAGGAGTTGTATCAAGCAGCCAAGGCGGAAAACAGAAAGTGGAGCTAAAGGTTTCAAAGATCATCGTGGTAATGGTTTAATTCCGCCTACTATTTCTTATTTACTTTTTCCCTCCTTTTTTTGCAATGCGTGCCTCCTAAATCCCAATGAAACGAGAAAGGTCTGGAATTAACTAGCTATGTATCAAGATATCATAATTTTTCCTTTCTATATTGCATATTAGATATAGAGGGAAATACTTGCTGAGAAGTCAATTAAGATGCCTCTTTTTGAATGCTAATGTTTTTATAGAAAGATGGTATGGTCAACTGGAGCCTCTTATGATGAGTAGTTGTGTTTGATTGATCCTAAGTTGTAAAGCACAGGGAATAAAGCTTTCTTCCCTAGGCTTATTTTTTTTCTAGAGAAATCCCCTTTGTTATCTTTGACAAAAGAAGACTCCTATAGATTGGTAATGTTAATTGTGCATCTGCAGTTGCTTTTCATCTTGTGGGTTGTAGACAAATCTCACATAAACATACTTCTAGTGCATTCTTTCTTTTTCATGTGTTCTGATGTAGTTTTTCACTTTTTCTTCTTTCAGATTGGGGAAAGTGATCCCACATCTTTTCCTATACAGAAGAAACGGGCATCAAGAGAATTTTTGAGAACTGTGGCCCATCTCCGTCCTCGGACTAACACTTTTGGTGCAGTATGGCCTTACTCATTGCTAGTTCTTTGTTTTTCCTGGTGTTCTTTTTCTTCAGAAATTACCAATTTGATAATGTTTTGAGTTCCAGTTTAGAGATGCATAACTGCATAGGTCATGAGTCCTGGAAATGATGCAGCCCTTTCGTTCCATTACTTAACCAGAAACTTGCCTATGGAATACTATTTATTAAATGATTTCCTTTTCTCTTTGTATTATTAATTCCCTTAGATAGCTTATTAGTTAGTACACAAGTTGTAACAGCTAACACGGTGACAGTTGGCTATGCAAAGGTTCCAGAATAGGCAACAATATGTTTATGTCGTACTTCTGGCATGTGCTGGTGAGCTGGTCCAATCTCAGATATGGACCTACCAATTTAGTGCTGCAATACAAACCTTTTTGTAGGATTCCAATAAACTATCAGTATCACCTATGTAGACATGGACATGCCAAGGCAATGCGTATGATTCTCATGTTAGCAACATTATGACAATCTTTGCTACTGATCTGGCATCATGTTCCACACTCTTAAAAATAATATATGCAAATGTTGATACTTGATAGTTTTACGTGTTAAAACGAAATGAAGTTTTGTTTGGAATGTGCCTTTTCTTACCTTGAAGTTACAGATATGAGAAGCTGGCTAATGTCCTATACTGCTTGATTCTCTAATTATATAAGTTTCTTCTGTGGGTTGCTTACTGTACTGTGGTGCTCATTTAGGTGGCAAGAGTGAGAAATGCTTTGGCATATGCAACTCATAAATTTTTTCAAGACAATGGATTTGTTTGGGTATCGAGCCCTATTATTACTGCCTCAGATTGTGAAGGGGCAGGGGAGCAGTTCTATGTGACTACTTTGGTTAGTATTTCTTCAATTGGCCTCTATAGACAGACTACTTCCTACTTGGAATGGTTTAAACTTTAAAACTTGCTGTGTGGAAATGATCTGCTCATCATGTATTTTCCTGTGCTGATTTGTTGTGTTCATATTGCAATATTATCTACGCCAAACTAAATCTGCCTTTCCTACGCTAACCCCAAAATCCTGAATGGGCTTTATGCTTCAAATCAGAAACTATCTAGATTGGTCAGCTGCCTTGTCCTCATGTTCGGAATGCACATGATTGTAATTTTCTGTTAGTTTTGCACCTTTATGGCTGGTTATAACAACATTATGTCTGAGCCTGTTCGAATAATTAGTGTATGGAATTCGAATATAATTGCTCAATATGTGCACTGCTAGATCAGTTTGCATTTTTCATTTAAAAATGTAATTGTTGAAGTTTGCCATAAGTACTATCATTTGTCCCCATGTATTTTTTTATGTCCATATTTAAAGAGATGCATGTTTACTAGCATCGCCTATTATGATATTATCTTTATACTTTACAATATTTTCCTTGGAATAATGAGATGTTCTCCATTTTGGCTTCTTGGTTTTCCTCATTGTATTCGTGTTTAAAGATGTTTTTTTTCCTTCTGTATTACAGCTTTCAAATAGTGATGAAGGCGGTTGCCTAGTCAACAATATTCCTTCTACCAAGGATGGAAGGGTTGATTGGTCACAGGTAAACTTGATGCCTCCATGCATGAATCTCTGATAATTTGTCAAATGCCAAATGCTCCTTCCTCCTCGTAAGCAATTTTACCTGGATCATTCTGGTGATATGCTCTGCTATTTTTGCATGCCATTTGATTTCTCAAAATTGTTGTTCAAGTAATCTCAATGTTTCCAAATTTTTTGGCTTTTTTAACAATGGTTATTTGCATGTGCTTATGCTAGGATTTCTTCTGCAAACCAGCATTTCTGACGGTGTCTGGACAACTGAATGGCGAAACATACGCTTCAGCTCTATCTGATGTAATTCTTCATCTGCCAGATTGTTCCAAACAGTTAGCCCTGCCATGTTTGACAGCTGTAACCAATCTTCTCATTTCCTTACATCCATTTATGTTCTCCAGATTTACACATTTGGACCCACATTTAGGGCTGAAAATTCAAACACTTCAAGACATTTGGCTGAATTTTGGGTATTGGAACATTCTTTTACTCTTTTTTTTCCTTTGGGACTTACATTTGAGAACACTAAATTTACAGATTCTTTTTGTTGTTCTGTGTTCTGGGGGAAGATGATTGAGCCTGAACTTGCCTTTGCGGATCTAAATGATGACATGGCTTGTGCAAGTGCATATCTCCAGTATGTAGTAGGTGCTCTCATTCTATTAAATTTTGCTTGATGTTCAAGTTTATTGGTAGTTATTTCTTTTACTCAATATGGATTTATGGCTGCTTCACATTTATTAAGTACGGGAATTCTTGAGCAGATGTCTGGACTTACACCATTAACCTAATTATTGCTCTGTTTCATGCAGGTAAAGTATATTCTAGAGAACTGCAAAGAAGATATGGATTTTTTTAATACGTGGATTGAGAAAGGGATCATAGATAGATTAAATGTATATCTCTTATTTATAGTTTTCTTTTGTTGTTGCATCTAAGGCAGTGGTGTATAGCTTTATTTGACTCGATGGCACGCTTTGGTTATGAAGAGTGCAAAATATTGAAATTTTTCTTCTTGCTCCCAGGATGTAGTTGAGAAAAACTTTGTTCACTTGTCATATTCTGATGCTATCGAGCTACTTGTTGGGTCCAAGAAGAAATTTGAGTTCCCGGTAATGCACGAAATTTATGAATAATGCTCTCAATTTTTTTACCCACGGTGCAATTTTGTAATTTGACTTATATTTATATTGTTGATGGAAACTCAAGTGAATACTTGTGCAAAATGAAAATTGGCTACATACTTAGAATGTCTATTGCCAAAACATGGGTTGAAGTGTTGAACCTTATGCTGTCGTGGCACTACTGGCTTTTTATTACCAGTGTCAATATCTGGCTTCAGTGTTGGTGACATGTCAATGTTATACAAAATGAATGCCCTTTCTGACTCTTTTCTTTTAAAAATACCTTCCACAGGTAAAGTGGGGGTTGGATCTGCAAAGTGAGCATGAAAGATATATCACAGAAGTTGCTTTTGGCGGGCGCCCTGTAATAATTAGAGACTATCCAAAGGTTTGTATTTGAACAACCTTGTTGTTTAACTGGTTCAGCAACAAAGTAATCATATCTTAAACTAAGTTTCCTTTTCCTTAGGAAATCAAATCTTTCTATATGCGACAAAATGATGATGGGAAAACAGTTGCTGCAATGGATCTATTGGTTCCTCGGGTAAGCACATAGACGAAGTCTCAAACATCACATCATATGTAAATCTTAGTATATGAATGAATAAAGTGGAAGAGAAGATTTTGGGGCTGTTTGGTTTTATGTCAATGTTTGCCGTACCAAATTTTGATAGCGTTGACCGGATTTGGCAAGCATTTGGTTTGCTACCAAACTTTGCCAAGATTCCCTTCACCCTTTGTTCCCTAGTTCATTTTCTTCCCAATGTTTGGCCAAAACATTGGTTGCCAATTTGATGACCAATTTTTGGCAAGGCTTGGTGGAGCAATTTTCACATCAGACCAAAAAGCGCCAATCTATTTGAACCAATAGCTTTGTCAATATAATTATGTTTCTGTGCAATTTCAGGTTGGTGAACTTATTGGAGGAAGCCAAAGGGAAGAACGTCTTGATTACCTTGAAGCTCGGTTGGATGAGTTGAATCTTAACAAAGAAAGCTACTGGTGGTATTTAGATCTACGGCGATATGGATCAGGTTAAATACCTTGGCCATGCAAAAATTGAAAAAAGCTGGATAATGCTTTTTTTTGTTAAGGATCATTCAAAATTTCTGGTATAGCTGCATCTTACTATAGCATGCTTTTGTTTTTGTCATGAGCCATAACGAACTTCGACCTTTTCTGTTACAGTTCCTCATGCTGGTTTTGGTCTTGGATTTGAACGACTTGTACAGTTTGCAACTGGAATAGACAACATTAGAGATGCCATTCCATTTCCCCGGGTTCCTGGCTCCGCAGAGTTTTAGCACTCCGGAAATGCTCACCTATAACCTTCAGAAGTATTCTTGCCTGGGATCTGAAGAAAATCATACGGTGTATTGTTCATTGTACAGAGTTTAGCTGACTCATTTCTGATCTGGAGCAAAGCAATGTTGTGGCAAATTTCATTGTATTGGAACAACGCTCTAGCAAATTTGAACATTTACTGTAATTTCAGTTGATGAACGTTGAATGTACATTACTGTTTAAGGAACATGGAAATTTTGCCTTGGGAATTGATATTGGACTTGTTACGATCTTCACTTGAATGCTGTGCTCTGCAGTTCTGCGGATGAATGTTTTATTAACAAAATTTTTTATCCATAGCACCCAAAATAATAAGTTCAACTAAATATCTTTTAGACTTCATCTTTTCGGCAGTCTATCTGTCTGTTTCTGATCTTTCTGCTAACCCAACTAAGTTAAATTTGCAGTGCCTGTTTACCCATGGACAGGAGCATGGCAAGTGATTGTAGAAGATGTGGTATTTGGTATGTCTTTCTTTCTAATGCTTCACTTTTACAACTGATGAGTACGCAAAACTCAAGGGCTCTGTTAGTTCTCTACGATCTGATCGATTACTAGCTTAATACCCTTGAAACTTTTCGATCATATCACAGTATTTTTGTCAGTGCAAAAAAAAAAAACATGTCTACAAAAATCAAAGGAGGAGAGCTATACATTCTTTGCAAGCTGCTGTACCCTACCTGGCTGAGATTGTGGAAGCATACTAGAAGAGAAGCAAGCTAATCTCTAAATAACAGCGGCTTCTCCATATCGTCTGCTATTTGATCTGCCCGACAGTAACCGTCCTGTCTGCAGAAAGAGCTTGGCCTTCGTTCTTCTTTGCCCACAGAACCACATAAAAGCCGGAGAAAAGGAAAACCAATCCCAGGCTCCCAGCATGTTGCATGCATCGGTGACCAAGAAATCAAATAAATTTAGTTTTTGACACTTGCATGTGGATAGATGTATTTTGTTGAAATTTCATCAATGCTAGCTAATTTTCCTTGTAGTTCTTGTCATATCAAGATTTCTACTTATGCTTGTTCAGAATGCATGCAAATGCAACGTTCGGTCCAATCAAGGCATGAATTGCCCCAAGAACAGCACTGAGAAGATCGCCGAGACGACGGTCTGCGCGCGTCGGGCTAAACAGGGAGACGACCACTGGCCCTTTCTTCTCCAGAGCACACGTCTGGAACGTGATGCACACCGAGCTCACCAGCCCGCCTTGTTCGTGCAAAATGATGAACCTCGGTAACCAGTCGTTTCACACATCATAATTAAATGAAACCTGCAAAGGAAGGAGCATAAGCTAGCGACATAACAAATTTTGCATGTCTGATGCCTGCTATTTAATTTAATTTACTTTTTCAGTATCATTTGTGATCGATCAGTACCACAAGCACAAGGGAGAGGATATTATTTTTGACGCTGATGATCTGGGGCGTTCCAGGGCTGAGCCTCCCCGTGGTGACGGCTTGGAACAGCGACGTCACGGAGCCGAGGGTGAACGGGGCAGGGAAATGGATCATGGTTGCTGCCTGCGGCACGGAGAAGAAAAGCAGAAAAGGAGGGAGAACTCAATAATTAAGCTACATGGGGTGGTTACTACTACTGCCTGCATTTGTAGGCAAGAACATGCATGTCATGGACTGGAGGTAACTAATATGGAACCTGCATGCAACCTGAGCACCGCGCCCGGCCAGGAGGCACAGGCAGCCGACAACCCAGTCCCGGTGCGACTTGGCGGCGGCGAGGTCCGCCGGCGATCCTTGTAGCGCGTGGACGCTCGTGGTGATGGCTCCCCCCAGGCAGAGAAGGGTTCCCATTATCTTGGCCCTTGTGTACCGGCACTTGGGATCGACCCTCTCAAGCCTGCAAAAAAATACGTATGAATAATCACAACACAGCCTTCTTGCGGTGCCTATGAAGCATGGAGATAGATGCATGCATTGTTCGTATGTTTAGCTGTGGATTTTCAGGGGTGATCGCGGGCGGCCAGGAGGCAACGTACCTGAGGCAGCCGCCGGCAACGAAGGTGAATCCCGGGGTGAGGTCCCGCTATGGCAGGGGACGTCTTTCTTCTTCATGCTATGCAGCATGAGGGTTTGGGAAGCAGTCACCCTGAAATTAAGCAAACATACATGCATATATAGCATCGGATTTTCTTGGGAGAAAGAACGCGATCTTAGGTAGGACATCTATCATGGCTCTGGATTTGATTGAGAGTAGTGATTCAATGCTTTCCTTCTTAATACAGGTTGCACAAATCTTGAAGCAAGCAAAGGGATAAGTAATCTTCATCTACCCTTCATTCATGCTTTAATATTTGTGCAACTGTAAAAAAGAAAAGTATTGAAGCACCTCTCTTTGAGTAATTAGCGTGAATTAGAATCAGTAACACGTTTAGTTCCTTGTGTCAGTTGCAATCAAAGGAATACGGGTAGCCTACACTAATGCAAATTAAAAATTCTACCGCGTAAACTAAGATGCCAAACAAGTGAAAGATCACGGATCGTTACTACCATGCGTGCAGTGTAGCAGAAAGAGATTTGAGGTAGCCCGATTCAATGTAGTGCACATCCTCGAGCGGTCGTCCCGATCAGCGCCACAATAGCAACAACACCTGTACCAAAGTCCACACATTCGGAGAAGGAACGTCGTGCGTCGGTGTGCTAACACTGTCGTGCACAGCAAAACTTGAGCGTTGACGGTTAGGGTTTTTGGTGGGTGCAGTGGAACCATTGTCGCATTCCCTCAGCCTCTTGGTGGAACACTACGGCCTAACCAAGATGCAAAGTCCACTTGGCCCATTAGTAACGGATCCAATCCAATGTATTCCTACCCGTTAAGTGTGTGATCCTGTAGGTTCATACATATTTGCATATTTGTCCATGGCCTGAAAACTCTTTTCGGCCCATAAGTCGGCAGCGGCCCCTAACAAGGTATAACGACTTTCAAATATATACAAAGATCATATCAGACGAACCAATATAGTGCTTATATACTGATCCCTTTGCCTCACGATACCAGATCGAACTCAAGGCTAGAAACGTGCTATCTTATGATAGCTTCATCCTTCACTCGTTCTGTGATAGATTACTTAATTGCAGATGACTTATCAATCACATTTGCCATGGCTATGAACTTCATTAATCCAATGACATCGAGGGGCCAGAGACATCTCTTCCGTTATATAGAAGAGTCAAATTCCATCTTAATCGCTCATATTCCTCCGCATATTTTATAGTAAACTCGAAAGTTACCTTTAAGACTACACTACTGTAGAAAATGCTATCACATACAGTTCAAAAATATCATCACAGACAGTCTTCTGAACCATCTGTAAACATGTGTTAGTGATAATATGGTGCATCACGACGGTTTCTAAATTGTCTATGAAACACTATCACAGACGGTTCTTAATACAAACTGTGTGATAATAGAATATACCGTCTGTGATAGTAGGCTATCACAGACGGTTTGTATGAAGTACAATCTGTGATAGTTATTTGTTTCTTCCTTTCATGGAAGAATTTTTATGATAAGTATTTGTTGTTGAAATTTTTTTCTCTTTAGATATTTCTATAACGACATTTACAAGGTACAACCAGTTATAGATTTTAAAATTGAATATCTAAACATTCGAGATGCTTCGAGGCACAGCTTGTCTGGTGATCAGGATCGTCTTAAAGTATGAACCTTTGTAGCACTTTCATCTACTTTCTTATTCTAATGTTGATAGATTCCAAGGAAAAATCCAATTCCATCTACAGTTCATCCTAAATGTTGTTATGCTCTGATTTATCTTTCACTTCATGCTCATCCCTGAATGAGAATACTATAAACAGTATATTTTCACTCTGGTCTTGTGCAGGAATAGAATCATTTTGATGGTTCTCTATTTGGTGAACTACTTCTATTATGAGAAAAATTTAGAACCCTAAAGCCTTGTTTGGGAGGCCTATTTCTGACCGGGATCCCTGTGGATGGGTTTGAATTTTAGTCTAAAATCCCGGCCCATCTATAGGGATCCCGACCGGGAATAAGCTACCCAAACCAGGCCTAAGAGTAGGAGCCAGAGACGCACGCAGCTGAGGTAGTGGGCACAAATATTGAGGAAAAAGAACTAAATTTTATTCATTCTTGAACAGGTACAGAGTTACCGCCTCATTAAAAACCTTACACCCAGTACAGAGCGGCTCGGTGCACGTGCTCAGTGTCAATGAGCATGTATTCTTCAGTCTTCATTCTCCACCTCTTAGCATCTTCATTGTCTCCCCTCTCTCCGTATGCAACCACAAAAGACGCCAATCGTAGGGTTAGCCACAACATGACGTAATTTCACAGCAAAGCGCCCAACCACGTATCATGTGCCTGCTTCGGATCTATCGGACTTGTTGCGTGTCGTACTGACCCAAGCACGGCCCATACAGACGTCCCATGTTGTTCATCGTGCCCGACCACAAGGTCCAATACGATCCTATTATTCATGCCGTGCTGGCCCAACCTATGCACATACGTGGCAGCCGAAGGTGTGAGAAGCCGCCAGGCGTCACTCGATGTCAGGGCCATGACGTCGATGGAGGACACAGGGGATGAGTCAACGCCGTACGTGATGTGACTGATAATTCCTTGCCTGTCTTTCTGATTTCGGAAGCATATTGATCTCTTTTGTTGTCTCATTGTTCTCATTTTGTAATTGTGATGTGCATTCTTTTATACTCTATACCGAGCAAAGATTAAAAGGTCACACTATTAGTATTCATGCTTCTGTTCTATAGTTCTGTGTGGATCACTTCCCCAGATGAGGTCACACCCCGATTTTCATGCAGTAGATACAATGAAAACAGATCAATGTATCACACATCCTCTCAGTATATATTGATGTATGCAGTGGATACTGCTATTTCTCATTCGAAATAGGGCTGACGATTCCTGTCGAGGTAGCCCATAACCCTGAACTAGTCGTAAGGATTCGCCATGGCCTATTTCTTACCGATAGCAGTGTAATGTCACAGCACAGCTAAACGGAACCACATGTTCCAAGAAAGAACATTGCAGTAAATAGCGCAAGGAGTTAGGCCCCGACAGATGCTTCATTTAGACGCACAGCTTCTTGTGGACTGGAGCATGCAAACATGGTTGGCTCTCTTGTCTCATGCGCCTACTTAGGTTTATCTGTAAGGCTGACAAGGGATTTCACGATGCCAGGGCTGATTCTGTCTGCAAGGGCGCCTTTCTCTGAGATCACAAATGATTTCTCCTTGACAAAGCTTTGCAGTTTCTTGGTGTCATAGTCTAGGCGTTCTTGGTCTGCACCATTGTGAAATGGAATAAGAAATTGCAGGTCATCAGTATGGTCTCAAGGAGCTCATTAAACACCACATGGTTCAACAAAAGACATGCAAAGCTTTTCTTCCGCGCAAAGAGAATATATACCACTTCAACAAAATGTTCTTGAAAGTTCTACAACTACAATGAAGGAAAACAATTTATCATAAAAAGATGGGGAATGCCACATCGTGTTTGGTGAACATAAAAGGAAAGTACTGAACTAGACTTGTTCAACCCCTTGTATAGTCATTTTAACAGCTTTCATGTGACTCAGATCACTACATACCAAGGTTATGGGAATCTCCTCTTTACTCACCATTTTACACAGTTTGTTCTGCTTGAGATGTATTGTTGGCTAAGAGAGGTGCTTCCATGCTTTTTCTTTTGACAGTTGCACAAATATTAAAGCATAAATGAATGGTAGATTATTATTACTTACCCCTTCGCTTGCTTTAAGATTTGTGTAATTTGTATTAGAAGGGAATGCATTGAAGCACTGCTCGACAAGTAATTTGACAAACGCAATATATATTTAAACCTCTTAGCTGATAAAACCCCATGTGTGAATACATTTCAAAGCATAATCCTCCCTGGATTTTAAAATGGATGGTGGAGGCCTTGCTCCATATATCTACTGTACCTACTTCAACGGTATATTCAAATGTGCCCATTTGTTTGGATCAAGAGGGTACCTTTATCCAGAACACTGTGTGCTACATGAAATGGAACACGAGCAAAGATATCTGATCCTGGAAACATTAACCAGGTATCTTCTTTGGGGTTGTGGTTTCCACATGTCGAGCATATCTCCTTGACCAGCTGCTTGCCAGAGGCTCCTTCCATCTCTTTCATTATGACCTCAAAGGGAGATGGCACACTAGTTTTGGTTGTCCTGGCTCTTTTCCGGAGGGCCGTCAAGGCCTCCCTGTTAGAATTCCTCATCTTATCATTTTCCACTAACTGATAAGTCACAGAAGAATAAATCAGAAGTGATCAATATTGAGACTTTATCTAACATTCTAACAAGAATAAGGCTAGTCAGCTACACATACAAACCTGATGCCTTGCCAGAAGAAGTTGCTCTGCATCAATTTCGATGTCAACCAGAGCCTCTTGAAGTTGCTTCATGTTGGGATCCATTATAGAACTGCAAAAAATGTCATTTAGTTTTGACAATATGAGTAAATTGCTTACGAAGAATACGATGATCTGCATACTATACAGAAATGTTTAAAACTGCCCTACAAATCTTTAGAGTTTGAATTTCTACTGATATCCATTTTTTTCGATAGAAGCAACAGCAGAATGCTAAAACATACTAAGAACGTTTGCCATGCAAAAATATAGAATGATGAACCACAAAAACATAAGAATTAATATTCACTGCAGTGGAGAGAAAGAATGGGATGGGGACACAGGCTGGGATGGAATCCTAACAACCTCAGAGATAGATCTAATTGCCTCAGGCAGTCAGGCTATAGTTCCTGACCTCCTAGTTTAAATTTTCAATATGAGTTCCTGCTAGATAAATCCTCTAACAGGGGATGAATTGTACTTTATCTTACCAAGTGAAATCTACTGAGATGACGAATAAATGAAGGAATTAAATATATGTGAGATTATCAATGTTCGCACTAGACCACAAAGAAATTGAGACTATCATATGCCAATCAGAATAGAATAGAGCAAGAAGCATTTATATCAGAGAACCTTGAACTAGTTCACGTACAGCTTGCCACTTGGTATGCAGAAAATTTATGAATGGATACACAGATAAGGTAATGGGTGTATATGTGTGGCTCTGTGATATAATGCCTTTGTTCATTCAATACCCTATCACGGTACGAAGTTTTTGCATCTACAGCATACTCAGAGATAGATCTAATTGCCCCTGGCTGCAGTTCATGATCTCCTAGTTTGAACAATGAATGAAACTGCAGTGAATCCATGAAATTATCCATACTAAGAGCCATGCTTAATAGAGCAAAGCCATGAAACTAATATGCTTATAATGACTTCACATACCCACCATTAATGTCATAAGGGCCATTCAAATTTCAATTCTATAAGGACTATTTCCTGATTGATCACTAATTTATTGCATAGGATTAAACAACTAAGTACAAGGAAAGGAGCAACTTTATAGATCATTCATAATACTCAACAGGTTGGCTGCCGCTGCAACCGCACAGTAGGCTGCTACCACCAACAACTCCAATCAAGCCACTGCTTCTAAAAGAGGAGGCAGCCAAGCCATCAGCTGAGGCAGAAGGCATCAACACCTCCTATTTCTGAGGAGACTAGGATGTTCATTCACTCATGTGGAATGGTCAACAAGGAAAGCAGTTGGGGTGAGGTGGCATGGTGGCACTGGCAGCAACAATCTCTTATAGACATTATGTTCAGCACATTGCGAGTGGAACAACGCACATCAGGTCTATTGTATGATTTGCTAGCCACTTTTAATTTCAAGCCATTCTTACCTCAAATAGAATGTGAAGCCTTGAACTTACCAAATAACTTCAATTATACCCTTATATTGCCAACAAAGGAAGGTCTATCCTCCATCAAAGATCCGGATCAAAGGCATTGGCAGCATGATGTTTCATTTGTGATGCGGCACTCTCTTTAGAAAAAACACGTAAAAGATTTGCGTGTCATTTCATTAAGAAAGAATAAAGTTCAACCACAAACAAGAACCGAGAGATCGAACAACACGGGTGCTAAACAATCATCCGCCAAAAGATAAAAACATAAGAACCTTCAGAAAAACAAAACTAAACAACCACTTGTAAGAGAACAACAACTCAACTGCGGTCACCAACCGGCCAGACAAGGAGCTCTAGCCAAGTAGCCATGCACCACAGTGCCCTTCATGACGGATGCCCTCCAAAATTTCGGCATTGAGCTACACTTGCTGCTGAAAACACGTGTTTCTTCCGCGCTTGCTGCGGCACTCTCTTTAGTTGTGCAAGTCGGCTTATATTCATCATTCTTTGCTATAGGTGTGTTAAGAACCATTCCACTTTATTAAGATCCTTAACAGGGCATGAGATGACCATAATACTTCCAGATAATTTAACTAACACGGATCTAAATTATGCATATAGAAGTAAAATCTACTAACTGCGGATTTGCTGCAGTTCACAGGTTATCATATATATACTAGCACTGCATGTTTCAACCTTTTGGGAATTATTACAGCCCTAATGCACAATCGAAGCATAGCAATCCCAGCAAATTAGGATCTGTTTTGTGTTCATATTTCAGAGGGGACAGGACTCAGGAAGACAAACCTAGCTAGGGGGCTGCCGCCGGGCCGGGGAACTGGGGGAAGCGCCGGTCTGCTGTGCTGCCGGCGGGACAGCCGGGAGGAGGGTTGCCCGGGTGGGAGAGGCGGCGGTCCGCGGATGCAGCGAAGGACTAGCGCCTCCTCGTCCAACACCTAGGAACGGCGACGATGATGCCGGAGGCAGTACAGAGGCCGACAGGGAGCTGCGGGCTGCGGTGATAGCGCTCGTAGATGGCCGGAGTAGCAGAAGCAAGCACCACACGACCACGGAAGAAGGCTACGCTGGGCGAGCAAGCAGCAGGCGGAGGCGGCGGCGGCGGCGGCGAGGGGGTCACTAGGGACTAGGGAGGGCAGGGCAGGGCAGGCGCAGGGCAACCAATTTAGTGGTAAGTGGATTTTGGTGCTGCTGGTCAGGGTTTACAATATCATTTGCTTGTTGATTATCGACGTCCGCCCGATAGCGAAAATCGACCATTATCGTCCGATAATCGGAAAAAATCAGAGAGTTTTCGAGGTTAAACCGATTTGCATGCGGCTATCAAACCGGGGCAAAATTTCAAGCTTACGACCGACAAGGCTCGATAATCGGCTGATATGGACCGCTTATCAAGCGGTAAAAACAGAAAATCGTTTTCGATCGGAAAATGAGAAAAATAACAAAAAAATATTGAAAATATGTAAAAAGCTAATAGAGGCCCAAAAAAATAAGGAAAAAATGTAAAAAATGCATTAAAAAAATAGGACAAAATTCTGGCATGACATTTGCTATATTTTGCAATAATAGGACAACAATCCTCGTGTAGTTAGCAACTCTTTCTTATGTTCGTGCCAGTTTTGCTCCGTTCATGAGCTAGTCGTTTGCCACTGTTAGTACAACATGGAATAAAAATCGGGATCTTGCTCATAGACTCATTGTGTGAGAGGTTGTGCACGAGCATCCGGGATGGCGTAGTCGTATCGACCATATGAGCCATAACTCTCTTGTGTCTTGGGGACGTTGAATGAGCTGGAGCTATCCTACGATGCGTCATGGCTATGTGGATGATCACTTCCCTTGCCTGAAGTAGTCGTCCTCTGTAACTGTGGAGTCCTATAGTTTATGTGTTGTATCGTATGAGTGAACTAGGACTCCTCTGTAAATTCTATGAGACGCTATCCTTCTGAGCGGGAATTGAGAGGGATGGAGGCGTCGTCACCGGACTCATCACCATCGATGTCCATCTTGGAGCTACTGTCATTAGATTCTTGGTACGGCGGGCTCCGATGGTCCTCGAGAGCGCTATCAGTCGAGTCATCACTCCTTATATGATGTTCCTCCTCTCTAAGAAGCTTCCTCTTTCCTTTCGAGGGAGTTCTCCTTTTTGACTGCTCGTCACTGTTTGGTACTTCCTCTTTCCCATGTGAATGTCACCCACTGTCTCATCTGCCTATTCGGAGATACTTGCAGCCTCAATATTCTTTTGCAATGCAACAGGGTTATTAATATTCTTTTGCAATGCAACAGGGTTAACTGGGTCTGTCACAAGGTGTGGTGGAAGGGAGGTGTCACTCTCAGTATCCTCCTTATCAAGTAAGGGATCAGTATTGGACCTCCCTTTCTTCATCCACTGTCGGATTGGATTATCACCGTCGCACAATGTAAGCTCCATAAGACGATGGAATATATCATCTTTCGTTGTGGATCTTTGACTCTTCAGCTTGAATTCTAAGTTGAAGATTGTAGTTAACGTACATTAGCTTGTGGAGCTTCTTATAGGATAGGCGGCTGTGAACTTTAGTGTGAATGAAGGTGAACGTGCTCCAATTATGCTCGCACCCGCTAGAAGAAGCGCAATGCGAAACAATCCGCATAGAAAGCTTCTAGAGCGTTGGTGTCTCTTAATCGAACACACCTCAACAATGTACTGTAAGTTACTAAAAAAATAGTAAGTCGAGGTGAAAATACGACAGTTGCATTTTTTTAGTAACTTACACTCAATGTAGACACTCTGTCTTGATCGGCGAAACGTAAGAAGGTGTAAAATGGTTCAACAGATTTAACAATCGATCGTAGGTTGTCCCACTAGTCCAAGCTCGAGAGGCACGAGTACACAAACCTCCCCTCCACAGTATCGGCATAGCACGACGATAGAAAATCCTCCGAGGCCATCCATTGTAAGAACTTGTACTTGCGACGAAGGAAACTATCTAAAAACATGTAGTTTGTTCCGAAGCGAATAGCATTCCACTTGACCAACTCGCCCTCAATATGCTTCTTCATTATGTCATGAAGCTTCGAATAGTTGTACAGCCATCGAGAGATTCTTCTTGCACTCTCAATGACTGCGGCGTGGTTAAAAAACTCTCCAATCTGCTTCAGCATCAAATTAATCGTGTAGGACACATAAGGCTGCCACACGATGTTACGGTGCTCATGTGCGATGAGCCTGCATGCCTTCTTGTAGTTGGCACCATTGTCCATCACAATCTGCACAACATTTGTCAGGCCTATCTCGTCGACCACTGAGGCAATTTCTTGCGTGGATAAACAAAGTAAAAAGCCCCCATTACATAATGCACATTTGCAAATAGAATTCATAAGAGTAGCAATGAAAGCAAGTACCTTGTGTAAGTATGAGGCATCCTGAGTTAGGCTCGTCGCATCTACGGACTTATGAAAGAACATGGTGCCATTACAGTATATCATGAAGTTGATGATGCTCATGCAGGTAGGCCCAGTCCAAGAATCGCACATGATTGTAACGCCATATGTAGGCCATTCCAGCTTGAACCTTGCCATCTTCTCCCGTATGTCCGCTTCGTTGGCGTCTAAATATTTTCCGTCTATGTCTCTCCCACTCAGAGACAGAACACGATCGCCTGCAAAACAAACAAAGCATGAACATGTGAGCTATTAATCAATGTAGAACTGGACGAAAATTTGAAAGCTCACTTACCCCATTTTTGAGTTTTCCTGACGACGCTAATGAAATACGGATTGTCTGCTTTCCTCTCCACGATACCAGCAGTGTGAAAAAATTTGGCCCAGGCAGAGCTAATCCCTGCTTCGCATTTCTCCCCTTCTGTGTCTAGCTTTCAGTGTCAATCCTTGTTTGCACAAGGGCACGGGTCATACCAAGGTTGTAATCCCTCACGGCCAGTCTTTCACAATGTGAGGAACTCCAAAACATCTTCAGCAACATACCATCGCCCCCTACTCTAGCCCCCCAGAGTTGCCACCACCACCACCGTGCTCATACTTGCCACCTGCCCGACTGATGAATTCTGCCTCTGTCCTGGAGGTAGCCATGGCATACTGGAGTTGCTCCTCCTCATTAGCATCACCTGTGTAGTCCGCATATGAACTTCTTCTCGGCAAGGAATCTGCAGCTGCTGCTTCCTTTTTTAGTCTCTCGTCCCTCATTCCCTTCCTCTTATCCTTAAGCCTGTCTAGGTCGTGCTAAAAGTACTCGTGAAACTCCTTAGGAACTTGCTTGCAATAGACAATATTCGTACCTTGCCCTGGCAAGTGGTGCTTCAAGTGGGTTGAATCGCCTCCTTTCTTCTTTGGTGATAGTATTTACATCGAAATCCGGTCCCATCTTCTCCCCGTGCTCCCACACAAACATCGCTCTGATCTGCCATCTGCTAATACAAAACAACAATCCGTCAGTTAATACAAAACATCAATTTAATGTGACTTCTTGCTAAAACTATATATATGTGCTAGTTATGAAAGGCATTACATCAGTGAATGCTAAGAACTATATGTATGTGATAGCAATAAAAGGTATTAAATCACTTAATGCTAATACAAAACATCAAGTTAATGTATGTGCTTGCTAACAACTTATAACATGCATTATATCAATGATGCTACCAATAAAAATTCCCAATCACACTAACCCTAACATCATGCATTAATGCATACATGCACTACCGATCCATCCATACATGCATTTACTCATTTATCTATACATGCATCTACCCATTCATCTAACCCTTAATCACACTAATCCCAACCCTCAATCACACTAACCCTAACCACATCCTACTGTATTGTGCAAGGTAGCAAGCAGACAACCAAAACAAAAATTAAAATACGTCACCTACTGCCATTCCTTCACATCTTCTATTGCCATCAGACCAAGATCAATAACAAACATGCTATAAATAATCAAGAACAAACATGTTGTATTGCCCATCACACCAACATCAACATCACATATAATGTAAACTTGTCAAACTCCACAATGCACATAACTTAGTATCACATGAACAATATTATCGATTATTGGCCTATTTTAACCGGTTATCACTACTGTTTGGTCAAAAATTGGCACGGCTCAGGTCTTCCAGCTCATGTCGATTTCGGTTAGGGGAACAGATTATCACTCGAAAAACGTGATTATCGCTAGGGTTTGCTGGAAAATTGACACGGCTCATAGCTATCCAGCGCATGTGGATTTTTGGTGGGGGAACGATTATTAGTGCTTACCGCTCGATTATCAAGGTCCCAACGGCGGTAAGATGGCCGACAGCGTGCGGATCTGGGCGAAGACGCCGGCGACATCGAGAGTTGGGTGTGAGGTATGTTGGAAGTGGCTTGAATGTATCCAAAGGACGTCCCAACCAGGGTGTATAGCTTCATCAAGTGAAGTGGACAGGACCGGGCCTAATGGTCCTGATACTGTTTTCTTTTTTTAACCCTTTTCAATTAAATCAATTCTGTTTTGTGTCAAAAAAGTCTCAAAAATTTGTATTTTCAACTTGTTTTCATCTCAGACTTAACAAATATATTAATACTAATTTTAGGAAAATTTAGGATAAATTTTTGGCAAATTTTTCGAATTTTTTGAATTTGAATTTGACCGGTATGCCGACCAGTTTATATTACCGTACCGGCTCGGTAAGGTCGATTATCGCAATAATCGACCGATTATCATCGATAATTCGATCCCTATTGCTGGTTGCAAACTTGCAATAGGCAAAGAAAGTTTGAGGCCAGTGCTAGCCAAATGGGCGGCCCGAACGCGGCACAACCCATTTAGGCTTGGCTATTAAACGAGTAGTCTTTGTGGCGACACGCCGAGGGATACGATCCAAGCACGGTCCAGTGGTCTTTGGGCGTGGCCGATCTTACTGGTACAAAGGGTGATGGGCGTGTCGAATTTGTTTGGCTGTAAAATTTAAAAAATATGATTTTTTAAAAAAAATATAGAAAAATTGGAAAATCGTAAAAATTTCAAAAAAGTGCATTAAAATTTAGGGGAAAAATCTAGGATAATTAGAAAAACCAAAATGAATGTAGAAAACTTTTTTAAAAACTTTGTTAATTAGTAAAAGCAAAAAATATGAAATAAAATTCTCAAAGGAGACAAATAATTGAAATTAAATAATGAGCTTTATTAATGTTTGGTTGCCTCGTTAAAAACTTTGCCAAGTAAAAACTCAACATGAGAAAACCTTGACAAAGAAAAAAGAGTACAACCTATAGCTTAGTGATACAGGAAAAAAGTGAAGATTACAATTATTCTTTCTGACTGTCTAGATAAATATTTTCAAATGTCACCGCTAGCTCAACATTTTATGTAGTGTGTTGAGCTCATTAATAAGCATGTTCCCAATCTTTCACAGTGAGAAGTATTTCCACCATCTTAATTGTCAGATTTGTTCTTCTCTCCTCGATTATTCTTTCGAATAGACTGAAAGCAGACTCCAAAGAAACCGTGGAGACAGGTGTAATGACCCAGAGATTTACACTAAGCTAATAAAAGTACTAAGCCACTAATCAAGAAGATAATGGGCAATTCAACTTAATAACCAATGCTAAGCATAAGTCAATTAGAATGACCAATATACCCCTATGGTAACAAATAAAAGACCTAGGGGTAGAAAAGTAAAAAAGAGCACAGTAAAAAGGATAAGACCAAGCCACACTGGATGCATTCCCCTTCTTCACCAAAACCGAGAGGCAACTAGTGAGCAGCTGATTCACTCCCCTTTCCGCATTCCAACCAAAGACCAGTTCAGAGCATAGCATACATCCTCCATTTCCCTACTCCAACGAGGCAACCAGAGCTTTTCGCCATTCCACACTCCAATTGAAGCACAGCCAAGAGAGCAAGCACCAACCAATTTTAGGAAGGAAGGGCAATCATCGGAGGAGGTCCAAAGCAAGAAGGCCACCAAGAAGAAGAATCGAGAGGGACCAGGAGGAGCCGATCGAGCCGAAGCTCAAGGAACTGGCCACCACCACTAGTGCCTCCACCCAACACCGGCATCCATCCTTATCACAAAACCTAGCCATCAGGTGTACTTCACAGCAGTAGTAGCATATCTAGCAATGTAGTATGCAGATATGGGTAGATCGGGTAGAATAGCAAGTAGATCAAGTGAAAACCCTAGTGGTCTCAGAATGTAGCACTAGAGGGGGGCTACCTTGCACGTTCCTGGGTTCATCCCGTACTCCCTAGAGTACGATTGAATGCCAGTGTCGCTGCAATACCTCCATCCCACATGTTTATATGTGCACAAATCATCACAGACCACCAAACTTACCTCTTTTAAGGAACTAATGCACACAAGAAGCAAACCAATGCCTCTCTGTAAGTAAAGCCTAACCGAAAATGGCAAATGCAGTAGGAAACCAATAAATTCAAACCAAGCCAAGTGGACTACCAGGGGAGAGAGGAAGCGGATGGGCCGAGCCCGGGGTTGGAGCAGGCGCGCAGCCTAGATGAGGTCGAGCCGGGAGTTGGCCAAGAGAGGGAGAGCCCAACACCGAGCCAGGGAAAAATCGGCTACAAGAGAGCAAAGAAGAATAGAGAGAGAGCTAGGGGAGTTGACTAGAGACTAGTGAGCATGGGGGCCAGTGGGGAGAGAGGAGGAGACAAAGAAGAGGAAGTAGATCCTGGAGGAAGGAGAGCATAAAAGAAGAAAAAGAGAAAGGAGAAGAACCAAGAGAAACGGTAGAGAGGAGCTCAGCTCCAGAGTGAGAAGAGAAAAAGAATAGAAGGAAAGAGAGCCAGGGAGCCTGTTGACCGAACTAGAGAAAAGAAATAAGGGTATGAGAAGAAAAGAAAAGAAAGAAGGAAAGAAAAATAAAAATAAAAGAAAAGAGAAGAGAAAAGAAAAGAAGAGAGAGGGAAAAAATTAGAAAATGGGTTGATCGTCATGAACCGTGATTAGTTTAGCTATTCAACTAGTTGTGCACCTAAAAATAAAAAAGATAGAAAGTAACAGCGATTAATTAAATAAACAGTTATATAAAACTTGCAAATGCATGAATAGCTAAATATTGAAATTAACACCCTTCTTATAAATAAGATTGCGACTATTGGAAATAGTTGGACGCCATAAATCACATTCAAATTAATTGCCATAGATTTAATACTCTATGATTTTAGGACAAGAACTGAACCCACCAGCCAGCCAGTTCCAGAATTCGAGCGAGGTCGAACCTTTCAATTCTATACCAAGCAAGCTTCCTTTGATCATGTTTTTATTAAATGCTTTTATATACTTACATATATCACCACTGCATGGGGAAACTTGTATTACAATTGAAAACCTTAAATTGGATGCGAATGGAAATATGGATTGTGAATGGGTTGATGAGATGATAATTGGGTATTGGTAGTTTGATTGGCTCATCCAATGAATGGAGTCGTTGGCATATATTTATTTATGGTTGGTAGAGAGCATCGATGGTAAGGATTGTCATGCCGGTGGGGTCATCTACATAGGCTATAATATAAGGTCAAACAACTAACACTTGGGCAATAAGTCGTAATTACAGTATCAACCATAGTGTATGAAATCGGTCAGGAAAGGTTGTCCTAGAAAGTATTAGAATATCCACATTGGGTAAGAAATTTAGTGCGTGCCTCTGAGATATACCGGTAGGCTCGGAGGAGCAGGTAACTTTGGTGGCGGTATATTTGAAGTCATGGGTAGAGTTACTGCCGACGGGTAGTCGGAGTACAACTGTTAGCTGCAAGTCTAGTGGGATAGCCTAGGATAGGTGTCTCTGACTCCAGTAACAGGGTTGAAGATATAATACTGGATTAGTAATAAACATTTTGGGGCCTCACATGATGGGGTCACTATGGGTAAAGTGATACAAACCTGTGCAGGGTAAAATAATGAATTCATGCTGTCTCCTGGATGGAGGCTACAGAAGCTAAGTTTGCCTCATATACGTGTGGTAGCAGCTGTTTTCAGAAACTAAAATAGACAACCCTTAAAGAAAACTAAAAACCTAATTTATGTAAAATTGGATTTTGAGGGAAGGTGATCTTTAGATGGACTATAGTTAGAATTGAGAGAAATTCATCTATTATATTTTGTTATTAATGCTTGTTGAGTACGCCTGTACTTACTCTTGCTTAAATCCCTCTTTGCTTAGAAGGTGAGTCCTATGGATCATCTTTCGAGGCATGTGGTGAGGATTATACGTAGGTTCAGGAACTACAGGAGGACTACTACTACTACAAGGAGGACTAGAGGGTTTGGTAGACAATATTCCCGTTTTGACGGGTCGTCAGGGTAACAAATGGATGTAATATATTTTTGTTGTACTCAGATCCCATGTACAATCAGTTGTACTGAACATGTAGCCCTGCGTGGCTTTTTGGATGTAATATATCTCATTCAGTCTCTAATTATTGTTCTGCTGCAACACTCTGAATACGGTATAGTAACTAATAAAGTGTCAGGACATCCGATATTTTATTAGCTACTATGCTGAGATTCGTGTAATTATCTCCGTATAATAGCAGTGTTACTATCATTACCCTAGGTTAATTATGCGGGTCGTCATAACAAGAATTGTTAACACATCCCGTGCTAATATGGAAAGCACCAGATATGTTATCTTGTGCTCGTGCCACCACTGCAAAATGTTGAAGTCCTTCTCTTGTTGCTCTTGGTAGTTGACAGTGTCACTGTTGAGATAGACAACTAGCTCTCCACCACTTGTTTGTTGTGTCTGCACTTGACGTTCTTATACTCTGACTCTTTGAGGTAGAGCCACATGCACCCTATATCTTTCCCTACAGTTTTCTTCTTACCTGTTGTGGGTGCTGGTGGAGGTCATTGCATGCGAACTCTAGCAAAATTCTGAACGTACTTAGCATAAATTTGAGATAATTTAGCACGAACATTTAAAAATAATTAGAATAATCAGTACCTACCAAATCACTTAGAAGTGAGAGAACATTAGGAAATCCTCGAACTTTAACTCTAGGATCTAAAATAAATGCAAATGCATATAACATAGGAATTTCTTTCCAATATTTCAAAATTTTAGTTTTCATAGCATAAACATATTCACGTAAAATATTATCATTTTCGTGGTTCCTTAAGTGGGTAGCAAATTCTAGAATATGATGCAGAATTAAAGAATAGGTTGAGTAATAAACTTTAGATAAAGCAACAGTAGAATCATAAAAAAGATCCAAAAATGACAACAAATATTCAGCAACATACCAATGTTGCTCTGTGAGTAATGGTTGACCATCCTAGCTACAATAGTGCCTGTTAATAAAAACAAAAAATATGCTCTTATATGACTTAAGCATAAAGTAAGTAGAGTTCTATCTAACAGGCATATCCAAACCAAACTTACATGGACGTATCTCTGTTGCAATACAATAAGTCTTATATGCTGCTACTCGTGCGAAAAGATTCAAGGTACTGGTCTAACCTCTTCAAACTAGATTTAACTATAAGATTAATAATACGGCAAGCACAACGCTGACGTAATAAGAAAGATTCGGCGTACAAATTAAAAAGCAGAGTAAGAATGGTCATTGCAGAAGTGTTTGCTACAACATTATCTAGTGTTATTGCAAAAATTTTATCTGTGAGGTCAAAATCATCCACAAATTTTACAATACAATCAACAATATTCTCACCAGTGTGTGCTACATCAATTAATTTGAATCCTATAATTGTCTTCTCTAGTTGCTAGTCATTGCTTACATAATGAGCAATTACACTAAGGTCCTCTTTAGCCCTACCACTCCATATGTCTAATGTCGAAGATACAGAAAAAGTACAGTATTAAAGAGCTCTTTTAGCTTACTATGATAATTATTATAGTATTTAATCAAATCTCTAGTTGTTGTCTGTCTAGAAACTATATAAAATCTAGGATTATGAACGGTTATAATATAGTTTTCAAATGCTGGTGACTCACTAAAGTTTAAAAGTAGATCTTGAGAAGTGATTAAATGACAAAGAGATTCACGAGCTACCTCAGGATTGTAGTCCCAGTGACGTACCGGACCATTGGGGTTGTACTGCAACTGCGTATGTCTCAAAGCCATCTCTGTTTTTCTTTTATAGCTCTCACCATGTATCATCAAATGTCCCGTTCCGCCTGAAGATTTCGTAGTTAATTTGTGCTTATAATATTTACAAATAGCATACTTGCTCTGAACGTCGTCTGATGTCTCGAAAATCTGCTCAAAATCTTCTCAAATTCTCGATGTACTATGTCTTGATTTTTTTTGCCCCGGTGCTTGCCGACGCAGTAGCACTTGTAGAGCCTGAGGATGGTACGGGTACTACAGCTTTTTTTCTTGATAGGATGCAAGAAGCTCCTTAAGTGAAATCCCAAAATCAAAAGCTGGGAAGGACGCAAAATCCTAGTGCTCTATGAAGAAAAGTGCAAGAAATTTACGCTATTATTAATTTAATCTCATTTAAAATGATAAGAACAATGAAAAATTAAATCACTATTCTTACCTTGATTTCTTGACAGAAGCCGGAAGCTGAATTTCGGATTTTTGGCAAAACTATTTTGAATTTTTTTGTCGAATTATCACAAAGAGCAAGAGAATTTTCATAAGAGAATGTAGAGAAGATTGCAAGTTTGTTGGTGGGGAATTGATGGGGGCTTCTACCCTATTTATAGGGAAAAATTAGGATTTTTTAGAATTTTTTTAGATTTTTTGAATTTTTTTTAAATCCCCCAACGACTAAAAACGGCTATAAAATGGCTACTTTTCGAATAAATAGGCTAAACAGACCATGCCCGGGCAGTACCGTGCCAGCCAGTCAGGCCGAAGTGCCGGCCCAAGCACGGCCCGTTTACAATCAGGCTGTGCCGTGCCTCCAGTGTCGAGCCTCGAGCCGGCCCGTTTGGTACGGCCCATCTGGACATCACTATTTGAGGCCATTTGTAAGCCATAGTTTTTCTTTTTTTTGAAAGACTGTAACCCATACATTTTAAGTTCGGACGAATTTCACGTGAATTAATTTAATTTTTGCAAGACTTATTATCCACTCATCTATAATCATATTCATACATGTTTAGCATACAGGACTGCAGTCTGCAGGTCTAGGTTCTGTACGAAGGAATACCTCAATTATACAGACGGATGAAAAGGTTAGTATGAAAGTTCTAGCTTCCTTGTACCTGCATCGATGGGTTCATGTCGTGATATTTCCAAATTGACCGAAAATTGGATGCTCTCTTGTCTCTCAATTGATGATATGGAGCCAGGATTCGAACAATGGGGGCCAAGTAGACAACGTTTATGGAAGAAATATCATAGCAATATATGCAGAACTCCAACATAGCATGGATAACAAAGCATTAAGCATGGTGACATATGTTTGACGGCACAAAAGATAATTAACTGTAAGTTGCTCTAACATAGCATGGATAACAAAACATGATAACATATATTTGTCAACACAAAAGAAAGTTACATCTTTACTACCGACACGATTGTATAAGTTAATATTTCATCTTAACTGATCTTCGCTGCTAGTTCCTTTTCAATATAGACTACCATGTAATGTCGAACAAAGTCGTCTCCTATTTTATTCCGAATATATGTCTTCACAAGTTTTATAGCTGAAAAAGCTCGCTAGGTGGTTGCAGTTGACACCGGAAGAGTTATGAGTTATGACTAATCGTAACAACTTGTCAATCATAGGATAAACATAAGCTTTACCTGTTTTAACTAGCCTATTTGTCAAATCACCGAGAGAGAGAAAGCATTGTAGGTCTGGATGGTTGTATGCTTCAAGTTGGAAATGTGTTAACTTGACACACCAATTGAGCTCTTTACAACAAAAAAAATGCAGGATAGAATTTCTCCACTAAGTATATATGCCCATGCTCGACACACCTCCCAAGGCTATAAGCCGCCTCCGAAACCCTAGACACCCCTACCGGAGATGCCGTCAAAGAGAAGCTCCGTCGCCGCTCCCATTAGAGCTACAAGGAGAAGCTTATTGTTTCTGCCGCTCCATCGCGCCTTTGCCGAATCCATCCGTGTCATGGCATGTTCTCGTCCAAACCCCTCCACCAATTGAAGCCGAGGAGCTATGAGCATTTCTTCTCCACCTCCGGCCGTCGGTCTTCACCGCCCAATTCTACCGCCGCCAATGAGCTTCTCTCCTCTTCATCTACGTGCCTAGCTTCGCTTTCTACGTGATGCCCACCTCTTCTTTCTCACGAACCCGTTGCTCCACTGTTGCCGCCATAAGCTCCGCCACGCTGCTACCTTCGTTCCCGCCACTGGCCACCGTGGTTGTCACCGGAGGAAATCGACTCGTCACTTTCTTCACCATCGTCTCCTCTCCCGGATCCACTACTTTGCACCTGACTAACTACCGTCATCCACCGTGCCGGAGTGCGTCGTCGCTCGCTAGAGTTCCTTGGTCTCCCCGCCGGTTGCCACATCAGCAACCTCATCGCTAGCCACCTCCGTGTCACCTTAGTGCTGCGTCGACGTCGACACCTCCGTGTCATCCCGTTAGTGGTCGACATGGCCTCACGCATGGCACACTAAGACCCAAACCCTAGATCTAAACTTGAGTCACCCAGATGTAGACCCCACATATCATTCATATATTATCGGTACACCGAGTCCACTGTTGACCAAGCCAACCGATAGACATGGTCCATAAACCCTAGTCCTACTTGTCAGCCGCTGTTAGCTTTTCCCCGATTTCTTTTATTTCCAAAATACCGAAGAAGGAAACGTGGACAAAAGTTAACTCGTGATGAACCCCGCCCCTCTCCCCACACACACGTGTCCTCTTATTTCACATTATTCAACTGCTAGATGACGGAATGCCAAGGTTACCTAAACACACTAGATTGTTTCACTCAAGTCCTTGAAATTGCACAATAATTAGACAAATTCTCACGATACACATCCTTTCCAGCTTAGCTGGTGTAGGGACCTATGTATAGTTGAACAATTTCAAATTCATGTCTATACACCTGAAATGGCATAACATGATAAATTTTGGTAGTAATGCAGCAATTTCCTCTTAGCAAGCTCACAGGTAAAAGAAGCTCAGAATAGATTAGCTCTCTACCCAACAGATCTATGCTTTCTGTTGCCTTTTGTCTGAAAATCTAAAACTTGTTCCACTGCATACACCAGCGACTCACTACACAAGAGAACGTGGTCAATTTGATCTATGTTTTGAGGAGTCCTCCAGCCGCTGGATCCAGTTCTATTTCTTCGATTGTCTAGGCGGTGTACATGTATGCAAGGGCGGAGCCGGGCCACCTGGGCCGAGGCCTGGCAAGAAAAATCCATGTTAATGCATTTAAAAATTCATGGAAAAATCACGATTCGATACAATAACCATTGGGCCAGCCTAAGGCTTAGGCCTGGGCTGGTTCCGCCCCTGCATGTATGTACGGCGTTGTATTTCTGGGAACAACAGTTATCAGGGGCAAATACACTCCCATAGTGGCGGCCCAGAATGCTATAAAGTTCATACACGTTTGTCTTGATCCCTCAACGATTCGATGATTCTCATCAAGAACTGCTTTTCGCCACGGTATCTGTTCAACGAACAAGGCACATCAGGACGATTATAATAGCTAAACAGAGCGAGCATATCCTCATGTGATGATATGGTGCTTACATCTCAAGTGACGAGAAGCCCAGGCACATGATGCCTATCGCCATGTGAATGGGAAAGGTCTGCTTGAACCTCTTTCGATTCAGAAACAACCTCTCAGAGAAAGCTGTGGTTAGGCCAGAAATAAGAAAAACACCCCAGCCCGCTGGCAAGCAGTGGCGGAAGGAGAATGAGCCCTGTAAACAAAGTCATCAGGTATTTTTGTTAAAGATGGAACCCTTAGAAAAATGCCAGTGAAACACTAATGGAACTTTACCTTGAAATAACTTTTGATGAATACTGCAGAATATGAGATCCGCAGTAGCATATCTTTACACAGTCAAGGCACAAAGGATGTTCTTCCGAAAAAATAAATGATTTCAATAAAGTATGGTAGTAGAATGATTGATCAAAGGATACTAGTAGAATTTGCAGCAATCAACCCAACAGCTCCGGCAGATTTAATCAGAATAACATTTAGAACAATGTAAATTGCCGAGAAAAGGAGCAACATATCATTTGACTGCTTAAGCTGGTTTTCGTTTGCAACAGCATGAAGGAACGCTTCAGATGTGCCTGTAAGCACAGAACATAATCGACACAATTTCATTCTGCTTGTTTGGAGGAAGTTAAATGAATGAGTCATTTATGAAAAGACTTCCCAACTCTCACCTACATGCATGCATAGCCTAAGTTAATCTGCACGTTCTAAACGAGAGACTACACAGCCCAATTATAGCTAACAATCAAGTAACACCAGAGGCAGTGAAGCAAGTTTCTTGCTTGTACAATAACCTATGTCAAAAGCTTGTTAAGTCTATGTATAGTATAGTTGGCTTTTCATTCAAGTAAAGACTGTTTTTTCCAGCTTTATTGTTCTGCAGAATGTGTTGTTGAAGAGCAACTTTCAGCTTTCAAAAGTTCCAAGTCAAGTTATAAGTTGGCTGAACTAAACTAATAACTACATGACTGGAAAGAAATTAGAACACCTCGTGTTAAGGTTGGATTGGATATGTCACTGTAACTACTGTGCTATATGCATCATAACTGAAGACAAAATCTAATAATACATGGAAAAAGTTTGAAGCTGTTATGCTCATGTTTCAAATTCCGGATTTGCAAAGAATGCTGGACCCGCAGCGGCACCAGTTCCCAGCAGGAACTGGTTTTCTACCAGGTGGTTTCAAATTGTAGAATTTAAAAGTAAAAATTGAATTCGTCCGTTCCTGCCCAAAAATTAGTGTTCATCAATTCAAATTTCTTTAATTTTAATTTAAAGACAAAGGACTATGTGAAAATATAGAATGATATTATGAGTTATGACAGAACTGCTAGATAGAAGTACTAAATACAAACCGTTCATTGCTAAGCAGATGATGTAAAAACAATAGTAACGAAGAATAACTGTAGCTTCGCCATCACTATATCTTCCCCCATATAGTAGATTAAGAAGAGTATATGAATAACTTGGACCAAACGAAATGACCACCAGACCTGCATAGTTAGAGGATGATCATATTCAGGGGCTGTTGATAGATTAAATATTCAAAGAAAATTAAGAGATGGAAGTTGGTAGCAACTAAAACATGTTTACTATGAAGAGTATATGTGATTCAATTGTTCTCTTCTTACTCAGTGCAAGAAGTCAGAGTAGATAAAATGCATAAATATAAACATTACAGCATTGGATAGCACACCTATCAGCATAATAAGCTTAAGAGCTCCGAGCAAAGAACCTTCCAGATTGGATATATTCTGGGAAGTTTGTCCTGTGAATAAAGGTCCATCATTAGCTCTTTCAGAGAAATATAAATCCAAAGATACGTGCACAACATATTGTTTTTTTGCAATCTTGCTAAGAATTCTGATATTGGTCAAATCTAAATTGGAAGGACAAATTAGCCAGCAGAAGCATATAAATAGGAAGTATGCAAAAGTTATAATTTCAGACAGCAAAGAATATAGGAATGGTCAAATATAAATGTGAGAACGGTGTCTTTGCCACTAGGGTTTGCCGAATTTGTACATTTGCCACTGCAGTCGAGCTAATTGCTCTAGTGCCACTGCAAAGGTGAGAAATATGGTCTATTTGCCACTCTGACAAGGGTCAATGGGTTTGACCAAGATGAAATGACCAATATGCCCTTTACAAGAAACAACAAAAAATAAAAAGGAATTCCCATTATTGGGCCATTTTATCGAGCAGCTGTTGGGCGATGGTTCAATGCAGCCATGGCACAAGTAAAGGCATGTGGGCAGCAAGGCGGGATGGCCATGGCTTGCGCAGTAGCCACTAGCAGCTATTGCTGCGGCGAGGGCAGCGGGCGTGAGCGTCTGTGACAGGCCACGAGCAGAAGCGGTGTTCGCATGTTGCGGTGGTGCCTAGGCGACGGTGGCCACTCAGGGCGGCATGTGCTCAGGCGGCAACATCGCAGGCTGATTGCGCTTGATTGGAGCATGCTCTGCGGCATGGGCTACGGCCATCACTGCACGCGAGCGGCTGAGGAGCGCGGGTTGTGCACTCACGCATGGGTTGACGAGCAGCGGCTCGGCGGCAGCAAGAAGGACTTGGGAGGCAGATCAGCGTGGCAGCGGCTCAAAGAGGAGCCCACGGATGCGGCGTGAGCGGCGGTGACTTGGTGCTGCTCTGGCATGAGTAGGCACGCGAGGATGGAAGCTCGTGGTGGCCAGAGCGAAAATGGCCTGGACAATGATGGTCTACAGCAAGCCCTGGCCGACGGGCATGGGGACAGGAGGTGAGGTGATGATGCATGGTGAGAGATTGATGGGCAAGATATGATACAGGAGAATAGAAAGAGATGGATAGAGAGGAGGAAGAAAGGGTGAAGGGCAGTTTAGGCATTTTTAAAAAAAAATTTGGTGTCGGGTAGTGGCAAATAAACCCCATTACCATCTTTAGGCATACAAGAAATTACATCGTTTGGGATGGCAGATTGCCAATTGCACACCATTGTGGTGGCAAAGAAGCAATTGTTCCAATATAAATTGTACAGCAAGGAATATGTGAAATGTACTCTTATTTTGTTACATTGGCAGCAATGCTTGTCCAAACAATAATAATACTACAATTCATGGTACTTGGTTGACGCTTATATCCTGCGAGGCAGGGCATGAGCAATTTCTGTATTGAATAATCAACATAGCATACATGTTGAAACTGTGCAAAAAGTTCATACAATCAACAGCCAACCCACAGTCAATTTAGCTGGTGGAATCAATGAATTTGAAAGGCAAAATATATTCCACCAGAAAAAAAAAACTATTTGCTTCACCAGCACAACATAGGTTAACTTTAATTGAATAACCAATTAAAGAGATGCTCGGTAGGCAAAACTTTACAGAGGGACTTCTCCAGATTAGAAAATCATTAAAATGATGTGAACACATGAAGTTCAATGTTTCAGGCCAAATGGATGAGGTAAGCAATTCCAACTAAGTTGTCATAGTAAATAAAAAATTAAATAAATGCAAAAATAACAACCTGATGCCAATTGGGCAAATGTAGCATAAGAACTCTCCTCAAATGGCAGGAAAACTATTCTAACAACCAGACTCCCTGCAAATAACAAAATATGATTAACAATAAGTTCAACCTGTTAGACAGTATCCTTGTTACCTTATATAAGAGATTGCTAGTTGCCCTGTATAGAGATTCTTTACCTTGTATAGATATTACCTTATATAGGCTTTCCTTCTATACTCTCTTGTACATGTATATATACTGGCCAATTGGCCTCATGTTTAATACAAGTGCTATTCATAACATGGTATCAGAGCAAAGTTAGGGTTAGGGTTTTTCTTACGGGTGTTGCACTTGCGCTCTCCCGACCTCTCCTCTGTTTTTTCTCCTCCCGTCAGCCGCCTGCCAAGCCGATCCCATCGCCTCTTCATCGCGCACGTCGTCCACCTCTGCTCCGATCGCCTCTGCCTCACGCAGGCGACGCCTCCAACCGTCTCCTCGGTCTGCGCGCCTCCCGGTCGGACGTCTCGACCGGCCGACTACTTCCACCGCCGCCTAGGCTCACGCGGTTATTCGCCGTTTTGGCCGGCCGACGCCGTCGCTTGCCTGTCGGACGTCCCGACCACCGCCCGTTCGCCACCTGGCCGAGGTCTACACCGGCCTTTCGCCCGCCTGAGGTCTTTCGCGGGCCGTCCCTTGTCGCCCGTGTCGTCGCTTCTTCGCAGGGCCGCCGCTTCGTCGCGGGGCCTCTTCTCGCGAGCCTGGTTTTTTTGGACGTCGGCTATTCTTCGCGTGGACGCCTGCTGCCATCGCCTGCTAGCAGCCGACGTCTACTCGCCGCCGTTGCCCATCACTCCTGTGACGCCGACCGAGACGTCGGGCTGATGTTTTGTTAACTTGTGCGGACGTGAATCCAATCAAGTGATTTTAAGCCGAATTTAAGAGTTCGTCTCAAAAAAAAATGTCGTCATCTGCAGGTTCTTCTTCAGGCTCCGTCTCTGTTCCTCGTTGCCCAGTTATCTTCGATGGTCTCAATTATCGCGACTGGGTTCTTCATATGCGTCTTCATATGCGAGGTCAACGTCTGTGGGAGTTTCTTACCGGCGAGCTATCATGTCCGCCTCATCCTGCTCCCCCTGACATGCCTGTTCTTCCTAAGGAGACTGATGTTGCTGCTCAACAGAAGGCCTCCGATGATTATGCTGATGCTGTGGAGTCTTTTCAGACTCAATTTACTTCATACAAGATATGGGTTGATGAAGATGCTCGTGCCTCTGCTATTCTGGTTGCTAGTATGGAGGTGCATCTCACTGGTGATATTGTTGGTTTGTCTTCAACACAGTTGATGTGGGCGCATCTTCGCGATCGCTATGAGCCCGCAGGTGATTCTTTATATCTTCTTTGTTGTGCGTGAGCGATCGTTCTGAGGGTGATTCTACCGTGGATGAGTTCTATGCACAACCGTCCCTGGTGGGCGGCGGCTTGATTCTCTTGGGCCGGAGGTTTGCTGCGCTGTCGATCTTGCCAGTCAACACTCTCACTTGAGCTTACAATCTCGACTTCTTGACACGCCGGGCCGAATTTGAGCGGTCGGGCTCACCGCTTGCTCGTCATCCTCGTGTGACCTTGTTGGAGGCTCTTGCGGCTATTCGATCGAGGAGACTCGTCTTCGTAGCGCGGGCCTACTAGTATCTCCTTCATCCCGGCGATCAGTATACTACTCCATCGATGGCGCCTACTTGATGATCGACTACTAGGGTGCGCAGGCTTCGTTGCACCCATCGCAACAAGGATGGGCATGTGGAGCGGTTTGCTATCGGAAGAAAAGGATCTTGCTCGTCGCGGTGGGCGTCCTCCTATGACACCGGACTCCTAGGTGCCTCTCTCGGCGAGCTTCACGGTTCGACTCCACTCAGGAGATTCTTGCGCTGCTACGTCGTATGGATGCTTCGCGCCGCCGAGTTCTGCTGGTTACGCTACTCGGTCTTCCAACGAGACCACCTTCCTCCTCATCGTATCACACCATGTATTCTTGACTCTGGAGCTTATTTTCATATGACATCTGATCCAACGAGTCTTCATTTCATTAGTCCTCTTGCTGCTCCTATCACTGTATAGACAGCAGATGGTACCTCTCTTTCTGTTGCAGTTGAGGCACTCTTTTGTCTTCCTCTTTTCATGTTCCTGCTGTTTCTCATGTTCCTAAACTCACCATGTAGCTTATATCCGTTGGCCAGCTCACTGATCATGGCTGTCGTGTTATCCTTGACTCTGACTCTTGCTGTGTTCAGGATCGCAGGACGGGGTCTCTGGTTGGTATTGGCCCTCGCCGTTGTGACTCTCGCCTTTGGGAGCTTGGTAGCTTCGTCTTCCTTCTCGCTACCCCCGGTCTCCTCCGCTGCTTCGCCTCCGTTGCATCTTCTCTTCGGGTCGTTTGCTCGGTGGCATCACCGCTAGGCATCTTTGTGGGTCACGTCTGTCTTCTTTAATTCGTCGCAATCTTTTAGGATCTGTGTCTGGTGATACGTCTTTAGATTATGCGGGTTGTAAGCTTGGTAAACAGCTACAACTCCCCTATCCTTCCAGTGAGTCTGTATCCCAGCGTCCCTTTGATCTTGTTCATTCTGATGTTTGGGGTCCAGCTCCTTTTGTCTCAAAAGGAGGTCATAAATATTATATTCTTTTTATAGATGATTTCTCTCGCCATACTTGGATATACTTTATGTCTTCTCGTAGCGAGGCTTTGTCCATCTATAAGAATTTTGCCACTATGATCCGTACTCAGTTTGACTCTCCCATTCGAGTTCTTCGTGCTGACTCAGCAGGGGAGTATCTGTCTGGTGCCCTTCGTGCTTTTCTTGCTACGCAGGGCACCCTTTCTCAGTTTTCTTGTCCTGGTGCTCATGCTCAGAATGGTGTGGCCGAGCGCAAGCATCGCCATCTTCTTGAGACAGCTCGTGCTCTTTTACTTGCTTCCGCTGTTCCACCTCACTTCTGGGCTCTGTTTCCACTGCCACTTAATTGATTAACATTCAACCTTCTTCTGCTCTTAAGGGAGGGATTCCGGTGGAGCGTCTTTGTGGCATGCCTCCTGATTACTCGTCTTCGCCTCTTTGGGTGTGTGTGCTATGTCCTCTTTGCACCTCGTGAACGCACCAAGCTGACTGCCCAGTCTGTTGAGTGTATTTTTCTGGGCTATAGTGCTGAGCATAAGGGCTATCGTTGTTGGGATCCTGTTGGCCAACGTATGCGGATCTCTCGGGATGTTACTTTTGATGAGTCTCGTCCTTTCTACCCTCGTCCTTCTTCCACTCCAGCCTCTCTTGTCGAGCCACTTTCTTTCCTGATTTTTCCTGATACTCCAGTTGTCACTTTTCCTTCTACACGGTTGGCGACTCCTTCGCCAGGCTCTCCACAGGAGTCTTCACCTCCTGTGCCTTCTCAACCTGTTTCTTCTGACATTGTTCCTTCTTATCCTCTATACTACACTCGTCGTCCGCGTGTTGAGGATTCTTCTGATGTTTCATCTTCCCCTGTTGAGTCCTCTTCTTCTGTGCCTTCTCCTCGCTATACTCTTCGTGATCGTCAGTCTATTCGGCCTCCTGAGCGCCTTGGCTTTGCTGGTGCTGTTCTTGCTGAGCTGACTTCTTACCGCGAGGCTGTTATTCATCAGGAATGGCAGCATGCGATGGCAGAGGAGCTTGCTGCCCTTGAGCGCACTGGCACGTGGGATCTTGTGGCCCTTCCTCCATGTGTCCGTCCCATTACATGCAAGTGGGTCTATAAGGTTAAGACTCGCTTTGATGGTTCTCTTGAGCGCTACAAGGCTCGTCTTGTGGCACGTGGTTTTCAGCAAGAGCATGGTCGTGATTATGACGAGACTTTTGCTCCTGTGGCTCATATGACCACTGTTCGCACTCTTCTTGCTGTGGCATCTGTTCGTCAGTGGTCTATCTCTCAACTTGATGTCAAGAATGCCTTTCTTAATGGTGAGCTACGTGAGGTCTTTATGTAGCCACCACCGGGGTATTTTGTTCCTAAGGGCATGGTTTGTCGGCTTCGTCGCTCTCTTTATGGGCTCAAGCAAGCCCCCCGTGCCTGGTTTGAGCGTTTTTCTTCTGTGGTCACTGCTGCTGGCTTCTCTGCTAGTGTTCATGATCCTGCGCTCTTCATTCACACTTCACCTCGTGGACGGACTCTTCTTCTTCTCTATGTTGATGACATGATCATTACTGACGATGACACTCAGTATATTGCCTTTGTGAAGGCACGTCTCAGTGAGCAGTTTCTCATGTCTGATCTGGGTCCTCTTCGCTACTTTTTGGGGATTGAAGTCTCCTCTACACCTGAGGGTTTCTTTTTATCCCAAGAGAAGTATATTCAGGATCTTCTTGATCGTGCTTCTCTCACTGATCAGCGCACCGCTGAGACTCCTATGGAGCTCAATGTTCACCTTCGACCTTCTGATGGTGAACCTCTTGAGGATCCTACTCGCTATCGCCATCTTGTTGGGAGTCTTGTTTACCTTGGTGTCACTCGTCTTGACATTTCATATCCAGTTCATATCTTGAGTCAGTTCGTTTCTGCTCCCACCCAGCTTCACTATAGTCATCTTCTTCGTGTTCTACGATATCTTCGTGGGATTATCTCTCGACGTCTTTTCTTTCCACGCTCCAGCTCCCTCCAGCTTCAGACATACTCCGATGCTACCTGGGCTAGTGATCCCTCTGATCGTCGGTCTCTTTCTGCTTATTGTGTTTTTCTTGGTGGTTTTCTTATTACTTGGAAGACTAAGAAGCAGACAGCAATTTCTCGTTCCAGTGCTGAGGCTGAGTTGCGAGCGATGGCTCTTTTGACAGCAGAGGTTACTTGGCTACGATGGCTACTTGAGGATTTTGGTGTTTCTGTTTCTACGCCGACTCCTCTTTTATCTGACAGTACAGGCGCTATTAGCATTGCTCGCGATCCAGTGAAGCATGAGCTCACTAAGCATATTGGCGTTGATGCTTCCTACATGCGGACACAGGTACAGGATCAGATTGTGACTATTCAGTATGTGCCTTCAGAGCTTCAGTTAGCAGACTTCTTCACGAAGACACAAACTAGAACTCAGCACAGCTTTTATCTTTCAAACTCAGTGTTGTTGATCCACCATGAGTTTGAGGGGGGGTGTTAGACAGTATCCTTGTTACCTTATATAAGAGATATCTTATATAAGAGATTGCTAGTTGCCCTGTATAGAGATTCTTTACCTTGTATAGATATTGCCTTATATAGGCTTTCCTTCTATACTCTCTTGTACATGTATATATACTGGCCCATTGGCCTCATGTTTAATACAAGTGCTATTCATAACACAACCCACTGCAACGTTAGAAGATAAAAGTATTTGAAACAGAAGGTGTTCGGCTTACTTGCCTAATTTATGCACAAGACCATATGCAGCCTGGTTATATGGAGTATCAAACCAAACAAGAACAAATTTCTCGCCTTCTTGGAGGATCAATTTCCTGAAAGTCTGACCTGTAAACAACATGCACATGTGCAATAACTGTTTATCGTAGTCCATCCGGGTTGACAGCCTGACAATTTGCGAGTTTCGACATCAATGACGAAATAGAACTAAACTTATGATAAATCAAACCTATTGAAAACAATAAAAAAATATAAAGTGATATTGAATGAACCTGAATGGAAGGAGATCAAAAGCTCGGGTATTAGCATATATAAGAAAATATGCCCAATATCCAAAGAAAATGCAGGCCGCATAGACAACCTGAGACAAAGCAAATACGACCAACTTCTCCTACAAGAAAAGAAATCACTATCTTAGTACTGTATTGATAAAACAAATGCAATGAGAAAAGAATGACATGGGATGAGCATCAACTGATGTGTGAACAGAAGTGACATGGAGAATGTATTAACTCGATGACCTGCAAAAATTATATTGTTTGTCCTGCAGCGCTCTATTATGTTTGAAGATGAACTTAAGAATTAAGATGGAGTGGCATAGGCAAATGTTTGCAAATTTTCAATCCAGATAATTAAAAAATATATATTTCTTAACCAACCACACAAATATATGAGTGAAACCTTCCATCAATGGAGGATATACAAAATTATTATCCTTGGCACAGACCAAAAGAACACAGTATACATTACAAATTGGATATTGGATTGTTGCAAATTGTTAGCCATCACAAAATTTGGAAGTGTAACCATATAGATGGCCATACCAATATCAGGTGTAAACAATAAAAACATTGTGGGGTTATGCATTTTACATCATCGATAATAAACTGAGGCAGAAAATATATACAGTGAGGATTTCATGTCAACTAACTAGAATAGAAAATCAATAGAATAAAAGGCTCATGCGCGATTACCCCTTTAACATGTCCTTTTATGAAGATAAAAGTCGTTAGACAACGCAGCAGAGTAGCTGCAGGTTCAGTATATAATCTTATTGTATAGTATTTCTTCGTCTGGGAAAGAATATACAAAGGTTCTGCCAGTAGCTCCAGCATACAAGCAAATCCTGGCATTTTTGGATCAACTAAATACGTTAGCTCTCAACACAAGGAAAGTGAACAGAAGATGAAGGAAGAAGGTAATCAAGTGTAGGAGTAATAGCATGAAAGCTGGAAAGACAAAGCCCATAATTGAGCATGTTCAAATCCTATGCAACAAACAAAAGAAATAATCAAGCTATACATTTGGTCTCTTAGGGTCTGTTTGTTTTAGTTTTGGATTCTCTAAAAGCTGATTCTGTATTATGGTTGTAGAAAAGCTGATTCTCCAAAATCTATAATCCAAAAGCACATATGAAGTGGATTGTAGATTCTAGTGTATATGGGTGGGCTGGATTGTGAGAATCGGATTCTAAAATCGGACTGTTTGTTTTTTATTCTGCTTTTGGGGTCAGAATTCAGAATCAAAAGCTAAAACAAATAGACCCTTAGCTAAGCATCTCAAAAAAAAAACTAGAGGAGCAAGAGACGGTACTGTTAGCTGCATACCAGCATGAAATGCTAATCTTCATTTTATAGATCAAGAGCCAGCTGTTCAACATTTGCATGGAAAACATAATATTTCATCACATCTAACAATTAAATATGTGGCCTATTATTTTTTCCTAGTCAATCTAACTGAATCAACTAATTGATTCATTCACTCCAGACAAATATACAAAAGTGCCAAATTATACGGTCAACTTGTAAGAGAAATTTGGTTAATACAAGACTTACCGATAATTAATGTAGCTTTTGCATAGGGGTCGGATAACTTCAGTTTCTTTACCCTCAACACAAATAGACTGCAAATAAATGTAACTAACAAGCCAAATGGGATGATCATCCAAGCTACCTTTAGTATCTCTTCATCACTTAACGCATCACCACTGTAATACAAGTATTAAGTCATCATTTAAAGAGTATACTCCAACGCAATGAGGATTAGAAAGAACATTTCAAGACCAGAGCAAGTTTTCCTCAAATTCACATGATTCAGAACTGAAAAAAATTTCAATAGTGCATGCAAACTACTGATAGAGAAACCAGTGATCCGTGCATCATTTGCACAATATGATACGATGACAAACTTGTGCTCGTAAAAATTTGGCACAGCGAAATTATGTAATTCTGCCACATGTACAGTTTTCATGTAATCTTTTTAAAGCTTTATCTTTGCTATCTATATAACAACAAATTTTCATAAACATTCAAAATAATAATGCAGTAGGGGATGTGGCACATTACCACAAGAGTACTTTCCACAAGTACCCCACTTCAAGTGATGAAGGTGGGCTATACAAAGTATGATACCGCACAGATAAGGAAAGAATGAAATTGTAACACCCAGGGGCCCAGATTCATCAGAGCCCAGTCCCCATGTGTGGCTAGCCTATGCATGCGTAGCAACTCGCTTGGGCTTTCGTCCGCGCTTCTCCCAAATGGGTTAAACCACGGTTACAAAGTTTAGACTCTCAGGCATCACATGATAGCACTACTCACTTTAAACTTCCAACATGGGACTACCATCTACCACTACACACATTGGCCCATGCATGTAGTGGAGGTGGGTTAGTCCCACATTGGATTTTTAAAGTGAATAGCACTAGCATACAATGCTTAAGGGTCCAAACATAATAACTCCAGATTAACCCTTTTAGGCGAAGCGAGGAGGAAGGGCCAAGCAAGTTGCTACACGTGCATAGCACTGTCCCCATTGGTTCTGGGCCTTAGCGAATTATGGGTTCTAGGGTGTTCCAAAAGCATAAGTTACAATCTTTACCTCATAATTTCAAACTCTCCTATCTTAGTTTGTTGGGCAATTATGGCATCAACTTCTAACATAATTATTTCTCTTGTTTTCTCTTTCTCTCCAACCTTTGATAGAAATAGACTGCGTCTAATGGAGGGCACATTTTCTCTCATTATTTTCACCCTTTGTTACTTATCTCCCCTAAATTACCCTTCCAAACAACCAAATTGTTTTCCTTTTGACTTTATTTTGCTCTACCCAAACAGAGGTCAATTCACATAACAAATGAACGCCATGCTTCCTGTGAAGTAATAATCAGAGAGCCATATATCTATATAATATAGTGCATTAGGACAAGAAAACGTGAAAGGAGGTTTTGCACTTTGCAGTATCTATCTTATGTGGTTCATTCTGGCAGATGGGAAATCTTAGTAGTGCTGCTTGATCCCAATAAATGGATGAGCCTCAAAATAGAATGTACAAATATGGTCTGTAGCACTTAAATTGCCTCAGAAACTCCATATAAAGTTATAGTAATACCTCTCAGAATCATTGCGCAAACATGCACGCCGAAACCCCTCCCGGCTTAAAAATAAGACACTGTTGATGAAAAGAGGAAGCTGCAATGCGTATGCCTGCCAGATAAATGACAAATAAAGGTTTTTAAGCTTCTATTAGATAATTTAACAGAGAGAAGCATCTGTAAACATAAAAGTATTAATGGTTGAGCACATTGATATGATCAGGTTATTCTATGTGTTCGTGTTTACTAAATCATTCATATCCTAAATTGCTAATGCATCAAAGGCGCAAAATCGATAGCAGTTTGCTCTTAATTCAAATCACCCCGACATAAACTTTTTTTTGGCATTTTAGCACTTGCAACTAAACCTATAATTTATGTTTCTACATATCATCATGTGAGTACTATCCTGAGTAGGGGTGGGCATAAATAAACCGAAACCGAAAAACCGAACCAAATTAACCGATTATTTCAGTTTTTTCGGTTTTCGGGTTTCGGTTCGGTTTTTATTTTAGTGCTATTCGGTTTCCGGGTTTCAGTTCGGTTTTTAACTCCCAAAAACCGAAAAACCGAATGAACCGATTTGGTCCATGGCAAGTCACTCGCAAGGTCGGTTCCCTCCAGGCTCCCAATCCCCCCGTCTCGGCATCTCCCAATCCCCCATCTAGCCATCTCCTCCATTTCCAATCCCCTCCCAATCCCCCATCTGGCTCACTTGGTTCGGCCGGAGAATCCCGTGCCGGCCGCGTGTAATAGCCCATGGCAAAGCTTCCTTGCACGGCAGGTGATGCATCCGAGAATTCTTCTTCGTTGTTCTCCTAGTCTTCACCCCTCCTCGTAGATCCGATCCCCAATCGCCTCGCGCAGAGATCCGCTCGAAATCCACCGACCCACCAACCGCCGCGTCGCGAGATTCAGATTTGAGTAGTAGGAGGTGGGGGGAGGAGGGGGGAGTGGATGTCGTGGGTGTGGTTCCTGATGTTCCAGACCAATGAGTACAAGATCGTCGCGGTGGGACTCGACAACTCCGGCAAGACCACCATGCTCTACAAGCTCCACCTCGGCGAGGACGTCACCGCTGTGCCCACCATCGGCAGCAACGTCGAGGAGGTCGTCTTCAAGAACATCCGCTTCGAGGTCAGCCCCGCGCCCCGCGCCCCTTCCTCTCCCCCTCCCTTCTCCTGCCCGAATTCTAGCCCCCTAGGTTTTAGGCTAGATTTTGCTATGTGGATGCAATTGATTCTTCGTTCGCCGGCCCGAATCAAGTAGTGCCCCGAAAGCAAGGCGAGATGCGATCGTGGATGAATGTTTCTCCGTGAGATTGAGATCTTGGCTAAGTGGTGAGGAGAAAGAAAAGAAGGGTTCATTAACTTTCTTAATGTACACTTCGTAGGAGGATTCGAGGGAACCCATGAGCGACAGCGGATCATGGGTATCATTCGAGCTTGCTAGATCCCGGGGTATCATTCGAGCTCGCTAGATCCCAGGCGCCCGGCAATAGCAACCATCACGCACGTCATCTTCGGCAGTTCCTCCGCGACCGCAAGTAGACCATGTGCAAAATCTCGGCTAACCGAAAAACCGAATTAACCGAACCGAATTATTTCGGTTAATTCGGTTCAGTTTTCAATTTTGTTCGGTTCGGTTGACAGTTCTCAAGAACCGAAATATTTTTAAACCGAATTAACCGAATGCCCACCCCTAATCCTGAGCCATAAACCCAAACCAGGAAGGATCAATCTGGATCATTCTTCAAAAGTAGCATGGGTATTCAAAGTTCAACAAATGAAAAGATACCACAATTCCTGCCTAGTAAAGAAAACATGGACCAAAATGATGGAAAAAAGCCAGTACAATTTACATGCATGAACGACTCAATAAAACAAAAGCAATTAATCTGGTGTTTCTGTTGTGAAGCAACCACCAAGATTACTCCAATCTGCAACAGACTAGATGAAATCACATTACTGCAGATCAAAGGACAAGGTTGGAGTGCCATCAATTATAATGAACATGAAATCCACTGGCAACAAACTCTGACATTCCCTAAAAAGCAAACACACCACAATTAGAATTAGAACACTACTTTACACAGATCCCATGCATCTGCACTGGGACAAACCTCCAACTTTTCCACTCCCAGCCATATCATCGCCCAAATTCAAACCGCACGCATGGATTAAGGACATGATTATACTTAACCGCTAGAAAGACTAAAATTCACACGGAATGCACACTAATACTAAGCTCCACACATGAACCACCGCCCCCAATTGAATTCGTCATCCACATTCGAACTCCGAAGCACTAAATTCCACCATGGAAGTAACTCCACATCGCGCGAAATTCTCAATGCAAATCACCACAGATCGATAGCTAGCTACACTGAACTAGAAAGAAAGGAAGGAAGGAAGAAAGAAGCAGAGTAGATCCCTACCGCGCAGTCGTCAGCGCTGAGCTGGCGCACGAACCAGCCGTTGTACAAGAAGGGGATGATCCTCGAGAGGAACTGCGCCGCTGCGACCGTGTACACACACACGAGCAACGAGCTTTAGATCGCCAAAACCAAGCACCCAGAAGTAACACTCGACCGATCGATCGAAGGGGGGAAAGGGGACGAGAGGGGCGCACCGAAGTTGTACTTGAAGACACCCATCACGGCGGCCCCCGCGGCGGCGGCCCGGGTAGGATTCGCGCCGGCGAGGAGTACCATGGCCATCTTGGCGGCGGCGGTTGCCAAGAACCGGTTGCTTCGCCTCCTGCCTCGGGCTTATGCGGCCGAGCTGGCCGGTCTCCTGGCCGTTGGATCTGGTTTGTGCGGCCTGTGAACGGGGGGCCACGTCCTCACGCCCTCACCGTGGTATGGGACAGGATTACAGGAGACGGTTCACGGCCGCCGGCGGTTTGGGAGCCGGGAGGTGGCAGCGACCGGCGATCCGGCGACCTGGATCCATGCGGCAGCGGTGATATCGAGAAGGGAAGGCGAAGCGCAACGGTGGAGTCAGAAATTTGTGAAACCTCGTTAGCCAACGGCGTCTGTCACCACCCGCTTGGTTATTATAGGACTGCTAAAGACTGTGCTTTTGCATCACCACCGATAGTTCTCTGTTTTTTTTCTTTATTTTCTAAAAAGTTAGCTCTCCTTTGGTTCTAATTTGGTTTATACTTAAAAAATAACAATTAGACTATGTGATCCAGAACTAGGTTGATATGCACGTACCCAGGGTTTCGGATTTCGTTTTCGGATAAAATACCGTCGTGGGCCGGATACCGAGATTTCGGCGAAATTCGGTAATTTCGGAGAAATCTCGTCCAGAATTTCAAATTTAAAATTTGAATCCGGCTTGTTTGAAACCGAGAAATAGCGAAATTCGGCGAAATTGGGCGAAATTTCGGGCGAAATTGCGAAATTTCGGGTTTTTGCACTGGCGAGAAAAGTGGTCCAAACGTTAACGAAAAATTTTGAAATTTTTTGGAGGTTCCTGACACATTGATGATGTTCTCATAAAAATTTCATCTGATTATCACATCTGAGGAATTTTAAAAATTCAGAGAGTGGTACTGTCCTGATTAAACAACGACCGACAAATTTGATCCGAACGAAAAATGGTACAAATCAAGTTATAAACTGCTCAAATTTTTTTGAAGAGTCATTACACATTTATTATGTTTCCATAAAAATTTCAGATTATTATGAAGTGTGTGTAATTTTAAAAATTCAAACATTAGAACTGTCCGGATAAAACGACCGGTAATTTTGAACCGAATGCAAAATGGTTCAAACCATGGTAAAAACATTTGAATTTTTTTTCATGGTTATGATGTATCTATAATGCTCTCATAAAATTTTCAGATGATGATCAAACTGTATGAATTTTTAAAAATTCTAACAGTACTACTGGTCTCTTATACCTGTTAAAATGCTTACAGTAAAATTGAAAAACATGAAAAATTATGTAAACCATGTTAAAAACTTTTGAAATTTTTGTGAATGGTCCTGATATAACATTAATGTTTTCTTAAAATTTTTAGATGATGAGCATTCTCAAATAATGTTTGAAAATTCGAGCATGCTACGTCCCGATAAAAGTCGATGATCAATACATAGATTTGATTTAGCAGTAAAAAAAGTTTAATTTTTTTAAAATTTACAGAATGGTGATAAGGAAGTTCTTAATATCCCATAAAAATTTTGATTCATGATCACACTCCAGTGAATTTATAAAATTCTTACAAGGGACACTACCATTTATGTTTTTTCTTTTGTTTTTAGAAATATAATATAACAAACAAAGTTCAATGCTTACATTTGGAACAAAGTTTTAAATATTCTGTTTTTACCTAAGTTTTTACCTAAGTTGCATTTAGAACAAAGTTTTAAATGTTCATTTTTACCTAAGTTTTTACCTAAGTTTTAGCAATTTCAATTTTTTCGGATTTTTCCATCCGCGCAAAAAACCTCGTTCACGCGGACCACTTGGAAGTAGTCCGGCGCAAAAGATCGTTCACGCGGACTACTTCCAAGTGGTCCGGCGTGAACTGACTTTTTATCCTATTTCGATTTTTATTTTTAAAACATAACAAATGATGTTAAAATATTTTCATAAATTTTATGTATTATCCTACATATCTTATGATACTCCCATAAATTTTTCATAGCATGAAAATGCATTCTCAATTTTTAAAATTCAGAGAGTGTTTCACTAAATGCCAAAAGTCTAAAAATAAACTTTTTCAAACATTATCATTGAAGATCACTTCACGAGAACTTATTGATATAATTCCTCGATCCGGCCAAAAAATTCAAATTCTGTTTAAAATTCCGAAATCTCGGTTTTTGCCAAATCTACTAAAAATAAAAATTCGAAATTTCTCAGTAGCAATTTCAATTTTTTCCGGATTTTTCCATCCGTATAACAGCTCGTTCACGCCGGACCACTTGGAAGTAGTCCGGCGCAAAAGGTCGTTCACGCGGACTACTTCCAAGTGGTCGGCGTGAACCGACTTTTATCCTATTTCGATTTTTATTTTTAAAACATAACAAATGATGTTAAAATATTTTCATAAATTTTATGTATTATCCTACATATCTTATGATACTCCCATAATTTTTCATAGCATGAAAATGCATTCTCAATTTTTAAAATTGAGCGTGTTTACTGAAGTGCCAAAAAGTCTAAAAATAAACTTTTGAAACATTATCATTGAAGATCACTTCACGAGAACTTATTGATATAATTCGGTCGATCCGGCCAAAAACTTCAAAATCCGGTTTAAAATTCCGAAATCTCGGCGGTTTTGCGAAATCTCGCTGAAAAATAAAAATCCAAATATACTGTAGCAATTTCAAATTTTTTCGGATTTTTACATCCGCCGGTCTATGCAAACTCATTGGGTCCAAATCCGAGATTTGAGATTTCACTAATTTCGGCGGTTTTTGTAACCTTGCACGTACCAACACTTAAATATATTTCTACACAAGCACTTGCGAATTCAAAGGTGGAAACAGAACATTATTATTTGGGTTTTCCACTTCTACTATGAAGTTTACGAGAGAAGAAGCCTTTTTCACTTTCTCTTGTTAATTCCTTCGCCAGTGTTACCACGAGATGAATCGTTTGATTCACCGTGTCTTTGTTCTATCATCTACTGTAGGTGTATGTTCGACATATTTTGAGCTGTGGTTGGGTGCCTGCTCGGTGACTTGTTCGTCACTCTCGTGCATTCCTAAGGCAAATATTTCCTGAGATCGGAGAGTTCTACGGTTGTGAAGATGGCGTCAACACTTTTGCTTCAGTTCATTGAGCTGGAGCGCAAATCGGCCAAAGCTGGGCTGAAATGGGCGCGGAACTAACTGTGAAGTCATCTAAACCAGATCAGGCCCGGCAAAGAAGAAAGAGCATGACATTTCTAAACCAATTGGGTTAGGAATCGGCATCAGCCAACAAACTGGTTTTGCCAAGATCTAGTTTGCCGTTTGGAGGACCAGCCTACCTTGAGGAATTCTACTTCACAACCGGTTTTGCTCCTAGACGGTTTTATTTTCTTACTCGGATTATTTTTTTGTAGACCGATGTGGTAGCTAGGTCTAGGAATAACCAGACAATCGTGAATGTTGAGATGGAAGTGTACGATGGAGGGAGAAAAGAGACGTTTACGAATTGTCTGAGCAATACTTAGGGTATAGATATTGTTGACGTCAAAAAAATTAAATTAGTATTTCTGACAACAGTATACCAGACGAACATCTGATTCAGAGCGTGACAATCGATTTGACCTGTAATCGACAAGGTAAAATATAAAATTCACTCAAAGCCGATTTTGTGAGAACCAATCGGCTTAGACTTAATCAGCCCAAAGCCGATTAAATCAATATAAAAGGGTAAGTCCAACTAGCCGATTAAGGCTAATCGGAGGATAAAGGTAGATCGATTCTGAAGAATGAGGTGCGCAGCAAAATCAGAATAAATTGAACCTGGGCGTAATTGATGAAGATCAACAATTGACGATGCGCAACTTTATTGGTCAAAATCAAATTACAGAAAGTATTCTAAGTTACAAAAGATACTCCTAGTCGACAGGAAAAAAGAGAACAATGTAAATTTGTGGGTTTGATTGTGTTATTGTTTTTGCAGCTCACCATTATCCGCCTTTTATACCTACCGGCTGATAGAGTCCCAGTACAACACGTTTTGAGAGTAGTATCCGTATCGGCCTCTATTTTGAGGGTAATTTCCTTAACGATCTATACTGTTTCCAAATATCCTAATCTATCATAATAATCGTATCTTGCTGCTTTTGGATTGCCGATTTAATCGTACTTGCTAAATTTTGGTACAAAAATATGCCCTCATTTTTTAGAGATGACTTTTTATCTTTCAAAAATTGTAACAATCGGCTTTTGTTCCATTGGCTAATATGCTAACCCCCATACAGTAACTGCCGCTTTAATTACGCCGTAATTTTCTGACACGTACATAGTGCGTTTTAACTGTTCGTGCCTTTTGAGATCTATTCCTCGCCGCTTCAAATTTTTCACCGTGCTACAAATATGCGGCCCCCACACAGTCATTCTTCACGCGCTCAAGCTCTTGAATCATCTGCAATCGGCTATAGTCATCAAGTCCTTCAGAGCTCGCCATCCTCTATTTTCGGTCAGCTTCTTGTCAAGATCTCTGAATAGATCCTTCTCATGTATTCATCCCAATCCCAAACAGCAATGACCAATTTTATCTAGGCCCGGTAGGAAACCTAGATGCCGATTCAGTTATTAATGAAGAAATTTCTCGCCTCCCCCTGTCGGCTGCTAGATATAATATAGAGGGTTGGAGCAAAAGTTTCAGAGCTTGCCCGACAACGCTCAAGTGGTGAAAATCTTGGTATACCCGTGTAGCAACCCAGAAGAGGGGTGAATGGGAAAAAATGGGTATAGCCGAATGTCTCCCCCTCTCTTTAGCCGATCCAGAAGCCAATGAGCCCTTAGTGGCCACGGCTTGCTATTTCTAGTCGGACACCTTTAATGCGTTTATGTTCCGTATTGGCCTCGTCGGCCCAACTCTTTTGGATGTATCCCAATTATGCTGCCTAAGACCAGATGGAGAATAAATATCGGCTTACAGTGCCAATCCTAGATATAAGCTTATCAAGTCTAAAGGTGAGGGATGGGCTAAGTACATCAGCAACAACAAGGCACATGGACCTGTATCGGATGAAGAACACGTTGCATTCCTCAATCTCTGGTTAGATCGGTTTTTATTTTGTGGTGCCTCTCTTGGGCCAACACAAGTGTACCAGACCGTTGCAGAACGACTAATAGAAGGTCATCGGCTAGCCCTTGGAAAAATGCTATTAGGGGCAGTCTTTCAAATGATGCACATAATAAGATGTCGGCTTTTTACTGGTTTCATGAAGTTCACTGTTGGTAATGTCGGAGGACCACTATGGTTTATTCAGATATGGCTATATTGCTTGTTTAGGCGATCATTTCAGTTGAACCCATCCGAAGATACAGCATTCCCTCGTGAAGACACTCCAGAGTGCGGTGCCCCAGTTTAGAGCCATCCGATTTTATAGGGAGAGATTCATGATGTGCTCTGGGAATGAGATAAAAGTGACACCTATCGGCTCCAAAAAGTATTTATCATTCTTCTTACAGCTTGATAGCAATGAGTTTAAATAAAATGATTTCTTCAGTTACACAAGTACAGTCGATTTTTTATGGCCCTCTTTTCTTCATTTAGATGCCGATAGTGCTCTAATGCCGCAAGAGACTTTGGATTTATTTAAACTTTTTATTTCGCCAAGCATATTGCACGTCGGCCTTCACACAAGAAAATCAGACTTTTCAGCCTTCATATGAGTTCTATTGCCCATCAGTTTATGCTAGGCAATTAGACTTTGGCCAGATTATTCCAAGTTTACCACTTCTCGATCGGCTTCAGTTGTAATACAGTCGCAGCTAACAACGATCTTAGAGACAATGGTGAATGTTGAGATGGAAGTGGAATAATAGCTAGGACTTGGAATAACCAGACAATCGTGAATGTTGAGATGGAAGTGGAATAACTAGGGGGGTACATAGTCTAAAAAGAGAGAGTAGAGGGGGTACATTGAAAACCTGAAAAGACGATGCCAGGACGGCCAGATCAATACTGGAAATGGCAGGGACGTCTTAGAAATGAACAGAAAAAAATAACGGAACGGAACAGCTAGGGCCAGGTGCACATGTGCCGTGGAAAGGCCCAATCCTAGCCCATCGGAGACCCATTTCCCGGCCCATGACCCATTCTCCAGAGCCCCACCAAAATCCCATCGTCCCAAAACCCTAGCGCATCCGACGGACACCGTTCGCCCACCGCCTCGTTATAAACCCCGCCTCCACCCAAAACCTAGGCTCCACAAAGTGCACCTCCTCGCCGCCTCCGCACGCAGACGCCGCAGCCGCAGCCGCAGCCATGGGTGAGCGCCTCCTCCTCAGCTCGTCTTCCTCCCACAATATCTGCGATTTGCGCCGGTTTTGATGGATTTGCTGCGGTGGTTGCAGGTGCGTACACGTACGTGAAGGAGCTATGGCGGAGGAAGCAGTCGGACGTGATGAGGTTCGTGCAGCGCGTGCGGTGCTGGGAGTACAGGCAGCAGCCGGCGATCGTGCGCGTCACCAGGCCCACCCGCCCCGACAAGGCCCGCCGCCTCGGCTACAAGGCCAAGCAGGTTGGGGTCTCCATCCGTCAGATCCCCCCACCTTCCTATGCCTGTTCCTGCGTTCTCTTATGTTCTTGCAAAGAATCCATGGGAGGATATGTATGTCTATGTTGTGGCTGCTGGTGTGTGTGGAGATGCTGGCCATGGTTCGGTAGTTTTCTTGCGCTGTAGATGTGTCGGATTTGTAGTTCTGGGTAGAGCATTGTGAAACTTGGTGACATTTAGCTTGTGATTTGTGCGGCTGTAAGGCTGTTCGGTAGCTTGTGCTCGTAAAATGTTACATATTTGCGGCAAGCCATGTGCGGTATTTTAGGTGATGGAGGATCTGTTCTTTTTTTCTGATGGAAATGTAGGTTAATTTTGGTGAAAATCTTCACTTCTTCTCTTCAGGATACTATCCGAACATGTTATGATGGCTTTAATTAGGCATTTTTTTAAAGATTTTTACTACTAGGATGTGCTGCTTTAGATTGTGTTAATTTCCAGTTGGATAGATTTGAACTTGCTTTAGTTAGTGTCTTACCATTATGTTAGTAGTTGCTGAGTAGTAACAATTTGAACTATGCTGTTTAGTTCATGGTTTTTGGTACTGGGTTACCTACATAGTTTACCACTGTTCAGGACTTCCAAGCCTTGTGCATTGTTTCATCTTAGTCGAAAGCAAAGAATTATATTTATGCTGGTACTGTGTTGATGTCAGTTTTTTTTCTTTGGATATCTTTGCAGTAATTGACTTAAGTGAATACAACTGTATAGGTCAATTGTGTATGCTTGAACGATTGGTTAGGTTGGTTTGATGTTCTTTTCATTAGTGCTATGTCATTGAGCAAAAAATTCTCTGTTGCTTATGGTCAACAAAGTCTTAGTGCATAGTTTATGATTTCTGCTATGGTCATATTGCTTGTTAAGTTAGTGTGTGACACTACGACTTTATTCTGTAATATTCTTGATGCTATTTATGCGGCTATCTAATTTGTTCCGTGTGCATCCTATGTGATATTTTTCCATTTTTTACAGTAAGGAACACAATGTACATATTTTCTTGCTTTATACCTGGAGCTAATTTGCTTGCATTCTGCTGAATGAAATTTGACTACTTTATGGCCCTATGATCAACATAGCTGTACTTAACTATGTGGAACTTGCTTTCAGGGGTATGTGGTTTACCGTGTCCGTGTTAGGCGTGGTGGCAGGAAGAGGCCAGTGCCCAAGGGTATTGTCTATGGCAAGCCCAAGCACCAGGGTATTACCCAGCTGAAGTTCCAGAGGAACAAGAGGTCTGTTGCTGAGGAAAGAGCTGGACGCAAGTTGGGTGGACTTAGGGTGCTCAACTCCTACTGGGTGAACGAGGTATACTTGATCTTGCTGGAATCATTAAAAAAAAGATGATGTGAGAATTCTTATTCTGTTTTTTCACTAATGCCTCTACTTGCCCTTGGCTCTTAACACAGGATTCCACCTACAAGTACTTTGAGGTCATCCTCGTGGATGTAGCTCACAGTGCCATCCGTAACGACCCAAGGATCAACTGGCTCTGTAAGCCTGTGCACAAGCACCGTGAGCTCCGTGGTCTCACCTCTGCTGGCAAGAAATACCGTGGCCTGCGTGGCAAGGGTCACCGCCACCACAAGGCCAGGCCATCGCGGAGAGCCACCTGGAAGCGCAACCAGACTGTCTCCCTCCGCCGCTACCGTTAAGCTTATTATATGCTTTCATGTTCTGTCGCTGTGGAATGTGCCCCATGCAGACAACGTTGGTATTTGTTTGCACTGTCAAATTTTGCTACCTTTGTTCTGAGACCCCCTGAACTCCCTACTAGAAGTTTACTTCGGATCAATGTCAAGAACTATTTGCTATTTACCTGTGTTATCAGACGATGAGTGTTTTAGTAATCTATGTGTGCGCTGGTGATAAGCCTGAAATCGATCTCCTTGTGATCTTTGCCTCTGTGAAGGGTATTTTGAATGCATTGGAGTCCATATATGGTATTGGTGTTTGTTGAATGTTCATGTTGCTGCCTGCGTCTGCTGGTAACTCGCAAGTATTGCCATGCTCCTGACTGAAGTTTAACGGTGGCACTTTCTGAAGCGCGGGTCTCCACCGCTTGCTGAACAACTTGGTTTCTTCTTCTCTTGACCTGAGCAACTTGAACACAAGTTTGAAGAGCACGGCGCCGATCATTTTGATCTTCCAAGTCGATGGCTTCAGTTTCTGTTCGTTCTCGAATGACGTTCTGTCTTCTTCTCGAATGGTGTAGTGTTACGGTCAGTGCCCTAAATAAATGATTCATGATATCATTAACAAGTGATCCAGAAATGGGTAGTGAATGATTTAGTCTGGCAGGTGACTTTGACATTCTTTTTGGCTGTGTCATCCTGCAAGCAAGAAATGAGCTAGTTTGTAAAGCTCGGGACTTTTTCTTTTGGGTGCGCTCTTTTCAGTTGACTTTGTAATTGCAGGTTGACCTTTTCTTTCTTTTTACAATAGTTGACCTTTTCTTTCTGGTTGACTTCATAATTTACATGTCCAGACTTTGTTTTTGGCCACTTCGTAACGGAGGAGGATGTGTTGCAGATGGATGGTTACAACGGTAACATGCTGCTCCACGGATGATGTTGGTCCGTCCGGCTTAATTGCTTGGTAGGCACTGAATTTTGTGATCTTGAGCCTGCTAACTGAACCAGTGAAGCTCCATTTTGGATTTGTATGATCATGTTCGTAAAAGGGAAAAAATATTAGAATCTCACTGGCGTGTAAAAAATTACGCTCCACTTAAGATTCTTCAAAGAGAAGGGTGTTTCCATCCAAGTCAATAGTTTAGAAAAAGATTTTCTGTTGTTCTTATATGTGTAGTCAAAGTATGCTTATAGACTGGGTGATGTTTTGGCCAGGCTCAGTTTCGGTTTTTGAAGGACCAAAAAAGCGACAAGAGGGGAGCGAATAGGATCCAAATAAAATTGATCACATGAAAATTTTCCCCTAAAGAACTAAATTAAAGTCCCAAGATATCAAATAGAAGCGAAAAAAAAATCAATTTTCAGAGAACACCCAGGGGCTGGCACTACCGTCATGTAGGGGCAGTACTAACGCTATGAACAGTAATTTCAAGGGATGAACAGCAAAAGCAGTATGATTTCAAAAACAAAATCAGTGTACCTTTTGATTGACTGATCTAAACCCCATGAAACTTTGTATGCACTTTCCTATAGATGTCAGGAACATATTTCAACCTTCAATTGCAGGGATTGATGTTAAAGTTATGATACTTTTCAATTTTACCGAAGGTTGCACTAAAACCGAGTCAAAACCCAAAACTTCACCCTGTGCTTGCGTAGGGATTTAATGATCAAGATGACCTTATATAGCCTCCTACATGTCACAGCAAGCAGTCACAGCAAGCAAGAACTCCAAAGAAACTGCCCTCAAAAGCTCAAGAACACAATCTACCAAAAATCCTTCTCTCTTGAGTCAAAAGCCGGTTTCTTGAGAATCTCTTGACGAACAAGTGAGAGCTTGCTTAGATGATTGGGAGATGATCTCCAGAGGATACTCCATCAATCACTCATCCTTGGCAACACAAGATCAAGAGAAGAAGAAACCAAATAGAGAGAGATCAAGAACCAAAAGAAAAGAAGATCAAAACATGAGACAAAACTTGAGCACGAATTTGATCTTTATTTAAGATGAAGATGGATGATTACAAAGCCTCTCACCTGAGGGCAAAACTCCCAATGAGTAGGGTTTCAAACACCATCGAAAACCACTCGAAAATAGCGAAAATCGCCTGTACCACGCCCTGGACAAAAAATGGAACCGCTCAGTTTACCGGTGAAGTTCAAATTGCAATTCAAAAAATTCAGAAAATTTGAAAACAATTATCCAAAAATTCCCCAAAATTAATATTAATGGCTTTATGACCTCTGGTGTGAATATTTTTTGAAAAAAAACGATGTTTGGAGACATTTTTTAGCCATTCAACATGTAGACAATGTAAAAGCCAAAAAAAAGTTTGGTCTGCAGGCTTTCAGCCCACAGGCCAAGTCGTCTCTGGGCCTCTGGCCCACCCTAGCCCACTCCAGCAGCAATGACATGGCGACCAGTCGGGAGGCTTGAATTGACACATTGATTGCGCAGAAAAATTCCCCATCACACGTTCATCCCGACAGCGTTGCCTCCGCTCAAATTCGGCCATCGCTCCGCCGTCCACCCCGTGATGTTTGAGCGGAAAGCATTGAAAACCGCTCCGTTTGAGTGAAAATCGAAGCCTTCGGTGAATTTCAAGCTCTTCCACGAATTTCGCGAAATGAGCTTTGTTTTCTCTCGGTTTGGCTCTACTTTGGCTTGGTTTTGCTCGATTTTCGCTTGGTACTTGGATCTACCTCTTGTTCATGCATGTATTTGCATTTTAATTGGTTGGAAAATTGTCAGGCGATACTCACTGTGGTCATGCCGAAATGGTGACCTAACAATATTTGTTCAAGATTTTTTAGTAGCAATATTTACTTCAACATATTTTAGTAACAACATTTGTTTAATTATATTTAGTAGCAATATTTATTGAAGTATGTCAAGTAGCAATATTTGTTCAATTATGTCAAGTAGCAATATTTATTGAAGTATATGTAGTAGCGATATTTGTTCAATTATATTTAGTAGCAATATTTGCCGAAGTATATTTAGTACCAATATTTGTTCAATTATATTTTGTAGCAATATTTTTTGAAGTATATTTAGTACCAATATTTTTTCAATTATATTTAGTAGCAATATTTATTGAAGTATATTTAGTAGCAATGGATGACACCCACAAATGGTACTATTTGTTCAAGTAGCTATATTTGTATGTATGCTTACTTTTATTATTTTCTATTAGCAGATGGTAGACCATATTGACGTGGTGTGGGAGCACTGCGAGAAGTTGGGTGCTGGATTTCGATGCAAGCATTGTCTCAAAGAGAAGTGACGAGTATTCATACAATGGGTACCCCAGCGGTCCGGAGTAACGAACGGGTTCTCCCAAGCCCGGCTCCGACCAAAGGCCTCACGGGTCCACAAAGGACACTCGACCCCGACCTAACGAGCTGCTCTAAGGTCGTCCCCGACCTAACGGGGCGTCCGACCCCGGCCGCAAGTCGGACTCCCACCGCTCGACGGCCGAGGCGATCTCCGCAAGGCCAAGTGTCGAGCCTCCGCGCCATCGGCCACGTGGTCTCTGGACACGACCGCTCGAAGTGACCGTCTGGGGCAAGTGGCTCCTTCCCAAGACAACCACGAAGGTTGCTAAAGTCAAGACTCGGTTTCATCGCCCGATCCACGCCAAGATGGAGATCGCTCCTCCCGAGGCACACCAAAGACACAATATGGCGTCGGCGCCGTCGAGCTCGCAGAAGGCGGTCTGCTTTTCCCAATGAAGCGTGGCCGATCTACTCGATGAGCCCACCGACCCGGTATGGGCAGAACAGGAGGTAGACCAACCACCAAGACCGAGGGTCAGAACTCCTAGCGTAGATGTCTTCATCCTTACCTCTCCCAACTTTCCATGTAACCTGCCCCCTCCGACTATATAAAAGGGAGGCAGGGTCTTTTGGAGAAGGGACGAACGGACGGTCTCTCTCGCTCTCTTCTCTGGGTCCTTCGACGAATAGGCAGTTTACGCTCTCACGTTCGAGCCCTCAGCTCCTGCTTGTAAACACTGTGCAGTCATCTGCACCTAAGGCAATACGATAACACCACACGAACTGGAGTAGGGACATTCAGCCCGAACCAGTATACATTTTGGGCTTTTTGGTCTAACCATTCAAGGAGAGGGAGCGCGCGGCCCCTTAGACTTATAAATTTACTTGCCGGTGCTCGAAACGCCGACAAGAAGAAAGGAGGCGGTGCAACCCGATTGAAGCAGCACTTGGCAGGGCGCGGTACGAGTGTCGTCCATTGTAGTAAAGTTCATGTGGAAGTTTGCAAGTACTTTCAACGTGACCTAGAGAGGACGAAGGATAAGAAGAATGACTAAAGAAGGACGAAAGACAATTAAGATACATGAGCAAGACCAGGCTATTTAAATTGATTTTCATGATTATGCAACATAACCTACACAAGGCTAGAAGCTAAATTTATCAATTCAAATACTTGTTACCGAGATGGCATTGGTTCATGATTGAAGTGATCGTCCTCATAATTGGCTCCATTTTGCATATGTTAAAAATCATCTTTTCTTGATTGAGCCAAACCTTAAATGCATCTCCAAGTACCTATTTAACATTTTAAGCACTTTTTGGTACCTAATTTTGGTTGGATCCAAGAATGTCAGTCACAAGATATTTAGGGACCCAAATGGCACTAGGAATAGCAATTTTGGATAAACTAACATTTCTAGCAAATGATTTGCTATACTTATCCTTTATAAGCACATGATTAACGTTTTTATGAAAAGACTTAGAGGATTTAGCATTTCTAGCAAATGGTTTGCAATTGTTATTCCTCATAAACAAATTGTTTGCATTGTTTTGAGTGGGCTTAAGAGTTCTAACAACTTTAGCACACACATTTCTAGATTTATTTCTCCTAAGTAAATGATTATCATTATTTTGCATAGACTTAGGATATTTGACAAACTTGGCAAACACATTGCCACTTTTGTCCTTCCTAAGAAAATAATGATCATTTATAAGAGTTGTCATAAGAGATTTACCTTTGGATAATTTTTACCAATGTATCCCTTTTCCCGGCAATTGAAGTACGTGATACTATTTGGTCCTCTCTTGACCTTCTTGTTATGCTCAATACCAGTTTGCCTCATGGTTGATGCTTGTGGTTTGATATCCACTTTGTTTGGGCACACGGAGGCATAGTGACCTTTCTCATGGCATCCAAGGCACTTGACGTTCTTTGTGTGTCTTGTGTTGTGCCTTGTCTTACTATTCTCCTTCTTCTTAAAGACATAGTCAATCCCTTTCTTTTCTTGCAAGACCCGTTGCTTGCTTAGAATCTCGTCAAGGGTGGCATTTCCATTGTAGCACTTCTTCAAGTCATTTTCCAATTTAACGAATTGAGCCTTGAGCTCGATATTTTCCTCTACAAGGTTAGTCCCACAAGACATAGAGGAAGTAGAATCAATATTTGAATTTGGGCTACAAGGAATATTGTTGCTAGAGGTGGACATATAAATTTTAGATGAAATGCTAGGATTAGAAATTGAGCATGGCATATCATCAATTAAATTACATTGAATTCCTATGTCCACTCTTGGCTTAATATGTTTCTTGAGGAGAATAGACTCATGCTCACATTTGACCACATTATAATCATTTCGAATTGAGTCATACTCAAGCTTCAAAATCTTATATTTGGACTTTTCTCTCCCAAGATACTCATTGAGCTCCTCTAACATATTCATCAAATCATCGTAAGAGGGCTCATCATCATCATATTCACTTACCTCAATTTTACCTTTTTCCATGAAGCAACACGATGGAAGAGATGGAATGGTAGGCTCATCATCGCTTGAGGTAGAAGTTGAGGTCGATGGTATTGTTGGTTCTTCATCAATTGAGATAGAACTTGAGGTTTCATCTCCCGACACCCATTCTTCTATGCAATTCTCACTTGGGGATGTGGACACGTCATATAAATCTTCAAGCTTTGTCCACATCTCATGAGCGCTCTTGAGATTGCAAAAATTTTTGAATACATCTACGCTCATAGTGCTAAATAAAACATTAGTAGCTTGAGCTTCGAGATGTAGGCATTTCTCTTCTCCTTTAGTTGGAGCAAATTCATTCAATCGAAGAGAAAAGTCCACATCTACAATCTACCATATTTGGGGGCTCATGGATTTAAAATGAGAAATCATAAATAATTTCTATGAAGTATAATTTGAGCCATAAAAAATATGTGAATCGGTGTATTACACTAAACCACTAGTCGACATCCTTACTCTCTAGACGGTAAAGCCAAATAAATGAGAGACCAAGCTCTGATACCACTTGTAAGATTGAGGATGCCGACTAGAGGGGGTGAATAGGAGGCTATAAAAAATTCTTCTACGATTAATTAAAATCTTGCCTAAGTACCTTTATGTAAAAACCTAAATGATAATAGATGCAGAAGCGATACACTAAGGTTTTGACAATTAAATCCTAAGTCAACTAGGCTCACTAAGTGCACTAACTATTTATGTCTCTGACAACAAATTGCAATCCTAAATATAAGCAATCAATCAATCACTTCTATGAATATAAATTGCTTGAGTATAAATAAAGAATAGAATGCAAATCACAAGAGACATACCGATATTTTACCGTGCTGTTCGGAGACTTACCGGTCTCCCCTAATCCACGTTGAGGTAAGCCCAAACCGCTTTGGACCGGCTTCACGAATTGAGCACCTGCCTCGATTCCACTAGTGGTAGCTCTTTCCCCCTCCGGGTAAGCGAGCTCCGACCTTCACAATTTTGCCGGGCCTTCTCACAATCTCCTTGAGAAGGTCACCGCGCACGACGCCTCCACACACCGTCTAGGTCGGCAAACACCAAGAGTAATAAGCTAAGCCTTCTAACTTGATCCTCACCAAGTGAAACAATGCACAAGGACACTCGCCGAGTGCAACACATGCACAAGAGGCTCTCAATCCTCTCATAATTGCAACGCATGCAATTAGAGCTCACTCTTAGCTCAACAATCAAATGTGGAAGTGCAATACATGCACAATAGCACCCAAATACTCAACAAAGCCAACAACAACCAAATGACAACCCTCAAGGCTCTTTTTATAGCCTCTCCAAAGGAAACTAGCCGTTGGTGGATAAAATGGGCAAAAACACATCAAACCCGGTGCTACCGCCCTATTAGGGCCGGTAGCACCGGCCTACAGTCCAACGGCTAGAAAAACTAGCCGTTACAGGATATCCAGTGCTACCGACCATGTAGGAGCGGTAGCACCGGCTTTAAGCTCTGCGCAAAAATACCACCTCTGGAAAAAGCACACCGGCCCTGAGGGGCAGTAGTACCAGAACTCTGGTACTACCGGCCAATTGAGAGCGGTAGCACCGGACCCCTGGTGCTACCGGCCTTAGGGCGGTATGACCGACTTTCCAGAACAAACTTGATTTCACACAGAAATCGAACCAACTCAAATCAAAAACCACTTTAGATTAATTCTTTAAGCCATGTTGTGATCAACACATGATCACACCAATTTGCAAAATATATTTGCGAATACTCAACACATGCTCCAAGAATTGTATTTAAATTTCAACTTATTTGCAAAACATATTTACAAATAAACAAAAAACCTATGAGATCAATCCTCTTAGCCATGTGATGATCAACACATGATCAAGTCAATTTACAAACCCTATTCACATGCTCTAGGATCGAAACCCATAACTTCCAGCTCATTTGCAAAATGCATTTATATTTCAATTCTATATATACATGAATGCACATATTTAGGGGGAGTTCATACTTTACCTTGATGTTTCAATAGTACTGATCTAATTCATCTTTCTATATCATGGATCATTACTTTGAAACAACGCCTTGAGTATATTTAACTTGTGTAGTTGTAGTATACTCATGGCAATATAGGATAAATTCCAAAGCAATCAAAAATTGAATATGTGTATATTGATTTAATTTCAATTATTTGTATGCACACATTTAATGGACTTTATTCTATAATTAATTGTTTTAAGAGTATTGATCCATTTCCATCACTCCATATAAATTAGATCATTACTTTTAGATTCCATCAAATTGAGTATATGAAACTTGTATAATTAATATATACTCATGACAATTTACATTATGTTTGGTTGCCATTCAATCAACAAAGAACTAGTCATGTGTTGATGGCTCACTTTGTTGATCCTAGGGCAATCGAAAGTTCTTGAGTATATGATGTATTAGTTGCATTAGTATACTCAAGACACAATTAATTCTTTAATAAATTGTTTTTGGGTTGTGGTCAATCATCAAAAGAGAAGATCAAATGATCTCGAGAGCATCCATTATGTGTTAATGGAGTGCATTGATGATTGAGACAACCATGTGTTTTGGACTAACACTTTCAATGAGTTTGAAATAAGTTAAGTCCAAGGTTGAGATGTATAAAAGGGACAAGTACGTCATCATGTTTTGATCAACGTCAAGAGAGTATCCCGAAGCTAAGACAAGAAGAGTTCATCATGAGTTGATGAACAATATGAAGATCCCGACTTGGAGAGAAGATGATCGGTCATCACGAAAGCTCCTAGTGGTTGCGAGAGGCAAAGGTATAACTAGCTAGGGTTAAAGATGTGTTCCTAGTCTTTTACCAGACTCGGTGTTTGGATGAGAGACCGGGTTGCTAGTTAGGTGCCGTACTATTAAGAGGGGTTGAGTCTTTTAGTTTGAGCTTTATCATATGTTGATGAGCTCAATCCGGTTCACTCTAGCACACTCTCTTGTTTGGATTTTGCATGAGTTAAGTATTTGTATGTGTTGCAAATAAGGGAACTCATGCTTGGTTCTTATTGAATCTTAATCGATTTGGTTTTTACATAGAGTTATGGATTTGCATGTGTTGTAAAAAGGAGATAGCTCATGTAATTTGTTTTATGTGGTTTTTGCACGGAGCTAAGTTTTGCATGTGTTACAAAAGGTGAGAGCTGATGCATCGTTATTTTAGCTTGTGATTTGATCATGTATTGATCATCACAAAGCTAACTAAAGTTTATGCTTTGTGTTTGAAAAATATGCTTTTGCAAAATATCGATTTGTTATTTGCAAATGTGTTTTTCAAATAAGGTTATGGGTTTCGGTCCTAGAGCATGTGTTGGTATTTGCAAATATGTTTTGCAAAGTGTCGGGATCATATGTTGAACCTTACATGGCTAGAGGATTGATCTCATAAGTTCTTGGTTTATTTGCAAATGTGTTTTGAAAATTGTTTTGATCATGAGTTGATCATTACATGGCTCAAGATTTGATCTTGTTTACTCTTGCTAGCTTGTAGTCACGATCTTGATCAAGTTTATGTGAGGGATTTTGAGAAAATCAGACTTTAGACTTGAGTGACTACATTAGAGTTTTTATTTTTGTGATATTTAAAAATATCTATAGTGGTTTAAATCTTAAAAAAGGGTGGAGATTGTAGTCCTTTTGATAAGCTTCGCATAGAGTCCAAGATCACATAAATCGGAGTTCGGAGTAAAAAGTTATGAGTGTTTTAGTTGCTGAAACAGTGGTAGTATCGCCCCTAGATGGGCGGTAACACCGCCCAAACGGTGCTACCGGTACTAGATGAGCGGTACTACCGCCCCAGAGGCGGTGTAAAAATTCTAGAGGTGTGTTTTTGGGTTGAAATGGCCAGTGTTACCGGTCCTAAATGGGTGGTAGCACCGGGGGTACTGTAGCAACAGCTAGTTTTGGTGTATTTAATGCACAAAACTGACCGTTGAGCCTGGTGTCGGTGCTACCGGTCATATATGGGAGGTAGCACCGAGTTTTGCTGATTTTTGGGCATTTTGCTCCCAACGGCTAGTTTTCTTGAGGGACTATAAAATGGCCTGAGCTAGAAGGATTTTGCTACTGCTTTAGCACCCATTTGAGGTATTCTTGTGAGAGCAAAACCTCAAGAGCTCATAGAGCCATATTTGATTAATTTGAGAAGAAATTGATTTAGAGTTTCTTGTGTAGAATCTCTTTGGTGATGATTTGCTTTCTCTTGAGCTAATGTGAGCCTCTCAACATTGTGCATGTGTTGCACTTTGTGAGTAAGGAGAGAAGCCTCTAGTTGCATGTGCTGCATTTACAGAAGGATTGAGCATCCTTGTGCATGTGTTGCACTTGGTGAGGATCAAGCAAGAGGCTTGATCCTATTACTCTTGGTGTTTGTCGACACCTGGACGGCGTGGAGGCATCGTGGTCCAGTGACCTTCTCAAAGAAGCTTGTGAGAAGGCCCAGCGAGTTGTGAAGGTTGGAACTCACCGACCCGAAGGGGGAAGAGCTACCGCTAGTGGAATCGAGGTGGTTGGCTTAATTCGTAGAGCTGGTCCAATTCATTTGGGCTTACCTCAACGTGGATTAGGGGAGACCGACAAGTCTTCGAATACCATGGTAAAAATTGTGTGTCAATTGTGGTTTGCTTTCTATTGCTCATTTACATCCTTGCAATTTACATTCCTAGAATTAAATTGCATGCTTGTCAACCTTGGATTGCTGTAAGGACCAAGTTGGCCTAGAGGGGGGTGAATAGGCAACTTTAAAACTTCTTAATTATTATGAAAAACTTTTCTTAATAAAAAATAGAAACGGAAGCAATTAGTATAAAAGTCCAGCACAACACTTGTTCAAGAAAACTTTGTAAGAAAGGGAATTTCGAATAACAAACTATAAGAGAATAATGAGCAATAAAAACAAACACAGGAGAACACAATGATTTTCCACCGAGGTTCAGAGATCACTCCTACGTCTCTGTTAGAGCACTTCCTCAGAAGTATTGCTCCACCAAACAGCCAATCTCAATAGCTTTTGGTTTTCCACTATCTTGACTCTTTCACTACTCAAGTGAGGTGAGTCTCAACCTTTCACAGCAATGGTGGCCTTCCACAATCACTATTGGATAGGTCGCACCAACAACTTCTCCAACCGTATAGGAACAGTTAGTTCCAAGAGTAATAGACTATCCACAAGCCCTGTCTCTTGGTTCAGTAGCTAGATGCAAACTAGACTTAGCTTGGAGCAAACACTCTAAATGCTCAGAACGAATGTTTGTGATTTCTGAGTTGAAGCTTAAACTCTTGATGAAAATGAGGCTCAGGAATTCTAAAGATCAAGAGTTGTATAGGATTTGAATGATGTCAAAGATGTTCAGGATATCAAGATGTGAATATGCAAAGCTCTATATCATGTTTGTGAACCCAGGCATTCTATATATAGATCCTGAACAGAAATAACCGTTACACCTACCATTTGCCCGTTGGGGTTCGGTAGGTTAGATGGGGTAGGTCAACTGCTACCCTTTTGCAAGAATTCTATGGTGTATGACTCATAAGTCAAACTACACACACGCCGGACCGAAAATTTTGGTCCGGGGTACAAAGGATAGAGAAGCTTTGTTGAACTCAGAGAGACCCATTTACGCCGGACCGAAAATATCGGTCCGTCGTACACATGCATTGTTTAGCTTTGATACCTGCAAGACAATGCTAGTGTCGGACCGAAAAAGCTGGTCCGGCGTACATAGGAAAATGACTGGTTTTATCTGAGTGAAACATGTTTGCACCGGACTGAAAAAGTTGGTCCGACGTACACAAAGAATTCTGGTCTACATCAGACTTTATATTTCTGGTTAAAATAGATTTTAACACAGACTAGAATTTTATTTCGAGTGAAAGTATAACTTATGCCAGACTAAATTAAAGAAGGAATTCAGATTGGTCCAACATATGATAGTTATACTTGGTTGAAAAAGAATCAATGAAGAATTTTTAATGCCGGACTGAAAAAGTCGGTCCGGCGTACATGGAGTACGCTTGGTGAAGATGTTGTATGCTCGGTTGGAATTTTAACTAAGGTCTTTGAGTGCCTGAACCAGAAAGAAGTTTTGGTCCAGAGAGAATTGTTTTGGCTAAGAAGATAGAGCTTTGGATTTTTGAGTGAGAAATATGAAAAATCCTATGCTCCAAGTAATCTTAGTGATTTTGCATATGAATCAAGATCATTTCTTATGTATAATCCCTCTTAATAGTACGGTGATTTTAACTATATGACTTGAATCAACTCCCAAGCCATAACTAGAAAAACACCTTAGCCTTGATCATCAAATATGATTGTATCCTTTTTAGTTAGTCATCAACACCTAAACCTATATAATAATCATAATTTACACAAGTAGGGAGCCTAGATGCTCTCAATTGCAAACTTTGATTTAGTCTTAGATTGTTAGTGCACAAAATGAGCTTAGAGGTTTTAGGCTTTAATTGTCAAAACCGTTTGATTTACGCTTTCGCATTAATTCTAGGTTTTGGCTATAGTGATTTTTAGAGAAGAATTTTTAAAACCGCCTATTCACCCCCTCTAGTCGGTATCTTTGATCTTACATGAACTTGAATGCATACCTATGATATTTCCATCTTTTTCATCCAAAAGAGACTAATAAAAGTTAAGCTGAACAAAAAAGTTAGTCTCATAAATTTTTTTGTCATTAATTAACAATTGAGATTAATCAATATTATGATTATCACAAGGGTTAGTCTCAATATTAGATTTGTCATTAACACCAAAACCAAATTAATGGAGCTTAAACTTTCATGCGAGCGAAATTGGAATACATTTGCGTTCATCCACACAAAAATTCACAACCACCTGCCATACAAGAAACTCCATAAGTTGGTGTACGTCAGCAACAATCTGCGGCTTCGAATTCAAGCTGCAAAAAAATCAAAAGTGTTCAGATGAAGGCGATCCATTTCAGCGTCTTATGGAGCTTATACTATGCGATAATGCAAATCCTATCCGACAATGGATGGAAAAAGAGAGGTTTAATGGTGACCCATAACTTAATGGTGACCCATAACTTGATGAGGAGGACACGGTGAGTGACACACACCTCCCATCATAGCTTATGACAGACTCGATTCACCCTGCTGTATTAAGAAATGATACTAGGGCTGCAAGCATCCCAGAATGGGCAGACAGGATAGTAGGGGACACTATATAGAGGAGAGAAAGCACCAACCAATGTCGAGAAGGGATGCAGAAAAAAGGAGAGCATCCTCCAAAGGAAAGGGGAAGCATCCCGCAGATGAGCCGCATTATGTAGGGAGTGATGACTCCACTGAGAGTGAGGACCATCGGAGCCCGCCATACTAAGAGTCCAATGATAACAGCTCCAAGACAAACACCAAAGACGGTGAGTCGGTGCCCCATACCTCTCACGCAAAAATCAGAAGAGTAGCGTCCCGTTGAATTTACAGGGAAATCGCAGTTCACTCATGCAACACAGGACATAGACCATGGCACTCCCCAATCACAGAGGATGACTACTGAAGGGAAGTGAAAGGACCATCGATGCAACCATAATGCACCATAGGATAGCTCTAGCTCATATAGCGTCGCCAAGACGCAAGGGAGCTATAGCTCATATGTCAACTATGACTACGCCTCCTCGATGCTCATGCACAACCTGAGTTTTATGCCATGTTGTACTAACAATGGCAAAGGATAAGTACATAGACAGGGCAAAGCTGGCACGATTACAAAGCGGAATTACTAGCGACACGAGGATTGGCCTTGATGTACATATTAGTGCTAAATGCCTACTTTACAATTTCATATTGTCTAAAATATAACAAAGGCCATGCCAAAATTTTGTTTCATTTGCATGTTTCATTTTATTGCAACTCAATTTTTTACTAACATTCCGTTAATGTAGGTCGAACATGGCATATGTGTGACAATGGAAGAATGACGAAACTATGCCTAATTCATAACTTCAAATGAAAGGTATTGAAATGTAAATAGTGTTGATATGTGAATGGTATTGGTATGTCATTATGTGAATGCCTATTTTTGCATTTGTTGGATTGGTATGTGAGTAGTATTGAAATAAAAGATTATTTGCTAACATATTATTGCTAAATGTCTACTTTACAACTTTCTATTGTCTAAAATATAGCAAATGTCATGTCAAAATTTTCCAAATTTAGGAAAGATCATGCCGAATTTTTTTCGTGTTTTCCCATACTTTTTTATATTTTTTTCTCAATTTCCCCCCACTTTTTCAACTTTCATCGGTTTTCGCCAAAAATCGCTTGATTTTCGAGCCTTTTCAGGCAGTTTTCGTTCATTTCATTTGAAATTCTCTGGGCCATTTGATTAGATTTCAAATTCGTTTGACTTTTTAAACCGTTTGATTTTGATCAAATTTCGTTTGATTTTTTGTGATTTTTGATAGCGTCGGGTCATCGAAATTCGAGTTCGAAATGGTATTGTTAACCCTGCCAAAGAGTACTCACACACCCACACAAGAAAAATAAAATCTTGTAAAAATCCTAATCCTTTCTCCTAGGCTTAATGGCTTAGAGCCTCACCTTTCTCTACATCTCCTTATATAGAGGAGGCAACTCTAACCTTAAAATCTGGACACACAAGTGGATACCATCCATATTTACATAGCCTAACTTGATAATCTAACATACATAACGGGTTTTACACTCACACATGCAAACTTCTCAAAGCGGCTATCACAAGACGCTCCAATTTGCTCTACTAGCCCGAATTCGTGTACATCTCCACTTTGGCTTGATTTAAACCACTTAGTCCACCGTCGTGGTTTTTCAAACCGCCTCGATTCCCGGTAATGGGCAAATTACCAATTTGCCTCATGATTGGTCTTTTCCTTCCACTCGAAGCATCGCTCATGCTTCTTCATCCACCATATGACCCCAATGACTTCACGCCAAGTCTCTCACACGCCCGGACTCTCCCGAACCGTCCTCGCTTGCAAACGAGCCCAAATCACTTGGTGCGCCACATGTCCTTGATCGCTTCACTATGACGACACCAGCTTCCTTGACCATTCTGGACCTCAAATCCTTCCTGATCCTAGTCCCGATCCATATCGTTTCCTGCCATGTCCACCACCTATGTTTCATGCTCCGACTCATTGTCTTCCCGGCTCGCAATCACTTCTCGGTCTTAGTCATCTTTAGGCGCCCCTTGACCATTCTATACCTCAGCTCTCCTAGCCTAGTCCCGATCTCCTCCGCCTTACCATGACCTAGCACCGAAGTTCTACAACCAACACAGACAACCAAACCATTACGTAGCACTGTTCACAAAGATATGCAATAGACATTACATAATCCCAACATTAAAACAAAACTCGTTGGCAAACCTGGTACTACTGCCAACCAGAGGCCGGTAGTACCGCAAGTCCAATACTACCGCTCCTTAGTAGCCTATAGTACCGCTCCTCTGAGAAATCATGAGAGAAACCCTCTCCAGAAAATATCCACCGCCTACTAGAGGCCGATAGTACCGCACACCCGATACTACCGCCCCAAGGGCCGGTAGTGCCACCCTTGACACACCCCAGAGAATCACCTCTCTATAAAATTTCTACACCACTACAGGTCGGTAGTACCACAAGGTCGGCACTACCGCCTCTCTCAGGTGTGTAGTGCCGTCCAACATGACAGCACCTCAAATTGCTTTAAATTCAAAATTGAATTCAAATCAAATTCGAGCACCACAAGCTCAAACCAAGTTAATTACTCATCACATATATAGGTACCCCTCCGTATGGCCTTTCAATCTCCCCCTTGATGAGTATATTGATAAACACCGAAAATGCACAAATTTGAGTTTGAAAAGAAAGAAGAAAGCAATTTGACTGCAAAGCCACACTTGGTCCAAATGCATGAGAAAGCAAAACCATGACCAAGTTGGCAAGAAGAGTTTTAGAGCAAACAATAGAAAAGAACAAGTTATCCACAAAAGCTCCAAAAACTCAAGAATTGTCATAAAGACCCAATTTTGCTTATGATTCGAAGAATAAATTTTCATCATGATCATAAGAAGCAAGATAAAAATGTCTTTTCAAAATTTTCTCCCTCGTTTCAAAATATTAGAATCTCACCGGCATGTAAAATTACGCTCTACTTAAGATTCTTCAAAGAGAAGGATGTTTCCATCCAAGCCGATAGTTTAGGAATTTATTTTCTCTTGTTCTTGTATGTGTAGTCAAAGTATGATTGTAGGTTCGGTGATGTTTAGGCTAGACTCGGTTCCAGTTTGTGCACTCTCTCAAGTGGCTAGCAATTGTGCAGCCTCGAGGTAATGAAATCCCTCTGGTTTCTCTAAAAAAAACCTTGTGCTTTAGAGATGCTAGACAGTTTCCTGCAGTATAAAACCAGATGTTTGTTGCCTAGTCTACCACGATAAAAAGCCTACATAAATACGATGACTTCGACCGAAAATTACACTAGCTAAAATAAAGACGAAAGCAGCTTAACACATGCCATCAGCAAAAGCCACTAGAATAATCAAGCCTTGTTTGTTTAGGCTTGAGCTTTTTAGCTTATAGTTTAAAACCAATCTTTGTCTTAAACAGCTTAATAGCAGTCCGCATTTATACGTAGTAAAGGTAGGTAATTTTACCCTAATTTCAATGGTATTGGTCTAAAACCAACCCTCGATAAGCCAAAAAACCACTCCTCTAGTGACTTTTGGCTTTTAGTTATATTTAGACTTATGGTTTTTTTTATAAAAAAAACTCAGATAAAAATGCACCCATTTATTTAAGTTTTGGCTTTTTGACTTCTAAGTTGGAGAAAAAGCCCACACAAACAAGATCTAAATCTAACCAAACAACCATCCCAAGTTGTAGGTTGGCGCAACCTACATCTAGTTTACTAATTAACTACGCCATTCCAATTCCCCAAACAACACACAAGTGTATCCCTCTATGATTCATCCATCCCATTCTAGCTCCCGAGCCCACAATTAGGGGTGGCAACGGGGTGTCCTACGGACGCTCTCGGGCCCTCACCCTAGCTCCGATAGGTCTCTTGGGAGGAGATGGCCCCCGTCTCCAGCCCCTGTAGGGACCTGATTATCATTGATCCTTGTGGGGGATAAAAAATATGTTAAACGATGTTTTAAAAATTAATGTGATTTTATTTATTAATTTATAAGTATTATGTATACTTTTTTTAAAAAAATATAGCTTCAAAATTTATATATCAACACATATATTCAAGTTTTAGTTCGAACATATAAAATATTGGAAAATTTGGTTTGCTAACACTGAAATCATCGAAAGAACGCGTTGTTCCAGTTTTTGCCATTCCATCCACTTCCGTTAGCAATTTTTAGGTTTTTCCTTTTTTATCAGTTGAACCCATGAGGAGAAATGAAACAAGTGCCCTGCCCCTGCTAGCTGGATCAGATCTATCGAGTCGATCGCTTGTTATGGTCGCAATCCCCTGTGTTCTCGCAACTATCATTCTCCTCTTCCCACTAAACGCCACCACATCCCACCTCCAATTGCCACCGCATGCCCTCCTATAAGCTGTAGCTTCAATGATGCATGTGGTTTGTGCATGTTAGCTCTAGTGATACATGTGTCCAGTAATGATGTTAGAAATTTGCATAGCAATATGCAATCGTGCGAGCATCACTGCATTGTTCCAGAAAATTGATCTACAATTGGTAGACTACAAATTGCTTTAAAAAACTGCATTATTACATAAGCTATCTGTCGGCGTTTCGAGCACCGGCAAGTAAATTTGTAAGTCTAAGGGGTCGCGCGTTCCACTCCCTGAATGGTTAGACTCAGAAGTCCAAGATGTATACTGGTTCGGGCCGAAAATCCCTACTCCAGTTCGTGTGGTGGCGTTGTATTCTCTTCAGTACAGATGACTGCACAAAGTTTACAAGCGAGAGTGCCAATGACTTAGCGAGATGGGTTCGATGGCGCTCTCTCCTCTCCTATGATCCTGCGCCTCACCTCGTCGAAGCGACGCAGGCGTTGAGCGACTGGCTTTGAGCCTGGTCGGATGCTCAAGGAGTGCTCGGCGACTTCCCTTGGGATTCCTGGCATGTCGGAGGTCCTCCATGCGAAGACGTCATTGTTGGCGCGGAGGAAGTCGACGAGCGCGCTTTCCTATTTGGCGGGGAGCGTGGCTCCGACCCGAACGGTCTTGGTCGGATCGCAGGGATCGACCGCGACCTTCTTCGTGTCCTCGGCGGACTTGAAGGATCCCGCCCCCGACTTGCTGGACTCGGGGGCGGACTCGGAGGCTTCCTCACGAGGTTGTCGAGCTCGGCGACGCGATGATCGCCGAGGCGAAGCTCTAATCTACTGCGCTCGCAGTTGTAGGCAAGCTGGAAAGATGATGCCACGGTGATGACTCCTCGTGGCCCGGGCATCTTCAGTTTGAGGTAGGCGTAGCTGGGGACTGCCATGAACTTGGCGTAGCATGGCCGCCCCAAGATGGCGTGATAGGAGCCGGAGAAATCCGCAACCTCGAAAGTGAGGGTCTCGGTGCGGAAATTCCTGGCTCCCCAAAGGTGACGGCGGTCGATCCGCCCGGCGGATGGGCTCATGGGCGTGGATGACACCGTGAAAGGAGCATTGCTCGGTCGGAGACTCGAGCGAGGAATCCCCATGGCGTCGGCGTCTCCACGTAAAGGATGTTGAGGCCGCCGCCGCCATCCATGAGCGCTTTGGTGGCGCTTCTTCCCACGATGGGTCGACCACCGGGTATCTTCGGTGGGGGCGTGGTCGGTGATCGGCCGATCAAAGGTGACCGGAATTCGACCACCGGAGGTATTGAGGGCGGCGGTGAAGCGGTGTGGACCTCACGGTGGCGAAGTTTGAGCAGACGCTTGCCGGCGTAGCACGCCGGTCCGCCAAAGATCATGAGGCGGCCGTCGGGTTCGGGAACTCGTCGTCGCCTTCTTCTCCACGACCGTGGGGCGTGGTCGCTTCTTTCCTTTGCCCGTGGCGTCGTGGGGGCGCAGGAAAGGAAGTGCCTCAAGACTTCGCAGTCCCGGTACTTATGTTTGACGGGGAACCCGTGGTTCGGGCACGGGCTGTCCATCAATTTCTCGAAGTGGTCAGGCGCGACGGTCGGTCGCGCCCACGCTAAGCGAGGCGGTCGACAGTGGCGACCACCTAGGGCTCGCAGACCTGTTTTCCATACCGCTTCCGCTTATCGGAGCGGTCGGAAGGGGATCCGATTCGGACGCCGGGCTCTTGCTGGGCCTTTCCTCCTTCGAAGATAGCCCCCACAGCCTCCTCGTCGGAGGCGTGGTTGGTGGCGATGTCGAGGAGTTCCTTGGTGGTCCTGGGCTTGAGACAGCCCAGTTTGTGCACCAGGGCCTTGCAGGAGGTACCGTAGATGAATGCTCCCACGACATCGGCGTCGGAGATGTCGGGGAGCTCGTTACCTTGGTGGAAAACCGCGGATATAATCCCGAGGGTTTCACTGGCTGCCGCTGCGACCTTCGTGTCCCGAGAGTTGCCGTGGCGCTTGTAAGTGCTCTGGAAGTTGCCGACGAAGAGGGTCTTCAAGTCGGCCCAGTTCCTGATGGTTCTGGCGGGCAAGTACTCAAGCCAAGCTCGGGCCGAGTCCGCAAGGTAGATGGGGAGGTACTGGATGATGAAGAGATCATCCGTCGCTCCCCCCGCCCGGCATGCGAGCCGGTAGTCTTCAAGCCAGACACCTGGGTTCGTGGCCCCAGTGTACTTGGCGATGTTAGTGGCGCCGGAATCGGCGAAAATCGCTGTCGGATCCTGGCGTAAAGCCCGTGGTCCGGGACCATCGGGGCTTGGGCTGCGGCGGTGGCGCCCGCCGTCCACTATACGTGAGTGGACGGCCTCCTCCGCCGCCTTTCTTCGCGCCTCGAGGGTGGCGCGAACGTCGTAGGCGTCCCCGAGGCGCTGGCGCACCGGGAGCGCGAGGCTGGGCGGCTCGTGGTGTGGCGCCGCCTTCACGGACCAAACGGCCGAGCGGCGGTGCGGGCCGGTGGCGAGGTGGCGCCGGGCGATAGGAGCCGGAGGCTGCATGTGTTGCATGACCGCGCTCTACCGGCCCGGAGGTTCGGTATGTGGCCTTGGCCTCCGGATCGGCCGGCTCGAAGGCCTTGAAGCGACATCGCGACCACGGCCACGCTCGCTTGCATGGGAAGAAGCGAGGCCGTCAGATTCTTCCGCCGGCTTGTGGTGTGCGACGCGCGTCGCGCGCGCCGTCGGGCACTGCAGAGTCGCGGGCTCATCCCGCCCGAGTTGGCACGAGTTGGTAGAGCTCGACCCTTTGCCTATCCAACTCTTGGCGTTGTCGCTGGAGTTGCGCGGGCGGGCTTGAGCGCGTTCAAGACGATCGCGCGGGTGTTCCCCCCTCTGCGCCTCGGTCGCCGGATGGGGCCCCGTGTCGCGGGGTTATGATTAAGTCGGCCGTGCCGCCATGTTGCACTCGCGAGTCTGCCGTCCATGGCGGTACTCAGTGTCGGAGCTAGAGTCTTGGTGGAAGAGTCTTCCAACACGTGGATAGAGGCCGGCATGTAGCCGCCATAGCCACAAGTCGCGAGCTGCGGGGTGACACGGTCACTGTCCAGCCGCGGGGAGCTTCGCCAGACGTGGCGGGCGCTCCTCGGCTCGGCTCTGGGACTCGCAGGCGCCCAGCCGGAGCTTAGCAAAGTCGTCGGAGATGGCGCCCGAGCTTTCGGTGGCGCCGGAACTCGATGGCGCGGGGATGAGCGTAAGCCCTCCGCCGAGGTGACGGCAAAGTTGAGGAGCCGGCGGATCGGCTTCCCAGCGTAGCCATGCCGTCCGCAGTGGAAGATGCCATCGGGAGGCAAGCGGAATCCGGAGATGGTGATGAAGACGCACGAAGACCCTACAGGCGCGCCAACCGCCGGTGTTTGAGCACCGCAAGTAAATTTGTAAGTCTAAGGGTCGCGCGTTCCACTCCTGAATGGTTAGACTCGAAGTCCAAGATGTATCTTGGTTGGGCGAAAATCCCTACTCCGATTCGTGTGGTGGCGTTGTATTCTCTTGATGCATGATGATCGCACAAAGTTTACAAGCGAGAGTGCCAATGACTTAGCGAGATGGGTTCGATGGCGCTCTCTCTCTCTCTTTAAGGGAGTTCCCGCCTCCTTTTATACGAAAGGAAGGCGGTTACATCAAGAATTGGGAGAGGACGAGGCGACCTACCCTAGGAGCTTGGTCCTTCGTTCTGTGACCGATCATCGCTCGCCTAGCCCATCTTGGGTCGGTAGCTTAGTCGGTCGAGGCGGTTAGGTATTTCCGGAAGCGGCGTACACGCCTCTGCGAACCTTACGGTGTTGACGTTCTTTGCGCGCGTGACGTCTTTGCCTCGGGAGAGGCGTGTCTTCGTATTGTATGCGGCCGGTGATGGGGCCGGAGCATGATTTGGTCGATCATTAAAACCCTCGGGAAGGAGCCACCGCCTTGTATAGTCACTTTGATTGACCCGTTCGTAGGGTGCGTGGCGGTTGTCCGCGAGGCTTCGACACGCGCCCTTGCGAGGTGGTCTTGGCGCGATCGGTCGAGGATTCCGACCGCTGCGGGTCGGGAGCCTGCTTGGTCGAGCCGGGGCCGTCTCACGAGGAGGTCGGGAGCTTAGCTCGGTCGGAGACATTCCCCTTGGTCGGTCGGGAAGGGAAGTCTCGTGTGGCTTTGCAGGTGCTTCGGTCGGTAGTGGGCTGGAAGCGACCTGTTGGGCTTGAGCTGTGCTTGAGGCCGCTGGCTGGTCACCTTGGGCCGTTGGGGTACCCCTGTTATAAGTATTCGTCACTATCTAACTGCAGTAGTAGCATCATTCAACGTACTCGACACCAACAACATCAAGCATCAACAAAAACTTCTGTCGGAATCGCACTGGCTGCTATGGCCCCAACATGATGTCTCCCTACCAAGGATGATGACGCTAGGCATGCCGCCATGGCCACAAGTGACGAGCTTCAAGTCTCTCCATCGAGGATGACGGCGATAGCCGCACTGCTATCGCTACGCCTTGCAAACGATGAGCTTCAAAAATGGGATGAATCCTTGGCGACAGAAGGGGCTAGGGCATCAGATGAGGTGTAGGGGTGAAGGCGGCGGCTAGGGAATGGTGGCGGTGCTGCGGTGGTGGTAGAAAGTGCGAGCGAGGAGGCAAGGCTTTGAGGAGACGACAAGGGATGGAGATAGAGATCGATTAGAAGGAACAATGGTGAGGAGAAGTGAACTTGATGGTAAAACGGTCAATGTTAACTATGCTAACGGTGGAAGTGGAAGGAAATGTAAAAACGGGAAGGATGCATTCTTTTGTTGGTATTAAAGTACGCCCGAATATTTTGGTGGTATAAAACTATAAACCAAAAGTTGTGATATCTTAGTGTCAACAAACAAATTTTTTCAAAAAGAAGTACATCCCTCATATTTAAATAATAATAAATAATATATAAACAAAAATTATGTATTTATATATTTTTTATCAGATCCCGGGGGGGCCACGGGAGAAGGAAGATCCCCGCTCTCCGTTGCCCCGCAGAGAGAACTGCGACTCGCCATATCTACCCGCGAGTCCGCGACGCAATCGTAGATGCTTCCAGAAACGGGTATCGGGTTCCGGACTCCCCCTCAGGCCCACGTGGAGGTGGGGGAGAGATTAGAGAGCTAGAGAGAGACGGCACTCGTGAGTCGTGAGACTGTGAGAGCGACGAGAGCGCCGGATAGGGGCGAGCGGAAGCCGGGAAACCCGAAACCGTTATCGCCTCCGCCATTGACTCCTCTCTCTCTCTAGAATCCAAAGCACACACAACAGCGGAAGCGCTCAAAAAATCGTCCCATTTTTTTTTGTAAGTTCGCAGAGAAAAGTACCCTAGTCCTCTCGCTTTCTCTTCGCCTCCGGCTCGATTCGATTCGCTTCGAGAGGTATTGATCAGCGTGTTCCTTCCGATCAATTTAGGAGCGAATCCCCGCACCATTTCGCACGATCGAAGCAGAAATGGTTGGGCTGGATGGATCGTTTTTATGGTGCTAGTTCGTAGGCGGCTCTCGTACTTTTCCCGGTTGATTTTTGTCTCGACTTTTTTGGTAGGTCTGCGCTTGATTTTGTTTTGGGGTTGTTCTTGGATTAGAAGCTTTCTTCTTCTTGTTCTTGTTTTGGTCTGCGTGGAGCTTACACCTGTTTTTTACGCCTGCAAGATCGCGACTAGTCATTTAGGATTAGGAGGAAACTGGTGTTTGTTTGTTATTAGCTCGGGCTGTTGATCTAATCTGTGTTTAGTCTAGTTTAGTTTAGTTTGGAGCTTGTTTAAGGGTTGGGTTTAGGACCTAGCGATCCTTTTGATGTTATAGTTGTCGTTTCTATCTTTAGATTATGTGTGTCGTGCAACAGATTCTAGTTGTTTTATTTGTTTTCTGTCCAGCAAACGAGTGGTTCAGACTTCAGATTTGTGTTTTCTGCTCGTGGTACATTTCGTGCTCCCATTTGTGGGTTAATTGCCCGGTTGATTTTGCATGATTTTTACAGGTTGTGTTGGGCAGGTGGTGATGCCGCCGGCGGAATCGCCTCAATGGCGCCGGAAGGCGACGGATTTCTTCTCTTCGTCCAGTACGTTCGCCAGTAATCCTGTCTTGGTTTTTAGTCTGGATCGTATTGTTGTCATACCTACTTATCTTAAGCTAGCATATAGGAACAAAACCTGAAAACTCAGTAGCATCAAGCCATTTTCACGCACGAAGTTTTCATGTGCTTCTGGATCACTTCAAGTACTAAGTTTTCAGTTACTTATGTGGATCTTATAATACACAAATGGTTGTTTTCCCCATTTTATCTGCAATTTTGAATGTTTGGGTGTGGATCTTTTGGGGCAGGTTTCAAGCTGAAGCAGGCAGGGCAATCTGCAGGGGATAATATAGCTGATGTTGCTGGGAAGGTTGGGTCAGTGGTGAAGAATCGGTGGGCTGTCTTACAGGAGGCTAGGCAGCGGCGGCCGCCACCAAGCGAGACTGTGCAGGAGCGCTTCATCTCTGCTGCTGCCTCCACTGGGGTGCTTCTGAGGAAGGGCATTTCAGAGACAAAGGAGAAGGTTGCAGTGGGAAAGGTCAAGGTTGAAGAGGTCTGGCCTTTGGACCGAATTTACTTTGAGTTGTTGTTTGTTCAGTTGTAGCTTTAATTGTTGGCTCATAAATTTTGAGTTTATGCTTTTATAACCTACTCCTCAAATCAAGACTCATGACCATGAAACAACAATCAGTGCCTTAATTAGTTCATAAACCAGTTTGTCTCATGTATCATGTCAATAGTAAGAATGCCTCAGAAGTGGACTGTGTCGTGGGCCTCGACGGCCTCGACCATATTTACTATCGCAAGAAGGGGAGAGGGCTGGCCGCTCCAGGCGCCGCACTGGAGGATACAGCTCCAATCAGTTAGCTGAAGGGCTGGATCAGCTAGCAGTTAGAATTCTATTCTTTCAGTTAGCAAGTTAGTTCTATCCATTAAGTTTGTTTTGGCTTATCTCTAAGTTAGTTCCATCAGTTAGTTGTTTAGATTGCATCTTTGCTTCTCTACTTGTATGCGGAAGAATGAATGAAAAGGCAGACTGTTTTTGCCACAAGTGTTACCTCTTGGCGGTGCCTTCCGATCAAGAAGGCCGGTGGCTCCGATAGCCTTCTCCCGTCGCTCGCTGCTACGGCGTCGACGTCCACTTCCTCCGGCCGTGCTGGCCTTAGGCCTGGCACTCGCCTCTTCAATCAAACACACAACAGACTGAATCATCACCAGCCAAAATCATTATGGAATAATAAGTTGCACTCCTTGGTTATTGGCATTTTAGGATGCAGTGAGGAGATAACTGTTGGTAGCCATAGCTTGTATTCAATGGGGAATCTTCAAAGGTCATAAATACCTAAATTGAGAATGTAACCGTACATTGGACGTTGGAGTCTGGGCCTTGCATTCTTGTTATGATGCCTTGTGTAAACAAAAAAACAATAGTGTGCTTAGTGAGACTGAATTTTTTGGTTTTGTGTTCTTCCTTGCAGGCTGCTAAAAAAACTGCGGACAAAAGCAAGACTATTTTGAACAATATTGAACGCTGGCAGAAGGTTTGTGATTTGAACCTCAGTTATTTGGTAATACTATCTCAATTTTTCAGGGTAGGGATGCTGATTCTTACTTTCTTCTGATTCCTTGTCCCAGGGAGTCGCCAGCACAGATGGTGAGTTACAATTTGTTGTCTTAATAGTCTATCCATAATGCATATCTATCATGATCTTTAAGGAAGCTAGATGCGGTAGCTACATGACTAGCATGTGGCACTTTGCTTAGCTTATTTTTAACAAATTCTTCTCTGCAAATTCCTGCATGTTTTGTTGTTATCTACTGATGAGTAGATTGTCTGATTGAGATTTGGGTTCTTTGACTGCCAATAACTTTGCTTTGTAACCTTGCAGTCTTTGGTGTTCCTATTGAAGCCACTGTACAACGAGAGCAATCTGGTAAAGCTGTGCCCCTGGTACTGGTGAGGTGTGCAGACTACTTGGTTATATCAGGTGAAATCGCTGAAATTACATAGAAGTTAGTTTGTTTACTTCATTTTCATGTCGAATATGACATCTTAAACTATTTTATTAGGTTTGAGTAATGAGTACTTGTTCAAATCTGAAGGTGACAGAAAAGTTCTTCAGCAATTAGTCTCTCTTTACAATGAGGGTAGGATACTATTGTCACTCAAATCATATTTCAACTCATAGTTACCAGATTCGCTGTAAACCCCCGTGAATCGCAAATCGGATTCATCGAACCCGAACAGGTTTAGGGTACGGGGTTCGTGTTCGCAGTGGAAATTGGAAGAAAAAGTGGCGAACTGTGAACCCGAATCCCGTACCGCAACTTGGACGAACCGCATTTCTGGTAACTATGTTTCAACTAAGCTTTTGTAGTCACCATTCATTATCGTGTGCCTTCTGAATTTATTGTTGTTTTGCAGATTCAGGTGCATCTTTGCCTGATGGAGCAAGCCCTATTGATGTAGCTGCACTGATGAAGTGCTACCTTGCCAGCATCCCTGAGCCGCTTACTACATTTGCTCTGTATGACGAGCTTAGAGATGCGAGGGTCAGCATTGCTGATATTAGGAGCATATTGAAGAAGCTTCCAAATGTGAACTACATGACACTAGAGTTTGTTACAGCATTGCTACTTAGAGTAAGCCGAAAATCATCACTTAACAAGGTAGATCTTATCCCTACATGTGTGGAGCCATTAAATATGGAGTTATGTTTCCCAAAAAGTATTGCTGCCTTGTGTACCTTAACTCATTGACTTTTACACCACTATGGCATTTGACCTGTCACCGCCTTGTTTATAGTACACCAGTGTCCGGCTGGTTTCCTTTGGTAACAACTCCAAGAACCACTATATCCTGCTGTGAATAATTTGAAGTAAAGCTCAAGTCAGTATAAACCATCTATAACATATTTATGAGTAGAATGCACATTGAACACTTGATCCTAAATCACCAGCTTGTAGAGAATAAATCTTATCCAGTAATCGGTTGCTGGCTGTAACATTCTGATTATCAATGAGTTATCATATCCTGTTTGTATATCACAAATCTCCAGTGGACCACATGGGAAAATCCACTGCCTATGTTTTAAATGACTTCAACAATTCTTTCACTTGTAGTTCAGTTGTATATTTGGTAGCCACATACTGTCCAGTTAGGAATAAACATGAGCAATGCAGTTAGTAATAGAATAGAACATGGTACATTTGTGCACCTGTTTACCTGTCTTAACTAACAGGGTTGAAACAGCAGTCAGCAACAATTAATTTACTAGATAATCCTTGTAGTACTGTCTGTGGATTGATAGACCACATTGTACAACTTTTTACAGCGAGGCTCTTCATAATTCAGTAGTTTACATATGATAAAGATAAACTAGTAGTAAAGCATGTTGGTTTTATTTGTGTTTCTGGAGTTGATCACTTTTGTCCTCATTCCTCAAGGTGCTATACTTAATCTAATATAATAAAATAGATGCCTCCTTTTGAGTGGGTTTAAGCAAGTTTTTGTACCCAATGCAGATGGACTCTCGTAGCCTTGCTGTGGAATTTGCACCTTTGATCATGTGGCAGCAAGGCGATTCTGGTACTGATTTGCGGAATCACCTCAGATTTACCCTAAAAGAACCTCCAAAAATCGTGGATACAACATCAAATACCACTGCGTGGGACCTGCTAGGTATGTAAATTATTTTGTGTATATAATGGTAAAAAGGAAAACTCCTGTTTCCCCTCATTAGCACAAGACAGTTTACACATATTGCGGCATAAGCAATTAAGTGTGTTCCTGTCTCATGTTAGCAAAGAAAGGTGCTCGCCACCCTATATTTGGTTGTCAGGTAATTGTGAGTGCCTATGGTCCAGTGTGAATTGATGATTGAGGTTGTGCCAACTGCCAAGAAAGAAAGTCATGGCAGAATGAGAGGCCAACTTGAACGAAAAGAAGATACAGATGTGTGGGTACATCAACCATCTGTCAACTATGAGGCATCTCAAGTAATTTCGGACAGCATTGAAAGACATTCTAATAAGAGCTCAGCTTAAGGTGGTAGTGACTGCGTAGACTCTGTTAGGCTGTTTAAATGGATAGGTTATTTCCTTGAATTTAGGCTTTATGTGAGGATTATAGTTCCGGATGGTTTGTGTCTGAAAATGCTCACCGGTATCCTTTTAATAATTTCTTTTTTTCTCCAAAATAAAAGAGAGTAGTTGTTCAGTGTGTGGCAGTCTATTTGGTCAATTTGATAGGATGGTTAATGTAATTTTGAGTTATGCATTTTTATTCAATTAGGAGATTTGTTGGTCTTTGTTTAACTGTCATAATGCAGTATTTGCTCAAATGATTGCAGATGAGGATGATGGAGATGCTTCGTCCCAAATCCCATTGGATGACGCTTCGCCCCCAGATTACAGCTCCATTGAGGTCATCCAGTGTCTGATTGAACATCACAATGCCATATTCACCGATGCGAATGAGACTGTGTGGAGATGATCAGAATCTTCTCTTTAGATTTCTCTGATGTTAGCGCGTGTTATGTACAAGTTCCAGGTAGGAGGATGGAGTTCCGTGCATTATTGTCAGGGACAAGCATTTTGATCGAAACATTTTTGAAGTAAAAGTAGATTTGTACATACGCTAGTATTAATTCTCCACAGGAGTTATATCTTCTAGGGTCTCGGCATGCCTCATCAATAATAGTATTCTTATGCTGTATGTACTTGGGGGTGTAAACCTAATGGTAGATGTGGTGTTTCATGTTTGACGCATTAGCCGAATTCAATCAATGGGGCTGTCCATGAGCCAACTTCTTTTTATTTTTTTCTTTGCAATATCAAATGTATGAACTGCACTGATGAAAATGTAACTAAAAATCAGTCGTTTGAAATATTTTTTGAGAATCAGATGATTGCTGCAATAGTGAAATTTAAATGTCACCGTAGAACCGATGCAAAGCAATCAGTTCAATACAAAAACTGTGTATTGCTGCATTCTGTATGAATTGACGCAGCTAGCCTGTGATGGTGTGATGCTATTGACTTGATTTTCAAATATATGCCGACGGTGCTCTCTTTGATGAATCGACTGGAGAAGTTCTGGGAGCAGGAGTGGGGAAGCTAACCGACATACATGACCGGAGGCCTGTTTGCAAGCATTGCGTTATGCTTCTTAGGCCCAGTTTGGGATAATTTTTTATTATGTAAATTCTGGATTCTTCAAGAATCGGGTGGATGGGAGTTTTTGATTTTATGTATAAATCTGTTTTTGATTGCGGGAGAAGCTTCTTTATCTTGTAGAATCAGAAGTTGTTGTTCACCTGATTCTTGAATCCCGTGTAGAAACTATTTTAAATTGGACCTTACGCCGGAATGGGCAGGATTGTGCTTGAAACCGATGCAGTCAACTTGAAATGTGCGTTGCAGGGTACTGAGCGAAACTGCAAAATTTTTGCTCTAATGTAAGTTGGCGTCCTGCTCTCTGTCTGGTAATCAAGTTGCACATGCTTGTTTGAAATCTCGTTTTCGGATGATATCTCAAAGGTGGTTAAAATCCAAAATCTCGCTGAGATCTCAGAATTTCGGATAAATCCTGGAATAATACAAAAACCAAAATTCAAATCCGTTTTTTTTCACCCAAACTGAAATTTCGTCCAGAATTCCCGAAATCTCGGCAAATATTTCGGTGAATTTACACCGAGAGAAAAATAGCTCAAACAACGTCGAAAACTTTTGAATTTTTTTGTGAAGGTTCCTGACACATCAATGATATTCCCATAAAAATTTCAGATGATTATCAAGTCTGAGAAATTTTTAAAAATTCGAACATTATTACTGTCCTAATAAAATGCTGACCGACAAGTTTGAACCGAATGAAAAATAGAACAAAACATGTTAGAAAATTTTTAAATTTTTTGTGAATGGTTATGACGCATCACTAATATTCTCATAAAATTTTCAGATGATGATAAATCTTCATAAATTTTTGAAAATTCGGACAGTGTTACTGTCCTGATAAAAGCCTTACTAACAAACTTCAACCAAATGGAAAATAGTTCAAACCACGTTAGAAAATTTTGAAACTTTTTCTGTATGGTTCTAATGTATCACTAATATTTTTATAAAATTTTCATATGATGATCAAGCTTAAATAATTTTAAAAAATTCTGAAAGTCCTACATCATGATAAAAACCCGATGATCAATATATAGATTTGCTTTAGCAATAAAAAAAGGTTTAGAATTTTTGAAAATTTTACAGCATGGTGATAAGGAAATTATTAAGATCACATAAAAGCTTTGAATCATGATCACACTCTAGTGAATTTAGAAAATTCTTACAATGGCATTGTACCATTTATGTTCTTTCTGTTTTTGATTTTTGAAATATTACAAATGAAGTTCAATGTTTACATATATTTGATTGAGTAAACAAAAAAGTTTAAAATTTTTGAAAATTTTATAGAATGGTACTGAGGCAATTATTAAGCTCTCACAAAAATTTTGGATCATGATCACACTTGAGCAAATTTATAAAATTCTGACAAGGTTACTGTCCCAAATATGTTCTTTTTGCTTTTCATTTTTTAAAGATAACAAATGAAGTTCAATTATTTTGAAAATTTTTATGTATGATCCTACACTACTAAATATAGTACCATAAATTCTTCAGATCATGATAAAAAATGTACAGTTTTATAAAAATCTGATAGTGTTCCTACCAAAATTTTAAAACGTCTAAAAAATTCGATTTTTCAACAAATTTTCACAGAAGATGACTTTCTTAAGGGTTATTTGACCAAATCTGACCATAAAAAATCAAAAACCGACAAAAAAACTCCCGAGACATGAGATTATTGTAGCAATTTATTTTTTTTTCGTTTTTTTTATCCGGCTAGGATTTTAAATCCTATCTCCGACCGGAATCCAAAATCTCGGACGAGATTTCTTAGATTTCGGTGGGTTTTTAAACCTTGAACGAGGGTCAGGGTGCCATGATGTTATGGCATGACACTGTTCCTACTTTGTAAACTCTGTGGTGCTCAGCGATTTTGCCAGCACCTATGGTTTAAACACTACAAGCGTTTCACGTCAAAACAATATGATTGGATTAGATTTGATAGTAATAGTGGTCCAAGTTGTACACTGGAGAAGGTTTATTTATAATAGCGGCGATTAACATTGAAAATAATATCATCAGATTAGATTTGATAGTAGTAGTGGTCCAAGTTGTATAGTGGACAACGTTTATATACGCGGCGATTAACACTTTTGGTTACAATTCACAAGCGTTATTTGATCAAGATGAAAAGTATTTGGCTATTAGCAGCCGGTAGTTAACAAAGAGAGAGTGAAAAACCCTAACTGCTCGGCCTCCTGTCTCCTCCCCCGAACCTGAAGCCAGCAGAGCAGCAATGCCGTAGAGCCGCGCCGCAGCGACGCCATGCCGCTCCTCCGCACCGCGCTCCTCCGCCGCTTCTTCTCCAGCGAGCCGTGGGCGCACCCGAAACTGCGGAACCTCCCCTACCGCCTCCGCCGCGCCGCCGTACCCGCCGCGCGCGCCGCCGTCTCCGAATACCTCCACTCCACGCGCTCCCTCCCCTCCTCCCACGCCGACTCCATCGCGGCGCTCTCCCCGCGCTCCCTCCACGCCTTCCTTGCCGGCCTCCCCACTGTGCCCGATTCCCTCCCCACCTCCTCCCTCCCCTCCCTCCTCCGCCGCCACCTCTCCTTCCACCCGCTCAACGAGCTCCCCTTCTTCCTCGAGTCCATCGGCCTCCTCCCATCCACCCACTCTGACCTTATGTTTCTCGCCGACCACCCATCCCTCCTCGCCGCCGTCGCCGCGCTCGCCCATTTCGGTTTCCCATGGTCCCGCCTTGGCCTCCTCTTCCCCGCTGTCCTCCTCCAAGTCTCCCCCGACGTCATCTCTTCCCGCCTCGCCGCCCTCGAGGCTCGCCTCCGCCCTCTTCCCCGCGCCGCGATCATCGCCGCCTGCCTCGTCTTCCCCTCGCTTCTTGAGAACGATATCTCCAACGGTGACCCTCTCATCGAGGATCTTGGGAGGGCGTTTGGAGGATTGTTACCGGATTTGGGGTCTAGCAATGACATTGATGCATTCTTGGGGGTGTGCCGGAGGATGCGGATGTTTTACGCTGCTGGGGCAGAGGTTGGGAGCATTGGTAGGCTTGTCGGGGGCAATCGGAGGGTGTTTCTTGAGCTTGAGGAGAAGAGGATTGGTGAGAGGCTAAAGTTCTTCAAGAGGCTGGGGATGGCAGGGGAGGAGGTGGGGAGGTTCTTGCTGAGCAATGCTGGGGTTTTCGATTTTGATTTTGGTGATGTGGTGATCTCAGTGCCGGAGTACCTGAGGAGAGTTGGGCTGGCGGAGGTTGAGGTTGATGCAGCGGTGGGGAAACACCCGATTGTGGTTGGGAGGAACCTGCTGGAGAACCTCCCGGGTGTGCTGCGGGCAATGGACCTAGATCATCGGTTCCTAGAGAAGATTTCTGTTGGTGGGGAGTGCTTGCGGTACTTAACGCCAGATTTCGTGTTGGAGGATGGTGGTTATGATAGGGAGATCGAGAGAGCATTCTTGGATGGGATGGTTAAGGTGAAGGCTGACAAGAAAGCGCAGCATGTGGACAGCAAACTAGAGTTCTTGAAGAGCATTGGGTTTGGTGAGAACGAGATAGCCACGCGGGTACTCACTGTCCTGCACAGCAGTCGGGATATGCTGCAGGAGCGATTTGACTGCCTCCTGGAAAGAGGAGTGGAGTACAAGATGCTGTGTCGGATTGTGAGCGTGTTCCCAAAGGTGCTGAACCAGGGCAAGGATATGCTCAGTGAGAAGTTGAACTACATGACCGAGGAGCTGGGCTACTCCTTGGAGTACCTTGAATGCTTCCCAGCATTCCTGTGCTTTGATTTAGAGAACCGGGTCAAGCCTAGGTATACAATGCTTCGGTGGCTCCAAGAGCATGGTCTGCTCAAAAGACAATTAGCCCCTGCAACCGTGCTTGCTAACTCAGAGAAGAGGTTCATTTCGACCCTCTACAATGTTCATCCTGCAGCTCCAAAGTTGTGGCTTGAGTGCTTCTCCTCAAGAATACACTCAGAGCAATATCTCAAGAACATATATCATCAGCATCCAGATAGCGAATATTAGATGTCTCTGAATTATATTGACATGATTGTGGAAGGTGCAGAGGATTGTCATCTGCAAGCTTTTTATGCATCCTTTCCCTCTTGAAGGTACTACTTAGTTGTTACAGCTTTCCATTGTGCAAAATTCTTTGCTCCTGCATATTTTAGCTGTACAGTGCAGGGTGTAGGATGAAATGGAATATATCAATCTAAAAGCCGACCATGTAACTCAATTTTGGTAAAATTGTGTTGTAAATTGTAACTCTGAGACTAATCAAATTTCCACTGTGCCTTCCGTGGCTATGCATTGCATGGATGAAAATGATATATTGATCTGAGATGAAAGACTACTACTGATAATAGTTAGAGTAAATTTCAGAAAACTACAGGTTTCTTGTACAAACTATCAGAAAACTACAGATTTTAGCTTCTATTTCACAAAACTACAGATTTTAGACGAACTTGTTTCACAAAACTATAGGTTTCTTGTACAAATTATCATAAAACTACACATTTTAGCTTCTATTTCACAAAACTACAGATTTTAAGAGAACTTGTATCACAAAACTACAGGTTTTAGAATTTGCCGTTTCTTGTAACGTGTCTGACAGTGTGGGCCCACATGGCAGCCTCACACGCCCTCATTTCCCGTTTCACTCACGCGTGAGGCTGTCATGTGGGCCCAGACTGTCAGGCCCGTTACATGAAACGGTTAATTCTAAAACCTGTAGTTTTGTGATACAAGTTCTTCTAAAATCTGTAGTTTTGTGAAATAGAAGCTAAAATCTGTAGTTTTCTGATAGTTTGTACAAGAAACCTGTAGTTTTGTGAAATTTACTCTAATAGTTAATGTTTCGGCCAATCAATGATACCATCGTTGTCATTTGGTTGCACCATGCTGAATTCTTCTTCTTGTTTTCTTTAAAGGTAATAGAGAATACAGTAGGAGATAACCCTGCTGTTAGAAAATCATATTGAAAATAAGGTTAATAGTGTACAATATATTTACAGGAAGAAAGGAGGATCTTAACCCAGACACTGGGTAATGTCTTCATTGTTGTCTTTATGAACTCTAACTCTTGTTTTTATAATTCATAATTAGTTCCCTTGCTTAGATTGTATTTTTCGGGTAATCACTCTACCATGGTGTTTCGGGTTTTATGAACTCTAACTCTTGTTTTTATAATTCATAATTAGTTCCCTTGCTTAGATTGTATTTTTCGGGTAATCCCTCTACCATCGTGTTTCGGGTGGGGAGCTCCCCCACCATCAATTCTTCAAAAAAAAAATCACTATGGTATCTTCTGCAGCTATACAATGGTGAGAACATGTTATTAATTTCTCATCAAAGTTTGCTCGCTTCTGACAGAAAAAAATAACCATTTTGATTAATGAACCCTATCACTATTTTATAACACAAAAAAGAACCATTTTGATTAATGAACCCTATCACTATTTTATAACACCATTTTGGTTTGAATTGTTGACTTGTTATAATCTTACAATATTTTTTGATGAAATATTATGTTTATAATTACATCAGCAAGTACTGTGTTTTCCATTTTAGATTCGTATAATTTTCATTTTTAGGGAAGATATAATTTACATTTTAGTCATTAGCATACTTAAACTCAGGTGAAAACGAATTAGTTTATTGATTATAGAATTTGTGCTAATATTTAATCAAATCATGTTGCATGCACCTTTGTTACTTGACTTTTCCTCACTAGTTATTCTACAAGAGTGAAGTTTGTCAATTATTGGTAATCTCCATTATATAGCACTTTCCATGGTAGTTGTTTGGTTTTAGGTTATGTTAAACATGTACTGTAACTAAGCATTTGATATATCCTTACAAAAAATTATTATCACTGCAAAAATGAAGTTTTTAAATCAATTGGGTCTGGAGTGCAAGGTTTGATCTATTCCTCATAGACTAGGTGATTTGGTGGTCTGGGATGTCTTGCCACTCCTGCTACTTGCAGGATGAATGTAGTGTGTGTATTTTGAGTTGAGTGACGGGGAAAGAATTTGATTCTAGATTTCCTACTTGATTGATACCAGTGGCCTGTACACTGAAGAATTAGTTTGCACTGTTGTTTGACACTTGGGTGAAACAAAAGACGCAGTAATGTATTTCCAGGGGAGTAATTGAACCTTAGTCTGAGAAGAATGTCAGAACATCATAAGGATGGGATGGGCTGCCTAATTGAAATTCAAAAGTGCTACAGCTTTACTGAATACTGACCATGATGAAGTGGAGAGGCGACAATTGAGCCAATACACTTTCGGATCTGGGTATGAGTGGCTTAGGGGAGAACACAGCCATATATCCTTTCAAATTTACAGGTTGTGTAAAACTGGAAATACAAAATATGTTAATTTTGTACTAGCACCGAGGACAAGCGTGCCATAGCCAAACAGGTCTTGCGTAGCTACGAAGTGGCTGTTATGTTGCAAACACATCCATGAAGGTCTGACAGAGTGGATGCATAGTGGCAACGGAGAGAAAATTACAGCGATAACACGAAGATGGTGTGTGCTTCTGACTTCTGCGGGATTATCGGCTATACGGAAAATCCAGGCAGGATCAGCTTTCCACAACAAATTCTTTGAAAATTTGAGCTGCCTTGTGCTTCTAGAGACCGCTGTTTCTTGTATCTCCTATCCTGTGTGTTTTGTTGTCTGGCGTGTTGACTAACTATCCTCCGAAGATGTATAAGCCTTCCTGCACTGTAAGGAATTTAAGGATCAATCGGTTCTGCACCAAACGGATTCTTCTGCCTCCATTCCCTGAGACCCTGACGCATGCAAGGGTTTCTGCACCGAAACTGTGGATTATTGTAGCTCTTCAATGGCTAGCAATGAAATGATGTTTGCTATTAGCAGGAAGTTCCCGCTCAGATCGGCTCCCTGCGAATCTCCATGGCTATGAACGCGAACCTTGGTTGCCCCTCAGGGCAGAAATTTCAGGTTGCGTCGATCCAAATTGGAATAAGTTGTTGAAAGACAAACAAATTCACTATTGGTTTTACGTCAAGCAATACGTAGAGTAACTCCCAATATAGAAGTAAAAACAAGACTTAATAAAAAAGGATTGACACGAAAAGTTCCGATTGAAATAGGGTCTAATCAAGGAAGAGCACTTGCCATTCGTTAGTTATTAGAAACATCCCAAAAGCGTTCGGGTCGAAATATGGCTTTCAAATTAAGTTCCGAATTAGTAGATGCTACCAAAGGGAGTGAGGGTGCCGTACGCAAAAAGGAAGCGACTCATAGAATGGCATAGGCAAATAGAGCTCTTGCAACTTTGCCCTCACTTATGCCTCGAGTCCAACTTACACCCTCAATTATAAAACCATTTACTTTTCACCCTCAACTAGTAAAACCGTGCAAACTGTAGGCATAGCAGGTTTCATTGGTGGTTTTGGCCACGTGGTCTGATTTGTGTTGATGTGGCATCACATTTAGCATCTTCCTTCTCTTGTTCTCTTTCTTCCTCTCACCCTTTATTCTTTGTCTTTTTCGGTGTTCTCTTTGCTCTTCCACCACGCCTAGCTCAGCCGGCTGCCTCGAGTCAAGCACCACTGCGAGCCCAAGCAATTGACCACCATGGCACTCTTGCTGCTCTCTCCATGACAGCCAGTAAGGAAGGAGTAGGAGACCGAGGATGAGACGGGTGGCTTGAATCTAACTAGTCGTGCCACCATCTCCCCTAGTCGTGTGCCACCTCCTACTATGAGCTATGCCACGTCCTTTCTTGGCCACAAGCCACGTTGCTCTCCTCCTTCGGCCACACATCGCCTCTGCCTAAGCACTGCGCGCCGCCTTCCCCACCCTCAAGCCGTGCTGCTTGCCTCCCCTATGCAGTGATTAGGAAGTGCATGGCGACAAGTGCTAAGGTGGCTTCACCGTGGGCGGTAAGGCTCGTCTCCTCCACTTCTCCCCCAATTTCGTACCAACGAGGGCTGCGACATATTTCATTTGCATCGCCGTCCACCTTCCCTGTCTTGCCTCCCATTATCTTCCTCAGATTCCATAGCCCCTGGCTTCAATCCGCTGTCTTCTTCATTGATAGAGCTCGATCTCGTCGCCGCCAACCTCTATCTGTTCGTCTCCCAGTTGGATCTGAGCCTCAGAGTGGTTGTTAGCCACTCCATTGTCATTGCCGATGTTTGCGAGCAGAGGCGGTGGTCTTGGCTTCCAGTGAGTCACATTGATGGGAGGAAAGGGTAGGAGGCGAATGGAGAGAGAGATAGGGAGGAAGAAGGGGAGGGAAGGTGATGTGGCTGCTTACATGGCCAACTTCGGTACCAAAATCTAGTCATGTGGCAAAAACCGCCGATAAAACCATCTCTAGGGGACTAGTTGTACTGATTTTGCTAGTTGGAGGTGATAGTTGAAGACGTAAATCAGACTCGGGGGTGAAATGAGGGGGTGAAATGGATCTCTTCCATCCAAATTTTTGCAATCTTTTAGTGCCACTGCCACACTCGGCCGCTAGCTCAAGCGCTCTCTAGACGCGGCAGGGGATATGTGTCGCCTGCCATGACTTCCGTGGTAGAGGAGGGAGCTAAATTCGTAATTTGCTCGAGAGGAGGTTAAATTTGTAAAAAATTTAAGAAAGAAAAGTGATCAATTTGGAAAGAACGAGAAAAGAATAGGGACCAATTCGGAAAAGAAAGAGAAAAGAAAAGTGCAGCTGATGTTGGCCCCTTCGACTGCGGGCCCACGCCCAGGCCCTCACCGGCCACAGGTAGCAGTCCAGGATAAGAGATGATAATACAAGCCGAAAATATCACACAAGTTTACGAGCACACATACAGTGTGCAGTGCAGTCAGCACTCGTCACAATTCTGGAATCCACCACTCGGATTCATCGAACACTGCGCTTTTGCGAGCTGCAGCGTCGTCAGCAATGGCAGCAACCCTGCAGTTCATCGGTCTCCTAGGCGTCTCCTCTCCCCCTCTTGCTCCGTCCAACTGCAGCAGCAGCAAGAAACAGAGCTGCTCTGTCCACCTGCCACGGCAGCAGAGGAGGAGGCTGCTCTGTCCACCTGCCCGTGTCGTTGAGACGGACGCCACCGGCGGCAAGCCGGCCGCCGCCGCAGAGCCGGAGGAGCCTCCGTCCATCGACTTCGCGTTCGTCAGCGTGAGTTCTTGCTTACTTCCCTCTTGCCTGCCTCAGGTCTGAGGAGTTGTGGTTGATTGATTCGAACAATGCGCGCGCGCGCGCGTGTGCATGCAGCCTCGGCTGCTGCCGGATGGGACGCCGGACGTTCACTACCGGACGGCGTGCGGCGGGCAGAAGCTCAGGGACATCATGCTCCAGGGATTCATCGATCTCTACGGGCCTTACGTGAGTGCGGAATCGTTTGCTCTTCGTGTTGCGCGCTTGTGTCATGTCAGGTGGTAATGCTGCTCTGTTGCTGTAGGATAAGCTTCTGCTCAACTGCTCAGGAGGCGGCGTGTGCGGGACTTGTATCGTCGAGGTATGCAAATTTCAGGAGACGATGTTCATATCCTTGCTTTGCAAGTGTTGGGATAGTTTCGAGAGGATTTGGGTTCGCGGTTCGCCTCTTTTTCCTCCAATTTCCATTGGGAACACGAACGTGTACCTCAAACCTGTTCAGTTTCGAAAATTCCGATTCACAATTTGTGGGAGTTTATAGCTAATTCGGTAACTATATTTGGGATAAGCGTCTATTTATCGCCGCGGCAAAAATTAGTATTTGTTATTAGTTTCAACTCTGAAAACTCAATCCAGTACAGAACAAGTGAACATCAGCATATTATTAGTCATTTCAGCAGAGACCTTTTTGTGGGTATGGTGATCTTGTCGTTAATGTCAGGGTTCACGAACCTACACTATTTTGTTGGTACATTCAGACTCATGGCAATGGATATATTCCCTTCTCATTATGCAGTAATATCTGGATTAAAGAAAGACCGGGCCTAATATTTTTGCCTTTACAAATTTTTCAGGTAGTTGAAGGCAAGGAATTGCTCTCGCCAAAGACTGAAATAGAAAAGGAAAAGCTTAAAAGGGTACATGCACTACTCCCTCCTCCATTCATAACTTGTACTAACCATTTTTCTCCTGAAAGAACACTTTCGTTGTATTTTTCAAATGCAAAGAAAGAAAATTTGACACTGTTCTAGAACGAAAACAGTGTTACTTTGTGCTAAAATTATGTATTCTTCAGAAACCCAAGACGTGGAGATTAGCGTGCCAGGCTACGGTTGGCAACCCAGATTCAACAGGACAGGTATATATGTCTGTTCATCCTGAAGGTTTCTGCATACTGATTTCTGAACATTTCGAATCGACAACGTTGCAAGTGCTGCTTCATTACAGTTTTTATCTGATAGGCAACACTAACAGCATGCCCTTGATGTCTCGTTTGTGCAGATGGTCATTCAACAATTGCCAGAGTGGAAGATACACGAGTGGGAGAAGTAACCAGTCCCCTTGTGGTGATTATACAGTAGATCTCATCACCATGGGAAAATAAGGGGAAACGCTTGAACAGGAGATGAACGGTTGAAGACGATGCTTTTCACAGTACTCCATGAAACATCTTGAGCACTCTTGTCTTTCGGAGCAACCAAATGGAGCATGGATGCAATTAGCTAGGTCTGTAAATTGTTCCCTTGTCTAAAGAGTAATAGCTACAGGTTCATCATCTTACCAACACCTGCATATAATTCAGCTAAATTTTGTGCCAGAGAAATATTTCTGATTGAAACCTCAACAAGGCTGTGTGAATTATGAGGTAACAGTGTCTTGCAGAGGAGACACATATATTTCCGGTTGAACATGACAGACACAATATGAAACCTTTGTATTGAGAATACTTTTTTTTTCCTTTTCTGAAGGATGTATGAGCATACTTAACAGTTAACTTTTTAGAACTTGACAGGTTGAGCATGACACGCTTGTTTTTTCTCTCTCGAAAGTCTCTGCAGCACGTTAATCCAACGGTTAGTAATCTAGCTGATTTGGAAGGGGGGAAAAAAGAACAGTCAGTTACTCCCACACAAAACTAAGTTCCTATTTGGAACACGGAAATTTCCGCAGATTGCTACGGGCATTGAAATATTTCTAAACCTAATTCTGTATAGCTTGACATGCTATGCAAGTTAACTTTAATGAAATATCTTTAACCAAAATGTAGCATATAAGTTGGAAGCAGATCTTTCGGAGGGTGTTTCTTTAGTGCCAAGTTTGTCCAATTTCCTTTCTTCTTCTTCTTTTTTTTTTGGACAAGCGCTAACGTCTACTAACCCCATCAAGCACATGGGCCGCGTGTGCTACAGAAAGATACTCCACTAATTACTCACAACAATGCCATCCATGCGACAAAGACGCTCCAGTTGCGATCCATTTTCTATTTTTTCAACGTTGAACTCTAGTCTTGATTCGATTTTCAACCTTGAATTATAAAACCGTCTATTTTACAACATCGAACCTTCAAATCCGTCCAGAGTGGTTTTGTTTGACATAACGCTGACATGGCACTGGAATGAGCAGTTTTGTGCTGACTTGGACGGAATTGGCATGGGCTTGCGGACATGTTAGATGGACCCACGTGTCGGTCTCTTAATTATCCTCTTGTTCTCTATCCACGTGACCTCACTGCCGTCCACGGGTCTCCTTTCTGTGTGTATTCGGCTGCTCGAGCTCGCCATGGTCGACGAGCTCGAGCTCCGCTCCAGGCCGTGGAAAACCCAGCTCCCACGGGTAGTGGGCAGTGTTGTAAAATTAATCACAAAACACAAGAATAAGAGACGCAGATTTTTACGTGAAAAACTCTTGCGAGAAAAAACTACGGACGCCAAACGGCGATATCACTATTTGAGAAATTGAGTACATAAGTTAGGGTTTACAATGAGCGTCTCCTCTCCCCAGCAGCTTACAAGAGGTATTTATAGATAGATGAAGCGACTCGAGTCTAAAACGGGCTACACCGAAATATCGACCAAAGACGTCCCTAAAGCCCAAAAGAAAATTCGGATCAACACCCAACAAACTCCACCATGAGACGAATTCCCTCTTATAGCAAAAACATCTTCACTGAACTCCCTTCAATAAAAATAGCACCGGCGCCAAAAATCTCTAGGACTTAAGCTGTAACTCCAACCAAGCTTGAGCATAGCTCAAACTTAGTAACAGAAATTGACTTTGTCATCATGTCAGCAGGATTATCATGGGTACTTATCTTGGATATTTTGATATCACCTTGAGCAATGATATCTCGAATATAATGATACCTCACATCAATGTGGTTTGTTTTCTCATGATACATCTGATCCTTTGTGAGGTAAATAGCACTTTGACTATCACAAAATAAAGTAACACAAGAAGTAACCCCGCTGAGCTCAGTGTACAAACCTCTTAATCAAGTAGCTTCTTTACAGCTTCATAAATAGCCATATATTCAGCTTCAGTAGTTGAAAGAGCAACAGTAGCTTGCAAGCTTGCTTTCCGACTGACAACACAACCACCAATAGTGAACACATAACCTGTGAGAGATCTCCTCTTATCTAAGTCACCAGCATAGTCATAATCAACATAACCAACAAACCCATCTCCAGATTTTCTAAATTGCAAAAAAGCATCAGGAGTACCACGCAAGTATCTGAAAATCCACTGAACAGCTTTCCAATACTCTTTGTCAGGATTAGCCATGTATCTACTGGCAACACTTAGTGCATGAGATAAATCAGGACAAGAACAAACCATGGTATACATAAAAGAACCAACTGCACTGGAATATGGGACTCTAGACATGTACTCAATATCATCATTTGACTCTGGATATAAAGCTGAAGATAATCTGAAATGTGCAGCTAAAGGAGTACTCACTGATTTTTTATCATGCATATTAAAGCGACGAATGATCTTCTCAATATAACCTTGCTGACTAAGGTATAATTTACCAGATTTCCTTGTTCTAATGATTTTCATGCCAAGAATTTTCTTTACTGCACCTAGATCATTCATCTCAAATTCTTTACTCAATTGTGCCTTTAGTTTAGCTATTTTTGATTTATCTTTTGCAGCTATCAACATATCATCAACATAAATAAGCAAATATATAGCTGAACCATTAACAGTTTTTAAGTAAACACAGCTATCATAATTTGACCGCTTAAAATCATGAGAGAGCATAAATGAGTCAAATTTCTTGTACCATTGCCTAGGGGATTGTTTCAAGCTATAAAGGGATTTCTTCAATCTACAAACAAGGTATTCTTTTTCAGGAATAACAAATCCTTCAGGTTGATCCATATAAATATCTTCCTCTAACTCCCCATGCAAGAATGCATTTTTAACATCTAATTGCTCAAGTTCATAATCATGCATTGCAACAATACTGAGTAGAGTGCGAATAGAATTATGTTTCACAACAGGAGAAAATACATCATTAAAATCAATACCTAGAATCTGGCTATAGCCTTTAGCAACCAACCTTGCTTTATACCTTGTTGAATCAGTAGGAGAAATACCTTCCTTCCTTTTGAAAATCCATTTACAACGCACAGTCTTCTTATCTTTAGGCAATTTAACTAAATCCCAAGTACCATTCTTTTCAAGTGACTCCATCTCATCTTGCATAGCGGTCATCCAATTTTTACAATCAGCAGAAGTAATAGCCTCAACATAATTAGAAGGTTCTGCATTATTTTCAATTTCTTTTGCAACACTTAAAGCATAAAAAGCAATATCACATTCTTCAATGAATCTTTTGGGTGGATGAATAGACCTCCTAGGTCTGTCAATAGCAATAGAATATTGTGGAGGCTGCACAACTGGGGAAGAATGCTTAACAATATGTGAATCATCAATAATAGATGCATCCTAAACAGCAGTATTATTATTTTCTGGTGTATATTTTGAATCAATAAGGTGCTCCACCTGCACACTAGTTTTCTGTTGTTTCTCAATAGGAACATTTGTATCCAATTTATCATTTAGCATAACAGATTCATTAAAGATAACATTCCTGCTGATAACAACCTTTTGTGTTTGAGGATCCCACAATTTATAACCTTTAACACCAGATTTATAACCAAGAAAGATGCACTTAATAGCTCTAGGCTCCAATTTACCATTATCAACGTGAGCATAAGCAGTGCAACCAAAAACTCTCAATTGTGAATAATCAACTGGAGAACCAGACCATACCTCAATTGGAATTTTCTTATCGATAGTAATGGAGGGAGACCAATTAATAAGATAGCAAGCTGTCGGGGATCGGTCATCCTGACATGTGTCCGGGCCCCCCGGGGCTTTAGAGCGCTTTCCCCGAGCTCGAGGGGCTGTCCCCGAGCTCGGGCAGAAGTATCCCCGAGCTCAGAGGCTTGTTCCCGAGCTCGGGCAGAGGTATCCCCGAGTTCGGAGGATTGTTACCGAGCTCGGGCAAGGCTGTCCTCGGGTCCGTGCTGGCCCCGCAAGCCTCCTCGACCTCGGCACCTTCAATCCGATCTCCAGCATAGTATTCTTTTTTTCCGGCATGACCTCTCTCCCCTGCGTGGGAACCAGGGCCCAGCCACTCCTGTCTAAATCCCCTGCGTGGGAACTAGGGCCAACCGCTCCTGTCATATCCCCTGCGTGGGAACCAGGGCCCAGCCACTCCTGTCTAAATCCCCTGCGTGGGAACTAGGGCCAACCGCTCCACTCATATCCCCTGCGTGGGAACTAGGGTCAACTGCCCCAGTCAGGCTCACAGGCATCACCCCGATGTCAGCACTTGAGATCAACACCCGTGGGTCTATAAAGCGCTGGGCTACCCTGACCCGAAAAAACCGGAGACAACAGCAACACGAAAAACACAAGGAGGCAATACCAAGACACAACAACAAACGCAACGAGAACCACGATACACGCTCATACGCTGTACCACCTCGCCGAGCTCTCCTCGATCACCACCCCCGAGTGGTCCCGAGGTCGAGCTCCCTGTTCATCCTCCCCGAGGAGCCTTTTAGTCACCTTTCGCCTACGGGCAAGACTGGAGTAGAGCTATTACCCGACCCAGGGGGCTCGAACCAGTATAAACGCTGTGTCCCCTGTTCGCTTGTCCTTCTCCCTCGAGCTGTGTGCCCACTGGCGCTCCCTCCATCCCGGACGAATATGACTTTGGGCCTCGCCCGTTTGCACGATCCTTTCCCCCTTATTTGCGGTTGACGGTCCCGATCGTCGACATAAGCAGTGGAAGCAGCTTCAGCCCAAAAACATTTATGCAAACCAGCATTAGACAACATACAACGGGTCCTTGAGATGATAGTTCTGTTCATACGCTCAGCTACACCGTTTTTTTGTGGAGTATGAGGAACAGTGTAGTGACGTATAATACCTTCAGACTTGCAATATGAATTAAATTCATTATAATAGAATTTCATCCCATTATCAGTATGAAGTTTGTTTACCTTCTTTTCGATCTGTTTTTCAAAAATCACCTTCCACTCTTTAAATGCTTCTCATTTATGCCTCTCTACGCCGTGTCCTCGGCGCCGGCCGCCAGCCTGTGGCTCGAGGACTATGGTTGTATGACGTGGCTCGACGGCCAGGCCGATCGGTCCGTTGTGTGCGTGAGCTTGGGCAGCCTCGCCGTCATATCACTTGAGCAGTTCACGGAGTTCTTGTTCGGGCTTGTCAACGCTGGCCACCCGTTCCTGTGGGTGCTCCGGCCCGACATGATCGGGGCGAGCCAGAGCGCCGTGCTCCAAGAAGCCGTCAAGGCGGCGGGAGACAGCAAGGCGCGCGTCGTGGAGTGGGCGCCGCAGCGAGGCGTACTGCGCCACCGCGCGGTGGGCTGCTTCCTGACGCACGCCGGGTGGAACTCGACGCTGGAGGGCGTCGCCGAGGGCGTGCCGTTGGTGTGCTGGCCGTTCTTCGCCGACCAGCAGATCAACAGCCGGTTCGTGGGCGCCGTGTGGAGGACGGGTCTGGACATGAAGGACGTCTGCGATCGGGCCGTCGTGGAGAGGATGGTGAGAGAAGCGATGGAGTCCGGCGAGCTAAGGAGGTCGGCTCAAGCGCTAGCGCAGCAGGTGAGGCGGGACATCGCCGACGGGGGGTCGTCATCATTGGAGTTCGAGCGGCTCGTCGGTTTCATCAAAGATCTCAGCACGACGGGCACCATGTCTGGGCTCCAGAATGGTGATCTGAGCAATCAAGGATGAAGACCAGCAAGTGGCCGGCGTGCACCAGCATGTGCATTCAGAAATGTAATAGCACCACAGTGCGCTCTCTCTCTCTCTCCTGTTTGTTTCATCTTTGCATGTTACTGATTGACCTGGAGCTCGGTTGGAGTACAATCCAAGTCGTTTGCTTGAAGGCAAAGGCGTATGTTAGATAAATTATCTTACGTCAGTGAGAGTTACCAAAACTAATAAAATGAAGTACCACTTAGTTCTTTTTTACTCATAGACGCATTCATAAATGAATCTAGTATGACCGATAGATCGCAGCAAGTCTTGCTGGTCCTGGCGAGCCCTCCTCGACACACCGCCCAGCTTCTACAGCCGCGAGACCTATTCCTGGATCTCCGCCGCTTCCAGGGGGTGTTGGTTCTAGCCCTAGTTTTGGGGCAATTTTCTCTTGTGTTATTCTCTTTTGTGATCAACTAAAACTTATGGAGACATACCCTTATATAGTGAGCGGATCATCTAATCAACTTGCTAACCAAGGCAATTACTAAACATGGAAAGCCTAACTAACGAAACTAACTGATTTGGTTTAATTGTCAATTTAATTACGATCTTTACTTGCCTTTCATGACACAGCAAATCAACAATTTTGGCAAGTCTTGATTAGTTTTCAACAAATCCCCCCTAATCAAGACTCGTTGACTCATGCAGATTTCGACAACCAAATTCCGGACTCGACATCGTGCTGCACACACACAACCTTCGTTTTCTCAACGAAACACGCAAATGGCCGTCAATGCATCTTGTCACACCGATTGTCGACGAAATTCTCTGACGCTTGCTCATATCGTGTACACATCCCTACGGATCTGCACACAGCAGCTTGCCAGTGAATTCTCTCTCTGTACACCCATCTACTGCAGCCGCAGTTACAGAGCATACACCCTTGAGACTTTCTGCTGCAAGCCTTTCCTTTTTATCTTATGACAATGGCCTCACACCATCACCGTTGGCTTCACACAGAATCGTCTTCTGACAGTTTCACACCACCGTTTTGTGCATATTCCCTAGCGGCTTCGCACCACCATCTTCTAGTAGCGGCCTTGCACCGCTGTCATTGTTGTAGCGGCCTCGCACCGCCGTCGTTGTCGGCATCACACTGACTCTTCTTTGCAGCGGTCTCACACCGTCGTCGTCGTTGGCATCACACAACCTCTCCCTCACAGTGGGTCACACTGCCACCTCCACGAACACGGCTTCACACCGTGGTTTGTGGCCTCCAGCACGAGTGCACCATCACCGCAGCCTCTTGCTGCTAGTCTCAATGTTGCCATGTCGCCGACTCTCGCTGCTGCCTCGACATCGCAGCGGATGCTCTGACCTCCACCTCACATGGAGCCTCGTCATTGCCGAGTGAACGTCGGGCAGCAGCATTGCTCGGCGAGCCATCTCCGTGCGGCATCTCCTCTTTCTTTCTTCTCTTTTCTTTCCTCTGTTTTTTTCTCTCTCGAGTCTTTTCTCTCTGTGTTGATGGCCTCTGTTCTTTCAGTTCCTTGTGTCGCTACTAACTGGAAGATTCCTTTCTTCCTGTGCCAAGCTCTCGCACATGGATGCGCACAGAGGAGAACTGCTTCACGTCCTTTATTTCTTCTTGGTGCATCACATACGCACGCATGCTGCAGCTAACGCCTTGGACTCCCTGCTACAGCGACCGCGAGTAGGCGCCGTCAGGCCGTAACACGAGCTCGCCGTGGCTGCCCCGTTCGACCACGCGCCCGTCTTGCACCATGGCGATCCAGTCTACACCCCAGATGTCGACAACCGGTGCGCAATCAGCACGGCGGTCTAGCCCTTCATGATGCGCTCCAGCGCCACCTGGAGCATGCACTCGCACTCGGATCGGCCATCCCGAGAGTCTCCTCCTCTTAGCGACAGCAGTTTGGATCTTGAACTCTAAGCTCTGATACCAAATGTTGGCTATAGCTCTGGATCATGAACACACATGAACAAGAAGAAGTTTTGAGGCAATTTTCTCTTGTGTTATTCTCTTTTATGTTCAACTCAAACTTATGAGACATGCTTTTATATAGTGAGCGGACCAACTAATCAACTTGCTAACCAATATAACTATTAAGTATAAAAAGCCTAACTAAAGAAACTAACTGATTGATTTGATTGTCAATTGCATCATGATTTTTACTTTCTTTCATAACACGACAAATCAACAATTTTGACAAGTCTACTAGTTTCCAACAGTGACACCTACTCCTTCGACAGGGTCCGCTTCTCGTGGCGCAAGCAGGGCGACTGGGAGCTGCCCTTCAGAGGCCGCGGCGTCTTTTCGTCCCCGAGCTCGGCGGCCTCTGCCCCCGGCGCTTCGCCTCTGCGCCTGCGACGGCGCCCTGACGCCGGGCGGGGCGTAGCCGCCAGCCGTCCGCTACGAGTGGGAGGAGGAGATCTTCCGGCGCGAGTGCCAGGAGAGGGGCACCGCCATGCACCCGTGCGACTCTAGCTTGGCCTACCTTGGGGACGGCAGCTTCTGCATCACCCGGGGGCGTCTGTGTCGAGCACGTTGAGAATTTGCCCACGCGGTCTGCGCTCTTCGTGTTGGCCGTGCAAGTCACGAGGAGCGGCGGCGGTTCGTCGTCGTCATGTTCTTCTGGCTCGGGCAAGGACGCCGGCGAGCTCCGGGTGGTCAGGCTCAGGCACATGATGGTCCGCTGCTACAAACTTTCGAGCCATGGGGTTACGCGCTTCAGCCTGCCTTAAATTGAACGGCGCTTCTCTTGTTTGCTGTCATTCTGTCTATCCCTAGTGTTATTTCGCCACTTAATTGGCGCCAAGGTCTCTGCTCCCGAGATTTTAACACCACGCTTCACCATGTAGTACCAATGCATGCACGGAGGCAGTCCGCAGCCGACGACCCGGCGTTCTTGGCCTTCTCCTTCGCCGACGTACGAATCAAGCAGGGAATTCCTCGTGGAAACACCCCTGCTACCTGTTTGGTTCGAGAGATCACCTGATCTTATATGCAGCGGTGAAGCCTTAAAATAAATAAAGGTGGGCTCAAAGAATTAGGCTAGATTGAAATAAACAAATTAAACAGCTTGGGTTATATTCTTATCTATTCGAGGATTACTAATAATACTTTATTGTTTGAGAAATACTTGTACAACGTTCGTTTGTCAAATTTTTATAAATTTATCGACATGTTAACACTAATCAATCAAACAAATCGACTATTGTCTCTATTAAACCCATTTATATAGTTACAATTGATAAAAAAAATTATAAATCAAAACATAATCTTATATTGCCTACTTGTTGATTTAGTCGGCCTATTTAGCCGGTCAGGCGCACGCTGACTTACGCGCTGTTTTCCTTGTCCACTTGCCATCACCACGATGGGTTGCCTATCGCCGCACGCCCGCGCCCTTACTGGCTTCCTGCATCCACTCTCCATGATACACGTCAAGCACCCTTGAATCGATGCGTTGCCAGGGGAGATGTTAAGCCGTGCTCTTTCTCTCTCGCTCTATGGTCTTTGCGTGTGTCTAGGGTTCAAGTCTAGTTGTGCAAGCAACAAACGAAGTCACCAATTGCCAAATTAAGCCTCTAATAAGCAGCGGTCCACCAAACCATATGGTACATGAAACAATTCATCCATCTAGCAAAGCTTCTTCTTCCTTAAGCCACACTCGAGCGTGTGTGCATTCGCTGTCGCTATGCCAAAAATTAGAGAAGATTTATAATATATTATACTGGTAATATTATAATGGGTAGTGAAAATTAGATCTAGTCATTTATTTGTTAGAAAAATTCTACTACTTTACAACAGGAATAAGTATAAATAAATAGTAGATAATCTGATGAACGGTCTATATTGAATTTAGTGCACCGCAAAAGAGCTCAAAAATTAAACACCGATTGTAAAAAAATACTTAAGGTCCGGCGGGGCCCTTGCTGGCTACACCCTTCTTACATGGGTTGGTCTATTATAGGATTAACTTGATGAAATGATACTCTCATTTTGTATTAGCATTGTGTTTTTACCGTAGACGAGACGGTGATGACCAACTCATTCTATTCCCCAAACAAAAAAAAAACCAAACAAGTGAGCGGGTTCACAGTAAGAATCGGAGGTCCATTCACCACCCAGTTCCTCAAACCAAACAACGTCGAATAATAGATTGGGAACTTGGAATAGATTGGGCGTTCTGAATCTCTGATCTGAATAGGGTTAGGAAAATCAAAGCCAAAATCATTCGTACAGATTTGCCCTACCTATCAACAATTTTTGCTTTAAGATCCACAGACTTTTACAAGAATGATTGTATAATCTTGATAAGTAGTACTTTCCCGTAATTATCTTCTGTCTAGAAATTAACTTGAGCCCCATTGGGAATTTATAGAATGCACGAATAGCCCTGTTTCCTGCAAATTCGAATGAAATTCCAACATGGAAAAAATGAACAGGATGCAAAAGTAATGCCCCGTTTGGCGTGAAGGAATTACGTTGTATTATCTTCAGGTATTTGCACTATTTCCTACAAACCGAATTTCCTTTCTTCTAGTAGGCATAAAATTTGAAGGATTTAATAAACTTTTTAAGACAAGCCTGTTTCTTTGACACCCTGATTGGGAAATGGACTACTTGCATATAATTAATTAAAGGAATAGAAAGTTAATATAATCTTGCTTTTCGTGATCTTGAAAGCCACCAAAAGAACTTCAAGTTGTAACAATAGATAGGAGATGGTGTTTGCTATCTACAATTCTATTTCATGCATGGATATTTTCTACTAGTACTCAATGGAAATATAGTTCAGTAAGTCCATGTGTTACTACTTGATCAGTTGTTCTCGGGATGTTTAGCTGGTGGAAGGATAGTAAACATATCTGCATGACTTAAATCAGCCACTCAATTAATTTCAGCTCTTAATTTGAAAAGTGTTTGCGGGGCTCCATCTTAATTCGAAATTACCACCTATATTCCAATAAGCTAAATTTAGGCGTCCACCAGATTCCGTTTTACTGCATGCTGTGCCACACCGGTTGATGAGATGATACTACTGTTTATGATGTCATCTTACTTTCCTTTCTTCATATCTTTTTTAAAAAGTTGAGCATATTCTACTGTCCAATTGCTGGTGAAAGAGAATATCAACAAGATAGAAAGAAAATATCCGGAAAAAGAAAAAAAGAAAAGGAGGACGGCAGACATAACAGTGGATAAAATCACCACTTTGGGCATTGGCTCAGGTGGTACTTATTGTTAGCATTGACAATCTGATTTGTGCTTGTATCTACATCTATACCCCTTTATAATGCACCTAAGCAAATTTTTCTACGTCCACCTTAAATAATGCACCGCATTAGAGATGGCCCAATGTTCGTGCACCCAGCAAAACATCCCCAGAAACTTGCATTCATCAAAATGAACGTCTCAGATCTTTCCTCAGTTTTACTCACCCACATCCGATGGTCATTATTTAGTGTGTCTAATCATCCTCAGAGCCCACAAATGACCTCCCCACCTACATATATGGAAGGAGAGCGAATCAAACAAGGAAATAAATAAGGAGGATCCGCATGCAAGGAAACCAGATTTGAATTTTTTATTAGCCAAAATTGTACGTACTACATATTTGGAAGGAGGGTGAATCAAACAAGGAAATAAACAGGGATGATCCGCATGCAAGAAAATAAGACTTGAATTTTTTATTGTCCTGGCATTGTGATCGTATTTTTTTCCGAATATGACCCTTCTCGAGACTTTTTTATGGATCTAACCCCATAGAGCCTAATTTCAGCGCACGGAGAGCGCTGAATTTTTATTTTCATTTTTTATCTAAGGAACCAACTGTCTGTGAGTGCTGCTTAATTTTTTTCAATTTTTTCTTGCGGAACCCGCGGTCGACGAGCACTGTTTAATTTTTATCTTTTTTTTCCTTGCGGATCCAGTGGTCGGCGAGCGCAGTTTATTTTTCCATATTTTTTCGAAATCATCCCTGTGGTCCACAACAGACCTTCCCTCATCTCCAACATCAACAATAAAAAGGAAACAAACGTCCTGGAATCAAGGAAAAGGAAACAAATATCCTGAAAAAGGAAAGGACCATACATTACGTGTTGGAAAAAGGAAACCGGGAGATGAGACAGCGTGGCCGGGAGAACGTAGGTCTGCAATGGCTCCACGGTCGCCATCGGTGGCTTTGCCGACGCGGCGAGGTTGCTGGTCAGCGACCTCGCAGCCGCCGTGCCTCGGCAAATTTATAATTTATTTTTTTTGAAAATAATTTTATTAAGTACAAAATAATCGAAAGTTTTTTTGAGAATTTTTCTAGAATTTTTTAACCTAATGTGTTGTCTTTTCAAAAATCCTTCTATATTTAAAAAAAATGAAGGCAACTCACCTGTAGCTTCTTTTAGTCAGCCCGCACTGCAGAAGCTTCTTCTCTTCCTCCTCCATTAAAGCAAGAAAGAAGCTCCAAAGCTCCATCAATCCCGCACCAAATCTCCTCTTTACATCTATGGTGTTAATTCCCCAAATTTCGTGCTCTATTGCCAAAATTTCCTCCCAATCTGATTTGATCCCAAATTATGGTTTCCATAAATATGCTTGTTTCGGTGCTATAAAAGCCGACGAGCTCTTCTCCACCCCATCGCATTGCGTAAATCCCCAAGTGCTCCCTCTTGTAAAGATCGTCGGATTTTGGAGATAACCCAAGCCATCACCGTCATCTTTCCCGTGAAATTCACCGCAACCGACTCTCCTCCCAGCAGCGTCGGTCTGGCGATCTCACCGCACTGATCTTGACCCCTGCGACCGACCGACCACCCCGACCTTCCCTCCCCTTGCTCGTTAAGCCCGAGAGCACGCTGTACTCTCTGTGGAAGCTGCAAAAAATAATCTAAGATCGAAAAATTCTTTTTCTTTCTCTTTCTTGATTTAAAATCTTTTGGGAGCCCGTTTTACGCCTATTCGACCTCTATTTAGTTCCGTTTTCTTTCTAAATTCATTTAAAATTCTAAATTTCTCTTTTATTATTAAGTGTTGTATTCATACTTATCTTCTCATTTAATTGATAAGCGGGTGTACTGTCGTCGTAGCGTTAGCACAGGCACTATACTAGTAAACTTAGAAGCACATGCCATTTTCACCCAACTAAAACCAGCCAAAGGTAAACCATAGAAACAGGCTAAAAGCAAATACATCATCCAGACTGACCAAAGGCATCAGATGGCCCTAAAATGTACAGCATCAGCAAACTGTTTGTGACTCACTCCAATGTACAAGAGAATAATTAGAAGAACTAGCAGTCCCTAAAACGCCACTTTCAGCTCCTGCATGCCTGTCCTAGCTACTCTTCACTGTACTCCAGCTGCACAAAACGGTGAGAAGCACACAACTCAGAGTCTGATAGTGTTCATAACAAGCATCAACACAGTATTTCCGCTAACAGGCCACAGGTCCAGTCCATTCAGAACATTTGTATTCATATTGGAGTTGCTAAAATAAGCATAAGCCCATGAAAACCAGCAAACATTCCCACAATAGAGTCATGGCTGTAGTCGAAAACACATGTTTCTGTGAAGCCAACTTTATTTAGAATTTTAGAGAAGCATTTTCACAAGCTCTGTCATCTAACATGCTGATGCATGTCAATTAGTACTGGAGAAAGTAAAATCATACCTTGGCCTCCTCATGAGCAATCTTCATCCTCCGGTACTCCTGTTGTGCCTGATAGGAACGAAACAGAGCTTGAACACGTACCACCGATCTATTAAACCTGTCCTCAGCTTGTTGCCTGCTGGCCTGGAAGAAGTCTTCTTCTGCAGTGCTTGCTGGTTCTACATCCAGAGTCATTGCTACTGGCATTCCAGTTCCAATGCCACGCAAGCCCTTTCTCTTCTTTCTCCATCGCAAAATTGCTTTCTCCACGACTCCAACAGACCATATTACCTTGCGGTACTGCCTTCTCACTTGATGACCTCGGTACGCAGCCTGAGCAGACATTGGAATCATTATAATATCCAACACATGTTGTACACAAGATAACGAGGCAGAAAAACTTCCAATTTGCTATCCAAAAATAATAAGAGCAGTGTTTCAATGCTTTTCTTCCTAATACAGGTTGCACAAATCTTGAAGCAAGCGAAGGGGTAAGTAATCATCATCTACCATTCATTTATGCTTTAATATTTGTATAACTGTCAAAAGGAAAAGTATAGAAGCACCTCTCAAATAATAATATTAAACTGTCAAAAGACTGTCCTTGTGCTTCCAACACATTAAATGACCATAAGTGCTATTCAGCAGTATGGCAAATATTTTGTGCAATCAATCCCCAAGAGAAAACTAACAAATCAAAGCAAGCAATAAGAATATGCAAAAGCTTACTTGTATTCTGATAGCTTGTCTTCGCATGTTCATGAAGTTCCTCCTTGTCTTCCATGTGCGGAAATGACTCTGTATTTGTGCAGCAGCTCTCATCACTTTCTTCCTGTTGTAGTTCCGGAATGCATGCTGAATCTTCATAGCAGCAACTATCTGAGATGCTTCCATATCAGGATTGGCCAATTGAATTGCTTTTGTTTGAAGCTTAAGAGTTCTCTCCCTGAGTGCAGCTTGGATATTATTGGCAGCATCAGCAGCATTTCGGTAGGCTGCTAAAGATTCTTTTAAGCAAAGTTCTTGTTCACTAAGGTTCTCTAACTTCTCACTTTGTAGTTTTGTTAGTCTTGCCTTTGCCGGTGATTGCTCAGCATCCTTGGACAGTGACATGGCCTCAAAATGTGCAGTCAATCCTTTCTCAGCGAGATATGCAGCTAAGCCATCATAACCTTGTCTTGCTGCCAGATCAGAAGCAGTGCATCCACCAGGGGACTCGGGAGTAGGATCTGTAACCAAGCTTGGGTTTGCCCCAGCAGATAAAAGAGCAGCAACCATTCTTTCCCTGCCAAAAGAACAACAAAAAATTGAGTAACAGGATGGTCATGAAAATCTATAACACAGTCCATTCCAACACAAAATGTATCCAATATCACCTATTAGCCTATTACTACAGTCACCTCCAGCGAAAATCAATCAAATGTGCCTGAGATTACTATCTAAAAGAAAAGAAAAGACAGCTTATGAGATTCTTCACTTAGACCTTTCCAAATGTACCAGGTTCTTCAAAACAAAATTTGGGTCATTTTGTCTGGCAGTTGGTGTTTAGTTTTTAGCCAGTTAGCTCCAATTAAGTTTGACATCGAAATTAAACAAATACACTGCAGTTGCCAGTACTCATATAGGAAATGATATTGTTTCCTCATTCTTCTATTTTCATGCTAGTCAGCAAAAAAAAAGGCTAGGAATTTCAGAAAATAGAGGACACCTCCCGTGGTATGCAGCCCAGTGTAAAGCTGTCCAACCAGAAGAATCACGGAAATCCAAGGAGAATCCCGACAAAGCAAATAAGCGAATAGCCCAAGTATAGCCTAGGAAAGAACACAGATGGATAGGTCCTTGCCCTAGGGCATCACGGCCAGTTGACTTATGGCCTTCGACTACTTTTTCAAGAAGCCATTCTTGCAATCTATTTCGCAACACTAGTTCAAGCAAGCCCTCAGTAACAGGAACATGGGTGCCTGCAGAATCACTAGCAATTTTCCAAAGATCCAACCATTCCTTCTCTGGGGATGCTGATATGAGATTGGAAACTTTGCTACCTTCTACAAGCAACTTTGGTGAAATCTTTTTCTTGCTCATAGCAAACAGCAAACGAGCTAGCCTCATCTGCATTTGAAGCTTGGACTTTTTGTACTCATCCTCCAACGGCATCAACTCATTCTTCAATGAACTGCCAGGCATAATACGATACTCAAAACTCAAAACATCACTGATCGGTGTTTTCCCATCCAAAGTCAAATAAAAATTCACTAGTCCAGGTGTATGTGGTCCAGCCATGAAACGGTAAACACCAGCTTGAACAATATCTGTGGCAACACATTTGTCACCAAAGACACCGTACATATCAGATTCAGTTAGGTGCTTGTATTGCTCATGGAAGTATCCAACCACCAGGACCTACAATTCAGCAGCCATCAATAATTTTGCAACTTAATAGAATATCAATCTATAAATCTATAAGCACATGTGCATGTAATTGTTCTATAATACATTCATTCAGTACATTGCAGTTATGATTTATGAAAGGGACCACCCTACTAGGAGGTACCTGGTAGATAGTAAAAACAATGGTTTGGGTAATTGGTAACAGATGAATACGAAACAGAACTTTGTCATGAAAATCAAACAGTTCAAGAATCAAAACACAATAAAAAGCATGGAAGTTCAGTACAATATGAAATGGAAAAACCTTGGTGTTCTCTGTAGAATAAACCCATTCTGGGGAGATCTCAGTGATGTTGAAGAGTATTTTGTTGGTCACTGGATGGAGGCTCTGTACAGCTGAGCTTGGATTATCCCCTAAACAAGGACTGTCATCATCCAAGTACTTCCACAGTCCAAGACTGTTCTGCCTATCAGGCACATCTTCAGGAATGTTACCATCCACTGGAGTTTTTACTAAAGAACTTACAAATTGCTCTGATTGAGAATCTAGATCCGATGTTAAAAGAGAGTGCGACTGGTCTCCTTGATGCTTCAGAGCTCCGAAGTAACTTGCGGGTACTTGATTGAGGCCAGGATTAGTAGCATAAGCTTCTGCTGTCACATTAAGTGGTGGAACAAAGATAGCCTGCAGAAAAAAATAGTTATCCATCTAAGACTATAAGCTGCCAACAAAGGTACACAAAGAGACAAGCATGATGAATTCACACTCATGTGCATATACACATATGCATACGTGTGTGTCCGCACACACACAACACAAGAATGCAGGAGCTTGCACACCCACATAAACACATGTTTATCATTGAGGCCCCCCATGGATTAAGGATAAATCATATTTTAGCTCAAGAACAGGGAAATGGAAACATAAAGAGTGCGGTTCTTCTGGCCTCTTCGCAGCACATAACCAGATGGGCAGAATAACCACTTATGCAGTATAATGGATATACTATGACTGGATAGAAGACCTATAAGTACACACATAGTAAACATTGCAGATCCACAAAAAATTGACATACATACAAAAGAACGTGAGTATTGACAAAGAATTGCAAGAATCTACCAGGTATGCTGTTCTGAAATTAAAGTAACAAAGAAGAATGAAGCAATTAAGGCCACAGTTATAGTGAATTAGCAATGTAATGAGCCAATAATTTTGTGCAAAATTTCAATCATGTAGCATTCAATTTAAAAACCGTAGGTCATAGTGGCTCACTTACACTACTTGCCGTGTTGGTATTCACAATGTTATTTCCAGAATCCCTCGACCCATGTTTAATCTGCTGACTGGATGCCAAAGATCCACCTGTTTTACATAAAAAAAAAGGCAGGATTACAAGCTCTATCACAGTAATATCAAATATTGCAGCTTTGTCAAAAATCCCACCGCAAACAGAAGTATCGTTTTGCAGAGATGACTCCAATAAATTTGCCCAAAACTCCTCCAGGCTAAAACCATGATCGTCAGTTTCTGCGTAATGAACAATCCAAGATACAGTAGTAGAATTTGTAAGATATATACAGCATAACAGCCTACAAAGATTATGATATCATGCTATGGGAAATTATAGAAAAACTAAAACAAGCTAAACTTTCGGGTAACCAGAGCATAGCATTTTCTGAACAAGAAGCTGGCAACAAAGTACATATACATCCAACACATATTTGGGATTCAAGCATGTCTCACCACCAGAAATTGCTCTGCCACCATGCGAACTTATTTCTTCTGGTGCAGCAGCAGAGCAAGATAGCTCAGTATGAGCAGAGGCTGAATCAGCTGAAGTCAGAGGAGAGGTATGAATCATATTCATTGTAGGCACTTCTACAACTTCGGCTTCTGCGTTCGGAGGTACTGTGGCATTTTCCTGATCAAGAGGAACCAGATTAAGAGACTCAGAATAACAGAACCTATAGCATGTTGGTGTACTATGCTTGCACAATAGAACTTATTTGTCAAGTTTTGTGGTATGCAGTTTCAGCTATGCTCAGGATTCTTGTATGCCGATACAAGAAATTTGCTAGTAAACAGCCATATTGAAACCATATGGTCAGGATTATTTTGCAGTTTTGACTCCCGTGACACCTTCAAAAGCAGGTAAGTTCAGGACACTAAATTATTAACAAATAATGCTTTGTTCAGCCATCGAGCTAACAACTCTTTAAATAAAACTTAGAACTGAAGGTTCCTCCGGATCATGTCAGAAGTAAATCCTTGTGCACAAAAAGAAATGCTAGCACTAATAAATATAGAATGTGGTCCTCTAGTTTTGAAGAGTCGGTAGTCAAATGAATTTCAGATGCTATTTCAAGTTTGCAGGCTATAGCATGGCCTCTTGGCATCCAACCACTCAGACCTTAGAATCAATTGCACATCCAAATCCAACAATGCAGCATAACCGCATAAGAATATCAAAAAGCTACTGTACAATATCATGAGAAAGAGAAAGAACATGATTAACCCAACGCATGCTTTTTATTTGTCCTTAACAGATAATGTCATTTTTCTTTAAAACCACGTGAACTTCAAAAATAAGCTTGCAATACACTTCATGAGTAAAACTAATTTAGTAAACAAAAATTCAGCTTTCTTCACAACAGCATCCAGAAGGAATACCAAAGGAATATTTACTGCAAAACAGGAAACAATAAATGGAGAAATAAAGAACCTCAGATGTTTGACGATAATGCACAAGAACTATGCGCTCCAACTCCCTGAATAAGAAACAACCAAGAACCATGTCAGCAAAGAGAACTCGCACGAAATTTATTATTTCTATCCAAGTTCGCATATGCTACATACAGTGGAAAATATAAATTTTATTTTCTGACATCATCTCCGCATTCTGTAGGCCTTTAACAGAACTTTTCATTGTCATATATCCATTCCAATGTAACCAATCTTAGTTTGACAACACTTCCATTCTCAGAAATTCTTTAATCAATCATCATAGATCCCTGTGGATGCCTCAATTAACTCCTTCAAGTGGGGGAAAACATGGAGGCATCTAAATAAAATATCAATTATATTTTATAAATGCGATGTTGACACCATGGTTGTCATGGCATCGCCTTGGCGTCGTGGCGCTTCGGATGGACTCCGTGGACGCTAGCTCCGTCTTGGCCATCTAGGCGGATGCCTAGGAAATTGTGGCGTCCACGGCAAGCTGCTGGGCTGGTGCCTTGGTCAGTTGGCAAGAGGGTCTGAGCTAGATAAGTTAGCGCTGTAGGGGCACTCGGCTAAAAATGAGTTAGAGAGAGAAAGAGAGGTGACCCTAGCTAAAGTCGCCCCTCATTGTGCCAACCGCCGGCCCACCGACAAGCTCCCCTCCCTCCAGCAAGCTCCCCTCCCTTCTCCACTCCCTCCAGTGAGCTCCCCTCCCTTCTCCACTCCATCCGCCAGGTATTCTTCTTCTTCCTCTACCTCTACTTCTCGTTTTGTTCCTCTTCATCTGCTCTTGATGTGCTCAGCTAGTCAGCTCATCCTTCGTTCTTCTTTCTTTCTCTTCTAGTATCAACTCCTTTTGCTTGTCGTACCTCACCTTGAGGACGCCATGACGTCCTGACGCCTCTCAGGCACCGTGGTCGCTAGGTACACCGTGACAACCATGGTTGATACTATCCTAGATTGAAGGTTTAGGGGATTTTATTGACTTTAATTGGGTTTCAATCCTAGCCTACCCCAACTTGTTTGGGACAAAAAACTTGGTTGTTGTTGATGATGACACTATCCTACCTCTAGTATAAAGCTGTTTCTCAGCTTAAGAATAGAAAATCAAATAAAATTTCAGATACATCGCAGACAACAAATAACATAAGGGGTTTAGTGGTGCAACATGATCCAAGTATTTGATTTTCTTAATTTTAGTTGTGGCGAATTTAGCCATATTGACAACAAATGTTTCAAGAAGCTCGTATTAGCCTCAGAAAAGCAAGCAATTCTGACAATCTGCTAAAAAGAGCATGGCCTAAATGTACATAAGACCATAGGTAACTGAAAGAGTATGGCTGGGAAAATAGTAGATTAAGGGAGGAGCCCAAGGCTCAAGTACATATAGGCAAGGATATCCCTAAGAATAGGAAAGATCTAATCTAGGAGATCCTTGCCAAACATAACCAACTAACCACCAGAGGGGGGGAGTACATTACGCTAACACGCTCGCATCGGACGTCGGTGGTTAGCCACGGACATTCGATCGGACCAAACTCGGAGAACATCAAGAAGGCAACCCTTTCGTGAAGATGTCGGCGAATCGGGATGTCGTGGGACGTGGAGAACCCGCGACGGCACCCATGGCTACCTTCTCACGAACGGCGTGAAGATCGATCTCGATGTGCTTCATCCGTTGATGTTGAACCGGGTTGGAGGACATGTAGATCGTGACCGACGTTGTCGCGATGAACAACGGTAGCACGCCGAGCGGAATGTGGAGCTCATGAAGAAGCCGCGAAGCCAAGAAGCCTCAAGAACACCATTGGCGGCAATGCGCGCAGTACTCGACCTCGATCTTTGGAGCGGGACACGGTGTTCGACGGCGTTTGGAGGACCAGAGACCAGGTTGTCACCAAGGAACACAAGATAGCCCGAGGTGGACTTGCGTGAATCGGGAAACAAAGATCGAATAAACCACCAAGTCATCCCGGGTCGACGGTCGAAGATGAAGACCAGTGTAGAATACCGAATGTAGCGAAGGATGCGCTGAGGCGCCAGTGGGGCTCTCGAGGGTCGTGCATGTAAAGGCAAACTCTTTGCCGCGCGTGGCGATGTCGGGCCGTGTGAAGGTCGATATCGCAAGCGCAAGCAAGACTCCGTAGTCGGATGGGTCGCGAACCGGAGCTCCGTCGGCGAGACCTTGGGTTGGTATCCACGGGCGTTGTGCATGGTTTGCACTCGGCCATCCCAAAGACGATCCAAGATGTCAATCATGTCTTCGGCGAGAGAGAACCATCTTTATCGATCTTCTGGCGAACTCGCATCCCGAGGAAGTGATGGAGTTTGCCCAAATCCTTCATGGCAAACTCCTGCGGAGGGCGAGATGACTGCGCGCAGAGGTGTGTCGAGGAGGCGGTGAGGCGATGTCATCAACGTAGAGGAAGCGGTAGGCCGTGTCGCGCCACGGCGGTAGACAAACAATGAAGTGTCCGACTTGGCTTCCACAAAACCAAGAGAGACGGATCGTGGCGGCGGCTACCGCAAAGCACGGGAGCTGCTTGAGACCGTAGAGCGACTTGTTCGCACGACGACAAAGTTGGGCTGGCAGATCCTCGAATCCGGAGGCGGAGTCGCAAACACGGTCTGTCAAGGTGCCATGGAGGAAGGCGTTCTTGACATCGAGTGGTGAATCGCCATCGGCGGCGAGAGAGCGAGAGAAAGATTTGTCGCGAACCGTGGTGGGCTTGACGACCGGATGAATGTCTCGGCAAAGTCGATGCCCGGACGCTAAAGTGGCCGCGAAGGACCCAACGTGCCTTGTAGCGCTCGAGAACCGTCGGCGTGGAACTTGTGTTTGAAGATCCACTTGCCCGTGACAATGTTGGTATGTCGCGGCGAGGAACCAACTCCCAAGTCCGGTTACGGAGAAGGCGATGTTCTTCCTCCATAGCGACCGCCAATTGGGATCGGCAAGGCGCCACGGAAGGTCTTGAACCGGGACGATGGCGCGAAGATGGTACAAGGATGGTACGCGAAACCGCCCTTGGCCCGAGTCATCTTGTCTTGGCCGTTCACCGTCGAGGAACGGCAATGGCACCGAGCACCGGCCGGTGCCGCAGGGCGATCGGTGTTGTCGGAGGACCGCACTGGTTTGGCGCTGGAGTAGACGCAGCGCGGGGAGCCGCGCGTGGTCGCACGGAAGTTAGGTGGAGAAGCGGTGCCGCGCGTGGCGCAAGACCCGCACGTGGGAGTCGCGGAGGCCGCCGATCTTGCGGGGATCGTGGCGCTGCGTGGCGCGGAGGACAACTTGACGGACGGCGCACGGCGGTTAGCGAGACGGTGCACCACCCGTCGAGGAGCGCGGAAATCTGCGTGGTCTTGGCGGCGCAGAAGCGGTACGACGCGTCGGCATGGGGCCGATAGCAATGAGCAGTGGCGCCGGAGGACTGCAGAGACACGGTTGGCGACCTATGGGAAGGCGCGCGGGTTAGGAATTCATCGAGGAAGGTGAAGTCCGCAGCAGTGGGAGGAGGTATGCTCGGCAAAGGAAAAGCGGTCTCGTCAAAGAGAACATGACGGAGATGATGATTCTATTTGTGGTAGGATCAAGACATCGGTATCCTTGTGGTGAGCGAATAACCAAGGAAGATGCAGAGGCGAGCGCTGGGCAAGTTTGTGGGGAGCGATGGCGAAAAGATTGGGGTAACATTTACACCAAAACCACGCAGATTATCGTACAACGGTGCACCGCCAAGAGAGCAAAGTCTGGGTTGAAAAATCCAATGTCTTGGTTGGCAAGATGTTGAGGAGGAGAGTTGCGCGTGCAACGCCTCACCAATCTGAAGGTGGCATGCTCGCTTTGAAATGAAGAGAGCGAATGACATCGTTAGTGGTACGAATAATCCGCTCACCGACCAGCTTCGCGAGGACGTGTAGGGACACGACATGCGGCCCAACGCCATGTGTGAGGAAGAAGGTGCGCTACCGGAGTTGTCGAACTCCGTACCGTTGTCACTCGACGGCCTTGACGCACGCGCCAATTGGGTAGACACATAGGCGAAAAAGTTAGACAGGGTGGAAAACGTGTCAGATTTAAGCCGTAAAGGAAACGTCCACAGGTGATGTGAGCAGTCATCAAGAACAACTAAGTAATATTTATAACTAGAGACACTAACAATGGGAGATGTCCATAAGTCACAATGAATAAGATCAAAGTTGTTTGACGCTCGAGATACTGAAGGATGAAAAGGAAGACGAACATGTCGCCCTAGCCGACACGCATGGCACAAGGATTCCAAACTTTTATTACTGACCGGGGATAGCCGGTGAGTTTGGAGAGGGCCTCGCGACCGGGGTGGCCGAGGCGACGGTGCACAGGAGGATGACGTGGAGTTGGCAACAAGAGAGAGCCACGGCGGTGCAGTGGGTAGAGCGGACCGAGCTATTGCACTGATGATCACGTTCGCGAGAAGATCCTTCACAGAACAACCATACGGGTCAAACTCCACGAACAATTGTTATCGATGAGTGAATTGATGAGCGAAATAAGATTCTTGATAAGTCGAGGCGAAACAAGAACATTATTTAGAACAAGAGAGCTAAGGTGCGTCGGCCGAGCCGCGGTGTGACAGGTGAGAGCGAACCATTACCGGCAACAATGGAGGTGGGAGAGGATACCGAGGGGTTGAGGAGTGAGAGAGGTACCATCATGGGAGGTCATGTGGGAAGAGGCACTGTATCAAGGTACCGTCGTTGTTCGCGGCCGGAGTGAGGGTGACGGTCTTTGAACGTGGAGGCGTGAGAATTCGTCCCGAACGGAGACCCCACCATGGGTCGGTATCGCGCCATTCCTTCTTCTTTGTTAGTCTGGCCACGGCAGAAGGCTCTTTGTTGGGCGGGTGCATTCTTTGGGCAAGCCGCCGCTCTTGTTGGGATTGTTCTTTGTTGGGGCCGACGCGCCTTAGGGAAGCCGGGCGAGGAGGCGACGGGCCGGGCCACATTTGGATGGACCGTTCCACGGTTGAAGAACGATGGCACCACCGCGCCGCCACCGCCAGCGCAGCAGATCGTCTTGGGCGTGGAGGAGTGGCCGGAGGAGGAAGCGCCACGCCAGTGCAGCAGATCTGCCTCCGAGAAGGCGCGTGGTCCTTCGGCTTCTTCTTCTTCTTGGGCGACCGGACGAGGAGGACCGTTCGGTTGGTCCGATCGGGCGCGGCGAGGTAGAGCCGATGGCGACGAGCGATCGGAGGAGCAGAGGAGTTCGCGCCATGTTGATCTCCTCGAGAGGAGTTCATTGCGGACGGCGGCGAAGGAAGGAAGGGCGATCATGCGGCGGAGGTGGACCCCGATGTCCCCAGCTCGTTGAGCCCGCGAATCACGTTGAGGACCAGAGCGCGTCGATCCACGTGTTCGCCGAGGTCGATGAGGTCGTCGGCCATCTTCTTGAAGTGTTTGCAATAGTCGGTGACGGAGAGGTCACCTGGGCAAACGCGCAAACTTGGCGTCAAGGTGGAGAGCACGGGTCTCCCGATTGCGAAGTGATCCTCGATGGCGATCCGAGCCGTGGCGGTGGCGCGGTGGTCGATCACGGCGTCGGCAAGGTCGGCGGTGGCCGTCTTTGTCTGACCATGATTTGACGACGGCGTTCATCCGAGCCCAATCGGGAAGTGCCGAGAGGGCGAGTCTGCGGACGTGGTCCCGCAGTCAATACTTCGTGATGGCGAGTAGGAATTGCTCGCGCCAACGTGGGTAGTTGCCGAGGTGTCGAGGACGAGGACCAGTGCGGCGCGTTACGCGACGGAGACACTGGCGTGGAGGTTGAGAACGGCGGCGGCCTCGTGGAGGATCATGGCGCGGAGATGTCCGTGTCATCCTCGTGGTCGTCGCCGGCCAGTCGGCGGATCGGCCGCAGCAGCCGCGTCGGCCGGCCGCTTTGGCCGCTTTGGCTAGCGATGGCGCGGACGCTGGCGCTCGGCGAGCTGCGTCGCGTCACGCGGATGCAAGCAATGCGCCTCTGCTTTCGGCCGCCGGGCTGGCTTCAGCGAGCCGGCCTGGCGAAGTCTCGGCGGAGCTTTGCCATGGCGTCGGCGTCGGCGAGCTCGCTCAGCAGGTCGACGACGGAGGCGGCAGGGTCCCGACCATACTTGCGGGCCAGAGCGCTGCAGGGCAAGCGAAGCGAGAGGAAGATCCGGTCTCGTGATACCATGAAAGAGTATGGCTGGGAAAATAGTAGATTAAGGGAGGAGCCCAAGGCTCAAGTACATATAGGCAAGGATATCCCTAAGAATAGGAAAGATCTAATCTAGGAGATCCTTGCCAAACATAACCAACTAACCACCAGAGGGGGGGAGTACATTACGCTAACAGTAACAATAAATGATGTAAATGAATCTTGCAAAGAAAAGGGTTGAACTTTTACTTGTCAAGCAGCCAGTAGCATCTTCGAAAGAAATTTGGATCATCCTCACCTCGAGCATAATAGACATGAACCCTTTCTTCATTACCAATCTACAAAATGGCACAAATCAACAATAATGGTGGGGATACTAACACCAGCCAGGCTTCTTTTTTTTTTGTACAGCTTCACCTTTAATTTTTCATGAGCTTCTTGGACAGTCTTGCCATCCTTCTTTTTCTTCCAATTATGGCCATCCTTACGGAAGTTCCTGACAACTTTACGATCATATAGAACAACAGTGCCACCTAATTTAAAAGAAAGTTACAAGTGATAGTTGGTTAGAATGAATAAGCCATTTTCTGATAGACTGGATGGAATTATAATTTAGAAGACTAATATAAGACAAAATCACAAAATAATGCAACATTTTTCAACAGAATTTCAAGATGTAGATATCCTCGCAAGGTAATGCAATTAGAACCACACACTTGTGTGAATAGATGAATGCAAAAACAATAACAACCTAACAGTTATACAAGTAGCATAAAGCAAAATTTATTCCCTTGTGCAACTAATATTCTTATAAAAGATCATATATGATACAGTGGTATCCTAGTGGAGAGGAAGGATATAGTGACAAGTAGCCACTAAACACATAGACAGGTGAGCACATGAAAGGTCAGTGTTAATGTGAACACACAGAAGCTTGTCTCATTTCAAGACACAAAGGCATGTCCATTTTACTCATGGTCACATATTATGTTATGATCCTAGTCAATATTGCAAGAATAAGGACAGGGTTCCTGTGCACATCGGGAATCCCATATGCACACACCTCCATTTCAACCAATACTAACTTGCAATAGGGCATACCATGTTTATTATGTTCATAAATTGCGTATTCTCTTATGATCTTGTAGATGTTATTCTGATGAGAATAATAGCAACACGGCTCCTGTGCACAAACATTTCGGAACAAGCGCAATATGAAGTCAGTCACACTCATTTTAGTTGTACTCCAATACTCATCAACATGCATTCATCCATCTATTCTGTTATGAAGACTTAAGACCCGGAATGGGAGATTCAACACCCCAGGTACCAGCACTAAATTAACCACCACACATCTCTCCAAACAATGAACCAAGAGGTCAGCTCAGGGCTACGTGCTATTTGCTTATACTCAATACTTCAACACGCACTCTGCGCTGTTCCGCTGTTCCCTTTTGTTCACATCACGTCGTGCGGTCAATTACGGCAACTAAATAAGCACAAAGTATGGATATAAATATCAGGGTCTAGGGTTCATGCAAAACGCATACTCGAGGGCTTGTCGATGGGCTGTGCCTGGACCTTGAACCTTGCGTGGTTCGCAAGCACCGCGTAGATCTCATTAGGCCGGAACCAGCGCGACGCCGCCTCCGCCATCAGCTTCTCAAAGTTCAAGTCTGTTCACAAACCACAACAAGAGCGCGCGCGCACAAGCAAGAATTCAGCTCAAGAAACAACGCAATGCTTCTTTCTTTCAACAGGGGAAAAAAACTGAAACGGAGACAGCATAAATTGTATTGTTCTATCTTTGTTCTAGAGCATCGAAACAACACCAACTACAAAGCCACTAAAATTTAAGCTATTCGCAAGACCCTAAAACTTAGCAGATCACAATTTGAGGGGAAAAAATAGAAAGAACGGGATTAACAAAGAAATTGAGCAGCCAAACCCCCACAAAGCATTCGATCAATTTCCAAGAATACAAACAGTAGTAATACGAAAAAAAACCAAGAAAACCATTTCAATCAAGCATTAAAGCCAACAAACAGCACGAACTAGCTCGAAAAGAACACATATACAGCAATCCGACATGGGGAAATGAACGCATAACACTTCGAGAACCCCGCAAACTACAACAGCGAGAGGCATCGAACGATAGCAACTCAAAAATCCAAGCGAATAACGTCAAAGAAAGAAGTACGGACAACGAGAACCCAAGAAAACTACAGAGTCGCCGCACCCAAAACAAAAAACAAAAATAGAGAAGAAAAGGAGGGGGGAATAGAAAAGCTGCGGTCGGACGGGACGGGGCGACCTGCGCAGGTGATGAAACCGTGGATCTCGGAGCGGGCGAGCGGGTCCCGCCCGCCAGCGCCGGCCATGGCCGCCGCTGCTTCCACTCTCCCCGTGCGCGTGCGCGTTCGTGTATAGCTCTCGCGGAGGAAGAACACGAGGAGGAGGAGACTGCAAAGAAATCGTGAGAACCAATTAGTAAAGTAAATAGAAGGAAGGGGAAATACGAGGAAATTAATAAAATATGCACACGAAAATTAATAATCAAACTATGCTGCTATGGAAGGGGCCCACACACAGCGCCAGAATGGGCAGGGCCCCACCTGTCAGAACCAGATTATTGGGTAGTTGGCTGCATATTTGGCATCAATTTTACCTTTTTGGGGTCCTGAATTATTTGAGAGTAGCAAAACAGATCCTCAGCTCCTATGTGAGACAGCTGGGCCCATTTGTCAGCTTCTCAAATTGGGCATTGGCATGGTGCAATTATGATTAAAGCAACAAAATGTTAAAAGTAGAGTTTGCATGAATGGGTTTCAATGATTTTTTTAGGGTAAGTGTGCTTAAAGGAGGATTGACAAAAGGGCATGAAGTCTTCTTAGTATTTCTGCTATGATTTTGTTAAAAAAAATTTAAACACATCGACGTAGCTTTGAAAATAGAGTCGTATTTGTTACACAACTGTATTGAAAATATAGTTGTATTTTGTATACATCTGTAATTGCTCTAATATATATTTGACTAATATTCACAACTATAATCTGGATTTATCAAAATAAGTGGTGTAGATTTTTTTTCTTTTTTCTGTAATTAATGTGGAGAGTTTTTAACCTCTCAGCGAACATAGAAGCTTATTTTAACATCCTTGTTGATAATATAAATAGATTGATGTGCACGAAATTGAACTTTAAGCATGAGTTGGATATGAGATGTGTATTGGTGCTACCCTACATGGTTTGATTTATGAACTGTGAGGTTCTCTTCACAGTAAAATCTTTTGAATATGACAGTGATGATGGCAAAAGTGCTAAGAAATTGCGATTAACGAGCTGTGTAATTGTTGCTCTAAGAATGTTACTGACACGTTAGAAACAGCCTGTTGACGAAAATTAATACCACTATATTAGGTGATGACATATCATACGAAATGATGGTCCCAAAAAAGAATACAAAATTACAGACGAAACACGTGTCAAGACTCAACCCACGCACATCACACCAGTATAAAACGACGAGCATCTTCATTGACATATGTTGACCATTAGAATATTTGTTTGGAATAATTAATCGGATCGAGACCCCGATTTTAAACTGGTTTGAGAAATAAAGTGGACTGCTTCTATAGCTACAATACTTATAGAATAACGGTAGGCTAATAACTCTGACGGTATAGACAAACCGTACGTAGGGAGCCTCAGAACAAATATGGCATAATGTTGCTACGTGCTGACTGCTGAGCAGCTGAAGACCAAACCGAGTAAATGACTGCTCCCACACGCCAAAATGTGACGTTGCCAAGGGGATCATCGGCAGGCCCACCAACAGCATGCCGAATCGGCTAATCGGCTGGTCTGATTTATCGTCGGCTAATTAGATTTATTGTTACTTTTGATTTAATCGACTTTCTAGCTGTTTATATCTAAGCCGATTGTCTATTTTTAGATCGGCTTTGAGCATATAATATATTCATCTTACCGATTGTAGGATCAAATCGGTTGGCACGCCACGAACCGCAGAACCCGGTGTTCGTCAGGTGTGTTGTGGCCAATTAATCCTCTTCACGTTTTTGGCGCCAACACACTCTTTGCACGCCCGATGGGACAGAAGATGTTTCTGGCCGATAAGTCGATCAAGTCGTCCGATCTTAACGCCGAGGCCATAATCGTTCCTACATTGGACGATTTAACGCCAGAACAGCGCAAAGAAATTGAAGATCGAAAAACTGCTCTGGAAGAGATGATGTTGGGATGCTACCAGAAGATCCAACGCAGCGTCACTCAAAAGACTGCGTTGCCGACGGTTAACGCCCTCGGCGATGCAGGCGTCATCGACGGTCTGGTAAGTTAATACCTACCTGTGCAAACCGAATTATCAGCTATGATTAATCAATCTATACACCATGTGCTGATAAACCAATCATCGGCTCTCGTTACAACACTTAAGCTGATAATTGTAAATAGTTTGAAAACAACCGCTCAAGAGTTGGCATCCTCTGGAAGTCTGCTTGATCCGATGCAAGTTCTACAAAGTTACCCTATTTTTTCAATAGCACAAAACACGCAGACTACTTTCGTCGATCCTAAATTATCGGCTATAACTTCACCCCCAACTATGATGCCGACTCAACCTACTGTTATACTGTCAAGAGATCCTCGACCAAGTGTGGTGACCCATTATCAAGCATATACCGATGCCGCTAAGTTAGATGCATCGGCTAATTTACCACCAACCGCTTCGTTCTACGCGTTTCCACAATCGGTTCCACAGCCGATTGATTCTAATGGGTATCTGCACTATACCGAGCCGATTCCACCAAAGAATTCGGCCCCTTACAAGGTAATAACTTACTCAAAGCCTTTTATCCCAGTACCAAAATCGACCGCTAGGAAGAATAATGGATATGAGCAATTTTCTCAATATACGTCGACTCAGCCTAATCGTCAGCCTGACCTTACGCTCGGGGGGCAGAATGCCAATAATGATCATAGTTGGCAAAATCCCAACAATATGTCGGCTAATACTGTCAATTGGGTCGACCAAATATCCGCCGTATTGAGAGATCAATTCGGCATACAACCTAAGGGTAAGGTTGTCGACTATAGAAAATCATATCCTGATTACATAAATCGTATGTCTTACCCGAATAATTTTAAGGTTCCTGATTTTGCTAAATTTTCTGGGGATGATTCTGTTACCACGTTAGAACATGTCGAACGCTTTGTTGCTCAATGTGGCGAGACAGCTCAGTTGTAATGACCCCTATTTTCACATAAATGTAAAAATGAAAATCTCATGTGCATACAGTACTAATCCCATGATCAGTGGCTAGCACGCACATTTACAACAATTGATATCGCATCCATACTCTTTATCACAAATGATAATGGTAATTTATACAATAAGATCTTACAATACAGAGAAATGCAGCGGAGATATTTAAGTCTTGTAGTGTGCCCATCCAACCCTCAGGCAACTGACAAGGCATAATCCCTAGAAAAGCTCATCGTTAATATCCCGAATCCTGCGATAAATATGTTTCCTCGTTCTAATCTGATTCTTCACCTAAAAACAACAATTAAGCAAGGGTGGGTACTTTCGTACTCCGCAAGACTTTTGCAAAACCTATGATATATGCAAGCCATTTCAAAGAAAAGGCTACTACGGTTAATTTGCATAAAGCCAATTTGAAATGTAAATACAGGATAGTAGATTGCAAAACGGAATTTAAGTAAAAGCAATTTAATACTGAAAGTAACAAAAAAATAAGCATAAATAAATCTCATGTACCAGGGTATCATGACCATATCCATGAATCATTTTTCCACTGAGACACAGTAGGAATTACCGACACACGGTAGAAACCAGATTTTATGAAAATAAAAACATCTAACTAGTGCTGGCGCACCAAGACTCTCATAACCGCGGGAACGGCTTTTCGAAAAGTTTTACACTCTGCAGAGGTGTACAGCTTTACCCACAAGACATGACTGACTCTTTGTGCAGATCATTAGCACACTTCCTTTGGTGTGCCGCAGAGAGTCATGACATAACCATTACATTACTTAACCCTAACTTTGCACCAGCCCGATGATGTTAAACCCATACTATGGTATAAATGTTTGTACAGTCACTGCACAATATATGATTAAGCATATCTATAGTATAACGTTCACCGTTGTATCAGCAAACGTGACTCCCAACACCTCGGTGTGGGCGCCTCTCCGAGCAACCAGTCACAGAAGAAGCTCGTACTACTCCAGCCTACCAATGTGCAAAGCTAGTTTTAAGTAACTTAATAGGTTAAGACTGTCCCATACCAGCACTTGTGGTTGTATGGTAATTCTTGAGTTTAATGAACACGTAATTCGGTCCTTAATCCGACACGGGCAATAATCTCCCCCTACACTACATACAAGTCCCTTGTACACCCGGCTATTGCCAATAATTGCCCGCATCAAAACCATAGTTTTATTTTCATTTTTTGATCAAAATACCAACCATAAAGAAGGTCATTACCCATCATTTTGTCATATCCAACATCTTTAACCATAATGATATTTTAATGTTCCTTTAAGCATGGCTAAGCATGACTCTAAGTGTGAGTAACCCAAATTGACATCAAGTATTGTCTATGTTATTTTAGGGTTATCAAGGTTCACAATTCCATACTTATCAAGGAAGTTATATGAAACTACAGGTACAACTACCAATATCCACAAAATAGCAGACTTTAATAAAAGTAACGTATGTAGTAAAACATTTAATGAAAATATTTATAAAACTAGAATCAATATGATCAAAGGGGGTGTTTGCTTTGCTTATTTATTGCTTACGACGAAGTCAAGGTCGCAGTCGACATTGTCGATGATGGAATCAATGACGTCGGGTTCTACACGTGGCGAACAAAGAACACAACACAACACAACAAATTCAATAAGGGCAAAAAGAAGTTAGATGAAGAATCAAATAAAATCAACTATAAGAAACAGGTGTAACTTAGGGTTTGTGTTGGATGATTTCACATTCTTGCATTATAGTCGAATATACATTCATATCGTTAAAAGCTTTTAGGTTAAGCATTGCACAGTTTCTTTTATAGTCTATCTATTCTTGATTTTCGAATTCTAGATGCTAAAATTATTTGGATTAATAGAATGCGGTTATAACAGCCGATGGTGTCCTCTCCAAGAAGAGTGCATCTGTGATAGATGACCACCAGGAGGAAAAGTGGCCTGCCCGACGGGTGTTCAGGGAAAATATGGCAAGTCTTCAATTTGAAGCTCATCTGCTATCTCCAGTACAATACTAGCCGCGGCTGTGTTGCAAACGCAAGCTCTTGGCTGAAGCCGATCGAGCAATGGGAGACTTGGAATCACTTGCCCAAAACTCAACTATCGGGCATAGATGGGATGGTAGTAGAATTCGTAGGACGGCTAGAACGTCTGATTTCTTGTATTAAAGCCGACATGGAGAATGCTTGGAGAAATGAAGATCTTGTAAAGGTTCAAGGTTTTTTCGGTCATCAAAGAACTGTCGGCCTCCAGGTGCAAGAATGATGGCCACGAAAAATCGGCCACCCCGCTATAACAGAAGAAGTCCTGTTGCTTGAAGTTTTCATTATCAAGTCGAAGAAAGAAAGCCATATACTTCCTTGAGCTGATGGGGGTGATCCTTATCTCATTCCCTAAGCACATTATGAATCTTTCCCCATATGATTGATTGTCTCTGAATTGAGGGATTTTGTTTTCTGGGTATCTTCTTGCGGAAATGTTGTGTCCTCTGAAGGGTACAAGTTAAAAGATCGGCTAAATAGGCAATACAGCTAGATCTGGATGAACCAAAGAGGGCCGCCCACATTGCCAACAGAAAAACCAGCAAACTCTGTGAAAAGCCGACTCCTTATCATGTACATCATTTGGTACACTGCTCTCAAAAGTTTCTTCCCCAGGGCTAGCCGACGACCCTCCACCAGTTGCTCCACTATTGCTTGGTACACTTGAGTCGGCCCAAGGGAAGCACCGCAAAAGAGAAACCGATCCAGCCAAAGATTGAGGAAAGCTACATGTTTTTCATCCGATACTGACCTATAGACTTTGTTGTTGTTGGCAATATACTTGGCCCACCCTTCGCCTTTAGATCTAATGAGTTTGTACTTAGGCTTGGCACTAAAAGTCGATATTTGTTCTCCGTCTGGCCTCAGGAAGCATAACTGAGCTATATCCAAAAGAGTTTGGCTGACGAGACCGGTGCGGAACATAAAGGCATTGAAGGTATTCGACCAGAAATAGCAAGTCGTGCCCACTAAGAGCTCATTGGCCTCTGGATCAGCTAAACAAAGAGGGAGGCATTCAGCTATCCCCATCCTTTCCCATATCTTTTCCTTCTGGGCCGCTACCTGATTGTATCAATTCTTCCATCCTTTGAGCACTGTCGACCAAGCTCTAAAACCCTTACTCCAACCCTCTATGTTATAACCAGAAGCCGATAGAGGAAGACGAGGGATTTCTTCGTTTATAACTGTATCGGAATCTAAGCTTCCTACCAGTCCTAGGTAGAATTGATCATTGCTGTCAGGAATCGAGATGAATACCTGGGCAAGATCCATTCAGACGATCTTGGGAAGAAGCCGACTGAGGACAGGGGGTCATGAGCACTGAAGGGCTTGTTGTCTGAAGAGAAGAAGCCGATTGCAGAAGTCCGGAGAGCTTGAGCACATGAGAATGGCAGTGTGGGGGCCGCATATTTGTAGCACGGCGAAAAAATCTCAAACAGCGGGAAAAGGATTTCGAAGGGCGCGAGCGGTTAAAACGCAGGATACGCGTATCAAAATATTACAGTGCAATAAATGCGACGCTTGCTGATGAAAATTTTGCAATTAGCTGATGGGATACAAGCCGATGAGTAAGATTTTTGGAAGATAACAAGTTATCTCCTAAAAATGAGGGGCATATATTTGCACCAAAATTTGGCAGGTGTGGTTAAAATCGGCAAGATGGAGTCAATGCATCGTAACCGACGGGTGCTTTGGAAGGGTTTGAGGATATTTGGAAACGATGAAGATTTTAAGGAAAAACTGTCCGAATTAAGGCCGATACGGATCATATTTGTAATGTGTTGTAATAGGACACGATCGACCGATGGGTATAAAAGATGGACATGGGCAGGCGAAAAAGGTACACAATCCAATCAACCAACTCGCATTACTTTTATTTACTTTTTCCTATCGATTAGTAGTAGCTTTTGTAACTTAGAATCTTCTTTGTAATTTGGTCTTGATCAATAAAGTTGCGCATCGCTGATTGTTGATCTTCATCAATTACGCCATCAGGTTTGACTTTCTCCGATCTTGTTGTGCATCGCCTTCTTTGGAAAAGATCTACCCCTATCATCTAGTTAGCCTTAATCGGGTAATTAGATCTATCGTTACTTTCGATTTAATCGGCTTTCTAGTTGTTTAGATCTAAGCCGATTGTCTCTTGTTAGATCGGCTTTGAGCATATAATATATTCATCTTACCGATTGCAGGATCAAATCGGTTGACACGCCACGAACCGCAGAACATGGTGTTCATCAGGTGTGTTGTGGCCAATTAATCCTCTTCACGTTTTTGGCGCCAACAGTATCCTACACTGGGGTGTAAGGTTTTTAACAAGACAGTAACTCTGTACATGTTCAAAAATTAATAAAATTTAGTTATTTTCCCCAATATTTGTGTCCACTGCCTCAGCTCTGTGCGTCTCCAGCTCCTTTCCTCTTCGCAATGATGGAAATAGATCAGGCCTAGACTGACACGGCACGGTGGGGCGACCAAGCCGTGGCGGCACGACACGATTTAGGCAAGTGACGTGCCGGCCTCGCCCCGCCCGGCACGATACCCACCTACTCATTATCATGCATGCCATTAGCCAGCTCATGGCGTCGTTATAGCTGGATGTCGAGCTTAACAAGTAATTATCAAGCTTCTTTTATAATTATCATAGTTTAACATAAAATTATTTTTATTTATCGTTTAAATTGTTATTTTAAATTCGAGTTGCTATTGAGCTGGTCCTCGTTAACAATTTTTTTTTGTTTGAAATAGATTTATTTTAGGTTTGAACCCATTAACTACTGTGCAACCTAAGTTTTTTTTTTTACCAGCCCTAGGTGTCGTACTGCATGTCTCCGTGTCTAGCTAGCTCGCTATCATCAAGTAAGTGGTGGCCGTAGTAGCACTGTAGCAGTGCTACATCCATGGCATTTGGAAGCACCTGTCCTCTCGTGTGGTATGGATATGGAATCTGGAAAAGCAGCATAGTACTGCCTTTGGCACCACGCGATCGGTGGCATCGACGGAGACGCGCCATTGCGACTAGTGCAGCTTGTGGGAACTGCAGTTAATTTGGTGACTACGTGCAAGGTGGTTAATTCCAGAGCCAGGTTGTCATGCATTTAGGACCTTTTCATGCTAAAGAATAGACCACCGTTGAGCAAAATCTAACATGGTTTCATAAAGTACTACTCGCGTGCCTAGATTTGATAGCTTTTTTTAGTCAGTGACCTTTCTTTTTTTACAAATATAAACCTCTCACGAACGTATTTACATATTTAACCCCTTCCCCACTACGAAAAGTGCGACAGACGATACATATCCCATGCTACTCTGGGGAGCGCGGAAGCCGACACTACCGTCCCCCGGGGAGTGCGGCAACAAGCGGGTGAGAACGAGAGGAGCACATGTAAGGATTTGCAAACAAGCTCATTAACTACTTGATATCAACAAGTAGTTGATATCAGAATTTAATAAAAAATTATTGCCTACAAAATACAATAAGGATTTGCAAACAAAAACCAGTTTGCTAAATCGAAACCTGTTTCGGACTGGAGGTAGTAGTAGCTTAGTACTCGGTGTGGAGTAGAAAACATAATTTACATGGATATTAAGGGTGTGTTTTGTTGTTTGTACCAAGTAGTACATGTATGAGATGGTTTAAGAAAAAATCATCTATGTATTTGGTTGCTTGAATGGAACCATCCCGTCCTAGATGATGGAATACAAATTTAAGGAATTCTCTATAGATACTAAACCATCCCATTCACCCAAAATAATAGAACCAAATGGTACAGAACCATCCCATCATATTCAACCTCATCCCACGAACCAGACACACTCTAACGCTCTTTTGATCCGGAGAGGGTGCCAGTCCAACGGTCGCTACGTGGTGACGTCCTTGCCATTTTTTCTGAATTGAATGTAAACAAAGAAGGTATAAAAACAGTGATCTTCCATGTGTTCACCTATAATACGGCACAGCGCCCTTTCAAGAGCTATAAATAAATGGAGTTGGGGCATGAAGGAACAAGTTCTATCAACACAATGATTGCTGCCGTAAGAAGAAGAAAGAACTACTACAAATCATTTGGTCGACCGCTCAAGAGAAGTTTGGTAGAGACCGGAGACATGGATAGACAGACAAAGTGTGATCGTTTCTCTCCTTGGCCAGGAAACCTTGCCTTTCCTAGTAGAGAGTCCTCATCAGCAGCTCCCGGAGGATCCGTTTGGAAATGATAATTTTTCTAGCTCTATAAATGATATTTTATGTAAATCTGATCTTCTTGCGAATAGAATTATAAAATAGTCTTGTCCCTGACCGCAGAAGAGCTAGAAGGTGACATATATCACCTTTGGCGCTTCCGCGCAGTGGAAGGAGCTATCGTGCTCAGGAGCACGACAAATTACTGAAGCTAGTGACACGTGTCACCTTCCATCTCTTTCACGGTTAGGACGGAGCTATCTTTATAATGTCATTTATAAAGATGCCAAATTTATCTATCACTGACACCTGGTTCGAAGTACGTCGTGCCTATCGGCGCATGCCAAGCGTCGAAGGACTGTTGGCTCCCATCCCTTCCTCTATCACTGTCTCTCTCTCTCCTCTCTTGCGGTTGCGAACGACGATGCTTACATAGTACGTATCAAGGAACTTTCGTGACGCGTTAAGGGCAATCTGCCTGTAGTCTGTAGATCTCTTGCCCATCTTCAACCCTATCGACTACGAGGGTGAGAGCAAGAGGCATAATTGGATCCATCCGGACAACTGATGAAGATAAGAGAAGATTCGTTCTTTATGTTTTCCGATGCTACATATTTATGTTTTCATATAATTATCTCTTAGATTTAGTACTTTTTAGTTTATACGCATAGTGGGCTATCGACAAATACTGAGAAACAGAGAGGGTAGCATTTTAGTATGGGCTTGTTTGGGGGAGCTGTATTTTTTCTGAAAAGTTGTTTTTTAACTTTCTAGACTAAAAAGCTATCTTTTGGCTTTTTGGACTGAAAAGCAGTAGTAGTTTTTTACGAGAGCCCGTTTGGCAAATAGCTAGTTCCCCTCTATAATAAGCTATAAAAGCACGTCTCACCTTACTTTTAGCTTTTGTAGTTATACGTGGCTTCTAGCTTATGCCAATAATTGTCTTTTTGGAATCTGAAGTTAAATTAAGACCCTCAAACAGGGCCTTATATGTATGCATATACAAGGCTCAAGTAGTTCAACTCTTTTTTTAGTTCATGGCGGATGTACACGCTTAATACAGACCACACTTACACCACTCACATACACACGTACGTGCCCTCTATACACGCTTGAAATTTACTGGAGGCACTCAAGACCTCACGGAGCACAAACACAAGCTTTCCCACTTAACGCGCACATACAAGTAATTCAACTCATTTTTTAGAGTATAAGACGGATGCACACACTCAAACACACATCACACTCACACCACCCACACATTGGCGACACCCAAGCCTTATGAAGCGTGGGCACACACTTTTCCACTGAATGCGGCACACAAGTAATTCATCTTATTTTTTAAGTACAAGGCAGACACACAATCAACACACATCACATTCACACCACTCACACATAGGCTTGTAAACGAGCCGAGCTGAGCAAGCTTGGCCTACCAGGCTAGAGTTCGGTAAAAGCTCAAGTCAAGCTCGAGTTGGGGTTTGAGCCTGAAACCCAAGCTCAAGCTCGACTCGAGTAAGCTCGGTAATTGTTAACATATAGTAATATTTAACAAGTAATATGTAAATTTATCAGGCTCGTGAGCTATTCGAGCTTAGCTCGGTGAAGCTCGCGAGCTCAGGATCAAGCTCGAGTTCTGCTAGTACCGAGCTCGAATCAATCCTAGAGCGAGTCAAGATCGAGCAACACCTAAACCTCGAGCTTTTTTTACAACCCTACCCATACAGTGTATATCTCTACACACGTTTGAAATTTTTCGGAGACACTCAGGTACACGGAGCACGAACACTCTTTTCTACTGAAAGTGCACCAACACTGAATCTAGAACTTGAGCCATGATGAACTGAGTGCACAACTGCACACCCAACACATGCCACCTTCCAACTTTCCAAGTAGTTTCAACTCATTGCTAGGGTAGTAGGGTTATTGCCCATACCTACTGCAAGTGCAAGAGTCACACGGCGTGTTGAGGACCACTCCAAATCACATTTGTCAATTTAACTATACCGATTTAGCTCTCAGAATGATATACTCTGATACCAGTCTATAAACACGTATTGTTTCAGGTTTAAATAAATATATATTTATAAGTATACCTATTTTTAATTATATGTACGTCAAATTTTACTTATAATATTACTCTAAATACATAGTAGTACTATCAAATATAACGTATAGTTCAATATATCATATTACCAATTCTATCAATATAATTGATAGACAGATATTAAAAACAGTATAATTGATGTCGAAACCGATACAATATATAAAACTACTTTGTACCGGTTTAGAGACTGAAATGATACCCACCAACCGCACCAATACCGTATCGCTAACTGTGCTTCAAATGGTCCTATGTTTCTTCGACAAAGAAAGGTACGAACACTGTCTAAAAAACGAAAAGAAAAAAGGACCGCATGTACAGTCCTAGACAGTGCTCATTATCTTTGGAGGAACAAAATTTTCCGGTATTTGTGTCATCTCGTCACTGACAAACCTTTCCTAGTAATGGATGGACCTACTGGAGCTGTTGCTTAAAACTCCAAACAATTAATTAGATTCTATAAAAAAAAGAGGAGAATTAGAAAAAGACGCCGATTAAGTCAACGTGAAAGGTTTCTAAACACTCAGCAGTCAGCAACACACAGCGATATTCGAAGAAGCTTGATTACATCCGTTCCCAAATCATCCGTGAGACCACGCTCGCCAAGGTTCCAAACCCTAGTTCAGATGTAGACAGTACTTTTCTATCCCCTTCCAAGCTCAAATGATGCTCCAGTCAAGAAAACGGGGAAAATACAGGCATTCGACCAGGAAAAAAAAATGTTTCCATCCCATGCTCCGCTGAGAGGACAGCTAAATCAATGGAATGCTTGCGCAGGACAAACAAAAAGAAATTCCTAGAGAACGAGGTACACCATCAAAAAGGTGCAAAACGCAAGGATTCCAGGATAAACAAGTACCGGAAAATTCCTGTTATTTATAATGCTGATAAGTCTTTCTTGTCCATGTTGTTTACCGATCTTCGTATGGGATACTAATCTACCATGGCATGGCTCATCATGCAGGCTTCGCTGGGTTGGGAGTGTTTGGCAACAGGGTAGTAAATTTGAAGTTACCAGAGAACATAGCTGCTTTATCTGGCGTTCAAAAAATTCAGGAAGAGAAGAATTTAATGAGTTCAAATATTCAAGAAGAAAAGGTGTGTGTGTGTGAGAGAGAGAGAGAGAGAGTTGCTTAAGAGACTAACCTGTCAATGATAGGCAAGTTGCCTCCCTTCGAGTATGTCTTGCCAATGCCTGAGATTTAATAGAACAAGTAGTCTTAGGTTTGTGAAATAAGAAAGGTCATAAGCTACTTTCTGATAGTAGTCTCCATCGAAAAAGGAACTTGCCCGGACAGCAGGAATAGCTGACGCGTCCATAGCCTCTGAACCTTCCTCGGCATACACATTCCTAACATTCAATGGACGTAACTATCATACATAATGTTGAACGAGTTCTATTGTGAAAGAAAGACAACAAGTATCACATAATCACCGAGATAGTTCCAACAACAAAAAGTGACAGTTCTGGCTTTAAATATTTTTAGTATTAATATATGTTTCATACATCAAACAAATTCTGTAAGAACGTATGAGAAAAGTAACATTTTTCACAACATCTTGTGCAAGTTCCTTGAGTAGAATCCACAATACGGCCCAAATGATCAAACTGATACAGACGTACCAGAATATTTGTTGTTTAGCTCACAGTAGGAACATATGAAACAACTACTCCATGGCCCAGGCTAGTCTGGAAGTATTGGTCCTCACAGTGAATGATACAACATGATGGTTATGACCAGAGTTGATTGATATATGCCATGTGTGAACCAAAATAAAGGCATTAATGCTCATCTTCCTGTTGATTCTATCAAAGGACATCAGATGTCAAAATGGTTAGGTAAGTCGGTAAGTCCAGACAAACCCTTAGTTCCATGTTGAACATAGCCCTTGAAGTAAATTGCTACTCAGAGGGGTTCCGTATCCCCAACAGATTGAAGGATAGCGCACATGGAATTCTGCATGGAAAACAATCAACAACTGCTGATAGGTAAGGTTTGACTATGTGGCATGGTGAAAGGGTGACATGACCCATTGGGCATAACTTGAATCAAGAACACTAGCAGACAAGGTTTCAAATTTCGTTTTCGGATCATATCTCGGAGGCGACCGAAGTCCAAAATTTCAGCGAGATTTCAGAATTTCGGACGAAATCCAAATAGCAAAATTCAAATCCAGAATTTTTTCGACCAAGATTTCGGCCGAAATTGCCGAAATCTTGGCAAACGAGTGAAAAATGGTTCAAACCACGTTAGAAATTTTTGAAATTTTTTGTGGGTGGTCCCAACGCATCACTAATGTTCCCATAAAATTTTCAAATGATGATCAAACTTGAGGAATTTTCAAAAATTCTGACAGTGCTATTGTCCTGATAAAAGATTTACCAGCAATTTTCAACCGAATGAAAATAGTTCAAACCACGTTAGAAAATTTTGAAAATTTCTGTGGATGGTCCTGACTCATCGATAATATTCCCATAAAATTTTCAGATGATGATCAAGCCTGTTTAATTTTCAAAAATTTTGATTGTGCTACTGTCCTGATAAAAGCCTTATCGGCAAATTTCAACTGATTGAAAAATGGTTCAAACCACGTTAAAAAATTTTGAAATTTTTTGTGGATGGTCCTAACACATCACTAATGTTCCCATAAAATTTTCAGATGATGATTAAGCCTAAGGAATTTTCAAAAATTCTGACAATGCTATTGTCCAGATAAAAACCTGACTAAGTACATTTATTGCTTCTATAGATTTGATTGCGTAGCAAAAAAAGGTTTAGAATTTTTGAAACTTTTAGAGAAGGGTGCTGAGGCAATGCTTAAGCTCTCCTAAAAATTTTGGATCATGATCGCACTAGAGCGAATTTATAAAATTCAAACACTGTTACGGTCTCATTTATGTTCCTTCTATTTTTGATTTTTCAAACATAACAAATGAAGTTCAATTATTTTGGAAATTTCTCTAGATGATCCTAGACTGCTAAAGATGGTACCATAAATTTTTCAGAGTATGATCAAGCTTGTACATTTTTATAAAAATTTGATAATGCTTCTATTATTTTTATAAAACGCCTCAAAATTTTGGTTTTTCCAAAAATATTCATGGAAGATGACATTCTTAAGAGGTATTGACCCAAATCCGGCCCAAATTACCAAGATTTCGGCAAAATTTCTGAAAATACTGTAGCATTTTGGAAATTTATTTGGCCAGGATTTGAAATCTCGTCCCCGGCCAAAATTTCACCGGGATTTTGAACCTTGCTAGCAGATCTGTACCAATCGGCAGGTATATTCGCTGTTGTAAGTACATTAAATATTCAGTAGAAACTTTGCTCGCCATGCCAATTTATAAACAACACCTCCAGTCAAAACGCCTTTGACATAGCATTTATGTTGTATTGGTCCGTAAGAGAAATAAGGTCACATAGAACGTTTGCTACTTTGGTTGTTTCAATTCAACATTTCATGGTTATTAATTAAAATACACCACTCCAAACATTTGGTTGGTCTAATTCAGCATCTGAGGAGTCGATTCGGCTGCTTGACATAGTTAAAATGTCTATGACAAAAAATTCCTACTAACTTCCATCGGCCGACTCCAGCACAGGAGTTATACTCAGCCATTCCATGATCATTGTATGAGACTTTGAGCAGATCAGTTTGATGACCATGCCCCTACTAAACTGGCCAACCCACAGCATCCTAACTCCACATACAGATTGCTCAAAGGCGGTATAAGGCTGTTGTTTGTCAAACTAATTCATGAGGTCACTCAGTCTCAGAAAAGTTATTTAGAGATAGCAAATCATAACAGAACAAATATGACACCAGCCAATTCCTAGACTGAGACACATCAAACCTAAAGCTGATAAGATCTTCCCTAAACAAATGCTTCTTCCAATATGAACCAGTGTTATCAGACCTGGCCCGGTCTGAGCCAGTGTTATCAAACCTGGCCCGGTCATCGACCAGGCTGAGGTCTCCGGTCACTAGGTCAATGGTCGGACCAGCGGGTCACCGGCAAGGTTTCGAATTTCGGTTCAAAATTTTTTTCAGCACCCACCAAAATTTGGTCATTTCGGAAATGTCGTTGGAACTTCGGGATGAAATGGTTGACCAAAATTTTGAATTTTTTTACAAATTTTGACAAAATTTGAATGTTTGGACAAAATTCAAATGAACCCACCGAATTGTAAACAGGATAAAAAAAATCGGGACCCACCGAAATGACAGAATTTCGGCGAAATTCGAAACCCTGGTCACCGGTCAGACCGCATGTTTTATTTAGAAATCTTGGCGTATATTACATGTAAGAAATTGCACATATAGATGTACCATAATAGTTTTTTGCATACATAATATATGATCATAACTATATTTAAGAAATAACAGGAAATAAGAAATTCTTTTATTAATATATCCTAGTATTGCGAGCAAGTGCTTGTAAATGAATTTGTTATAGCTTTATTTATGTTTCTTGTTTACAGTCTGACACATAGATAGCTGCTGTCAAGTTGGTTACCGCAATTTGACTTCATGTTATGCCTTAGGTTCCAGGTTCGAAACATGGCGGGTGCACCTTTTGCACTATTTTTGCTGTGGTTGCTGTGGTAGGTTTGGGTCACTGGGCTGAAACTACACCGGTTCGATAGAGAACTGCTGGTTCGACTAGGTTTTCACCAGTTCAAGCTGGGTCAATTGCTTGAACGATCCAATGTCTTGGTCCGGACCGGACTAGGCGCTGGGTTCAGTTTTTTGCAGTCAGACAGCCGGACCTGTTCGGGTCTGATAACTACAATATGAACCAATTGTTTATGCAGAACTTTGCAAAGAAATTATCAACTTTTACAATCTTATCATTGACCAGTAAGTACAAAGCTCTCCTCTTCATGTTGAAAATATCCAGTTGATATGACAAAGAAAATAGAATTAGGCTCTAGACTTCTAGTAAACTATTGATTTCCCTCATAATGCATTTTATTTTTTCAGGGAAGCCATTACTTTCTTGACAATAGTGGACTCGTGTAATAAGGACAATAACTAGCATGTGAGCTAAAAGCTAACACGTGTTTTTTCTTCAGGAAGACTAAGTTCCATTACAGATTGAACAAACATCAACCCAGATAATTAAGTCTCCTGATTTAACTGCTTTACTTCTATTGTGATATTGTTCTTATTCCTATTCTATTGGAATATACCATGTTAGCTTGTTTCTAGTATGTATCAGTTATTAAGTCACAAGGACATTTCCATTAAAGTGAATCCACACAAATATTTTATTAAAAAATAGAAGAGGTAAGAGGTTGCATCTTGCAAATAGTTGCGAATTTGGGATCACGGGTCACCTGATATTATCAATATGGAATAATCAGCTACAGACTTAGAGAAGAAAATAACTAAAGAATTACCTCCAGATGACATTTACAAGATCATCTTGACGTGCATCTGAGCTTATCGCAGCATCGTATTTCACAATGTTCCCGTAGAATATTTTCTCCAACTCTTTCATCCATTTTGTCAAGAGCAAATTAACCTGTAAAAGCACTAGCATGTCAAAAACTAAAATTTTCACAAGAGATAGCATGCACAAAGAGCAGTGAATCTTCAGATCATGCAAGAGGAACTGAAAAGATGACCAAACACTATGTATCTCATCCTTAAAAAATCAGCAATGTGTTTTCAGCATTGTAAACATAATACCAGCTTTTGTTAGTGGGCAATACTTCCTCAAAAACAAGAGAAAGTTCTACTTTTGGCTCCGTACTTGTAAGACATGATAAGGGGTTAACAAGCTGCTACTAGTTCAATTCTTCAGTCCAGTACGTAAATTATAGCAATTCATCTTCCTATGCCATCAACAGTCCAACGCAAAAATGAGAGCAAAGTAGTACAAACAGAAATTGGAAATAAAAAAGAACAGCAGCACCACTTCCACCATACAATATCCAAACTTTTGCTAATCGATTCTAATGATAACTGCAAATACTAAGATGCCACCACTAGTCCACTAAGTAAAATGTTTACATTAAGGTGATGAAATTTCGTGCCAGAAGTGCCAACCCCAGACAGGCAGACACAATTTGCGTGATTGACTAAGCATGTGTTAAAAAGCCAAATGAAGACATATCAATTAGATAGGTCGAGCATTGTCCCAGTTCCTTTTTCGACACTGATGAACAAAGAAAACACAATCTACTCTGCATTTTCTTGCAGTTGAACCAACAAATTTGATATTCACAGAAGTATCACATTTTTTGCAGAGAACTTGTAAAGATGCCTAAAACCTGAGATGTGTACGATGGTAGTACATATTTTACTAATCAGCAGAGTTCTTTAGGGCAATCAATAAGGAGGATTCAACATCAGATTCAAAAATCAAGATGACAGGAGATGCATATATAATTAAAACCTCAGACATCTATGCCTGTTTTAGAATGGCTGAACAGCTTACCCCAGCTTTAGAAACTCTGAGTTCTACATCATGATTGTAAATTTCATAGATATACTGTCCAAATTTAACACCATCCTTCCCTTCTTCCTTCAAGCGACGTAGAATAAGCCACATATGAAGAACAAGCAACGAAAATGTCGTTTTAAATGTTTTCTCCAACTGAAACACTGCAAAAGAGCGATGTCAGGAGTTGATGTTTCAATATATCTCAAGCATAAAAAGACAGAAGTGAAACAAAGCAGTTAACAAACTTGGTATCAGCGGTTAACAATTATCAGCGGTAAATGCTTGTTTCTTCAGACAAAGCCTTTCCACATAACATGACATATTACATGAATTGTGTGTTCAGAATCCAATACTGGGCATCCTTCCATAAACACACAGAAATAGCTAAATGTAATGTACTTCTACAAGTTAAACCAGAGATGAAAGGTAAACTAGTTCAATGATGCAATTATGGAATATGGAAACATGCTGCATCTGTCGTGAAGACTAATGCTCTAGTAATCAATAATCAGCAATTGAGAACTTGTAGAACCAGAACATGATTTTGTTTTCTGACCTAAACAAAGATCATTCATCCTCTGATTTACAAAACAAGCTAGGAATTCATTAAAGTCTACTGTTCTGCTATGTCCAGGAACTAAAGGTATAATCCTAGCAGTGTATCTCATTCGACTTCACGACACCTCACAGGTACCTGTAACAAATCCATCTACCAGAGCAGGAAAAATAAACCTCCTCCAGGGGAAACAAAAACCATGTACCAGTAGCAACTGTGTATCTTTGGCTGGTGCTCTCCATTAAAGCTACTAGTTTGTTCAGAGGAGCAGCAAGTTAACTTCTGCCACACAGTTCAAACTGCAAAATTATGAATCTCTGTAACTCCCAAGCACTTCAGCATATCAGAATTTAAGTTCTCATTGCTAAACTAATGTCGTTCAACCGCGCAGATATTCCTGACTAAACCAGGAGTATCTTCTTCCTAATAAAGTACCAGACCATGAATATTTTGGTGTTAGTACAAAGCATAAATAAACAAACACCAAATACAAAATGATCAAGGAAATGCTGAACATAAGTGAAAAACAAACAAGTTTACTAACAAGCTGGAAGGCGTACCATCATAAATATCAGACTTGTCAACTTGAGAAGTGATGCGGTGATAAACAACATTTGCTCCTCTGATGGACTTGCTTTGCTTACTGTAGAACAACAGCAGCATGAGCATCAAGCGCTTAATTCCCTCATAGTGCGGTTCTTCCACTCTAAGAGGTGAGTCAGGAGGCAAAGCCAGTGAACAGGGCTTGGACAGGAACATAGAAGTCAGTCTGACCTGCAAAACAGAAATATGATCACTAACAACGAAAGTATAGAAGTCACAAATGTATCAGCACTAATTAAACCTTTGTATCTTTGTAGTATGTGAGATACACAGCTATGAGGATAAGTAAGCAGCAATGGATATCACTCAATGACAAATATGAGGCTGTACAAGTAGGCAATAACTTGTTGTACATTGCCTCAATATCCTCCCATTGCTACCTCACCAAATGCACATCTTAACAGATCATAACCTTCAAAAAATGTCACTTGCCTATGCGTGTCTTTTGACATCATTCAGCTAGCCAGTCGGCCAGGTAGAGTACAGTCATCCATGAACCAAAAAAGGGAATAAATAACACACAAGAAACCCGAAAAATTTAGTCCATAATGCAGAAACGCATATACAACCATGTGGATATTTGCCATGTTGCACATTTTTGACTTGGAAAGGAGAGTGCAAGCTCCATCGAGGAGCTCTAAAGGATGAAAGCTTGCACACGACACATCTCTCTCTGAATTTTTGTCGTGCAGAACATTTTGGAACCGGAACAAGTCCATACACGCTTGATCTGTGCTATGAGGTTCCAGAACAACAATCACAATTCACTAATCACCTCTTTAGAAAATTACGTGAGCAAAACAAAACTACGCTAACTCATCACATGAACACAACACCACAAATATCTGATCCATCTGCTACCTACGTGGAGATGCAGCAAGCGAGACCTAGAATGCCTGCACCCAACTACTTCCATCTACAAATCCCAAATAGCTACTCACAATAGCGATTCACTCTGGAATCTGGACACAAGCGCCGGCCAGATCACACGATACGCCCAGAAAGCCCAACTAAGCGCAACAATCAGTGGTAAAAATGGCGTCTCAGCGATGGGAGAGTGCTGGTAGGTACCTCGGGCCTCGGGCCCGCGGCAGCGGCGGCGCTACGGCTGGGCGATGTGGCGGTGGCGGCCTTGGAGAAGGTTCTGCAGAGAGTCTGAGGAGGAGGCCAGGGACCCTTCGAGAAGGCCCTAGAGAGGAGGCGGGACTCCTTCGCCGGCCATGTCGCGGCGGCGCTAGGGCTGGGCGATGTGGCGGTGGCGACCTTGGAGAAGGTTCTGCAGAGAGTCTGAGGAGGAGGCGAGGAAGCCTTCGAGAAGGCCCTAGAGAGGAGGCGGGAATCCTTCGCCGCCGTCACCGCGGCCCGCCACCGCGACATGGCCTCTTCTCCTTCCGCTTCCACACGCGCTCGGAAGCCGCCGGGGAGAAGTGCGGTGCGGGGGCGGAGCCGCGGAGATGGCTATGGCTATGGCAATGGCAATGTACACGCAGCGCTGGGGTCCAGCCACAGCTTACGCTGACAAGTGGGCTCCCCTCATTTGCGACCCTAGCTGCTGTGGCTGCGCGCGGTCCACCACCTCAGCTCGTGCACCGAGAGGAACCTGAACGGCTAAACCCCCATCATCGAGCGGCTCTGCTTGCCCCCTTCACCGCGGAGAGCAGAAGAACAGGAGAAGCCATCGTAGCGCGGCGCCGCGCCACTGCTTCCCAGTGGGAGGAGATGGAGCTTGTGTCCCCCTCTCGCGCCGTCCTATCCTCCTGCATTCGTGAGGCCTCACTCCCCCAACACACACACACACAAAAGATTTGCTCGTTTTCTATCCTCTTGTTCATCCATTTCTGTCTCGCGATTGTTGCAGGAGTGATTGCTCCGTCCAGGAGGGCGTGCGCAAATGCTAGGCACAAGGAGAAGAGAGGATTAGTGTGGTAACTCTTGTTTAACTATTCGAATTGCTTGCTCATGTGTCTTGCGTAGTTTCTTGATATTTATTGACCTCTCAAGAACTGTAACACTCTCTCTGATTCGGTTGCTAACTTGCTTGTTTGACAAGCGGTTTGGTAGAATAGAGTATCTTTCTTCTGCAAAATAGCATCCGCGCATCAAGAAACGCACCTCCCCGTAGTCCGTATTGCATTGCACTGTTTGCTTCAAGAATTAATTATGGTGTGTGTCGCTGTTTGAAATGGTTTTGTAAATGGAGGCTCTTGTTGTGCAAACAATTCAGTGTCTTGGGTGGCGAGCGAGGGGGTTGCAATGGAGAGAGGAAGGACGTGGTGGACGGGAGGATCAGTAGGAGGGCAGCTCTTGCTTTGCTGCTGGCTTCGCCGGTGCTGTCGGTTGGGTTCTCGGCTCATGGGAAGACCAAAACCAGGAACCCGTATGACGAAAGGCGACTTCTTGAGCAGAATAAGAAGATTCAGGAAGCCAACCGTGCCCCTGACGAATTTCCAAACTTCATCAGAGAAGGTGATAATTGATAAATCTCATTTATGATTCAGGCCTTTAGGCTGTTTTGTTCTCTTGTATATAACATACCTGGTATTCACAAAGCAGTTTCTTTTGGATGTTGTTTGCAACCGAATTTACTTGATTCTGCATAATTTGAAGGGAACTTTGGGGGTCCAAATTACACAAGCAAATGACTAGCAGATTTTTCACTTACCCAAATATCCATGGATGTAGAACCTTTTTTGTACCTATCGGCTATCGCTAATTGATTTGTAAGTCAGATGCAAATTACTAAATATTTTTTTTATATTGTTTAGTTCATATCCTCCGATCCCACAAATAACCTGAAGAGGTACCTGAAAAGCAAAACTACTCTTACTTTCAATTGAGAAAAAGCATCACAACTTGCAACATAATTTTATGTTAGCAAGTATAGCATTCCTCAGACAAAAAACTAAAGAATCTGCAAGAAAAATCAATTGTTCTTCTGAGGAATACGAGAGACATTTGATTCTGGAAACTGAATGATGAAGTTAACCTCTTTGAAAAGAAGCTTTGTTTTGTTCTCTTAATTATTATCCTATAAATTTGCATGGAGGGGTAATTCACTGTTGATATGTTTGTGGTTATATACCATTGATGAATTCTGCACTATGCAGACTGATAGTTATTCTGCCAAGCACTAACTTTAGGTTGTTATATGACTATGGAATAGAAGTAAACATGGCATGATTAAATACATTTCAGGTTTTGAGGTCAAAGTAGTGACATCTGACAACTACATAACACGGGACTCTGGACTAATGTATGAGGACATCAAAGTTGGTACAGGCGACTGTCCAAAGGATGGTCAGCAGGTTCTTCCTTCCCAGTTACATTTTTTGTTTTCTTTTGTCTAATTATAATATGTTTATGTGTGCCTGATCAATACAATTCAGGTTTTTATGGGATAGGAATCAATTGTTTTCTTGTTCCATATTTAATATGATATGTTTGAACACGTCTATCACAGAATTCTCATTCTGGTGCTCTCAAACCATGTTACTTTCTTGTTAAGCATGAATACATAGGCACTGTTATACTACTAAAGGATAATTAGGGATTATTCCTTTTTTAGAGTACATGGCGGATGACACCCCAAGCTGCCACACTCACGCCACAGGCACACATGCATGTGCATCCATTACACACGCTAGGAATTTTGCAGAGGTTCTAAGGCCTCACGGAGCACGAGCACATGCTTTCCCACTTAACGCACACGTGTGTGTACTCTAGTTAAATGAGGCACACTAGCATCGATCCCCTAGTGGGAAGGGATAATTCTGTTGCAATTATATTTCACTACTAAAACCAAGAATGAAATTCTGCATTGTCATCAATATAGTTGACTAATATAGTTCTTTTAGTAAATATTTGCAGTATATGTTTCTATTTGCACAATATTGACTTCCATCCTCTGAATTACAGGTTGTATTTCACTATGTGGGCTACAATGAATCAGGGCGCAGGATAGATAGCACCTATATTCAGGGTTCGCCTGCCAAAATTCGTTTAGGCAACAAAACATTAGTTCCAGGAAAGTATTCACTAGTTATATACTCTGTCCTTGTGCTTTGGTCTTCTGGAGTCCTGAACAAATGATGCAACAATGCCCAGCTATTCCTTAATTTTCACTATTACTATTCCAAGCTATGGCTGGACTTGCAAAACCATCTTGGATCTGATTACTCCAATGAACTTCTAGGGACATAGTGCTGTAACATCACAACTCATTTCAATCATTGATAATGCAGGTTTTGAAGAGGGAATACGGGACATGAAACCAGGTGGCAAGAGAAGACTTATTATACCTCCAGAGCTTGGTCCTCCTGTAAGTTATTATCATTTTTTGCTTGGCAGGATTTCACTTGTTGACTTCGTGTGTATTTACCTTGTGCTTTTCTTTATGTACTTTGTATTGCACCAAGCCACCAATCATCACAGCCCTTTTACTGTAATGTGTACAGGAATATTCATTATGTAACATTACTGAGAAAAAAATGTTCTTTTGTGATTGTGTGAATAATACCTGATGCCTATAACTTCTTGAGTAGAGGTCAAAAAATAAGAAGAGGGAATTTAATGGTGTGAATAAATTATTCCAACCTAGATTGTGAATTATGTTCTTTCTTTTGTGGAAAATGTAGGGCGAGACACCCTAATAAAAAGATTAAAAAACACTACTGTACAGAGCAGGGATGGTACTAGGGGAAAATTTTGAAAAGTGCTACAAGATCACATCTTCAATGTACCAAATGTGTTGGATTTATGATTCTACGAAATTATTGTACAAGACTATAGAGTTGTATGTATGAAGTGTGCACCTCCAACGAAAATGTTCTAGTTCCGCCACTGGTACGGAGGTATTTACAATAGAAGAAAAGCACAAGTGAAAAAAAGACAAAAGAATGGGAAAAGTAGCCCAGCCAATGGGCAGTATCAGCCTCAAAAAGAAGAGATATCATATACTTAATAACCGTACATCCTAAAGAATTATTTGTTATATAACCTATTTGGAGACATGTTATTGAAGATAGATCCCTTTCTTTTGCAACCTGTGTGCTAACATCACAATATTTGATACATTTTCTTAAAAAAAATTGAGACATTTTACTTTGTATTTGAGAGGTACTGGGGTTCCTCTATCTTAGTTGAAGAAGCTCTCATCTGAGCCTGATTTAGTATTTCAAATTGATTAGTATGGTTATTATGTGAGTATGCAACCAGTCAAATGCTAGATGTAAAGAAGACAATTGACAAGGAAAAAAAGAAGAGATCACTATGTAAGAATTTTAAATAGAACATGCCGTAGTGATCTGCTGTGACTGCAACATGAGTCCCTCTCAAGTTGCGTTGTCTTAAGCGCTGCTGCCTGATGTTAAATATATAGGCAGAAGAACAGTGTGCCAATCATTGTGACCAAACAACATGACGCACTGTTTCTGACATCTGCATTTCGTCTGTTGAAGGTTGGGCCATCGACATTCTTCAGCGCAAAGCAATTCGAAGTATTCGACGTCGAACTCCTCGCGGTGCAGGACTGCCAGCGGAGGACGATAGCCTTCTATTCTGATGTTGTCTGCAATTGAGCGTCTGATCATCAAATCTCAAACCGGTAGCAAACTGCAGCATTCTCCCGTAAATCTGTAGGACAACATTGCAAGTGACAATTTTTTTTGTCTCTGGTCACGGTCAGACTTCAGGCCTGTTGTGTATATGTATAGCCAACTGTTGTTACTGGCTTACTGCCACTGTAGGGACAACACCAATGTATGTACTGTTGCCATCTGGTGACTGGTGAAGCTATTTATTGGCAATGGTGGCGCATTATGCCATTATTTTTCATGAATCTAATGAGAAATGTTGTTGGGGCATGTACCTTTGCTGTTTTCTTTCTAGGAGTTGAGATATGCACCTTGATGTCTAAGCAGCTCCTACCTCTGTCGACATCATTTCAGCACTGAATCGGAGCTCTATACTATGAATTAGCACTCTGCAGGCGCGTGAAGAACTGGGGTACATTCGGATGGTGTCCTCCGAAAACCACGGCAGCTCTCCACTCAGCTGTATTTAATCTAATCGATAATCTATTCGGGCATCAGATCCAGCGCAGCTCTTTGGAAAAGCAGGTCGCAAGTCAACATCGCCGGAGCTTTCCAAAGGGATGGATGCCAAAGATGACAGGAAAGCCCTCGTCTTGTAGCGACTTCACTTGCCGTCACCGAGCCCGCGGTGCAGCTGGCTGTCAGGGGCCGATCGAGAGGTGGGCTCCACATGCCAGAACTCACAAGGACAATCAGCTTACCCTTTTTTTACTTGCGACTTGCTTGGAGCACAGTAACACACTAGCTCGAGCAATGTGCAGGAGCAGGTGCTCCGAGTAAACAGGAGATGATAATAGTAAGAGGCTTTTTACCACTCTTGCGACAAATTTATACCGAGCTAGTATTAAAAGCTACTTAAAAATTGATACACTTAAATTTTTTATTTCTCTTAGTATTAAGATAACTTTTGATAGCTTCCAAGGGTGGTAAAAAGTCTCTAATGATAATATCAGACATATTCACAATGGTTTTTCGGTCATCGATGTGGATGCATGAATTTCATATTTAATTTACATAGAAATATAGTAAAATTCTCGTTTTTCAAATGGGGCTTTCTATGTATAACGCGCAAGTTCTTAGGTGAACAGGAGATCGATAATCATAATATCATTGACATATTCATAACGAACTTTTAGTCATTGATTTGTTTTTTCAAAGGGCGGCTTAGCAGTGAAAGAGAGAGTAAGCCGCTTTTGAGAGGTGTTTCCTCACTTTTCTATGTTGGTGCCTAGTTTTGTTTAGACGCAGGAATTTCACTTTCAATTTGATTAGAAATATAATAAAGTCCCTTTTCCAAATGAAGTCTAATGTCCGTAAAAACATACGCAAGAAATCCTGATCATGTCCCTCGAAAAAAAAAAAGAGAAAAACAAATCTTATCATGTATCGTCAACTTCCTAATTTCTGATCAGATGGATACGACGTCTTCAAAGACGAACCAATCCTTTGAGAATTATCAGTGTCGAAACACGCAACAGTACGTGTAGAGAGAGTAACGAGATATCAGATATGCATGCATGGGATTGGGGGACCTCTCAAGCACTAAGCCGGATAGATTCCAATGTTCCATGGAACAAGCTGCTTTATATTGTCTACCAATTCTTTCCGTGAGATTCTACATTCTTAAATTAAGAGCGAGTGCTCTAGCTAGCATCTAACTTTGTTAGTATTGGCCACTGCTAGTTATAGAAGTGACCCCACTTATTAAGATTTAAGACCGTGCATGGAGGTCTTGAGTCTCGAGGCATTAATTTCTAAGTGCAACCATCGTTGTATTTCCCTTTTGATAACACACAGGAGAACATAATAAACCCCACTAAAATTTAATAAACCATCGTCGTCTCAATACCAACAATAAGCATCACTACTCTTCAACTAGAGAGTAAAGACTACACTAATCAATCCACCTATCTTTGGATACGCTAAATAATTTGAGGTGACCAGAGCAGATGGCCACCTATCACATCGTATCGTCGTATGCAGCAGAGCCCAACCGACGCAGCTGGTGACGCAGATAGCGACCACATCCACAGCCTAGTCACTGCTCACTAATAATGTCACTACTAATCCACCTAGATAATAGCTGATTAGAACCCCTTTTGTTCTTTTGTCAATTTAATCGGTCTTAGAGCAGGTATAATGCTACACGTGAGCGGTCGGTAAACCAATGCCATGTAAGAATTTAGGTAATGTAAAAGAGAGAAGGAGGAGAGAGAATCTATTATCTAATAGACGGTCTGGTAGATAGCCTTAGATTGTCTGTACTATTGTATAGGCAGTCTATTAATTATATAAAAAATTATTACAGATGACTATATAGATAATTTATTATATAAGTTGTCTTTAAGATTGGCTATAGATAATATGACAGTGTATTACAGACAGCTAGTGTCTATATCACTGTAAATCCGCTTAGACCACTGCTAATGCTAGGATTAGTGGAGCAATAAGTTAATTGAACTCCCTTCTGTTAAGGAACCTCACTATCGAATAGTCCGGGGTTCCCGAACAGATCTGAATTGGAGAACAGAAAGAGAGAGACACGTGTTTAGAGAGAGCAACAGCGGAAATTCTTTATTGCTAATGATTGCTTGTACATTAGGGGGGACCCCCCTCCTCCTTTTATAGCGCTCATCCAGGGTTTAGGCTAAGGGACCAGCATGGGCCTTCAATGGGCCATCTGAGTTTCCCAACACTCCCCCTTGGGCCCTTTGCCGCGAGATGCATATGCCTCATTAAAACTCCAGAAAAATCCAGTGGGAAAAATACTTGGAGAAAGAGTACATAGCATACGCTTACTATGTTGCACGAATTGCCTCGTTAAAACCTTATGCAAGAAAACTTCATGAAAAACTTGCTAAGGAAAAAGAGTACAATTCTCCCAACTTCAATTGCTAATCTTCGAGATTCATGTTGGGTATTCATAATTCATATTAGAGATTCATGTGGGAGTATGTGAAATATCTCCCCCTGAAATCTGCACTTCTCTAAGTCTCATCATCCCAATTCCTTTTACGCACCTTTCAAAGGTAGATGCTGGGAGTGATTTAGTGAACAAATCTGCAAGATTTTCACATGACTTAGTATGCAATATCTTGATCTCGTTCATCTTATGCAATTCGTGAGCATAGAAGAACTTGAGATTGATATGCTTCGTGAGATTGCTCTTCACATAACCCATTTGTGCTTGAGCAACACAAGCTGCATTATCTTCATAAATTATCGTGGGAGTTTGCTCAATGTTCAAACCACATGACTTCTGGATGTGGTGAACCATTCTTCTGAGCCATGCACATTCACGAGATGCTTCATACAAAGCGATGATTTCCGAGTGGTTTATCGACGTCGAGACGAGAGTCTGCTTAGACGACTTCCAAGAAATTGCTGTTCCTCCACATATAAAAACATAGCCAGTTTGGGACTTGCCAGTATGCGGGTTTGATAAATACCCAACATCTGCATAGCCAATCAAATTCAATTCATTGTTTCTTCTGAAAAATAGACCGAGGTCTTTGCTTCCTTGGAGGTAACGGAAGATGTCCTTGATCCCTTTCCAATGCCTTTTGGTGGGTTCTGCACTGTACCGAGCTAGCAAATTCACGGCGAACGCAATGTCCGACTTGGTGCTATTCGCAAGGTACATGAGCGCTCCAACTGCACTCAGATATGGGAATTCTGCTCCCAGGACTTCCTCCCCCTCTTCTTTAGGTCTATATGGGTCTAGGTCTGCTTGGAGTGACCTTCCGACCATTGGAGTCTTCGCAGGATATGCTTTTTCAAATCCAAACCTTTCCAACACTTTGTGTGTAGGTTGATTGATGTACCAAGATTTCTCCTTGGACATGTTCAAGCTGCAAGCCTAAACAAAACTTGGTTTTACCCAAATCCTTCATTTCAAACTCGAACTTCAAGTATGAGCATGCCTCTTCAATTTCTTCATCCGTCCCAATGATGTTCAAGTCATCTACATAGACGGAGATTATACGAAATCCATTCGGGATCATTGATAAACACACATGGACAATCTTCACTGCTTGTGTAGCCTTTCTTGCAGAGAAAGTCACTCAAGCGATTGTACCACATTCTTCCCGACTACTTCAAATTTACATCTGGTGATTTCTCCAATTTCACACTGCATGTGTTTCTATTTGCTCCGCCTTGGTTCGGGATAGGAATTCCTTCTGTATTTCATATATATCTCCGAATCCAAGTTTCCATACAAATATGCTGTGACATCCATTAGCTTCATTCTCAACTTCAAGTTGACTGCCATTGAGATCAAATATCTAAAGGTAATTCCTCCCATGACCGGAGAATAGGTTTCTTCATAATCAACTCCAGGATGTTGAGTGAAACCTTGAGCTACAAGCCTTGCTTTGTACCTTACAACTTCGTTGTTTTCATTCCTCTTCCGAACAAAAACCCATTTGTGACCTACGGGGTTTATATGGGGAGGTGTGCGGCATACGAGCCTAAACACCTCTCTCTTGTTTAGAGAGACTAACTCTGCAGTGATTGCCTTTTTCCATTCTTCCCAATCTAGCCTTTTCTTGCACTCTGCGAGAGATGCAGGCTCGGGATCATGATCAATGATCGAGCCAATCTTCTTTGCAAAGTATGCATCAACGTTGGCTGTTGCTCTATTCAGGGATTCTCCTGTTATTACAGAGTTTATGGCCATTTCTTCATGGGGTGCTTCATGCACTTCTACTTGCTCTTCACTGCTTTTCCCTATCGCAGGAGCAAGTTCCTTTAGCTTTTCATCGCCTATGTGTGCGCACACATTATTTCCGCGGCTTCTGCAGTGGAAGATTCAAGTCCGAATTGCCTTTCTGTTGGCTTCTTTCCAGTGCAGTCTCAACCGCTCCCTTCTTTCCTTGGGGCATTTTCGTGATTGGTTGTGGTAAGTCCTCTCGCCAGCTTTTCTCCAGACGTCTCCGGTACTTTGGGTTTGAGGAGCCGATTTCGCTCTTTTTCTTTGAGGCCTCTGAACAGGTTGAGGGATACCTTCTATTTTATTTAGTATTTCCACCCTCTTTGTGACGAATACTAATAAAAAGGATACCCCAACAGGCCGCGCGCGCCACCACGACCGATCGCTGCGAGATCACGCAAGGCATCCGCTCCCGACCGGCCAGGGGAAGCGAATCCGACCAGACAGCGCTCCGACCCCATCTTGGCGGGCGGGATCTCCGACTCCAACCAAACCAAGGTGACAAACGCCGAGTGCCGCGTGTCGTCCTCACCGCCTACCGCCACGCACTCGAATAAGGTCAATCGAGCGACTATACAAGGGGTAGCTCCTTCCCAAGAAGATCTGGTGATCAGAGAAGACAAAGCTTTCGGCCCATCAACCCGATCCACGATAAAGACGAGCGCGCGCTTCCTCCCGAGGCAGCACCAACGCCACGCACTCGACGTCAAGATTCGCAAGGATCACAGAGGGCAAGCACGCTACTTCCGGAAATACCTAACCTCCCGACCACCAAGGCTACCAACCCAAAGATGGGCAAGACGGGTGGCGACCATCCACGGGACGAAGGACCGGAGCTCCTAGCGAGGTCGCCTCGCTTTCCTCCTAACTCTCGATGTAACCCGCCTTCCTTCGTATAAAAGGAGGCGGTGAACGATTCTGAGGGCAACGAGCAAGAACAAGAAAGGGAGAGCGCTATCAAACCCTCTCGCTAAGCCATTGGCATTCTCGCTTGTAAAACTTTGTGCGATCATCTGTACTCAAGAGTAATACAACACCACACACGAATCGGAGTAGGGACCTTCACCAACCAAGATACATCTTGGACTCACGAGTCTAACCATTCGTGAGTGGAACGCGCGACCCCTAGACTTACAAATTTACTTGCCGCGCCCCCGAAACGCCGGCGGCTTGGCGCGCTGTAGGGGCCTTCGCACGCCTTCATCACCATCTCCAGATTCCGCTTATCTCCCGATGGCATCCACCCACTACGACGGCATGATCGCACGGGAACCTGATCCGCTTCGCCTCGACTTCGGCCACACCCGACGGAGGGCTCACGCTGCCCCGCTGCCTCGGAAGACAGCGCCACGAGAGCTTGGGCGCCCTCTCCGGCGATTGCTTAAGCTCCGGCTTAGGCGCCCTGCAGCCCCCGGCCGAACCCGAGGAGTGCTCGCGCGGCGGCGAAACTCCCAGAGGGCCCGGGCGGGTGACCATGTCACCCCGTAGGCTCGCGATCGGGTGGCGATGGTGGCTACATGCCAACCTCCGCCCACGAGTTCTTTGGAAGACTCTTCCACCACGGCCCAGCCCCGACGCGAGTATCCGCGCCAGCAGCGGCACTCTCGCGAGTGCAACGTGGCGCATAACCGATTTGGTCGTAGCCACCGCGGCTACGGCGGTCCCCGTCCGGCGACCGAGGCACGGAGGGGGAATACCAGCCAAGGCCAGCTGAACACGCCAGCTCGCCGCGGCCGAGCTCCAACGCAACGCGAGAGCGAGGAGCGGCGGTCGAGCTCGACCGCCCGAGCCGACTCGAGCAGACGAGCCCGAGCCCGCGCAAGTGCCGGGCGACGCGACGCGCGCGCGCGCGCCAAGAGCACCACGAGTTGGGGCGAAATCCGCGCCCCGCTTTTTCCTCACGCGAGCCAAAACGTGGTCGCAGCCGCACGCCGCCCGAGGCCTTCCGGAGCCCGCAAACCCGGAGGCCGAGCTACCTACTGTAACCTTCGGTCAGTGGAGCGCGCGGCCGCAAAGACATGCAGCCTCCGGCCCTACCACACCGGCGCTATTTCCGCCATCGGCCCGTGCATCTGCCATGGAGCCGGCTGGCGCGCCAAGACCGCACCCCACCATGAACCACCCCAGCCTCACGCACCCCGTGCGCCAAATACTCGGTAATGTTTACGACGTCCGCGCCACCTCGAGGCGCCAAGAAAGATGGCGAGGACGCCGCCACTCACGTGTTGCGGATGGTGGCGCCACTATCGCAGCCCGAGCCCCGATGGTCCCGACCACGGCTTTTTGCCAAGGATCCGCCAGCGATTTCGCCCGATTCCGGCGCCTACCAACATTGCCAAGTACACCGGGGCCACCAACCTGTGTGTCTGCTCAAGATTACGGCCGCGTCTTGGCCGGGGAGCGACGGATGATCTCTTCATCATCCAAGACCTCCCCATCTACTCGCGGACTCGGCCGAGCTCGGCTCGAGTACCGCCTCAAAACTGTCAGAATCTGGCCGACTTGAAGAATCTCTTCGTCGGTAACTTCCTGGGGCACTTATAAGCGCCACGTAACTCCTGGACTCGAAGGTCGCAAGCGGCGCCTGGGAGACTCTCCGACTACATCCGAGGTTTTCCCGCCAAAGTAACGAGCTCCCGACATCTCCGACGCCGGCGTCGTGGGAGCCTTCATCTACGGCACCTCCCGCAAGGCCTTGGTGCACAAGTGGGGCCGCCTCAAGCCCAGACCACTAAGGAGCTCCTCGACATCGCCACTCAACCACGCCCGGCGAGGAGGCCGAGGGCTATTTTCGGGAGGAAAGGCCCAGCAGAGCCCGGCGTCCAAACCGGGTCTCCTTCCGACCGCCGACAAACGGGCGCGCACGGAAGCGATCCGTGAGACCCAGTGGTCGCCACGGCCGACCGCCCGCCAAGCAAAGAGCGCGGCCGGCCGTCGCGCCACCACTTCGAGAAATTGATGGACGGCCCATGCCCAACCATGGGTTCTCCGTCAAGCACAAGTACCGGATCGCGAAGTCTGAGGCGCTATCTTTCTAGCGTCCCCACCACGCCGAAGCAAAGGAAAGAAGCCGTCGCGCCCCGCGAACGGCGGAGAAGAAGGCGACGACGAGTTCCCGAGCCCGACGGCCGCCTCATGATCTTCGGAGGACCGGCTTGCTACGCCGACAAGCGTCGACTCAAGCTCGCTTCTGCGAGAGTCCACACCGCCGCTACGGGCGTCCCCAATATCTTCGGTGGTCGGAGTTCCGATCACCTTTGATCGGACCGATCACCCGATCGCGTCCCACACCGGGAGGTACCCGCTAGTGGTCACCCGTCGCCGTAACGGCGCCTCACGAAGGTGCTAATGGGCGGGCAATGCCCTTAACATCCTCTACGTTGAGACGCTCGACGCTATGGGGTCCCGCGCTCAAGCCTCCGGCCAAGCAAGGCACCTTTCCATGGCGTCATCCCGCCGACAAGCCCATCCGCCGGGCGGTCGACCGCCGTCACCTTCGAGAGCCGGAAACTTTCGCACCGAGACCCTCACCTTCGAGGTCATGGATTTCCCGCGCCTACCACGCCATCTGGGGGAGGCCATGCTACGCCAAGTTCATGGCGATCCCCACCACGCCTACCTCAAGTGAAGATGCCCGACCGCATGGAGTCATCACCGCGGCATCGTCTTTCGGCTTTGCCTTCAATCGCGAAGCCAGCGGCGATGCGAGCTCGCCTCGGCGGTCGTTGCCTCTGCGGAACTCAACAAGCTCGGGAAGGAAGCCGCCGAGTCCGTCCCGAATCCAAGAAATCGGGCGGGATCCTTCAACCGCCGAGGACACGAAGGAGGTCACGGTCGATCCTCGTGATCCGACCAAGACCGTCGCGGTCGAGCCACGCCCCGCCAAATAGGAAGCGCTCGTCGACTTCCTCCGCACTAACAAAGATGTCTTCGCATGGAGGTCCTCCGACATGCCGGGCATTCAAAGGAGGTCGCCGAGCACTCCTGAGCGTCCGACCGTGCTCAAAGCCGGCCGCCCAACGCCGCGCCGCTCGACGAGGAAAGGCGCAGGTTATAGGAGAGAGATCGCCAAACTCTTGGCGGCGGTTCGAAAAGAGGTGCGCCACCCTGAGTGGCTAGCCAACCCTGTACTTGTAAAAAAGAAGAACGGGCAATGGAGAATGTGTGTTGACTATACGAGTCTCAACAAAGCATGCCCCAAGGACCCATTCCCCTTACCTCGCATCGACCAAGTCATCGACTCCACCGGGTGCGAGTCTCTTTCCTTTCTCGGATGCCTACTCGGGCTATCACCGATTGCGCTAAAGGAGTCCGACCACCGCGACTTCCTTCATCACTCCGTTCGGCTCGCTCGCTATGTCACAATGCCCTTCGGCCTGAAGAACGCGGGCGCTACATACCAGCGATGTATGCAAACGTGCTTCAATGACCAGATCGGCCGCAACGTTGAGGCATATGTCGACGATATTGTCGTAAAGACCAGAAAGGCTGACGACCTTATCGCCGACCTAGAAGAGACTTTCGCGAACCTTCGACGGTTTCGCATAAAGCTCAACCCAGAGAAGTGCGTCTTCGGGGTCCCCAAAGGAAAGCTCTTAGGCTTCATCGTCTCTGAGCGAGGCATCGAGGCCAATCGGAGAAGATCTCGCGATCGCAAGGATGGGCCCGGTCAAGAACCTCAAAGGGTCCAGAGGTCGACCGGATGCTGGCGGCTTTGAGCCGTTCGTGTCTCGCCTCGGCGAACGCGAATGCCGCTCTGGTGCTCCAAGAAATTCGACCGCTTCGCTTGGACACACGAGGCTCGGGAGGCCCTCCCGCCAAGGCCTTCTGTCCTCGCCTCGATCCTGATCGCCTGGCACCGGTGAACTGGCCGCTCCTCTACATCGCTGCCACTACCCAAGTCGTCGTGCGCCCTCGTGGTGGAGCGAGCGGAAGAAGGCCGTGAGCTCAAGGTACAACGGCGGGTCTACTTCATCGATGAGGTACTTTCCGAGTCCAAGACTCGGTACCACAGTGCGAAGTTACTCTCGCGGTGCTCATCGCAAAGAGGAAACTCGTTCACTACTTCGATCAACACGCCATCACCGTGGTGACCACGCCCCACTAGGCGAGATCATCCACAATCGCGATGCCTCAGGAAGGATAGCCAAATGGGCGCTCGAGCTTAGCGGCCATGGCATAATATACGTCCCTCGGACGGCGATCAAGTCGCAGGCTCTGGCCGACTTCGTCGCCGAGTGGACCGGCCTGTGCACCACCGGTGGTCGAAGACCCCGTCTTGGACAATGTACTTGACGGTCTTACACCAAGAATGGCGCGGGCGCGGGAGTCGTCATCATCTCCCCACTCGGGAACAGGCTTCAATACACCATTAGGTTGCTCTTCGACGCGACCAACAACATTGCCGAGTACGAGGCTCTCGTCAACGGTCTCCGGATCGCTGCCGACCTCGGTGCTCGCCCGGCTCTACATCCACGGGACTCAAGCTTGTCGTCGACCAAGTCATGAAGGTCGCGGGCCCCGAGACGCCCGCATGGCCGCGTCTCGTCGAGAAGTCGCCGGCTCGAGCGGTTCAAGGGTTTCGAGCTTCACCATAGCTACCGACGCCACAATGGCGAGGCCGATCACCGCCAATCTTGCCTCCAGTGAGAGCCCGTCCCGCCGGGATCTTCGTCTCGACCTCCTGCGGCCATCGTCGGTGGACTCGGCGGTGGCGGCCACCCGACCAATCCAAAGACGGTCGCCCGACCGACGCCTGGATCGGGCGTAGACTTGGCGGATCGCCCGCGGCGTGCTAGCGCTTGAGTCCGATCGAGGAGGCCCTACATCGACCGCTTGACGGACGGGTCACTTCCCCCGACCGACCGAGGCCGGCGCCTCGCCCGTGAGCAAAATCCTTCGCCCCGATCGGCCTGGACCTCTACAAAGGAGTCCTCCGGTCCTCCAAAAATGTATCTTGACCGACCAAGGAAAATACAATTGACGGGCGACATACAATGAGTCTGCGGTCACCACGCAGCACCCGATCTCTTGTGGGAAAGGCCTTTCGACAAGGTTTTTATTGCCAACCACTGTCGACGCCGAGCATATCGTGCGCACTGCGAAGGATGCGATTCTTTGCTCGGCAGACGCATCCGCCGAATTTAAGCTTTACTGACGATCCCCATCACGTGGCCTTTTGCCGTCTGGGGACTCGATTTGGTCGAACCTTCAGAAAGCGCCGGGGCTTCACCCACCGCTCGTCGCGGTAGATAAGTTCACCAAGTGGATAGAGGCCAAGCCGGTCGTGAGCGCCACGCGTGGTACAAGCGCCATCTTCTTCCGCGACATCGTTTTTAGGTTTGGAGTCCCAAACTCCATCATCACCGACAACGAACACGCTTCACGGGAAGGAATTTCTCGAGTTCGCGGACGACTTCAACATCCGTGTCGATTGGGCGTGATAGCCCATCCGCGGACTAACGGCGGTCGAGCGCACTAACGGCATGATCCTTCAAGGACTCAAGCCGCGGATCTTCATCGGCTCAAGCATTTCGCAGGCGCTGGTAGCCGAGCCGCCTCCGTGCTCGAGTCTGCGGACCACGCCGACCGGGCGGCCGGGTTCACACCCTTCTTTATGGTGTTCGCACCGCCCGTTTTGCCCATCGACCGGAATACGGCTCCCGAGATTGCAAGCCTTCGATGAGGCTCGGGGCTCGCCGCAACAAGACGCCATCGACCACCGGCGAGGCGCGACGTGGCCGTCTGCGGTCGGCGGATATCAACAAGCCTGCGCCGCTACCACACCGCCAAGTTCGAGGATCGATCCTTCACACCGGGCGACTTGGTTCTGCGTCGGTCCGCACAACCAAAGATAAGCACAAGCCGCGCCCCAGGAGGTCCTTTCACCGTCGTGAAGTTCTCCGACCGCACCTTCCGACTCAAGGACGCCGATGGTCGCATCCTCCCTAATGCCCGAACATTGAAAAGTTAAGGCGATTCTATCCCTAAACTCTTTTCCTCTTCCTAGCATGCTCTTTACCTTCTTCCTTCCGAGCACACAGTCGCCGTGCGACGACTGGGCGCCTTCGGCGCCCAGTTCAGTACTCGGTCGGCACTTGCGCGGGTTGATGACCCAACCGACCACAAGGTCCTTCCCGAGCGGTAACTCCTTTGACCCAAGTGCTCTGACCTCGCCCGGCTATGGTTGCTAACACTTCGCGGAAGGAAGTACCGAGTGGAGTGACCTTTGGGTCGGGAACACTCCTCCCCGCACGAACTCGGCCTATCCCACACGCTTATGAGGGTACGTGACCCGACCGTCATGAGGTCCATCCCGCGGCAAACCCTCTCAACCCAAGTGTTACGGCCTACGCCCCAGCGGCTATGGTTGCTAAGTAGCACTTTGCGGAAGAAGGAAGTGCCCGAGTGGAAAGATCCCTGGCCGGTCTAGAACACTCCTATCCCTCACAAGTGCGCCTAACCGCGGCATAGCCAAGTCTCCAATCCACCTCGCTCCTCCCAAAACAACCCGACCTACGCATAAGTGGCCCCTGCGGTCCTTAGGGCTATGGTCGGCCAAACGCTCATCCTAAATACGAAAAAGGACGAGGGACGATTCTAGGACTTGATAATTTCAAGATTGTTTAAATAACGGTCTTTACAATCTAAGAACGATAAAGCTAACTTTTTCTACTCTTCTTGGCGGGCGACCGGTGGCGAGGCGGAGAGTTGGCTGCCTCTGGCTTCCTGGAGGGCGGCCTGCGGCGGGATGCGGCTGGCGATCTCCCGGGCGTGCGGCTCAACCAAGAGCTCGAACCGATCGATCTCTTCGTCGATCCGGTTCCCAGCTACGCCGCTCCCCACCACCGCGAGGTCGATCTGCGTCGTAGTGCGAGATGGTGTTGACCAGCCGATGAAGCTCAAGCGCAGCCACGGTGACCACCGCCTCTTCTACGGTCCGCACTCGGGCGGTAGCGGGGCAAGGGCACTCGGGCTGCCCGGCTCAGGATCGATCGCAGACCTCGGCCGACCTTGCGGAGGGCCTCCACTCGGCGCTCATCTCGGCCCGACCGTCCTCGAACCTTCAACGCCGCCGGGCCTCGTCCGCCACGATCGCCACGTCGCGGGCGGCCGGCCGTTCTCTGCGCCTCCACGGCGACGCCAGATTCTTCTGCGCCTCTGCGGATTGCGGAGATTTTGGATAAGTTCGCCTGCGGGTCGCACCCCAAACTTAATTGAAGAATTGAGACACTTACCGGCCATGAGTTGGTCGATTGCCCGACTTCCGACTTGACGCCTCGTGAAGTCTTCACTCGGCCGGCTCATACGAGCGATCGCCTCTCGGAGCGAACTTCGGCGGCCCCCGAGCCTTGTTCCGCTCGGTCGCAGACGTGTTACTGCGTCTGCGCGATCCCCTCAAGGCAACGGCGGCATCCTTGGCCTCGATGACCTCCATCGGGAGGACTCGATTCGCCACTTCGCCCTCAAAGCCTTGGCTCCTAGGCGCTCATCATGAAGGGCCTTTGTGCCTCTTCAAATCCTTGGCGGATCACCACCGCCTCGACCGCCTAATGCGCAGGCCTCTGGGCTAGGCGCGACTCAAGCGCACTGCCCAGCACTCCTCATTGCGTGCCCGCCCGACCGTCGGGCGCCGCAGAGCTCGACCGACGCCGCGGCGATCCCAAGTCTTTGCAAAAATGTGGACACTCAGTTAGTCGCGCGGAAGAACTATCAAAAATGTGCAACGAATCAGAACTTTTTCGGCTGACCTACATGGGCGACTGGCTGGACTCCCCCGACCATCATATCCAGCGCCCTGGTGGAAGACTTCAGAGCAAGGGCTAGACCTTCACGGATCTGCCCTATCTCGCTTCCAGCGTCCGGTAGCGCTTTGCCGAAGGGTGGCCCACTCGCTCTCCTCCGCCTCACCCATGACGCCCGACCCGGGAATTACACCCGGCGGCGCGCCTCGCTTCGCCCGTTCGGGCGGGACGCCACCCGTCCAAAGCACCATGGGCAAGGGTGACGAGGTCAACCTTCGAAATCCCCTCGGCGACTGCGCTGAGGGCATCGGTCGGCACCTCCCCTGGGACGAGGGTCGGGCACCTCGTCGCCGGCTCGCCACGATCGGCGCGATCACCGCAACGCCATTGTCTCATCCTCCAAAGCGATCACGTCGTGCGGAGGGGTCCCGCCGAGGCGCGGAAGTTCTTCTTGGGCACGACCTCGGGTGGGGCTCTGTCCCCTCGGCGCATCGCGCCCTCGGACGCCGACGCCGCGACCTTCGCCGACCCAACCGGGGTCACCGAAATCACCGGCGCCGTTACTTGCGGGGCCGATGTGGCACGCCCCACGATCACCCCAGTATAGGCGCTGCACGTTGCAAAGATTCAAGAGTCGCTCGGGCGGCTTTGCCAAAAAGAAAAATGCTCCAAAAATAAAATAATAATACACTTACAAGGCCGAGCGGGTGCGTGGCACGCGCGCCCTCTTTGCCGGCCCCCCGCCAAGGGGCAAGTCGGCCGGTCGCTTCCCTGAAGCCACCTCCAGCCGAGACGCTGCGACGACCGCAAGCGCAAGATCACCCCCCACCTGAGGATCCGTGGCCACGGGGCCCGTGATGCCGCCCTCGGCCGAGTCCACGCTCGGGCCGCCGCCAGTCGGCAGGTCAGGAAAAAACCCACCATAGGGGTGGCCGGAGGCACTCCCGCCGCTGTCAGTGGAAGTCGTCCCCACGGCAGTGGTCTCTGACACATCCTCGCCGCGCGCGCGCTTCGCCGCGCGTTCCTTACTTTTCTTCCTCCTCCTTTCCTCCTTCCGCTTCCTCGCCCGGGCGGCCGCCCGCGCTTCCTTATCCCCCGAGAGCGGCGCCTGGGAAGACATCCCCATGAGCCCCTGAGAGGATGCAGGAATGTCGGTCAAGTGCGAAGGACAGAGAAAAGAGAAGCAGAAAGGAATTTCACCGGCTTACCAGATTCGGCGAAAAAGCCGCCGAGAATGGCTCCGGGTGGCCATCCGCGGCCACAGTGGCGCTTCCGCCCGTAACGGCCGCCACCCGAGCCTCCACCTCAGACGCGGCCACTCGGGTTCGCCATCCTTGCGGCCGGACGGCCCATACCGGAACGAGTGCGGCACGTGTACAAGTGGTTGCACGCGCATCCCCATGAAGGCGCCGCAAACCACGTCCCCGGTGAGCCCCCGCCTCCTTTGAGCCCTGATCTGCTCCACGATCAGGGCCAGCTTGTTCTTCTCCCTCTTTTCGGCGCCCCAGTTCCACCGCTCCTCCGCCACGGGAAGCTCTCCGGTGAAACGAGGGGCGCTGTCGCCGACGTTTCGAACGTAGAGCCATTCGGAACGCCAGCCCTTGTTAGACGAGGCGCTTTACCTCAGTACTCCGTGCTCGACCGGGCGGCCGAGGGCGAGCCACCAGAGGCGCCACGCAAGGCCCGACGGCTTTGTCCTTCGAGCCTTGCACGGAAGAAGTGCCTCCACAACGCCCAGTCGCGCTCGATCCCCAAGAAGGCGCGACGCGGATGAAGATGGCGATGTGGAGGACCCCATTAGGGTTGAGATGGTGCACCTCCACCTTGTAATGAAACAACAGCCCCCGGACGAACGGGTGCAGCGGCAGGCCAAAGCCGCGCTCGAAGAACGAGGCGGGCACCACGATCTCGTCGCCCCGCGGCGCGGGGGTGGTAGCCCCGGTCGGCACCCTCCAAATGGAAGGTCTGCGGCATGAGGAAGCCCTTCTTCACCAAGCCGAAGACTGGCCTGTCTTGCGCGGAGAACTCCGGCCACGACATCTTCACAGGGGAGACGACTGGAAGGTGAGAAAGAAAGGCTGGGGTTTTCTTTCCTTAGCTCTCTGGTGCTCTTCTTGTTTGAGGCGAGAGAGAAGGGCAAGAAAGCGTGACCACTAGAAAGCACCCAGGCGTATTTATAGAGGACGACGAGCGCCGCCAAGCAGCGCCCGTCAAGCGAGCGTCGCGACCACCCTCGTCTGTCGCGCCACCTGGTAACTCCGGTTTCCAATACCACTCCGCTTTTAATCCTGTCTTGTCAGCGTCAAGGGCCATAAAGACGCCGCCCAACAACGTGTCCGTAACCTCTCGGTCTCGCCTTTAGGCGGAGCAGTTGCTCGGCGCGCGCGAAGCCCATTGGGCAGCTGCGGCCCCAAGGCGGCAAAAGCTTTGTGGCTTGCGCCAGGGCCAATGAGGAGTGGGTTCAAAAGGCCTACCCGCACCGATGGGTATAAAGCCGCCCAACAAAACTTGAGCAAGGGCGGTATGAGGTGAGCCCCACGGTGGGCCCTCGGTTAGGTCGGTGACGGCCTAATCACCTCTACTCGCGTCCCGAGACCATACTTCACACTCTCCCGGGAGCTCATCAATGGCGACGGCCACCATGCTCTGGGTCGTGGACGACCTAGAGTCCATCTGGATTGAGTAAAGAAAGGTTTTTATGGGTCGCCCCACGCAGGGCGGGACACCCTACTGGGGACCGTCCGCGGAAGGGTCCCCTTGGCGGACCTCCCAGACCCACTCGGACTACCCGCTATTAGCTCCACGAGCACGGCGTTCAAACCAACGCAGTAAACGCGCCGCTCATCCCCTCGGGTCCCACACTGCGGATGGGGTATACATGTGGGATAGACGCGGCCATTCCTCTCGCGGCTACCCTCGCGACGAGGACTCGAGAAGGATGCCCCACGTCCGGCTCTGACGGTAGCGAGCACTCACGTCCGGCTACGACGGTAACGAGCACTCACGTCCGGCTACGACGGTAGCGAGCACTCACGTCCGGCTCGACGGTGGCGAGCACTCACGTCTAGCTACGGCGTTAAGCGAGCACTCGGACACCCGAACCTCACAGAGGCATCCGGTCGTCCTGCCAGGCCAAGGCACTCGGACACCGAACCTCACGAGGCATCCACTCGTCCTGCCGACCAAGGCACTCGGACACCGAACCTCACAGAGGCATCCGGCCGTCCTTGCCGACCAAGGCACTCGTCTAGCTACGACGTTAAGCGAGCACTCGGACACCGAACCTCACAGAGGCATCCGGTCGTCCTGCCAGGCCAAGGCACTCGGACACCGAACCTCACAGAGGCATCCAGTCGTCCTTGCCGACTAAGGCACTCGGACACCCGAACCTCACAGAGGCATCCGGTCGTCCTTGCCGACCAAGGCACTGTCTAGCTACGACGTTAAACGAGCACTCGGACACCCGAACCTCACAGAGGCATCCGGTCGTCCTGCCGACCAAGGCACTCGGACACCAGAACCTCACAGAGGCATCCAGTCGTCCTTGCCGACCAAGGCACTCGGACACCCGAACCTCACAGAGGCATCCGGTCGTCCTTGCCGACCTAGGCATCGCTAGCTACGACGTTAAGCGAGCACTCGGACACCAGAACCTCACAGAGGCATCCGGTCGTCCTGCCTACCAAGGCACTCGGACACCAGAACCTCACAGAGGCATCCGGTCGTCCTGCCGACCAAGGCACTCGGACACCGAACCTCACGAGGCATCCGGTCGTCCTTGCCGACCAAGGCACCGTCTAGCTACGACGTTAAGCGAGCACTCGGACACCGAACCTCACGAGAGGCATCCGGTCGTCCTGCCGACCAAGGCACTCGGACACCGAACCTCACGAGGCATCCGGTCGTCCTTGCCGACCAAGGCACCGTCTAGCTACGACGTTAAGCGAGCACTCGGACACCGAACCTCACAGAGGCATCCGGCCGTCCCGCCGACCAAGGCACTCGGACACGAGAACCTCACAGAGGCATCCGGTCGTCCTGCCACCAAGGCGATCGGACACGAGAACCTCACAGAGGCATCCGGTCGTCCTGCCGACCAAAGCACCGTCTAGCTACGACGTTAAGCGAGCACTCGGACACCGAACCTCGCAGAGGCATCCGGCCGTCCTGCCGACCAAGGCACTTTCGGACACGAGAACCTCACGGAGGCATCCGGTCGTCCTGCCCGACCAAGGCGATCGGACACTAGAACCTCACAGAGGCATCCGGTCGTCCCTGCCAGGCAAGGCACCGTCTAGCTACGACGTTAAGCGAGCACTTTCGGACACCCGAACCTCACAGAGGCATCCGGTCGTCCTGCCGACCAAGGCACTCGGACACCAGAACCTCACAGAGGCATCCGGTCGTCCTGCCGACCAAGGCACTCGGACACCGAACCTCACAGAGGCATCCGGTCGCCACATCGACCGAGGCACCATCCACAACGATTAAAATTAAAGCAAACTCATCGCAGACATTTTCATAAAGAAAAAGAAAATTTCATTATAGGCCAACAGCTCAAACTTTACACAACTTTACACACAAGATGCCGGCGGATACAAGAGTGGCCACGCGCACCACTTGCAGACTCTACCCACGCCTAGAACCTATCAAACATCCGTGCGGCATCGGTGGCACCGACGGCATCTTTGGTAGGCCCTTGCCGGTCGGCGGGACGGCCGCGGCCGCTGGCAACACGCCGATGCCTCTGCTGCCGTTCGGCGACATCAACGCGGCCGCACCGCTCTGGCCGGCGCCCTTGCGCCATCGCCTCGGAAGGGCCCCTTACCACCTCGAGCCTCGGGCGGCCTCGGCGTAGCGTCAACGAAGCGGCGTCGCGGCTGCGGCTTCTTCCTCCCGAGCTCGTCCATCGCTGGTCGAACTCATTAAAGCTTCGGTGAGGATCTTCTTCTTCCACCGTGGCGCCATCGCCGGCTAAAGACTAGAGGATGTCTCAAGCCATTTGAAAGAACAAAAGAAAAGCTCGTCCCCTTCAAGCAAGCTACAACAAGACGGATATATATATCCGGACGAAGGAGGCTAAGCGTCTCGAGTAAATCGGTCTTAAAAAGCGAAGCATCCTTCACCGAAACCCGAGGCGATCAAGAAGGCGAGCGGTAGCGCGCGCCAAACTATGCTCGGCATGCGCAACGAGGCAAGTAAAAGCCCCGGCGGTTCAAATGCCCGGCCAAACTCGGGACACCGTCGGATCAACGGCACATCCGACGGAATCGCTAACCGGATCGGTGGACCGACCTACGAGCCCGGCCACCACTTTCGTCCAAGTTCAACCCCAACCGAATCTGCCAAATCGCTTGGGAGTTCGGGGCTCTTGACGAATACTAATAAAGGATACCCCAGCAGCGCCGCCGCCGCCCACGACCGATCGCTGCGAGACCACAAGCAAGGCATCCGCTCCCGACCGGCCAGGAAGCGAATCCACCGCAGACGGCGCTCCGACCCCATCTTGGCGGGCGGGATCTCCGACTCCAACCAAACCAAGGTGACAAGCGCCGAGTCCGCGTGTCGTCCTCACCGCCTACCGCCACGTACCCTCGAATAAGGTCAATCGGGCGACTATACAAGGCGGTAGCTCCTTCCCAAGAAGATCGGTGATGTAGAAGACAAAGCTTCCACCCCATCAACCCGATCCGCGTCACGACGAGCGCTCCCTCCCGAGGCGGCACCAACGTCACGCACCTCGGCGTCGGCGTTCGCAAGGATCACGAGAGGGCAAGTACGCTACTTCCGGAAATACCTAACCTCCCGACCACCAAGGCTACCAACCCGGCATGGGCAAGGCGGGTGGCGACCGATCCACAGGGACGGGACCGAGCTCCTAGCGTGGGTCGCCTCGCTTCCTCCTAACTCGATGTAACCTGCCTTCCTTCGTATAAAAGGAGGCGGTGAACGATTCGAGAGGGGCAACGAGCAAGAACAAGAAAGGAGAGAGCGCTATCAAACCCCTCTCGCTAAGCCATTGGCATTCTCGCTTGTAAAACTTTGTGCACTCATCCGTATGCAAGAGTAATACAACACCACACACGAATCCGAGTAGGGACCTTGGCCAAACAAGATACATCTTGGACTCACGAGTCTAACCATTCGAGGAGTGGAACGCGCGACCCCCTAGACTTACAAATTTACTTGCCGGCGCTCCCGAAAACGCCGACACTTTGGTACATTCCTTGCGGGTACATGCGACTTAACCACGCCTTCAGATCACAAAAATGATCAGCGGTTCATTTGCTAAATTCGCAAATAAATTATCTTCGGACTTCTTGATTTGCTTCATTAGTGCGGGGTCATGTGCGGGATCGGTGGAATGCCATATGATTTCCGGCATTTTTCATCCAAAGGTTGATTTCCTCCCTAATGGCGTGAAACGATCCTCGTCAAAAATGCAATCGTGAATCAGGTGTATGCAAGTCTCGATCATGGGTTCCAAATACTTGATTATGGATGCACTCTCATAACCAACGTATATCCCGGACTTGCGGAGAGGGCCCATTGCGATCACGAGGGTGGTATAGGTACATATACCATACACCCAAATTTTCGAAGATGGGAGATCTTCGGATGATCCGTGCACAAGCCGCATAGGAGAATGGATGTTGTAGGCGACGGTGCGAAATTGATAAGAGCTGCTGCGTGCGAGATGCGTGTCCCCAGCAGTGTTGGGCAAGTTACAACTCTGCAAAAGCGGTCTGGCAATGAACTTAATCCTCTTTATTAGTGCTTCTACTAGTCCATCCTGCGTATGGACGTGCGGTACAGAGTGCTCAACTGCTATACCTGTTGCCGTTCAATAATCATCAAATGCCTTTGAAGTAAATTCTCCGGCATTGTCCATTCTAATGGACTTCACGCGATGATCAGGGAAAACATTCTTAATTCTTATGATCTGCGAGATCAGCTTTGCAAAAGCATGGTTTCTTGTTGACAACAAGCATACATGCGACCATTTCGAGGAAGCATCGATGAGCACCATAAAGTATCGAAACGGCCACGACAGGGCTGAATCGGACCGCAAATATCCCCGGATACGTTCGAGAATGCGGGGATTTCACTTTGCACTTTATGACAGAGGGTCTAGTTATTAATTTCCCGGTGGCACATGCAGGGCACACAAAATCTTCATGATTTGAGAAATTTTTAACATTAATACCATGACCTTGTGAGTTGTTCACTATATTTCTCATCATTCTAAGACCAGGATGGCCTAATCTACCATGCCATAAAGAAAATAACTCAAAGCTTCTAAAAACAGTCTTCAAGGAAGTATACACTTCGGGTGCATGAATATTCGTGTAGTACAACCCAGATTCATATGAGGGACATTTTTCTAATACCATTTTCCCACATACCGCGTGCTTCACAATGCACAAGCATTCTTTGCCATTTTCTTCATTGGTTTCTACGTGAAAACCATTGGCGCGGATGTCTTTAAAGCTTAAGAGAGTGCGCGTTGATTCAGGGTACAAAAGGGCTTCTTCAATTACCAGAGTTGTACCCATAGGCAATATAATGGTGGCTCTTCCTGAGCCGATTACATATGAGTCGCTTCCTGCGATCGTAGTAATCTTTCTAGCGTTCTTCGTGATCGACTGGAAATACTTAGACTCTCTTAAGATGGTATTTGTTGTACCACTATCAACAATGCATATCTCTTCCATTTGGGCGCTACACGATTTCTAGATAAAAGAAATATAATTCTAATCAGATAGAGGCAAAAACAATCCAAATATTACTTGCAAAATTGAAGAATACTGGAATAAAGAATAAATTGTGTATTTATTCATGAAAGAAGTATGCTCTTCTAGAGCTTACAATCTATTATTCAAAAGAAAAAGCTAACAACCATAATCTAAAAAAAATGCATTAAACAGAATCTGTAAAATATGCATTAATTTCTGCTTCTATGTCATCGGCAGAAGTTTTCTCTTCATTTGCCATAATAATGGCTGCAGCATCAATGTCTAGGCTATTCTGTGAGGATGAGGCAAGTGGGGTGTCTACATCCATGACATCATCATCACCGATGTTGGCGAAGTGTGCTTCTGCGGGGGCGTTTTCTTTTTCCTTTCTCTTAGCCTGATATGCGTTGATCACTTCTTTGGATTCCCGACATATCTTCGACCAATGTCCCCAAGTGCCACACTTGAAGCACGTTTGGTTCTGCTGTCCATACGGCTTGGCGTGCGCCTTTTCTTTGTCATCCCTCTTCAGAGGGGCTTTGGACTTTCCTTTGGCCTAGGGCCTCTCTTTTCCACCCTGCTTGCCCTTCTTTCTATGAGTGGGCTTTCTCACCTTGTAGCTATTGGCATTGACTTCTGTGCCAGTGCCTCGTCCAGGTGGCTGCGAGACATAGTTCTTGCGTAGAACATCGTCTTGCGATTCCGCAACTTGCATTACATCAATCAGTTCGCTATACTCCTTGTATGCGTCCTGACGATAGCTGCGTGCACTCTGGATAGCATTAGGGTGGAAGGTAGAGAGAGTTTTCTCAATCTTCTCTTCATCAGTGATCTTCTTGCCACATAGAGAGAGATTGGTACAAAATCTGTGCAAGGCAGAATTGTACTCGGCCACTGTTCTAAAGTCTGCAAACCTCAGGCGTACCCAATTTTGCTGTGCTTAGGGCAAGATGGTGTACTTGAGCTTTTCGAACCGCTTCTGAAGTGCAGTCCAAAGCTCATGCGCACTCTTCAGCCATGTATTCATTCTTCAGAGTGGCTGAGAGGTGGTGCCTGAGAAAATACAGGGCTTGATCGTTCTGCTCAGCGGTAGGTTTTGCGTCCTGCGAGGACCCTAGACCAATCGCGGAGCGGAGCTTCTTGCCCCCAAGGACGATCTTTACGTCTGATGCCCAAGTGAGGTAGTTCTGACCGTGCGGGGCCAGTTCTTCAAACTCACGATTCACAATGCTAGACATCTGCATGATTTCAAAATTCTGATTTAGATTATTGCGTGTAATCTGATAGAAAAATGGTTGCAAAAGCATAAAGTGCAGAAAATAAAATCATATGCATTGCATTATATAAAATAAAGCAACGGATTCAAAATTCATAAAGAATATTCATAAAACAGAGAAATAAAGCCAGAAAAGTTAAAAACAGAGACAAATAAATCTTCTTGATTTTCTGACAATTTTTCAAAATTTTCTGCAATTTTTTTTTTCCTTCTCTTCTTTTTCTTTTCTTTTTTTTTTCAAATGAGTGGCCTTTGGGCCACTTTCTTCTTCCGACCCTTTGGGCCTTTAGCTCACACTCATCCCATAAAAGCGGCGGCTAGGTTTTCCTTGCACCTATGCGCATGCAGCCACCTCACCCTAGCCCCTGCGCCTCGCGCCTCTGCTCCTCTCCTCGCATGCCTCGCGCCGCACGCCGCAGAAGACGATGAGGCAAGGTCGATGGCTTCAAGCCGGCGTGGGTCGGCGGCGGCGGCGAGGTCAAGCTCACGCCACGGCGGCGGCTTCATGCGCACACGCGGCGGCGGCAACACCGAGCGCGCAGGGGCGGCGAGGGCGACACGGGTCGAGGTCGGCGTCGCGGCGGGCCTGCGCGACGCGAGGCGATTGCGGTGTCTCGGCCGGCGCTTGGCGCGGACGAAGCACGACGGCGAAGGCTGCGGCGGCTCAGTCGGACGCCGAGGCGGCGGCGCGGCATGCACGCGACCGAGACAAGCGGCCGGGGCTTCTTTGGCGCCGCTTCTTGGCGCGCCTCAGCGTCGCCGCCGCTTGAGCGTAGGCGAAGCGCCGCCGCCCGCTCGGGCGCCGCTTCTTGGCGCTGCCTCAGCGTCGCCGCCGGTCGAGCGAAGGCGGCGAGTGCGGTGAGCACGGCCGAGCCATGGCCGGTGAAGACGAGGCAAGGTCGGGCGCCGTCGGCGCGCGAGCCGAGGCGTCGTGGCACTCGGTCGAGCCGTCGTGGCGCGCGGCGCGCGGGCGGTCAGCGGCGGCATCGCGAGACCAAAGCGATGCGGCAACCGTCGCGGCGTCTTTGGCGGAGAGCCGGTCGTCGCGACGGTGGCCGAGCTTCCAGCCGCGAGCGCGAAATCGGGGTTACGCGTGGTGCTTCGGTGACTTCTTGTCGTGCACACGAACCGAGGCGAGCGACGTGCGCGCTTCTGGCCGAAGCCAAACGCATGTTTCCTTTTTTCCTGTGGATGATGCATGTACTGATGTTGCCTGTAGCTTCGTGCCACGTGATGCAAACATAAAACAGATGCGAACAATAGATGCATGCATAGGATCAACAACGATTAGAATCAATCGTCGATTCTCACCTCTTCTCACCTTTTCAATTCGATCTCGGTGAGAGCTTCGTCGATAACGTGTTAAGGAACCTCGCTATCGAATAGTCCGAGGTTCTCGAACAGATCTGAATTGGAGAACAGAAAGAGAGAGACACGTGTTTAAGGAGAGCAACAGCGAAAATTCTTTATTACTAATGATTGCTTGTACATTAAAGGGACCCCCCTCCTTTTATAACGCTCATCTAGGATTTAGACTAAGGAACCAGCATAAACCTTCAATAGACCATCTGGTTTTCCCAACACCTTCCAAATCTCTGCAACGTCTCTCTGTGCTTTTTTTTCCCCTCTCCCATGGCCGCGACGCGACACCCCACCATCCCCACGGCCGCACCTACCCGAAATAAAACCCCACACATCCATGCCAACCGCTGCCTCTTTCTGACATCTGGGCCCCGCAGCCGTCGCCCCCGGTGGACCACCACCAGTCAGTGGCACGCCTAACGTTCGCTTCTGCCTTGCCCCAACGATTGCCGATTTTTAAAGCGACGTGGTGCCGTCTCTCTCCTTCCTCTCTCTCATCGGTCATCACTTGCTGAGTGGTAGCTAGCAGTACACTGACCACTTCGCTTCGCTTCTACACTACTACACTACTGGAGCTGCGCATTTCGGCGGTGATGCCCAGCTCACGGCGAACCACCGGCCGCGGCGGCCGAGCGGCGGCCGATGCGGCTGGAGGAGGGAACGGCGGTAGCGGGGGTGGGGGTGGGGGCGGGGACGGGGACGCGCGAGTGCCGCCGTTCATGGGGAACAACCGCGACCACAACCCGCGGGAGCTGCGGTCGTGGGCGCGCCGCACCGGCTTCCACCCCTCGGCGTTCTTCTCCGGCGAGTCCACCGTGTCCAACTCCTCCTTCGCTTCCTCTGCCGTGCCGCAGCCCCCGCCCCCGCCTCCCCCGGCCTCCTCCCGCCGCCCGCCGCGCCCGCCGGAGCCTGAGACGGAGGACCCCGATCCCGCTCCGCGGCTCGATCTCGAGCGCGGGCGCGGAGGCCGGCCCCGCCGCCGCATAGACCTCCGCGGCGAGCTCGAGATCCCGGCCGCCAGTGGCGGCGGCGAGGTGTTGGAGTCGGCGGAGCCGGACGCGGCGAGGAGAGGGCGTGGGGACGCCAGGAGGAGGAACGGCGTCGAGCGCCTGCCTGGCGAGAGGGAGGCGGTCAATGGAGGCAGGAACGGGGACGGCGTACACGCTGACGCGGATGCGAGGAAGAAGGCGGAGGAGGCGGAGGCGAAGCGGAGGCTGGAGGAGGCCGAGGCGAGGAGGAAGAAGGAGGAGGAGGAGAGGGACGCGGAGCTGGCCGCGTACTACCAGGAGCAGTGGGCGAACGAGGAGGAAGGAGTCGGAGACGGTGTCCCCGGCGAGGCAGCGCCCCTGTACGGGGAGTCGGGGCTCCGGTGCGGCGTCACCGAGAACCCTGGGTGGGGTGAGTTCCCTGTTTCTGGACTTCGTATTGTTCCATTGCGATGTAGCAATACAATGGTGAATCGGAAGATGCATTTCGCACGGATGGTTTCGATCAAGTATTGTTGATTGTGATAGTGATGTTCTAGGTGTAATGAATAATCATACTGATAGCGACAGTGGTCGCACTAGCTTCAACTTCAAGTCCAGTTGTTCTCTACTAGGGGTTGCCTGACTGCCTGCAACTTAGTGTATATAAAGTACTGCAAAGTCCTTGCTTGTGTTGATCCCTCATCCCTAGGTGCATGCAATTTGCCACGCTCTGTCACACAATATATGTGGGATAATTGGGACCCCTTGCTCCTAGACATTCCAGTTGATTCTAGTAGCTTACTAGATTTTGGAGCTTGATCGCACGGCATTGTTTGTTAGACAAGCCTCATTAAGGGGTTTGCAGATTCAGGCAAGCTGAATTTTGCAGTTGAAGTCAGCTTAGTTGGACAAGTAACTGGTAATGTATTTGGTTTTCATTCGTTTTTTGCTTGTAGAAATTATAATTCCAAAATAACTGAAAATTGAATTATCTATTTTTTAAAAACTAACTGAAAATATCGTAAGTTTTTTCATGACTAAACTAATATTATTTTTAAAAATAAACTACAATAGGTGGAAATATACTTGGGGAAAAAGAAACTTGATTAGTTATTTTTTTTAGTTGTGCTGTCTGTTTCTGTTTGTCTATGCATGAGTTTGATGCTTTGGCATATTGTTTCCATTATTTTGAATGTTGCATATTGTGCGATTTTATATCTCGACCAAACAAATTTTGAACTATAATTTCGTTTATTTGGTTGGGTGTCTGAACTGTCAACCATTTTATCCATCTATTAATTTTTCCAAATCCGAAAGTACGAAAATGAACCCAAAATAAGTGAACCTTCCTAATGTGTACATCATCCACTTGGTGACTTGTCTAATGTTCTAGAATATGCCAAGGCTGGTCTGCCCTGTCTGCCTCTAATAACTGCATTTTTCCTGATACTATAATGATATAATGGGCTCTAGGTATCTCAAAATATTGGAAGGATACCACCTACAGGTTGCTTTGTTGATGTTTCACCTAGATATCCTAGTCAAGTATATAAATTGCTCTAGGCATCAGCGTAGGCTTTGGCTTCTACGGATTCATATTTCATACTGCAATAGCATAAGTTGCCATCTTTTGAGTCTCAGTAGTAATCAAACTCCAATTGTTCATAAAAAACTATATTCAGTGGTGTGAAACTTTTACTCGCTGGCCTCCCATCTTTATGAGTTGAAGTATACCAGTATAGCATTGATGGTTGACAAGAAAGAAAACAAGGTACAAAATACCAAAGAGCAAAAAGGCACATATTCTCGGATGATTGAAATGGCATTTTGACATTTAAAAAGTGATCTTTAGGTTGGCTAAGGGTGAAATAGAATTGTGCAAATTTGTAGGAGCACACATGTGTTAAGCTCATTGTTGATTAGATCACACTATTGAAAACCTTGTATTGTAATGTAATTTACATTTGACTTTATGTTTTTTCGTTATTCAATGAATTTTGATGCCAATCTGATGGTAACTGCAGGGACATTTATTAACTTAATTTGCTCTTTCAATTGCAGTGCCCCTCATTTTTTATGGCATACAACATTACCTGTCAATTGCTGGTTCGCTTGTTTTTGTTCCTTTGATATTGGTACCAACCATGGGTGGATCTGATGTATGACCTCCCCTTCCTTTCTTAATTCCTCTTACATGCATTAGCTGGAAAAATGCCTTTCAAATAATAAGTTCCTTTCATGTGACAGGAGGACACAGCAACAGTCATTTCCACCGTGTTATTAGTGTCTGGTCTAACAACAATACTTCATACTTTTTTGGGTTCTCGGCTTCCATTGGTTCAAGGAAGTTCTTTTGTATATTTGGCTCCTGCACTGGTGATTGCAAACTCTGAGGAATTCAGAAATCTTAGTGAAAATGTACGTTTGAATTCTAGATCTCCATTTTACTTTTTACCTGCACTCTTCCCCAAGCATCACCTACAGAAAATGCAATGGACCGATTGCTTTGGATTTATGAAAGCTTAAAATGGGATGACAGCATATAGTAGACCACACTCACCTGTTCTGCTATATGAACGGCAATGTGGCTTGGTATAGTCCATCATGCAACCTGAAAAACTTATGGTGGTGATGCAGTGGTAGGGAAGTAGGCATGCTTTTAGTGCCTAGTTGTTTGGATAAGGATGCAAAGTAGAAAGCGGGAATGCTTTTGGTTTCCAGTTGTAAAAGTTTGAATGAGTGATTGGTGCGGAGAATTTCTTATGAGGAAAGGAAACTTCTAAATTTTGGAAAATTGACGTGAATGCTCCCAAGGGAGGTAAACAAAAGAGCTATTTCACAAAGCATACTGTAAAGAATTGACTGATGAATTTGAAGTTTGATTGGTACCATGGATTCCTGCAAATAAAAATTGAATTTACTAGACAATTTTGGAACATGGCAATGGCATTGTACCTGATGAAGCTTTGTGTACCATAATTATGCAGAGCTGGAGACTTCGTTGTCAGTTGCTAAGCATGGACACTAAAATGCTGTCCTACTGCAAGGGACCATGATATGGAAACATGAAATAGCTATCACCCTTAAAATATGGAGAATAATAAAGCCTAGTAGCAAGGGCAATCTGCATTTATCTGCATCACCCAAATCTAATCTGGCAACCAAGATTGTAGCTCTTATTCTTCTATTTTAAGGTTGTCGTTTATGTTCACTTGGTGATATACAAGGGGATATGTTGCTTGTGGAGTTAAGTTTCAAACCCAAGATATGATATGGAATGGACTGTGCTTGCATTATGCTGTTTCACATTTAGTGGCAAATGAGAGTCCACTGCAAACATTCTGTGCTGTGTTGAATCTTCACCTAAGTGAGGATGTAGCCTAATTTATTACAATCAAAAGTTTCACCATGTGATCTTTAGACCAAGGGTCTTGTATCATGCATTATCTCTCTTAATTTAGGGTTCATTCTTTATGACATGCAGAAGTTCAAGCACATAATGAGAGAATTACAGGGAGCTATACTTGTTGGTTCAGTTTTCCAAATAATCTTGGGATACAGTGGTCTTATGTCACTGCTTCTGAGGTATGTCAAGAAACTCGTCATCCAACACTTCCAGTCTAGAACAAACTCAACGAAAATATAGTGTATTTACTTCTATGTGGTATGACAGGTTAATAAACCCGGTAGTTGTGGCACCAACTATTGCTGCTGTGGGTTTGGCATTTTTCAGTTATGGTTTCCCTCAGGCTGGTAGTTGTGTAGAAATCAGCATGCCCCTCATTGTATTGGTTCTTCTGTGCACCCTGGTATGCCTGCAACGTTCTCCTTCTCCTTACATATTCCCATCTTATTTTACTTGCTTCTGTTTGTTTTATGCTTGTAGTGTTACCGTTGCCACCGCTGGTGGTTTGTTCTTTAACTTGTATTGCTCCAACACCATACTGATTACTACATTTATGCATTGCAGTACATGAGAAAAATATCCCTGTTTGGCAATCGAATCTTCCTAATCTACGCGGTATTTCTCTAATCCTTTGTCCCTATAGGTTCACTGTTGTGTAGATAGCATACTAGCATATTACTTTTTCCATCAACCAAGTTGAACCATTGCTTTGCTGTGTGCTAACTGCACTTGAATCTGTTGTTGGCAGGTGCCCCTCAGTGTTGGCATTGTATGGGCGTATGCATTCTTCCTAACTGCTGGTGGAGCATATAACTTCAAGGGCTGCAGCTCAAATATACCCAGTTCGAACATATTATTGGATTCATGCAGAAGACATGTAGAAACCATGAGGCGTTGTCGAACTGATGTTTCTAATGCCTGGAGAACTGCTGCCTGGGTGAGGGTTCCCTATCCATTCCAGTGGGGCCCTCCTACATTTCATTTCAAGACGGGTATCATTATGGTAATAGTTTCACTAGTTGCATCAGTTGATTCGGTGAGTAGTTTCTATCAGCAATCACCTATTATTCATCTCCAACATGTGTCCTAAAGATAAATTGGATACTTAGCGATTATTTTTTTTATTGCCATTTTTATAACCAACATTTACGGGTTCATCTGCAGCTTGCATCATATCATGCTACATCGTTGCTGGTCAATTTAAGCCCACCAACACGTGGAGTTGTTAGCAGAGGGATTGGTCTTGAAGGGGTTTCTACTCTTATTGCTGGACTATGGGGTACAGGAACTGGATCAACAACGTTAACAGAGAACATACATACCCTTGACACAACCAAAATGGCCAGCAGAAGGGCTTTGCAGCTTGGGGCAGCCTTGTTGGTCATATTTTCGTTCTTTGGTATGATGTAACATTTTGGCATGACCATTTTGTCATTTATTAGTTGTAGACTGCTTACACCTGAATTCCTTGGCTGCAGGAAAAATTGGAGCTCTCCTTGCTTCCATCCCTGTCGCTTTGGCTGCCTCTGTTCTGTGCTTCACTTGGGCGCTAATTGTTGCCCTTGGCTTGTCCACATTGCGATACACCCAAGCTGCAAGCTCGAGAAACATGATGATTGTTGGATTTACCCTGTTCATCTCCCTGTCTATCCCGGCGTATTTTCAGCAATATGAACCCAGCTCCAATCTTATTCTACCAAGTTATCTCCTTCCGTATGCCGCAGCATCAAGTGGACCAGTTCGCACAGGCAGCAATGGGGTGAGCTCCCTCCCTCCCTCTAACCAATCAAACTGGCTTTGAGTTTGTCCACTGTTCTAATTCTCCGATCATTCCACAGATAAATTACGCAGTGAATGCCCTTCTATCCATCAACGTGGTGGTGGCTCTCCTCGTCGCGTTGATCCTCGACAACACGGTTCCAGGCAGCAAGCAAGAACGAGGGGTATACATCTGGTCAGATCCGAACTCTCTGGAGATGGATCCTGCATCTTTGGATCCCTACCGATTGCCCGAGAAGATCTCGTGCTGGTTCAGATGGGCGAAGTGCATAGGCATCTAACATGAGTACATGACTCCACTGCACTTGTGTGTAGTGCTGCAAGGTACGGAGGTGAAGATGAAGATTCTATTTATTCTAATGTAACATGAATATATATATATATATATATATATACGGATGCTATTTAGGTAGGACCCTCTTGCTGCTGCTGGCTGCTGCAAGCTCTGAGGATGTGTCTGAGCTTACCACTTGTAAATTTAATCGGCTCTTTTAGGTCTATTATATCTATGTATTCACAAATCACAAGATTGTGGAAATGATATGTTGAAATGCTCTGATTACTTACGAGTGCACTCCAACTTCTGCAGCTGTATGATATCGTACTCAATGTTATCGCTTTCATACCGACTAGTATAGTGCCCTGTCTTCCGGCTTCCTTTTCCCAGCACGTAATATATGGTCTTTTTCTTTTCTAGAATGTTTGTTTCCTTTTCTTTAATTCCAGGATATTTGTTTCCTTTTCCTTGAGATGATGATGGAGGTGGGGGGAGATCTGTTGTGAGTCATAGGGATGAGTTAGACACATTAAACAATGGCCATCGGATGTGGGTGAGTAAAACTGATGAAAGATCTGAAAGGTTAATTTTGATAGAGGCAAGTTTCTGGGGACGTTTCGCTGGGTGCATGAAGATTGAACCATCTCTAGTGGGGTGCATTATTTGGGGTGGACGTAGAAAAAAATGCTTAGGTGCATTATAAAGGGGTATAGATTACGAGTACAATCCATATCTAAAACGCAATAGGAAAACATCTGCCAAAAACCGGAATTCTGCAGCAGCTGATTAGCACGGTAAAAAATTTCCTACCAGGTTTGGGGGCCCTAACGATTTGCTACAATGGCACTAAGATAGTCCAAACTCCGAACTATGAAAGCTCTCTATAACCGTCTTCTGTCTTGCAATTTAAAAGGTACATCGAAAATCGACAATAACGAATCCCCGTCTAGACGAAACAGACTCCACAGGGAACACATTTGTGCAGCTTACAATTAACTTTGTAACTAGGGTACAACAATGCCTTGTCGATAGCTCTCATCATGGGTGCAAGGTCTAGTTGTTTGTCGACGCTGGCCTGCTGCTCGAGCAACCTTTCCGGTTGCACACCTCGCGGAAGGGGTAGTTCAGGTTATTGCACTCAGGGCAGGTCCAGCTTCCATCAGGAGCCTCCTTGTCTTTGCGAGACGAACTCGCGTTAGCTCCCTGCAGGAGAAAAAGAAGTTAACGTATGCTCAAATTGTCCACGCCAAATGCGCACACACACCAGGAAACATAACTGTGCTTGCTTAGACAAAAAGCAGAATTACTAATGGCCAGCATTCAACCATGAGTATTATGCTTACAGGAATGCTTATACAGGGACTTCCATAATGCTTTGCAAAAAAATATACAGATGTTTGTTTGTTTACTGATCAGGAAGATCCTACAATTCTCATAGCACAAACAAAATGCCCAATATTCCCCTAGGCGCTCAACCCTCCTGCCTAGGAGGCTACCTAGCCCACCTAATCGGCGATTAGGCGCTGGGAACATGTGAAAAAAGGGATCTAACATGTAGTGTTTTTAAGAGAATCTAAATGTAGTATTAACCACAATTCAGGAAAGGGAGTAATGTGCTTACAGGAGTTGGCCTTGGAGCTCCACATTTCTTCATGTTGCAATTGTTTCTGAAGGCAAAATTGACATTATCACATTTTGGGCAGATCCAGTCACCCTCAGACAATCCATCCGGGCCTATAAATAAGAACTTTCATAAGAAACTATAGAAACCATAAACCAGGAAATCAATAGACGAAGGTATGGAATGGGGATGTAAAAACTATGTTGTAATGAGTTAAGGGCAAACGGGAAAATGAACTGCAGTGATCTATAGTTAATGAACTATGTTAGACAAAAGTTCAACTGGAAAACAACAGGCTGATCAGTTTAGTTTAATCTTCAGAATTCTCGACACAGTAGCCTGTGAAATGAACCAATTCACTACTATACCCACATGTGGCACAACAACAGCATTAAACAACGATTGCTAAAAGGCTACCAAGCAAAAGGAAAATGGAACACTTCATAATAGTCAGGTATGTTCACCAAAGGTAAGCTATTAGCCAAACTATAGAGAAAACTGTAGTATTACCAGATCGATGAACATGATTTAGGACATGCTGCCACTTCAGGTTTAAATAAATCCATTCAACAAGAGCTACAAACTAAGCATCTACGCTTTTCAACTATCCTATGAAAATATGATCTTCTTTTTTTCATTTGCACCACTTAATGTTCAAGAAGATATAAGACAATGTTAAGCAATGTCATTGGAAACAATCAAGAAATGCCAATAAAGGTACAAAGGTCGTAAATCAGAACAGATTCAATGCAAGAAGTAGAATCTAGAATATAGAGGAAAAATTCATTACTTACCTCCACGGCGCTTTCGTGAAGCAGTGCTGTCATTGTTTTCCACTAATGCTCCACCAGACCATGGACTAGAAACCTTCATATACATATAACACAATCACATATTCTGCAAGAACAAAAGGCCAATATACATTGCATAACAATTTTAAGGGTGGTAGTGAAGACAAACCGGCATTGGAGATCCTCTAAACCCATAGCCATATCGGCCTAACTCAGGACCAGGGCCATAACCCATGCCTGCAACAATTAACAAAGGGATCATAAGCCAATCTGAGTAAATGCTGAAATAACTGAAATTACCAATTGTGCAAGAAATACAGACCCCCCATTGGACCACCCATTGGTCCAGGTTGACCATAAGAAGAAAAAAGACCATATGAACCATGAGCTCCTACTGGTGGACCATAACTGTATCGCATCCCAAGATGTGGAAATGGAGCACCATAGCTACCAGATCCAAGAGGAATTGGAGGTGGGGCACCAGTGCCACCATAAAATAGAGGTGGTTGATCATATCCACCAGCAGGAGGCGCTGGCATCAGTCTCTGTAAAACAAAAAAAAAGTTAGGGCAGAAACATTTCTTCAATAATGCATACATAGCAGCGTAAATTTGTTCCCCTTCAAGTGGTTTTCGTATCAAACACATTTACTTCTAAGCAACCAGCATGAGAAAGGCAGAAATATACATCATTTCCTTCCACTAGAAGATGTTAATGGGTGCTCATATAATATGCTTAGTAGGTTATGTCAATTGTTCTGCTTATACTGACAAAGGAAATGATCGGTAGATTTTTTTCTGTTAAGCCTAGTTGGAAAAAAAAAGACCCAAAAAGGCCAGGTTCACTGCTGTAACATACAGATTAGAAAAGCAGTGCAACTATAAATAAAGACTAAAGCCTATATGCACATGCCTGTCCAGGATGCAAAAAAAAAAGAAGAAGAAGAAGACAAATAAAAGAAATAAAAGCTATGTTGGCTTATTTTCCATGAGACACCACAGATCAGTAACGACATTACTTGGGGAATCTACAACAACTTACTGGGCTTGGACTCGGTGATGGGCGGGGTGCACCACAGGCTCCACGGTTGCAAACATTTCTAAAACTGAAGTTGACATTACCACACTGAGGACAATTCCAGTCCCCCTCCCTTAAAGACACTGAAAATAGTAGAACCTTTTTTTAACCAACAAGACTCAAGTAAAAACAAGACAGTATAACGAGTTTCCTCTCCAAAAGGAAAAAAAGACAGTGTAATACACAGGACATTTAGCTCTGGGAGTTTTCATCCTAACAATGCTAAATAAATCATGCAACTGACAACAAAATAACACTTGCATGAATTTTCCAGTGATACCAGACTGCAAACTACTTACACCAACTTTTTACTATATCAGACGGCTTTACCTTGATTTTTTTGGGGTAACCTTACGTACTAATCTTCCAGAAACTAATTGACATAGGTATAATAATCTTAACCACACCATAAGAGACTAAAACTGCACCAAATTTGTCAAAAACTACGATGCTAACGAATAACTTCAATAAATGCAAAATGCTCCCCATGAGAACTCCATGCAATACATATAGGACCAACTGAAATGCTGCACACAGAATTTACAGAAGGCCTAATCTAACAAAGAAATACCAAAAAGGATTCCAATAGAATGGCAGTGCAGTAATCTTAAGCAAACACCACTACACAAACAGGGGGAAAAGAACGAACTGGAAATCGACAGTGGTCATTATGCAGCGATTTGGTCTGCAAACTCAAGACAAAATCAAGAACTCAACTAAATATTTCTATTCAACAACTCTAGTATCAGGGGATCAACGAAAGCATAGGATGCAAGGCTTCCAAGTCTAGAAAGGCTAATAAAATTTAAACAAAGCCGTAGAAGCCTGGTGTTTCAGTTTCGCACCCTACTGAAAAAGAAGCACAAATTTCATCTGGCCAACAAAACCTTGCCACAATAAAAATGTTATGGTACCAAGAAAACCCAGAAAGATCACCCCACTACATTCAATTCTTGAACCCTTCCTTTCTTTTGTTGCTTCTGTCCAAGCTCGGCATTCTATATTTCTATACCATCTATTCATATTCTCACAGTAGGCCCAATTATTTCGCGCACGCCACACGATCAATCCCTAATTAACTAAACTCTACCCGAGAAGATCCCTAATTCCCCATTTAACCAAACCCTAACCGAAGAAGATAAAGAGTAAGAAACAACAGATCAGAAGAGGGGCCCTTTCTGGAATCTCACCGTCGTTGCGCGACCTCTTCGATCCGAACGCGCCGCGGTTCTCCACCTGCGGGACAGCACCGAACTTCCCCCAAATCAATTAAAACCAACGTCAAACCCTAGAACCAAGGGCAGAATCAAAACCAAACGGAACCGAACCGAATCGGAGCGCATACCTTGGCGGAAGCCATGGGAGAGAAAGGAGAATACAGTGGTGGCGGCGGCAGGCGGAGGAGACGGAGGAACCGCTGTGAGCGAGCGAGCGAGCGAGAGGAGATTGAGCTGGGTGAAATTTTATATATTTGGTTAGTATTTTTTTCTTGGGAGGCGTGAATTTATTAAGCTGTGGATTCGCTGGGCTGCGCGTTGCGGGGGCCGGGGAGGGTTTTTCCCCCCCTGCCCTGACATATTTTTCCATTGTGAATAAATATGTAAAAATATCTCATGTCGATCACGAAAAACGCATCACCTAAAGTGCTACAGTAGCGCAGTATGTTTTCCTACTTAAATAGTTAAGTGTACATGAAAATTAAAAAAAAAACCACAAGCAAAAAAGAATAGAGGGAGTATCTCAGCAAGGAGAGAAAATGCGCGCAAAATAGCTAAATTCCCCTTGGCACAAAATTGTTAAGAAAACTAGTTAAGTGACCGTGCGTTGCTACGAAAATTCTCAAACACAACCTTATTAAGAAAAGTTTTTCAAAGCAACAGCCAAGTTGGTTGATAAGAAAGACATGTATGAAGCGAACTTGTTAGCTACTTAAGAGTGCTTCAAATTATCAGTTAATCATTCATGCTAGTATAATTTTAAAAAGCCTCAACCTGATAGTACAACGCCAACTTTAAATAATTTGGTCTTTTTCTTTTTTTTTCCTCCTCCCTTTTGTCTCGAGTGCAGTCTTCTGTACCTTGTAACTTTAAACTTTGTTTTCTATCCTCATAATTTAATCATAACTTTAGCTGTCTTAAAAAAGAGAGAGAAGGAGCCATGACCATAGCCTCCTTCTATATTGTTTCTTGCGCCCCCCTTGAATATTTTGTATCGCTTCTTTCTCTCTTTCTCCTGTGTGTATGAGCCTTCCTCTCCTCTGTCTCTTCCTGCGTCTCTTCGTATGTTTTCTATGATGGAGATGAAGGTGGCATTTTATAGGTGGTATGAGTGCTTAGTCTCTATGATACGGTACCTTGTGATCTCCGAGATTGGCACGTGATTTGATTATGCAATTCTTGCCTTTTAATCTCTGCATTTCCATCCGAATGAGATACAATGAAATAGGATTTTCATGTTATGGGATATGGTGAGTATGTCATTCCATCCAAGCGGGATATGACGAGGAAACTCTTTCATTTATAAGAGATATGAATAAAATCCTTCCATTTTAAGAAGATGTGATCAGTAATATTTCCATAAAATAGAGAGAATCCGGATCGGGTGGGGGGCGGGCTGAGCGAACAGAAGGAATGGCTGAGCGAAGAGAAGGAAAGGCTGAACGAACAGAAGGAAAAGGGGGTGGGGGCGGGCGAATAGAAGGAAAGAGAGGGTATAGAGAACAGACCGCTGCCACCAAATCGTAATTAGAAGCAGTAGAGATAACATTTCCTCGACATATTCATCAATTATAAGCACCTTTATTAGTCTCTTAATTAATCACTTTAATTATTTTTATCACTTAATTAAGTCACTTTGCTCGATTAAGTGACTAATTAAGTCACTACTGAGTAGGGTTACTCGGCACTCGGCAGGCCCTATTGTCGAGCTCATACTGCGTCGCAGGTGACCTAGCATCCTAGCGAGCTCCAAGGTGCCGCTACAGCGATGAATTATGATGCCACGATACAGGAGCGAGCGCGGCTGACACATCTCTCCGCAGTCGAGGAGGTGGTCATTTTTACAAATTTATTCGGAATGCAAAAAATGTCAAGGGGCAAACAAAAGCGAAAATCTTGCTTTGCGACGCATTTTATGTTGTTGTGGGTGGGTCAGGCCTGGGTGGGGCTCTTTGCATGCGGCCAGATTTGCATGCGGCCAGAGAAGGGCCGGGTTATCGGACGCAGGCCCGTACGAATACAACCCGACCTAAGCGTACGTATGGGTTGCTGGTTACGAGGACGACGAGTATCGATGGCTGTGGCTACAGCTAGGGTTAACAATACCGTTTCGAACTCGGATTTCGATGAGCTGGCGGTATCAAAACCGCTCAAAATTCGCTCAAAACTAAACAATTTCGAAAGTCAAATGAATTTAAAATCTGGTCAAATCGGCGAGCGAATTTCGAACGAAATGGACGAAAGCCGCTTGAAAAACTGGTGAGAGTTGGTAAAAATGGGAAATTTTGAAGAAAAAAATTGAAAATTTGCAAAAAAAAATATTGTGAAATTTGTAAAAAATCCATTGAACGCCAAAAAAATAGGAAAATGTAAGAAATATATTAAACAGTATGGAAAACACCAAAAAAATCATGCATGAACTTTTCTAAATATGAAAAAAAATTCAACATGACCTTTTCTATATTTTAGACAATTGCAAGTTGTAAAGTAGGCATTTAGCAATAATATGTCAACAAATAATTTTTCATTTCAATACTACTCACATATCAATCCAACAAGTGCAAGAATAGACATTCACATATCAATACCATTCACATATCAACATCTTTCATTGCTACTAAATATACTTAACAAATATTGTTACTAAATATAATTGAACAAATATTGGTCTAAATATACTTCAAAAAATATTGCTACTAAATATAATTGAACAATTGTTGCTACTAAATATACTTCAGCAAATATTGCTACTAAATATACTTCAGCAAATATTGCTACATGACATACTTCAACAAATATTGCTTCTTGACATACTTGAACAAATATTGTTACTAAAATATGTTGAAGTAAATATTGCTACTTGACATACTTGAACAAATATTGCTAGTAAAAATACTTCTAATTTCTTTTTTTGGATTTTCTAATTTCTACATTTTAAATGGCTCAACAACGTCTCAAAACTACATTTTTTCAACAACAAAAATCACACTAGAGGTCATAAAGCTATTAATACAAATTTTAGGGAATTTTTGGATAATTTTTTTATATTTTTTTGATTTTTTATTTTCTAATTTCCACATTTTGAATTTTCGGCTCCCTTTCCTATTTTTAGCGATTCATGGCGACTGTAGAGGCTCCAACAGCCTCGCTATCTTCGTCCCAAAACTTAGCTAGCGGAGAGAGACGCAATCGAATGGCTCCTTCGCGCGACCACCAGGACACCGGCCGTCTTCCTCTCCCACGTCTCGACAAGAAGAGCTACAGGAGCGACAAGGTTTGTCTAGCCTCTTCCCTCTAGGTTTCTTCTGGTTCTCGAATGTTCTAGAGCATTGGTTCTTGAGGCGGCCCCCGCGCTAGTAGCCATCGCCATCCTTGGGGAAGGCGAGCTTGCCCCACTCCGTGTGAAGCTTCCAGAATCGCTCATGAGTTTTTTTGAGGGCTTCAGTCATCGTTTCTTGATGTGGGCTCGTGTTGGATTTGCTATCTCCAACTGGTTTTTCCTTGGATACCCGGTTAGATGGAGCCATTCAGGGGGGAAATGATTAGCTAAAAGCGATTACATCATCTGGTAGGATTCTTTCAAGTTGTTGGAGAGGATCTTTGTAGATCTTGATGCATTTCTTGGCCAGGGTAGATCTGAGGAATTTGAGGAAGATTGGCTAGAAAATGGCTTCTTGTTTTTAAGGCATCTTCTGAAAGTGTTTGTCAGCTTGTTGGTACGCGTTTCTTCAAGTTTCCTCTTTTTCCATATGTGGGATCTCTTGGATCTCAAAGAAAAATATGTTTTGTAGGATTTCTTGGCTTCTTTGATTTGGAATTCTCAACGTTTCCATCGGTTTCCTGACCTGTGTATGTGTCAAAATTGAAGTTCTTATTGAGTCGTTCCTGATGCTTGATGAGATATCAGGAGCGATTCAAATCAAAAGGTCTTGCCTTTGGCAGATCCGTGCGAATTCTAGCATTACCTGATGTGCTTCCAAATATAGTAGGACATCAAGAACATAATAGGTGTTGGAAATATGCCCTAGAGGCAATCATAGAGATGATTATATTTCTATAAATGTTCATAAACAATGATATTGTTCTTTGAATAACATCATGGATATTGACTAATAAGTACATGACTTGTTTGTGAAACGCTATATTCATCTTTATGAAGTTCATTCTAAAAGTGATCCCTAGTCATGAATTGTTTGTGAAACGCTATATTCGTCTTCATGAAGTTCATTCTAAAACTGATCCCTAATCGATAAATATATGAGGACATATATGAATAGACTAGCATATATATTGGTTGATGACCATGTTTCACAGGTCAAAGATATGGAGATATCAAACCAATAATATAACACATGTTGGAGAACATGGAGTTGGATCAACCCACCTTGAGACACTGTGAGAACGTTGCATTCTTTCATGTCATTAGTTGGTCTCATATACGATGTGTATGATATATCCTTCGACTTGAGATTGTCGCATGTTCTCAAGATGCGTAATGACTTACTTAGGGGTCGTCAAACGCTACTCCGTAACTGGGTAGTTATAAAGATGGCTTTCGGGTTTATCATGAAACATGCTGCGAGGCGTGGTCGATCAAGATAGGATTTGCTCCTCCATATATCGAGAGAGATATCTCTAGACCTCTCGAGTGGTTGGATTTCAGAAAATGCATGGCCATGCTACTCGAGTCATCGAGTTAAAGAGTTAACTCAATGTATTTGGGGAATCCAAGTTATGGCATCGAAAAAGAGTGGTCGAGCCATCCAAACAAGGATGACAACAACTCGCCTTAGGTTTGACCAATATCGTGAGGCAAAAGAAAATGCATATAGGACATTGTTGAGGTTCGTTCAATTTTTACATGTACTTGGGAATCGGCACGTCCTGCTAGGGACCACTGCCGGTTATTGGTCGAGTAAGAATATTCGAGCTATGTCTGGTCGAGTAGGACTACTCGAGCCATGACTAGTCGAATAAGGGTACTCGAGCTATGACTGATCGAGTAGGAGTACTCGAGCCATATCTAGTCGAGTAGGAATACTCGGGCTATGTCCAAATGCACGTGAACCTATAGAGTCACATACTTAAGAGGCTGTAACCAATTCGGATAGGGATCCGAGTTGTAATGGGCTTAGAGTTCATAATAGAATTCAAAGGTTGAAACCCATTATAGGATGTCTATATAAAGGGAGGAGGCTGTGGCTTTACTATAGAAGAGATACGAAGAAACACAATAGGAATTCAGAATTTATGAAACCCTAGCCGTCACCCCTCCTTCGCCCAGAACCGCGTAGTCGGCGCTAGCACTCCGGCGTATGGTGTTCCTACCCCGTACGTATGGATACCTTGGAGGAGTTGCTGCGAAGCTTCAACGCTAAGACGATTCGCAACCTGCGTCGCTCACAAGAAGCTATTGGAGGAGGAGCGAGGCTAGTACGACTACACCTGCACCACCGTGCTACATCGACTCTACTTCCGCTACGAGTCTGCGCGTCTAGTGGTAATTCTGTGATCTATTACTTGCAGTGGTTCCTTAGTTACGTGTAGAAAATTTTAATTTTTCGCTAGAGTAGCCTACCTGTTCCCCAGCAATAGGAGCCCGTCACCGGCACATGGCTGTGAGCAAGAGGGGGCTTGCAAGAGTAATTTGCTAATTTATGTCAAATTCTTAATTTGTACTTGCATGTACTGGATCTCTAATTGCTTTGAATTTCTTTCATGACCGAGTAAACCCTCAGCTGTGGATTGTGAGGCTTTGTCTCAATGCGAAGTTCCAGCTTCTGGTAGCTCAAGTCTTTTGGTCGGATCGCTGTAATGAACATTTACCTGATTAGTATTCTATTTAAATCTTTGTATAGCTCCTGACTTCCTGTTGGATGCTGAACCTTGATTGATCACTATAACGCTTGGGGTTGTCTTACCAACAAGTTGGCTTTGCTGGGCACCGTCCCATTACAAGGTTTGCAAGCTGTTCTTCCTTTTGCTTACCAACAGAGCTAAATTTAGTGGAATAATAATGCAGTTTTTGTGTTGTTTTTTGGCACGAAATTTGCTTACTAGTGGTTTAAAATTTTTGTTTTTGTGATAGAGTTGCTAAGAGACGAGTAGGATCCTGGTTTCTTGGTGTCCTGCAGGTTTACCCTAGCAGGAAGCAGTGGTGCCAGGGATCATCGAGACCACTGCTAGTTCAATTGTTGACAAAGAAGGAAAAATAGAACTCTGCTAGTTCAATTGTTGAATCAGTGATGGATTGTTATCTGACTTGCAAACTCTATTATTCTGTGTCATACAGGTATTGCATTGTTTCTTGCAAGCAGACATTTCTAACCTTCATTTGTTGATCTGCAGGTTCAAACTCTTGATCTGTTGGTTATTCATTACTAGTCTTGACTTACCACCAGAGCTCCTGCCAAGAACACTGCCCCAGCACCTTAGTTCATCCAGGTTAGTGCCAACACCTTAGTTCAAATTTAATCAGCTTGGTGATCTATAGGTTCAAACTCTTGATCTGTTGATTATTCGTTACTAGCTGGTATGCAATTCACATGTTTTGAATAGATAGTCGTTTGAGTTGTGTCTTAGTCTAAGCTTTTCGTACTATTATGCTGGCACTGTCGCCTAAGCTTTTCAGAATTTGTTGTGCCTCGTAGGAATTCAGAATTTACTAGCTATTCAGTCTTGCATATTTCCTATCTGCATGATACTATTATGATGTGTCTTAGTGTACTATTTCCTTGCATATAGATGGATTCAAAGAAAATCGGTGAAGTGCATGCTTGGACAGTTAATCGCATAGAGGAAATCGCAAGTGATATTAAGAACATAGTGTACAATAATTTTTCTCTTTGCTCATGCGAAAGCGTGAATGAACTCAACCGACTCTTACTTGAGATCGAACACACTGCTCGCTGCCTTAATGAACTTGCCATATAATCGGAAGACTTGGTGCGGACAGACGGTGTCGATCCACCCGAAGAAGAAGACACTTCGTCCAGCGTAGATGAGCAATTGCACCCATACGACTACGAGATCGATGATTCAGGTAAACGTGATGACCATCAATTTAGAGAGGATGAAAGTATCGAGTCTAGTGACTAGAGTTATTCGTGTTCTTGTATTATGTATATTAAGATGTGTTTTGATTTTAAGACCAATCAGTTCATTTCTGTTTACATGTGTGTGCTTTAAAGAAAAAATGAATTTGAATTGAAGAGAACGATGGAAGAAAAGAGAATTATGAGCATTGACACTACTCGCTTGAATGGGCCACAACAACAATACTACCTCTCCTTGCAGAATGATATTATCGCTCGAAAATGTAATAGGTTCGGTTGAGCACTACTTATGATGTATGAACTAATTTGTTGAAACCTTTTATGCTAATGAACCATACTATGCTAGAATATTAAATTTTTCGCATTCAAATATAGCCGTTCTAATTTACCGTTACAATGTGGTCGTCACAATAAATTCAAAATTTTAAAATCCCGCATTCAAATATGGCCGTTTGAATTTACCGGTAAAAAAAATAGTTGCTGTTACAACAGTTATATGGAATATGATTAGAATATAGGAGAGAGAAAATAGAGAGTTTGATATGAAGAGTGCTGTTGAAGAGGGAGGAGATATGAAGAGGTTTTTTTTTTGGAGAGTTCTTCAAATATAACTTTTGAAGAGTGAGATTTAGAAAGTATTGTTGGAGATGCTCTTAGTGGCTCGACCGTATACAACGTGGAGTACTGTACGGTACCCTAATTGCCTTTAGTTCACAACAGGCGCATTTGTTAAGGAAAATGACTAACTGAAAAAAAGAAAAGAAAAGCGAAGACAAAAAAACCCACTAGAATTAAATGAAAAGGAGGGGTTTCTTTTGTTCTAATGTTTGACCCAAACATATGTTTTTATTGATACCGTATGATGTATCTGTACCTTATATATATACATATGTACATACATATATATATATATATATACATATATGTATATACATATGTGTGTGTATGTGTGTGTATAGTACAATTACCTGGGGCATCATGATCTAAAACGGGTATTTCTCCTATATATTTGCATGCAAAATTTTTAGGATGTTGAGTTTAATCAGTTTACTAACTAGTTCAAACAAGTTTGAACTGAAATTCAAACTAGAGTTTTCTTTTTTGATGATAGTTTGACTGTAGGTATGTAGTGATTTTATATAAATCAGCAAAGCATGTGATCTAAATTCGTTCAAATCGTTGAATTCGAGTATATTTTTTCAAAGGTATGTATTTCATTTGAATTGTTATAGATGGGTATATACCCTAAAAGTAAAAGTTTCAAAAAATATATCCGAATTTGGTTTGAATTCAGGCATTTAAAATTATGGTGACTAAGCCCCATGGTGCCCCATTTCGTTGTTCTTTATAGGCCCTGTACCTCTTTTTTGCAAATCTAGCCCCCTCGTTCGCGGATTTGCAAATTTGACCCCTACAATGCGTAGGGAGCGCGGAAGCCGACGGAACTCAGTCGACCGCGATTCACCGCGTCAGGGCCACCTCCACACTACCTGGGCGTGATAGCAAGCTCTTGCCGCGCTCCCCGCCGTGAGGCCGCGATCGCGCATGCCCATGCTCCCGCGCTCTCCCTGGGCGCGACAAGGGACGCGTGACACCTGCCATGCCTTCCGTGATGGAGGAGGAGGCTAAATTTGCAAATTCGTGCAAAATGGAGCTAGATTTGCAACAAAAAAAAAAGAGGCGATGGGGGCTATAAAAGCAACGTCCTCATTATTCTGGTTGTGTTCTCTGCCACTTAATTAAAAAGCCCTGAAGTAGGGTTGAAAATGGAAATGATTTTTTTGATCATTTCGAAGAAAAACGTAAACGGAAGCCTTTTTTCGGAAACAGAAACAGAATTTTTTTATCGAGAACGAAAATAGAAATGGAAGAGCCAGTTCCGACGAAAACGGAAATGGAAATTCCGTATACATAAAACCGGAATTTTCATTTTCTAATTTAAATAATACCATAAATATATATTGCTTTATAGAAAATATCGAATAGAGTTTAAAAATCCAAAAAAATCTCAAAAATGATTTTGGTTTTGTTTTATCAAATAAATTATTTATTTAAATGTGAAAATAGAAAAATCATTAATTAAATGCTGAAAATTCAGGAAAAAAAATTCATAAAATCCAAATCAAATGCTCAGTTAAAGAATTTGAAAAATTTTAGGGTGTTACAACTGGTAACATACCTGGATGGAGTTTTTCGCTTTCGTTTCCGTATCCACTTAGTTCTATTCCACATTTGTTTCCGTCACTATCCGTTTCCATATTCGTTTTCGGGGATTCCAATTTTGTTTCTGTTACCGATACAAAATTTGGAAATAACAACTATTTATCGACCGTTTCCATTCCATTTTTATCCCAACCCTGAAGCAACCGAAAAAAAAACCCCTCGACTTGCTAGGTCATAAGGAAAACCTATGTCAGTAACGAGAGACGACAAACACACATACATAAATTCAATTAGCACATAAGTAAACCTCGAAAAGGGAAATGATACATTAGTAGAAGTAGCTGAAATTTACATGACTTGACTAGTTCAGTGCCCGTGCATTGCTACGGAAAACAAAATTGATAACGAAACATAAAGGTCAAGCAATAAAAGAAAATGGCTGTATGTTGCTACGAATAAAAAATCATGTTATCTAACACTTTGAGTTGGTTTATATCAAGTCATCGACTTCGAAGTAAGTAACGGTGAACTCTGTCAGGCCGTATCGTGTCTTCTCCACTGTACTTGATCTACACTCCTCCTGGTCTACACACCTCCTCGACTCTATTGCCACGCCTGACTATGCTCTGCTCCGTGGCAGCCTTTGTCGAGCTTATCCGCTATTCCTAGCGGAATCATAAAAAACACAGGAATTACAAAAAATCATATTTGATGATAACGTTTTACTATATATATCACCTTCTTTTCATAATCGGTGGTAGGCGGATCGGAGAACCGTAGAGGGGTCAAAAAGGGAACCTTGCCGAGGACGAGGAGCTGCAGCTGTGCATCGATTGGTGGTGTCGCTCCATAGCCACCTTCCACGTGGGTATGGCCATCGGTAGTTGTGCTTGCGCGCAGAACCATGAAATCCATTGAATTGCCCACGCGTGAGAGAGTCGAAAGCCATAAACTCGACGAAAATTTTTCAAATTAGAAAGTTTCGGCTTGAAAAATTTTCAATCTCAAATTAGAAAGTTTCAAGTTGAAAATTTTCAAATAAAAAGTTTCGATTAAAAAACTTTCACTTTAAAAAATTTCGATTTAAAAACTTTCAAAAACGGTTAAAAAATAGAGAAGGATGAATGGGATAACGCTTGAGTAAGGAAAAAAGTGATAAAAGGAATGAAGTGTTGTTACTTATCATAGCAGTGGACATCCTAACCGCACCATCAAATTAGCTATTCGAACATTTTTCCATTGCACTAACGCCTCTTCTTCTTTTCGAAATCATTTCATAGCGTTATTAACACTTGGCCAAGAGCCTTACAAAAGCGACAATATTACCATCACCACCGTTCGACTTGCATGGCTAAGCGAATGCGTGCACCGTCGAAATAATTAGGTGCACGACGTGCTGAACACGAGCCACGGTTCGGAGGTCGAACTCCCGAGGTGCTCTGCTGCGGATGTCGCGATGACGGACACCCGCGCCGCGCGCCTCCTGCGACCCAATGCATTTCACGCCGAGCGCGCGTCGATCACGTAGCTCTTCGTCGGCGGTTCGATTCGCCGACCAATGAGCCGCACCATTAGCTTTATGATGGCGGTGCACGGCCGTCCCGATTATAGCGATAGTCAAGCGGGTCCATGCTCACTCGCGGTAGACCGGCGAGTTGCTTGCTCGTGCGAGACCACACCCTTATGCGCGGGTGGCGAGGATCGTTAGGCTCATGCCGGAGTCCAGTATTGCGCCGCCCTTCCTCTCGACGTTCCACACTTCACCGGGGATGTCGAGGGCCTCGCCGGCGATGGAGATGGCCTCTACCATCAGGGCGTAGAACGAGCTCGTCCGGCCGTCGAGAAGCAGCGACGTCTGCGACGACGACGTGGCGGCGGAGCCGAGGCGTGTCGGGCTGGGCGAAGGTGAGGTAGCTGGTAGCGTTGCGCGGGGCGAGGTGATCAACCAAGTAGTAGGAGAATCAGCCGCCGAAGAGCGCGGCGATGTGGGACGCGAAGGAGATGTTGTTGTTGCCGAGGCTAAGCATGCCGCCCGAGGACTGGAAGCTCTGGCCGTCATACGAGGTGGTGCACCCTAGCACCACGTCCTGGAGCTTCGCCTTCTTGTCTGGCCCGCCGCCGGACAGCGCAATGGTCGTCGAATCGGTGTCGACCAAGCCGCGCGCCGACAAGCCGTCTTTGTACCTGCCACGACCACGATTAGGTGACGTTAGTTTAGTTAGTTAGGATGAGGACGGGCACGCGGCGGCGTCAACGTCGACAGCCGTGGTGTCGCCCATGGTTCTCGCTCGACTTGCTTTGTTTATTGCAGCGCGGCGGCGAGTGGGGCGGATGGTTACGGTTGCATGCTTATAAGACCACGCAGACGTCGTCGTCGTTTCCTTGATTTGCGCACTGTGATGGCGCCATCACAGATTCACGGCTCAAGGCAAACAAAGTAAAATTTTCTTTTCTTCTATCCAAATTTTACATAATCTTCTACAGAGATATCAATTTGCAATCAATTATCAAATCGTGGTATGATACACTACTACATTCCTTTTCTTCTGTCCAAATTTTACGTAATCTTCTATAGAGTTATCAATTTCCAATCAATTATCAAATCGTGATATGATACACTACTACTTTCCTTTTCTTCAATAGAGATATCAATTTCCAATCAATTATCAAATCGTGATATGATACACTACTACTTTCCTTTCAAATTTTACGTAATCTTCTATAGAGATATCAATTTCCATTCAATTATCAAATCGTGATATGATACACTACTACTTTCCTTTCAAATCGTGAAGAACGGATCATCGCCACCAACTGATAATTAGAAGTAGTAGAGATAGGCCCTGGGAAAATGTAGCACTAAAAAACATCCGAACGGTTGTAAGCCAAGACATCAATACAGGGTAAGTTTCTTCTTTCTAGGATCAATCCATACAAAAATGCAAGTTTTTTTTTATATATTTGGAAAGTAATGTAAGGTAAGGCTAATTGGAGTCTTCTAGGCCCAAGCTAGGTCGGATTCGTCCAATCCGTTCTTCCCGGATCCCGATATATAGGACCCAAATCAGGCACACGTCTTCTGACCATCGCACGCAGCGCCGGCCGGCTCCGCACGGGAACCCACCCCGCATCAACGGCGGCCGGGAACGTACTAGGATGGTGAGGATCGTCAATCCCTGCCTCTGCGGCTGCACGGCGGAGTCCGCCGTCGTCCCTCTGCACCGCCAGGCGGCGGCGGCGGCGGCGGCTCCTGCCGGCCTTGCCTCCGCCGCAGGACAGCTCAAGCAGGTAGGCTGGCTACAAACGATCTTGTTCCTTTGCTCGATCAGAGCTGGATTGCTTAGCTTAGCATGACACCGTAGTTTACTCTCCGTCTCTCAACACAAAGTCGTCATTTAGTGCCCAGCACGGTACTAAATTTTCCCAGATGGCTTAAAAAACGTAGAAAATAGGCGAGTTCGTAGCATCATTCGAATCGAATGTGGCTGCGTGCGTGCGTTCCGTGGCTAAGACGGCGTCTAGAATACATGAATTTTCTCTGATTTCTGTGAACATTGAAGTGTTTTGTGCTAAATTCCTGTGTTTGAAAACAAGCCATAAACAAAAGCTAGGAAAAAATTTAGGTGCCTGTGACGAGCCTAACACACACAAACCAAACACCCTCTGTTTTCCTTTTTTTTTAAGGGAAAGCGGCACATTATGCACGAAACATCGATAAAACTTGGGAGAACTGAGAACCAAACATGGCGCCCCACCTCAAGATTACAAGCAAGTCTTGCTAAATTATGAGCATCTGAGACCGCTGCTCGACTTTCAAGCCAATCCTCCCTCTGGATTTTGGTGTTAGTGAGCAGACGGTTAGCTGATCTGACAGTAAACAGTCCACTCTTCTCAAAATGGAATTTTTGAAAAGGTTTTTCACGAAAGAGCCGGTGAGGGGTTTGAATGGATTTTTTTTTGAATTTCTAGAGGGATCTAAACGTAATTTTAGAATTTTCGAAAAGGCCTTTTTGTAAAGAATCAGTAAGAGGACCGAACATAATTTCATAATTTTTGAAAGACTCTTGGGCGAAATCGGTGATGTGGCTTGGTGGCCTACCAACAATCCCCCTTGCTAGTATAGGTAGTATCATCATATCATTGATACTAGCCGAATGCTCGTGTTTTGTTACGGATAAAAATAATATTACCTAGCATATTAAACTGATGCTGCTAGGCTTAGGTTACGTCATGCTCTCGGTTTTGCCATAGTGCTTGTTCGAGCCCAGTTCTAGCCCACACAATATCTCTACTATCGAGCTTTGCTTACACCATACTCTTGCATTCACCAACGTTGATTGTATGCTATATCGCACCTCTGTCGCACACCATGAAAGGAGGGAAGCGAGGTTGTTGAGATCAGTATTACATTTTTTTATTAGTTAATTCATTTGTCGTGGGATTTTTTTTTGTTAGAGAATATTTAGGGGTGAAAGTGAGATTTGAGGAGAAGTGGATGGATGTTGAGATGTGAAGAACGCATCATTCATCACCAAGTTCTTTTAAAGGAGTAAAGATGACTGCAAAGACCACAAGGCAATTAGAAATAACCCATTGAATAAGTCGGTATGGCTTGAATTACTGGCTTGATCACAACAAAAACCAGGTTGGGAGGCCCTCAAAAAGAGGCCCAGTTGATACCAAAGTCTAAGGCCCCTTCTCCATGCGATCCCTGCTTTCATGTTTTTTCCTTCCCCCTTGGCCGTTGCAGCTGCCGTTGCCACTTGCAAGTTGCAACCCCCCCCCCCCCCCCTCCTCTCTCTCTCTCTCTCTCTGCGTGTGGCTTGTAGCCGCTGCTGCCATCGCTGACAGGGTGGACCCACCGCCGTGCCCGCGATGTTCTCCTGGCTCCTCCGCGGCTGCCGCAACGAGTGCTCCGCCTCCGACCAGCTCAAGCAGGTCTCCCCTCGTCTCACCCCCAAAAATCCTTTTTGTCCCATCAATTCGCAAGAGGCAGGAAAGAGAGGTTTTTTTTGCCCTTTTGGCGGTCAATTGGAGAGTAGTAGGAAAGGATGGGACGAAAAGTGGAGGAAACAATCGGGGTGCTTTGTTTCTCCTCAGCGAAAGATGTTAGAGCGAGGAGTTCGTGTATATTTCCTTCTGGATTGATGCGCCCTTGTTTCCTTTTAGCTCCGAATGGGGTGAGCAAGAGGAAATCGAGAAGATGGACAGAGAATCTAATTTTCTTGCTGATCTTTTTTGGTGTGGATCAAATGCAACAGTGTTGTTGGCTTTGTTTTGGTTCTTTATCTTGGACTTACTAAGGATCAATATATATGAATTAAGGGGAAGGGTTTGATTTCCAAGAAGAAGAAAAAAAGAGGATCCAAGAACGTTGCAGGCAATGTGCATTTCTCTGGCCCACTCTCTTTTCTCTTGAGGCCTCTCGTGTCATGGAATGGAAATACAGGAGCTCAAGAGGGTTGCAGCTTGTATGAATGTGGCTGTTGTCCTTTTCATCTTTTGGTAGATCAATGTGTCACAGTTGTGGGTTTTCCTGCTGTTCCCTTTGTTTGTTTTAAGTAAAGGGTTGAGATGTTTGATTCAACTACATGTTTGGAGTGGGTTAAGATGGGCTACACTGTTAACCCGGGGCTAAAGTACCAGGGTGAGGTACCTACAGAATCATTTTGACCTCTTTCAAGAAATTAGGTTACCAAAGGAGAAAATTTTGATTCAGTTTTATTTGTATCACTTCAGAAATGGACTTTAGAACTCTAAAAAATGGACTTTCGGGATGACATGACGTAAAAAAAACTAATGCAGCGAAAAAGTAACATACTGTGGATGTAATTCAAGTAAAAAAAATTACATAGTTGTGTATTAAAGTAAAAAAATGAGGAAAAGAGCACAGGGTCATTTTGGTTTTGGGGTACCGTATATCATACAGGCAGCCGCCATGCAGTTTGTAGGGTTTCTCATTGTTGGTGGGACAAGGCTTCTTCCAAATTGTTGTTTCTTTTCCCTTTTGAGTTCTATAAATAGGGTAAGGTGCCGTCAGTTATAGCAAAGTGCTGCACTTGTGGCTGCTTAATAAAAACACACCAAGTTCGAGTTTTTTTTAGGGCTCTTTTCCCTTTCTCTGTTTTTTGTCCTTCTGAGCTAATGATAAATCTGAAAGAGCTTAGTTGAGTTAAAGGATTGTATGGTATGCAGGAGTGTTGCTAACCTGATCATTGAATCCTATTTCTTACATAATGACTTGATTACTCACATTATAATGTGGTTCTGTAGGCTCGTGATGTCTTTGTGGCAAAAGAGGCAGTCTTGCAAAAGAAGATTTCTCAAGAGATGGAACGGGCTAAAGAGTTCACAAAATCAGGAAACAAGCAATCGGCAATGCAGTGCTTGAAGAGGAAAAAGTACTACGAAAGCCAAATGAACCAGGTTGGAAGTGTCCAGTTGCGCATTAATACCAAGGAGAAGATGATCGCTGATCACATGGGGAACAAATAAGACGAGTGAGATAACAGTTCTGGAGCTATTTCTCTTTCTGTAACTCATCTTTGCTTTGTTCACATACATAATCTTGTGAAAAAGGCAATCTTGATGTGATCACTATAACATTATACTTAATTCGTATGCAAAATGTGCCATTGTCAATACCATAGTTACCAGAAATGCGGTTCGTTCAAGTCGTGGTATGGATTCGAGTTCGTGGTTCACCACTTTTTCTTCCAATTTCCACTTAGAACATGAACACCGTATCCTAAACTGGTTCAGGTTTGACAAATCTGGCTCGCGATTTACGGGGTCTTACAGCGAATCCTGTAACTATGATCAATACCTGTCTTCCTTTTTAGTGTTAGTTAGCTGTTGTTAGATTTCTTCTCTTGCGATTGATAAGGAATTTTTTTCCATCTGAAATGAGAGAGTTATATCATGGGCCATTGTATATGGTATGATCCATGATCGTTACATTTCATTTGGATTTTTACTGAATTCAACCCGATAAAAATCTTTTGATGGTTTACTTTTGTGCATGGTCATGTTATAACTGATAGCCTGCGATTAGAGCAGGAATTGTGCATTTGTATTCTGTCTGAGCACAATATTCTGCATGTTAATGGCCATTTGAATGGATCAGTTAGTGCCTTCCATTCCAGTTCCTTTTTCTCCTTTGCCATTGCTGTTTCTGACGATATAACTTGCACTACTGTATAACTTTGTAATGTGATCTCTATGTCCTCTTCAACATTGCTCTTGAAACTTTTGCTATTTTACTTTTTTCTCTCTCTCTTTTTTACAATTATTATCCAAAATTGCTCTCTTTTGCAGGGTAGATGACAACAATTTGTATCTGAGCAGCAATGCACCTCCGTAAACAGCAAGGAGTAGTGGCGACTTTAAGCTACCAATCATATGTATATAGTGCTAGCCTTCTTTTTGGTCATCATTTGGTGAAATTCTATTTGTAAAGATCATGTTTTTCAGTCTGTTTTAGCGCCATTTTACCGCACTTACAATTTTGTGTGACCTAACGTCTGTGTAAACTATTTCGACATGTGTTTTGAGTTGACAACCTAGCACTGCTCAAATTATTAACGTTCTTTTATCCCATCAAAATCAAGCTGCAGGACGGGCTGTGCATGCCAATTGCCAAGTCCGCGCCTTTGGATTTTGTTACGGTCCTGATCGGTAATTGGTAGCTGGTAGAGAAGAGTAGAAGTTAGAGTGGTAATAGCAAGGAATTTGGGGTAGAACAACCAGGAATTTGTGGACTGGGAGGAGAACTAGAGGGGGAGAGCAGCAGCTTTTAGAAGAATTGAGTTAATTCATCTCAACAGTTCAATCCGCTTCTGATTCAAGGCAAGGCAATATATAAAAGCCTTCACCTACACTCTTTGACATCACTTCACTTGGTACATGACAGGATCACATTTCCCTATTTTTGTAGGTTTATGTATTATGGTTTCCTTTATCCCACTCATGAATGGGTGCTACTGCAATTCCAAGCGAGGCCTTAACAGAAATTGAGAAATGATCGGTGTTGCAACTGATACTGATGACACGACCAAACCGTGTGCACAGTTTAAGCTGCTGATGCAAGCATTTGGTAGACCGAGATTATAAGATCCTATCGTACCAGCGGGAGACTACCAAATGTCCGATTCAAACATGATCAAACGCGAGGCATTAAAAAATCATAGGAATTAGAATCAATACCCTTAGAAAACCCAGCAATGGGGCTCCTCATTGACTGGCACCTGCTATGCCATATCCCCTACCGGATCAAATCAGCTTTCAACTCGAAGAATGCGACTCACGAATCACACAAGATCAACAGAACCAAATATAACCATGCCAGCCCCAGGTCACCGAAAAATACATTTCTAACAATAATCTTTACAGTGCTAAGTCAGCCACCTGTAGTTTTGTGCTACCAAATATCAATGAACGGTAAGAGCAATCTCCTTGTACATCTCACACCAAAAACGAGCATTGACTCCAGAAGACAATAAAAACGCACAGACTCGCTTCAAAGGAAGCACCACAATCGTTGCAGAATGTTTCCTCAACTCTGGTGCCAAAATGTCTCAAGAACAGCATCAGCACTTGCGCAAGCAGGGAGACGGGTAAACACTTAACTGAAACTATGGCATTGGTTGTCGCCTCCTGCAATACCAGATTATACCAAATTACTCATGATTTTGACAACAGAAGGCAATTCTACGAAGATGGAAAATAGTGTCGACAATACAAGATTACTCAGTAAAGCAAATCTATGTTAGTAAACATTATGCAAGGAAGCTCCACAGATTTTCCCTTCAATCAAATTAGAAGCATGAACCATTATAGTTCTATTTAAATCTGCGTAGGTTTTTACCAGGAAACACTACTCAGCGTTAGTTAGCTAACGCTGACTGACAGCTTGTCCACTAGAGTGTACATTTTTAACAGGTCATGTCTTGCAAAAATATAATATAATTACTAGCTAAAATTAGCAAGATAATACAGTACAACAGTACCAAGTGACCTATAATCTGTACCTTTTTGATCGGACACGGTCCTCTTCAAAATCCATTATTCCTCCAGATTCAGAGAGAAAGTCATCATGCCCCCGTAAGTCGATGTCTGCCTGCTTACATTGTTCAACTTCTGCCATCAAGTAAGAAACATGGTCCGGCAATTCCACTATTTAATACAATTAGTTGCTACTGTATGAACATTCAAGAGTTATTTAATAATAAAAATCAGAAAGGAAAGCAATCCAGTAAAAGGACATAGCAGAATGAGAACACAGAATGGTATCTTCATAGAATTATGCAAATGGCTTGATTTTAGCTAAAAACACAAAACACTGAAACAGACGCAAATCTTTTCCCGCTTTAATTCAATATTTAACTAAAAATGGAAATAGTAGATACTTCAATTTAATCCAACTTACCTTGATTGATTTTTTGGCTTCTTCCACTTTGTCTTCAAATTCTTTCTTGTGCTTCTTGTTCACCTCACTCGTTGTGTCAGCCCACTTGATTTTCTCATGAATTTCATGCAATAAACTATCTGATGTTCCCAACCTGTGAAATGTGCGCATTTGCATCATAATTGGTAACAATAAACTTTTGTCAATCCCCTGGACGTCCTCGCAATGTGCAGTGCAGAATGAACTAACAAATTAGTTGCATGAACATATTAATTGATTGCTAAGTGTCAAGCAAAGCATCAGCATCAAATCATGTATATATTATTAGCCTCGGTAAAAAAATACAGAGAATAATATCATATTTACTGATTTAGCAAAGTACTTGCATATGACTAAGACGGTAAAACCATAAGCTATGTATTTACCAATTACCAACAAGCATGCACCTGCATCCAGTCAAAAGGCAAATTAATGAATCACAAAACACACAATTTCGGACTCTTAGTTTGTTAATTAAAGGGTGGCTTGTATAAAATAACATTGTGCATAGAATTTCACAACATAAGCCTACAGCTAGAAGCAATATCCCATATAACTAAAACCAGAATCACCAACATAGTAGTTTGAAAGAAGAATGCGGCACAGAATCAAGGGAATGACAAACATAGCAGAGAACAATCCAGCCACAATTTCCATGACTACACAGGGATCACTAATACAGCTCACAAGGTTAGATACTAGGGGAAAAATTAAATCGGCAATTATGTAAAAAAATGCAAACATTCACATTTGCTGGAATGCTGGAACAAAGAGACAAACTTGCAGAAACATTTGTTAACTAAATATACACACCAGTCAGACAAAGTTGCTATCATGTTGTTCAGCTGATCAGGTGTAAGGTCCCTTCCAGCTGCAAATTGTACCTGACATGCATGGGGAAAAAAAGGATCATTTGCAAGATAAAGAACAAATTCATGAATGATGCAGAATATTTAGGCTGCAGATATCTGACCTCAAAGCACCTTCGCAGCTGATCCAATTTGCCTCTGACAATCCCCTGAGGAAATGTGTAAACTATTACAAATTTGATGCTAGAAATACTACTGATGCTAGCAATACTACTGTTTTTTGGGATCAAGAAACCCATTGATGTTCCTAAAGACTAAAGAACATCATCACACAGAAGAAATATTACAGCAAAAATCTCCCATAAATGTATTAGAGAGAGTATGAGTTGTAAATGATGATTTCAAATGATTGGAATATATGGAGATTTAAGTGCCTAATGTAAAAGAGAATGCAAGGACTCACCGAGTACATGCAGTCATTGATGAGGAAATCTTCAAGTTCTCTTACATTTGATACATCCAACTCTTGCATGAGTTGATCATATGGTAGTACCTGAAGAAAGCAGTGAGAAAGAACAAGAAAGTTAAGGATTGTCTATTGCAAAACATCACATAGAGAAGAAGGGAAAAAAACTGCTCCTGCGAATGTTCCTTCCAATGTGCACTTAATCATGCTAATCAGGTAAGAAAGATATGTCCACACATCTTGTAAGACTTTATTAGGCCAACATAACAGGAAAAAAAAAGGTTCCTTCAGCCACTGGTTATCAATTTATCAAAGAAAAACCACCACTTCAACCTTCAGACTTGGCTTCCACAAACATAGAGAATTGCACAAAACCATTTACCATTAGAACTTAAAAGCACTAGAAGATTCAAGAAACCTCAACAACATACATGCCATCCTAAAATGACATTGCAGCACTATAACTACTGTTTACATGAATGCAAGTAGCTATCAAGCATCGTTATTTGTCCACAGAAAGAGGAGCTACACAGAATCACTCCAATTATTAGACAGGATTAGGCAGAATTTGTACCTTGGTTGACTCAGCCAAAGTTAGCACACTGAGTTGCTTAAGCTTCCGGAGTTGATCGGGCAACAGTGCAGGGAGCGTGCCAGAATTACCTACACTTGTACAAAAATAATTACTCAAACAATAAACGTGCATCGCTTGCACTTATCTGTTAGACATTAGTACAGAAAATAACGGACAAAAAACTATTAATTGCAATTCATGCTGATGGCAATGTTAGATGAAACAGGTAATAGTTCTAGCAAGTGGCAACCACAAACGTACTAAATTAAGCTAGAAGCCTACAAGCACAAGGGAGTTCATGTCAACAATAACTTCGCCTACAAGCAGCCAAACGCGCCCTAATCATATTGGTAGGTAAAAAGGAAAATTGATCACCCACAGGTCAAGCTCTGTTTTCAGGTTTGGCAATGTGATGTAATGTGTTCTTGAATGGTTGCAGAAAATAAACCATAAGACCAAAAGAAATTTGTGCGTGATGAGTATGTTGGGCCCCTCCAAAAGTTAACCTCGCAAACAGGTTTGTATTAATATTAATTCAAGTGAGCATCATCGACATCCGCTAAATGACAGATATTCCCTCAATCCAGAGTTTCCAAACAAATTGCCCCCTCTTGCCCTCGTTAGAGTCCAGGGCAAACCGCTAATATACCCAAACATGTGACAGATCGGACAATGCGCCACAACGAACGCATGACCGCAACAAACGGGCATACACAAAGGACGCATGACAACAATCCAAAGGGCAACGTAATGTAAGAATCGCAATGGGAGGCCTCAATCTTACTCTTGTAGTCTTTCAAGGTGCCGTAGGCGAAGAGGCGGAGCAGGTCCAGCGACGACGCGTACTGCGTGCCCGCGAGCTGCACCAACGAACGAACAAACAACAGACACACCCCAGCACATCAGATCGAAACAGACACCCATCGGTGGGAACTGGAAACCCTAACCCGGCGGCGGCACGAGGGGGCAATAGTGAGCGGCGGGTACCTTGGAGAGGGCGGGGAGGGAGAGGAGCTCGGAGAATGCGAAGAGCGCCGGGTGGGAGGTGGCCTCGAGCACGAGCGCCGCCAGCTGCGCCGACGACGACAGCGCCGCCGCCTGCGCCGAGAACTGCTCGATCAGCTCCGACTGCCGCCGCTCCGCGTCCATCGCCATCGCCGCCGCAGCCGCCGGCGACGAGAGAGGGGGTAGTAGGGTTAGAGTTTGGGGATCTCTCTCTCCTTCGGTTTCGCTTTCGCTTTCGCTTTCGCTTTCGCTTCGCCTCCCGGATGTTCTCGTGTGGCTTACGGGCTCGGGGGTTTTGGATTTTTGTTTCGTGGGGGATTCGACTCGACGGTGGTGGTGTGTGCCAGACTGCCAGGTTGCCGTATTGATGACGTGGGTGGAGAGCTACGGTCGCGTGTGCGTTACACTGGTGTTTGTTTTGGAAGCTGCTCCAATCCCGTCCGTTGTTTTGAAAGCCTGTCCTCTGCCGTACCCATAATGGTGTGCGTCCGTTTGAAATCTACGGCTGGATCCAACCCTAGCTAGCCATCACCTACCCACATCTTTGCTTCCTTCTCGTTATCGACTTACCGTCAATCTTCTTCCTGGAACGCTGCTAGCAAAAGTCGGCGATGATATCGTGATATCGATCAACCCATATGATGGCTTAAATCAACATTACAAAAAATTGATAGTACCTTATGGTGATAGCGTCAGAAACTTAGAAGATCTAAAGCAAACTTTTAGCCTAAAAGATACAATCATGATACAATTCAACACTCATCGTCAGAAATTTAGAAGATCCAAAGCAAACTTTTAGCCTAAAAGATATCGAGGCATGATACAATTCAACACTCATCGTATATATAATGACAAATTTGTTCAAATTGCTAAGTTATAGCATTTATAGCCACACAAACATAGAATACAATATTAAGAGCTCACAGAAATTGACCAAAGAGTTAGTCGGAGAAAAATTTGATATTTGAGGATTCAAGTTGAGATTGAGGGGCAAGCCTAGGCTCCTACGCTCTTGGGCACTCACTACATCGTGCCTCCTTGCTCCCACTAACGGCCATCACATGCGACTGATGTATGTCTTCTTACTAGCTTGCTCCTTTGGCTATGTGCTTGCGCCGCCTGCAATCATTGTTCGTCGATTCACCTGTTTGCCGCTCACCCTTTTACTTCATTTTGTCGCTCGCTTCGCCTCCCTAGTCTTGAGGCCTTGAATTGCTATGTGATATGTGGTGGCTCTAGGCAGGCAGGGGATTGGTGTTTGGGGAGTAAGGTTCATTAGCATAGGCCTTACATTCTGTACAATCGGTTGTGGCAGGCAAGGGATTGGTGTTTGGGGAGTAAGGTTCAACATAGACCTACGTTTGAGAGTTGCTGGTCAGGGTCGGGCTAAACTTGTTATGGTAGGAAATTGTTGCTCCACTCTTCTTGATTCCTGAGTATAATAATATCACATGAATTAGGTGGCAATCAATCCTCAATAGGAAACTCCTAGAAACGAGTTCATCTGATAATTCAACTGTTTTGCGCATGCCCTCATCATAGGTCCTTCCCTAGCATCTCGTTGAGAAGTGTTGCATGTATCCAAGAAAGTGATATCCTCATCACTCTTCCCAGGTCGGTTTGACCGCTAACTATTAGGTGGTTTGACCAGTGGCCAGTCTGACTGGTAAGGGACTAGCGGTCTGACCGCTCCCTTGCTGACAAACCAAAATCAACACGATTTCAAATAGCCAACTTCACCTAACATTTGATCTACCTATTCAAATTACCACAAATTTGAAACATAACTACCCTAGGATACCAGGAATCTATTACATCCCAACAATTTCAAGGATTTGTGAAAGTTCTCACCTTTATCCATTTCATGGAAGAGCAGTCAAGAACTGGGCAAGATCTACTTAAGCTCGTGAGACTTAGGCATCAAAGATCATCCTAAAATGAGTTTCTATATGTCCTAGCAAGCTAAATCCAAACACAAATCATATTCGAACAAGAAGAAACCAAAAATCACCAAGAGTGCGAGAAAATCAACAAGAACACAAATAAGTCATAGAGGAACAAGTTTGTTCTTCTATTACCACTTGTAGGTGAAGGATTACACCCACTTCATCAGGAAGACAAAAACCCTAAGGCCAGCACTTAGCTTTCTCAACAAAATCCTATTTTCTCTCTTGAAAGCTTGATAGCACAACCACATCTAATGACCCCTTGTATAGTGGAGGCTCACAAGAAATCTTAAGCTAGTCATAAAGTGGATCACATCCACTACACACACCCATATGAACTCGCTAACCCATTACACATCTGGGTTTTTTTCACTCAACACACTCACGTGTTCTTTTCAAAGGTTCGTCTCCATCCTTGGCTCCAAAAGCTCGAATCCATTATATTTTGTCTTCTGTGAAGTCTCCTTGACCTAAACCGCTTAGCCACTACTGCATTTTGGAAGTTGCTCACTTTTTTCGGTTTTTGGCAAATGACTACATTGTCTATCAATCGACTTCTCCCAATTCCTTCACCTTGAAACATCGTTCATGCTTCCCCGCCAAACCACTCAAGCATCCGAATACCACCGAACCGTCATTGTATGCAAATAAGCCCAAGCCACTTGGTGCACCACATGTCTCGCTTAACCTTGACCACTTGTGAATTTCACAACCCTTGTCCATCTTACACCCCGCTTGAGTCCAACCATCTCCGGTTTGACGCTCTTACCATACCGGTGACTGTCATGGTATGGCTAGTTAGACAAGTTAACTTCACTAGAAAACACCATATCTAGAATTTTGGTTAAACTATATCTATTTTTGGGTCTAGGTTTCATTTTGTAATGACACCTAGTGCAAACACATATCCAAACAAGCCTATACCTCATGCAAACACATACCCAAACTCTATCTATGTATAATCCTACATAGATATTGAATTGGCACTCTAATCCCACGAGATCAATCCAATTTAAGAATCCAAACACACCAGTAGAAAAACAACGCCTTTGTTGGTTAATCAAACGTGCACTTCCATACTCTTTAATCCTATCAATGGCGTGCCGAGCTTTACAATTGTTACATTGTTTTTATAAAGAAAATTAATTTGCATCCCTTAAAATCTAAAGAAATTTCAAATTTGTTAGTCATGTTCGATAAATTACATTCAAAAAAATTATGTCCTATAAAAGGTGAAGCAAGTAAACGCTAGTTTTAAATTTGTTGTAGTTCAGTGTCGTCTCCCTCCCTTTTCCCATCTTGAACGGCCGAACCCAGCGGTAGACCTAGAGCTGAAATAAGCTTTGGTTTTTTTGCCCTTTATCTCCCGTTCGAATAAAATTGTAAATCTAACCCCTTCCCAACCACGAAAGAAGTGGCAAACACTTATAATGTTCCTTTACCGTAGCAGGTGCAACTGCCACCGTCCCATATCACAATAGATGGACCTACTATAGTCTTATACCACGACATATGACACTCTCGCTCCTTTCACGACCGAAGAAGGAAGCTAGATTTACCATTGTCCGAATAAAAACTAAATACAAAGAAAAAAATTGCAAGGGACTAATTACCATTTCATTCAGATAAAAACTAAATATAAAGAAATAAATTGCAAGGGACTAATTTAACGAATCCGTCACTTATCTAGCCCCTTGTACATCATATTTTTTTTGCAAATCTAGCTCTCACGCATGTTTTTGAAAAAATGGCCCTTTCCCCACCGCGGAAGCATAATAGGCGACACCTATCTCCTGCCGTGCCCGATAAGCGCGAAAATAGTCCGGCTTCGCAGTACCGCAGGCAAGCGCGGAAGCACAAGGCCAGGGCAGGTTGGGCAATGTGAGCGCTAGTGTGGGCAGGCGCAAGTGCGGGAGGGCGGTCTAGAGCGAGAGTCCTCGCTGTTGCGCCCGGGTAGCGCTGAAAGCATCCTCCCATGCTCCTCGAATGCAGAAGCGCATTCGTCCGCGCTCTCTCGCGCTATCGCAGGGATAAACAGTTTAATCGCTTTTCAGACGTGACAGAAGACACGTATTACCTGTCACACCTTTCGTAACAGAGATAAAGATAATTTTTACAAATGTATATCAAAAAGACCAGATTTAAAAAAAAAACGGTTTCCAAAGGTTCCAGCCGGAAGACGTCACCGTCACAGCCACACGGCCCTCGTTTTTATTATTCAAACCCCCCCTCTCTCTCTCTCTCTCTCTCCTCCCCCCTCGCTTCTCCTACCCTTCTCCTTCTCCCCCACCGCCACCGTCTCGCCGGCGACCTTCTCGCTGCCGACGCCAACGCCGACGCTAGGCCGGGCTCTCCCGCCTCTCAGCGCCGTCGGCATGGCGTCTCCAACAGTCGCCTCCCAGTCCCCGAGCCGCACCCCCACCGACACCACCGCGCCGTCGCCGGCGTCCCCGCCGCGGCGGCTCGCATCGGCGCCGCCCGCCGTGGACGCTTCCGCGGGGTCGTCCCCGGCGTCCGCCCACTCCGTGGAGCTCTCCGGGTCCGATGCCTCGGTGGGTGGCGCTTGATTGGGGATTGGACTTGTCGAAATCTCACTACTTCCTTGTATTGCTTGGATTATTGACGCGGCGCGGTTTGATCGTGCAGAGCCCGTTGCTTGCGAGCAGGAGCGAGGAGTACAGGCTTCTGTTTCGGCTGCCACCCGACGAGGTAATTCGCGTGGGCGATTCAAGTAGTTGCTGGTTGCTTTCTCTCTTCGATCTAATTGTTGACTTTGGACTGTGATGCGCCGTTCTGGGTGAAATTTGGGTACGCAAGTGGTGGAGGTGGGGCTGAGAGGATTCGATTTTCTGTGGACTTTTGACTACTTGAGCGGTGGTCGTTTTCCCCCTGATAAACCACACCAGGACTAATTCGTCGTTTATGTTAGATTTGGAGTACGGCAACATTGTGTGTGCCAATTTGGTTTCGCGTATAGAATGTGCAGTGGTGTTGATGGTTGAATTATGAATGAATTTTGAGGAAGCTTGCCATAATCGTGTCTGATTTTCTGGTGTATTTGCCTGGATTCGATAGCCAATTGGTAGTTTCATGTGCTCTTTATGGCTTAATTTGGTTGATGATTGATTGAGCAGCAGTTTGATAAGTGGATTTTGAGTGATTCTACTTGTTGGGTAAAACAGATGATCTATCCAGCATGTCCTATCACGATAACATGCCAAGTTCAGATTTTGATTGAAGAGTAATTTCATGAATTATTTATAGGTTGGCCCTGATTTGATATTTTTGGATTACTGTTTCCATTTGAATATAGCATAATTCTGATTTTCAGAAGTATGCTTCTGATGGTATTATTTCATGTTCACAAGTGATCATGCATCATATTATTTGTCATTGAGTTTTGAATGCTAACTAGTTATATGGTACATTGCAGGTTCTTGTGCAAGATTTTAACTGCGCATTCCAAGAAAATATTCTTCTTCAGGTAGTTCTTTTTGACATCATTCTGTGTTATTTCTAGTAACTTTCTAAAACACGTGTTACTTCCACTGTGATTCCATGGGAATATTCATATTCTGTCTGTATTTAGTGCAAATTTGAGGTCTGCCATGAGATCTATCATGCACAGGCTAACAATAAACTATATCTGAATTGAATTCAATCAATATAATATGCATGACATGCATGTGAGCGTCTAACTATGTTGGTCTAGATTTATCTCTGTTTGAATATGCATGTATTAATTTGAGACATGTACACCCACCAAATTCAACTAAAGCTTGTGCCTTTGATATATAAAAACATGCACAGACATACAGAAAGGCTTAACGTGAAATTTAATACATCAAAATTTAATGTTGCATGGGGAATTCCCCTGTTAATATGGCAATTTGTAGTCTTCTCATACAATTAGAGAATTTCCTGAGTATTTTTTATAGTTATTATATAGATCGATTAGTATGTATCTGAAAAGTTGAGAAAAGGCTATACCTTATTGCAACTAAAGGTGCTCATGTCCATTCACTATCCTTGTTGTCTCACATGTGTTCTTTCATTTCTTCATTTGAAACTACTGCATTATTAGACAGTTTAGTTTCACTAATGCTTTTAGCTAGTGCCCTGTTCCTCAAAATCCACTAGGTTGTTTGATAACTGCGAACTGTAGAATTAAATTGTAAGCTTAGTCATATCATTTTGCAGAAAAAATAGCTTAGTTATTCCATTTAGCAGGAAATAAATATAGTTTTCTGATTCTAACAAATATATATTATTATGCAGGGGCATATGTATTTATTTCTACACCATATATGCTTCTACTCTAACATTTTCGGATATGAGACGAAGGTAATAAATGATATAAAGAGTTTATCATCATTTGTACTGTTTTATACTTTTATCTTGCTTAGTTGCACTTCTTCTCGTAGTAGATAACCAATTAATTTATAGACTAAATAAATATTGTCCAAGGCATAAAGGATTTTGGTGATGCCATTGCTTCATTGTTGCTTTGTATCATTTAACACGTTTTATTCCACTAAATTCATGTAAAGAAACATTGGAAGGTTTGCTTGAGAAATCTGTTGGGACCATGTTGTCTAAATTAGTCTTTCGCTCTCTGTGTCTTGAAATTTTGCAGTGCTGCTGGTGTGCCAATATAAACAGCATTTGCACTCTACTCTGCTTTATCTTTCAGTGTTCTGTAATAGGCTAAACGATTAGCATCTGGAAAGTCACATAAGCATAATTATAAACTCTGTTAATCTGTTTGAAGCCTAAACTAATGGTGGTTTCGACTTGTACTTTCCATTTTCTTTGTAGTCATTATAATTAAATGTCTAAATTTTGGCTTCCTGCGAATGAAACAATTTTTGTTAGCTGATTCAGAAAGCTAAAATTGAACTGGAAACTGAAAGGGATGGTTCTCCAACTAAGTTATTATAATGATTGCTCATTATCTTTTGCAATTTACTTACCGATGATCAGTGTATTGAAAAATGGTCTTAGCGGCTGTTTAATCGGCCGTTAGTTCAGTGACGCCACCCAAAACGTCACGACTAGGAGAAACGGAGGTCAGTTAACGGGTTCTAATGTTAATCGCTGATTACAGTGATTAATCACCCGTTTTCCGTTTAATCAGGTGACAAATCCGGTTAATTGCCACGGCCCATTTAGCTAGCCCATTTAGTTCGACTTGGCAATGTCCTTAACATGTGCGCGTAACCTTTGGCATTGCTGCTGGTGCATGGTGTGATAACCAGGTTCTCCAACCAAAAGCGCAGATGTATATTCCTTTTTGGTCGTGTATGCATAGCTGGAGATGGTAACAACTATAAATCCGAAGATACCCCCGCCCTCGTGAATCTACAACATTTGCTACTTCAAAGAGTGTGCAGCCCTCGCCAAAAAAAAACACACATGTATGCATATTTGAATATTAGGAATTTAATTATGTTTCATATAGTGATAATTCATCATAATCTTGTTAATTTTTAAATACAAATGAAGATATTACTAAGAACTCATAAACATACGTTAAATTCCGATTAATTGTCCGCACAACGATTAATCACTTGACGATACCATGTCCATCCGATGAGCGCATACCAACTGCCGATGATAGTTTGTTGCTACATTATAATTATTCACTATCAAATACTCAAATTGATTTCATTACTTCTTGTTCAATTGTTTTGCACTTCTACTGTGGAGTATTATCTTAGTTACATATTAATAGTTTTCGACCAATATATATTGCTCACACTGTTTTTTTTTTACCACCGTGCTCTGACATTGCTTTTCTATTCAGAAAACTATACCTTTGCAGGATGTGACTGATGTTCGCAAAGCAAAAACAGCTGCTATTTTTCCTAATGCCATAGAAATTATTGCTGGTGCCAAAAGGGTGAGGAACCTATCACTGTCTATTTCCAGTGTATGTTAGATCTCAGGCACTCAAGTTGCATTACTTGCAGCACTTTTTTGGATCTTTCTTGTCACGTGATGAAGCCTATCGCATTATAATAGATGGTTGGGAACAGCATAACGGTGATGTTAGATTGCTCCTTGAGTGTCAGGTTAGCAGACTTGTGTGTACGAAATATTTACAATAACTTCAATGTGTTGGGCTGTTGGCATGGTAGCATACCAGTTGCTCTTTTTCTGCACCACAGGATACAAAATCAGCAAGCAGCATTGATGAAAATGGTTATGTTTTGTTGGACGGAGCAAAGGAGTCTAAACAAGATGATGATTCATCACCATTGGACAGGTTTTTGCATCATGAGCAAAAATGGTTCACTCTTGGGTTTAGCACCATCAAATGGACTTTTCTCTTTCATAATTATTTATGAATGTTGATTTGAGTCTATTGGACTGTAGGTCTGCCAATGGTGCAGCTGTCACGAGTGGTAGTGCTGATAGTGGTGATTCAGACATAAGTATTTCCAAAAGGTTTTCAAAAGTGCCAGAGAATGGAGCTGAAGACAACTCTACTGCACTTAACCCATTCAGCCTGGGGCCATTTGATGATGATGCTCTTAATGGTTTGTTTGGATCATCTTTGTCTTTTTTATATCATTAATTCTTTTGTTAGGGTTTTCTTGCATGACTATTTTGCTAATTGGCCTTCACACCTTTTTCCCAGTACCTGAATCTTATACTTTGATCACGGAGTCGAAGTTTCAGGTTTGCCAGGTTTCATTTATCTTATAGTGCTATTAAGTATTAACATAACTATACTCTGCCAACGTCCTAATAACAGGTGCCTGTGGAAGTTCTCTTTAATGTGTTAATCTCTGATGGTGCTTTTGGCTTTTTGGATGATTTCCACAAAAAGTGTGGTGACAAAGGTTAATACCTGTTTATTTTCACCTTTTCAATTAACACCTTTTGATCAATAGTGTATTCTTCTAAGACCTAGATGACCTGCAGAATTCCGTTGTTCCCCATGGTGTTTGGATGATCAAGGAGGACTTGTAAGGGATGTCTCATTTTTGCATCCAATTAAAATTTATCTTGGTATGTCAGAGCTCTCTGCCTACCGACTACTGTTTGACTGAATGTAATAATTGGTGTTGAATGTGTTGTTGTGTTCCATTAATTGTTTTACTTTTCATAATATTGATTCCTCTAAATTGTGTCTAGGTGCAAAATTTGGGACTTGTCAGGAGGTTCAGAAACTTCATGTGTACAAAAATAGGTTAGCCATACACTTCTGCAGGTAGTCAAGCAATGGAGTGTTCTCTAAAAATTATGATAAATATGAAGTCAAAGTTGAGATGCAATATTAGCAGTTATTTAATTTTGTACCTTTTGTCGGTTTGCATGAACTTCTTGCTGGTGGATTCTGGAATGACCAGAATTAGGACTGTCTTTGTAGAAGAATAAAATCGTGTTTGTTCTTACTGATTATTTGGATGTTAGCTCGATTAGGTCATACCTTCATGGCCGTCGATTGCAATATGCATGCCCTTGCTTGGTAACCGGATGTACTCATGCCAGCTTTTGTGTTAATATATATTCATCGTTATTTGCATTTGAAGATAACTATGCTACTTATCATCTATTCATCTTTCCTGTTGAGTTTAGCATATTATTATTTCTTGTAGTATCTGTCTTCTATGGTCTTGCTACATGTGCTAAAAGAGATTTTATATTTTCCCCTGAATAATAATTTATGTTAAAACTACCTGATGTTTCTTTTTATTGTTTACCTGTTCACAGGCATCTTGTGATTCAGACATCCCAGCAAATTGGTGATGCACCATTTGGGGACTATTTCACTGTTGAGGTAAGGAATCTAGTTAACAATGTTGGTTCATCCGGCTTGAAATCACTTTTGCCCAACTAGCTCCGTGCTTTGCTACGGATTAAAAAAATCATTACCCCCGGCACATCTAGTCGGCATTGTCAGGACTGGCCTACCCAACACATGCCCTCGGCTCCACCTCCGCACTTGGTCGCATTGCGCCTCCGTGCTGTCGGCTTCGCCACGAGCCCAGAACTGTTTTGCTATTTTTTATGTTTTTGTTGTTAGAAAATTTTTAGAGAGATAGATTTTGTTTGTTGGTATATTGCCTTTTCTGTTAGAGAATATTTAGGGAGATGGAATTTGTTTGTTGGTATATTGTTTTTTCTGTTTTTGTTGAGATTTTTTAGGAAGGTGGAGTAGGAGAAGCAGATGAACCACCACCAATAGCTTCTTTTAAAGTAGTAAAGATAAACCTCAGCTGGAAATGGAGCAATGTGTATGGTGGCTTTGCTTTGTGGAGGTCATGGAATTGTATGTGGTAATGTAATCCAAGTTGAGCAAGAGCAAAGCAAAAGCTTGCACCTGAATCAAACTAGTTAAAAACCAGAACTAACATTAAGTCAACAGATATGAGAATGACACAGGTCTCAAAATCAGCATTGACATGAAAATGAATGCCAACTTCCTTTTTTTTTTGTCAATGGAATATAGGGGTTTTTGGAACTTCTATGTTGTTTCTATAAACTCTTACTGTTAATAGAAATGATGAATGTTGTGTATGATATATTTTATCTCTGTACTTATAGAAACCTAGATGCGCCTTTGTATAAAAGCTGAAATGATGTTGCTAGCTATATAAGTATTGGTTTGCTTTCTTGGTGCTGCGTGAAATTATTGGTCTAATTTGCACACAGGGTATCTGGGATGTTGAACAAGATGGCCTTGATGGAAACAGTTGCTACCTCAGGGTATATGTTAATGTAGCCTTCTCGAAGAAAACCATATTTAGAGGTATGATACATTTCTTGTTCTGAACGCTCAAGCACTTTTCAAACAGTATGCTTAGGGCCTGTTTGGACTTGCTTAGCTCTTATATACCAGCTGAATCCACTCCTATTAGCTTTAGTTTCTCAGTGAAACTGGTCGTTAACTCCAGGTTAAGCCAACTACTAGCCAGCTGGTTGGCTCTAACTTCAGCTTATGTGCTGATAAGCTTAAGGCCAACCGAGCCCTTATAGTTTATTGCCATAAGCTGTGTATTTTAACAAGTAGGTGTACCTTTCATTCCTTTTTCTGGTGTAGTTTTAGTTCACGAAAGTTGAAGAAACATACTGAGAAGTACTTAGTATAAGCACTCGGAAAATTCCAATAGTTAAATCAGTTCTGTCCATTACTAATAGATGATTGCTAGATTGGAAATGTTAAAACTTTTCTTCTGTTCTCTAAAATTTTTAAATGTAATGGGATACATTGATCCCTTCCTTTAACCATAATTGCCAAACTTAATGTTGTTTTTCAGTTTCAATAAATAAACTGAGGGAGGCCTAGTTGCACCTTTGGTCTATTCTTGAGATGAATTCCTAGACATGTCCAGATCTAGTGGATAATCATATTTTCAGTGGCTGTTAAATCAAGGGACTCATTGCTGTCTAATGGACTTCACACAGATGTTTTAGTTGTGGATCAGATTCAGTACCTAGTTAGATTTTTACTTTTTCATTGTATGGAATTATTTCTAATGTATTCTTGTGCAATTGGTTTATTCCCACCCCCAAGAGATCAATTTATTTATTTATTTAGAACTCGAGAGATTGCTGCTGCTTATTATTTAAATCTCCTAATTACAGGGAAAATAGAGCAATCAACAAAAGATGAATGCCGTGAAGTTTTTGGTCTCTGGATCAAGCTTGTATGTCTTTCCTCATACCAGGACCATATTACTACAAATGCTATTTACATTTCAAATTGTAAATAATCCTTCCCATTGCATGTTTTTAGGGTCATGATCTTTTGAAGCAGGTGAGCAGCTCTCAATCGAAAGGTTTGTACATTGAATTTGCAGTTCACCTCATATCAATCATTTTTTTTACAGACTCGACCTGCTCGATCTAAATTACATCCTTGTTCAATTCAAGTATTTCTAATTCTGAAACAATTAAATGACCATTCCTCCATTCATTCCTACAGGAGCTTCCATCTCAGCTAATGCTGATGTCCAATCAGGGACTACTCCAAATTGTGGAAATCCTTTGGAAAATACGGTCCCAAGCGTGACTTCTGCACCAGATGAACCTGGTCTGAGAAGCCTCATTCCTCCTATCCAAGGTCACCAGCAAAGTATAGTGAGGGATTCTATAACCACCACTTCACAAGAATTGTGGGGTTCACTCACATCATATATTAGGTCGAGTCAATTTGGTCCAGTGTTAGCAGTGACGCTGGTGGCCATCATTATCCTAATGCAGGCAAGTATTCTGTGGATATTTTGGCTGCATGCATTTTACCGCGGCGAATGCTTAATTTTCGGCCAGACTCTTTTGACACTAATTGCATTGCAGGTAACCATCATAGTTCTACTCACTAGATCCCCCAAGGTCTACATGGTTAGTCACGAGGCCTCCTCCGCAAGCAGCTTTGCTTCTTACGGCAAAGAGAGCATAGAGTGGGCACGAAAGCGACTGAGCTTACTAGGCGAGGAGATGCGGATGGCGGAGGCGCGCATGGAGAGGATGCAGCATGAGTTTGCCTGGCTGAGGTCTCACCTGGAGAGGCTGGAGAGGCCGAGGAGCAGAAGCTCATGACCGGCAGATTGAACTACCGTACACAAGCTGAGGCCACGGTGAATATGGACGTGGCTGCAACCAAGAGATGTAATGTAAGTTTTTTGTTTCCCTAATGTATAGGTCGGTTGATTTGATACCAACCCGAGCAACGAGCTGCTCTAGTGGGCCACTTTTTTTTTTTTGGGTTAAGGGGGTATGTTGGGCCTCGTATGCGGGCCTAACCTGACAGGTCGGTAGGGCTAATGGGCTTTGTCGGCCGGGCCAGCCCATTTAGTCGAAAATACATAAGAAAAATCAAAGGTATCAGGAAAAATTTAAGGAAAAAGCCCAGTTAATTTTAACAGGAATTTTGCCATTGTTTGCTGTCTTATTCCCTAAAAAATAATAAACAAATAAAGGACTTCCTCTAGAAAAGCCCTTTTCCCAACATACACATGTTCAAATCAAACTAGAGAAGATCACTATAGTTTTTTTTAATCAGCAATAACTCGCCCAAATTGATAGTAAAACTTGGATTCAGGCAAAACAAGGGAGAAATGCAAATCATACCTACAATCCAGGGGCGTTTCACTCCCTATTCCCTAATACATAGCATGGAGCAAGAACTCGCTCCAAAAAACTTAGTATCGTAATACGGCCTGGCTTTGCAGGATGGAAATCGTAATGGTAGAGAACGCTTTCCACCAGATCATCATAACACAAGCATGTTACCAGATCAGGTCATCATATACCATCATGAACAATGGAACCCATGTAGCTACGGAATACTGTAAACCAGTTGTGTGGCGCCATGGCAAATAATCAGGCACCATCTCAGCTTTAACATCGCAACAGCTGCAAATGTAAGATAGTCGTCCAAGTTACAGAATCAGAAGGTACCGTCTCCAAATCCCGTAGTTACAAGTTCAATGATTCAAGAGCAAAATGCACTAGAAAGAATGGAATAACGATAGCAAGCACGCCTAGGTAAATCATGGATTAAAGGATGGAGCACGATCAAGTTTGCATGCCCACTCGTGGAACAGGGTGCATGATTTTTCTAAGAAGAGCAGCAGCTTGTCTTCTGGTCGACAGGTTGACCGCGGAGCTGCACTGTAGCTGGGCGAGAGTTGCTTGCGGCTGGCTGGCTAGCCATCCTGAAACAAAGATGATTTTCTTCATTATGCTCTTCCTCTAAAGTTAACAGACTAACGCGCTAAAATATACAAACCACTAAGGGCACTAGTTTGGGTTGGGGCGAAAGATCAAATTCGGTGCAAATTGTTGTAGCTACGTTGAATAAGATAAACTACTGATAGTATCAAGCTAAAGAGCGTAGGACCAGTTTCGTTAGGAGACTAGGATCAATAAGCAGTAAATGCAGTGCAAATGGTGGTAGCTAAAGAAGAAGAATAGATTGTAAATCATCTAACTAGAGGAAATTGAGTTGCTGTTTGGGGGCACACCTGTCCTTGATTGAAGCAGCCATGGCCATGAAAGCTTGCTCAACATTGGTGGCATTCTTTGCACTGGTCTCCATGAATGGGATGCCAATCTCATCAGCAAATGCCTATATACATCAACACAAATACAAACAGCGTTAAGAATGCCTTCAGCATATGAAAGATTGGCATTTCTCCACAGAGACAGAGTAACAAAACAGTGTTGTATGAGATTCAATACCTTTGCTGTCTCATATGATACAACTTTGTTGTCAGTGAGGTCACATTTGTTCCCTACAAGAAGTTTGTTCACGTTCTCACTAGCATAGCGATCAATCTCGTTCAACCACTGCTTCACATTGTTGAAGCTATCTTGGTCTGTCACATCATAGACAATCTACAATTCCATTTGTATACTTCCACAATCACGAATGGGACATTTGTGGACATTAGAATAACATGAGCAGAATGAAGTTAAATTTTGCATAAGCAAACTTACAATGATCCCATGGGCCCCTCTATAGTAGCTGCTGGTAATAGTTCTGAAGCGTTCTTGCCCAGCAGTGTCCCACTGAAAAAGAGTAAGGTAGTAAATAGAGGGGTTTAAAATTTTGAAAGGGAAAAGGACAGCATGTATCACTAAATGTAAAGTGGGAGGTGAAAAAAGAGAGTTATTGCCAAGTGGCAACAGCAGGTGCAAGATGAGCTACTGTCCAAGAAATTCAATATGAGCTACCAGCCTATGATGTTCAAAATGAGCTATACCTATTTGACACATCTAAACATCCAGAAATGCATCGCTCCTCATGTGAAAGACAATTAACATAAACATTTAATGGGCTAAAATTATTAAATCGATGGTACTAAAAGAATTGAGAAGGTGAAAAAAAAGGATCTGCACATATTCAGGCAAAGTGGTGTATTCGTTTCCTGTCTATCGACTTCAACTAACGATTACATAAATAGCACATATTATGCTATGCTCTAAAGCTAATTTCATTATAGTCCACCAAAAGGGGCAAATCCACCAAACTCCACAAAACAAAAGGATGTTCAATAAAAAGAACTATGTCTCAATGAAGCTTTTTTTATACTGTCAAGAAAATCTTAATTCAGTGGTACTTGCATACAGCCATACAGGACATAAGAAAGGTCACTAGCCACAACATGCAAATGAAATAAAACACAAGACGAACTAGACTCACAATTTGCAGCTTAATAGTCTTTCCATCTTGCTCCACAGTACGTATTTTCTGTCAAAAAATTTGGAAGGAACTAAGTTCAATGGAGGGAGCCAAAACAGCAAATACCATATCCAGAAAGTAAATGTACTTACAAAATCAACCCCAATAGTACTGATATAACTCTCCAGGTATGAGTCATCCTGCCAACAGAGTCAATACTTAGGAGGCTAACAAACTTGATGAAGAAAGTTCAAAACACTACAAGTAAATTTACTAGTAACTATACTTGTTTGCCACTCAAAGGTGTAGTTAGATATCGAGATCCTCATCATGTTGTTAAAAACAGTAGCTACCAACAACAAACTATTCATGTTGCACAATTTAGGTTTTGATAGCTTGTGAGGAATCATACAGTTTACTGAGCCTAAATGAAAATTGATTGATTCCACGATATCCATTAGACTACTTACATTTTAACTCCAAGAAGATACATGAAAACAGAAGGAAGACCTACTATATAGAAAAAAAAATAATGAAATGAATCATACTTTAGATAAAGATTCTTACCGCAAATCTTAAGAGAAGGCATGACTTGCCAACACCTGAGTCTCCAATAAGCAAAAGCTTGAAAAGATAATCACTGCAATGTCAAATAACAGGATGTTAATCTCCAAATATACTACAGGAAAGAAACAAGCAATGACAAGTTGACAACATCTTCAAGAAACTCATAGCAAATTGAGATATAGTCAATATCTCCAGGCTTAGAAGATTGAACAGCAATGCAAAGATCAATACATTCAAGACAGTTATACCACCATTAGATAGAATTAATATCTTAAGGCTTAGAAGATTATGCAGCAATGCATAGACCGATATTTTGGTGTTCTCTAATAAAAATTTAGTCAAATTGACTCAATTTTGCTAGAATAATAGTTTCCTCCTATCCCAAGTACTATCGCCGAATATAAAGTTGAATAGTTAAAAAAAGTGGCAGTTCCCAATGTCAATGCATAACATTAAGATGTAATATTGAAGTTGAACAACAGTTACAACACTAACCAAAAATACAATTGCATAAACCGAGACTACTTTCAAACCCAAAAATGAAGATCATGAATGTGCAATATACATGTTTTTCTTTTTTTCTCTTTCAATCCAGGACTATCACAGTTCAACCACACTAGCAAACAGGTATTTGATCATGCATGTAAAAGGAGACTGATGCACTGAACCCCATTGGGTTATACTGCCAACATGCAAATTCAAGCCACAGATTCATATGTAGCCTAACAGTTACAAGCAAAGATCCTTGTAATCTACAATACCCCAACCTCCATTTTCTTTGTAAGTGAACCGGCACTCCGCGGCCACATGGAAGCAACCCCTTTTCCTTTTTTCTTCCCAGGGAAGAGAAAGCAATTCCAATTCACATAATTTGTTTATGCAATTTAACAACTGCCATTTCATAGAGACACCGCCAGTGCTATTACGGTATTACCCTAACTCACTAAAATTGACCACTTCAGACCTATCCCTTTTTGTGCAAATTGCAGAAAAAAATGCCTTCTTATTAATTGCCAATTCCTTTACTGCTATTTAGTAATAGAATTCCACAATAAACACATCCCAAAACTTCATCAAGAATACCAAATAAAAATAATTTATCCAAAATTATTCCAAGATCATTCCACCAGCTCATCAATAATACCAAATTAACCCGAGAAATAACGGCCATGAAGGCATCAAAGCTCACCTAATATAAACTCTACAAACATTACAGTCCCTCCTTATGTTTCTTCGACGCAATCTAAGCTAAACACCACAAAAAGATTCCGGGATAAAGAGCCGCAGAAGAACTAGAAACGCTACCACACCGCTCGCTCCCGAGCCAGATCCAGGGATATCTCTACCTCACTTACCCCAGTTCCCAGACCTCCCGCCACCCACAGGCCCAAATCGCACGGGGCGAAACAGAGGCGAGAGGAGACGACTTACTACTCGGGGTTCATGGCGAGATCGGGATCTTCCCGTCGCAGCCAATCTCTCGGCGGTGGGATCTCGCTTCGCTTCGCGGCGGGACCGGACCGGGCTCGAGCTCGACGGGCTGCCCGTGTTCTTGGCGTCTCCTTTTTTCCCCCGTCAAATTTGACGGTTATTAACCCCGACGAATGATTTTTTTTGTTTTTTTAGCCCCCGCTAAGTTCTTTCGAATATAGTATTTCTACATAATTATTTGTAGATTTAGTCTCTACCATTCACCTCTCACGCTCAATAAGCTCAGCAGATCGACTGCCCCGCCAAGATTTCCGCTGAGCTCAAATCCACTAATTAATCACTAATTTAATCATGCTCTTTAGTTATTCACTTAATTAAATCGCTAATTAATCTAATTTATTATTTAATCTATTGATTAATAGCGAATCGCACGTCCTTTCGAGACAACAGGGCTCGGTAGGTGGGGGCAAAGATTCTTGCCAAGCTCCTATGTGACTCGCGTCACCTGTCGCGTTTATCGAACACATCAAAAGTGTTAGCTTCGCAAATTCGAATAAAAGAAGTTAAATTTGTTAAAAACGAATTTTAAGAGTCCGAGAAGCGACGGCTTCGCACGAATGGGAGGCGTAGGGCACTGATGTGTGTGTGGACTGTGGAGCCGTATGGTTTTTTTTGGTCATACGAGTTCACACCGCTGGCTGCAAGACTTTTTGACACCGATTTGAGCGATTGGGAGTGTGGATGGATTCGTCATTGGCTTTCAGCTTTTGTGTCTGTGATGGCAAAGTTGAATGCGGTTAGATGTTTTATATATGGTTTCTTAAGAGAATCTGAGATTGAAACCACGTTTACTTTTACATTGTCTAAATTCAAGATTTGTCGTTCACAAGACGTGGCTGCTCTTTTATCACATGTGTTTCGGACATCTGATAGTCACTTTCGGGCTGTGAGAAGGATTGATACATATAATTGTAGCTCTATATAAGGAATTGTAGAGAGCCGAGCAATGCTTAGTTGGTTGGAGCGTGAGGAGAGCGCTCAGCCCGTCCGCATTCGGCGATGTTCAACACGGGCGTTCGTGAGCCAAAGGTGTGTGCGTGCGTTTGTAGTTCGATTGTTGTACTTTTTTTTAATAAATGCCGGTGCTCTGACCAATTTTTAAAAATATAAGGTATTGTATAATCTTGTTTTTATTCTTAATGGATGAGCAAGAGCGCTCACTTCGTATATAGGCAACTAGATAGAGTTGCGCGCGATGTCGCGCCGCGTGGAATAATCTGGTTCAAATCGGTGTCCGTGTTGAATTTGTAGAAGAGTAATTTTTTTTACAAAATAACAGAACCTAAACGCAATTCCAAATCTTTCGGGTCGAAAGAACCGGCGCACGTGTCACATTTGCGGAACAACGGTTTTTTTTGAAAAATAAACGATAGAAGGACCTGTTCGTGATTTTAGAATCTTCTGGGTCGAAAGAACCATGTCTGAGTCGAATTTGCAGAATTACAGAAAAATAACCTTTGAAGGATTTGTTTGCGATTTCGAAATTTACAGGGTTCTTTTTGCAAAAAAGCGGTGGAGGGACCTTTCCATGATTACGGATTTTTGGAAGGATTTTCTCGTAAAACCGGTGATGTGGACAGCCTCCCTGCGCTCCATTTCTTCCGCGTATAACGGGGTTATTATTATCACTAGGCCCCGAGTCCCAAGCTCCAGGGCGAACTGAAACAGTCAGAATGAATGATATGTCCCAAGCATTCCAGTAATTTTGCCCAAAAATTCTAGTTAGATTCAGAAGTCAGAACTATTAGCTGATCCGACATCTTATAAAAACTTCAAGGTCACATAATATTACTAATGTTTCAACGAAGAAAAGAAACTTAGGATCTCGTACCTAAATTTCTAGAAACTGTAAAATGCAAAAGAAATTGCACTTCTTTTAAGACAGAGAAATTGCACTGATCCGACATTTATAACAAAAACTGGCATGCTTATTTTATTTCAGATCACGTCAGCTGTTTGACAATCACAATACATTAAAACAGGCAGAAATCCAGAAACTCGAGAGCCATACAGGTTCAGGCACATTTAACTGTGATGTATCTATCACACATAATAATTATGATTACGACTCAATACCAGAGCCAGCTGATTACTCTTAAGATAAAACTCAATTTTGAATAAACCAGGCATCAAGAGGTAATTATAGCCTTGAAGTTCAAGACTCATAGATCCAAGGGTGAAGGTTGCTCTTCCACTCCGCTACACCTTCAGGGAACCAAAGAGCGATCTCCTTCTTTGCATTATCCACGGAGTCACTTCCATGAATGACATTCCTACACAAGAAGCAACAACTAGATTACAGGACTCAACAAACAGGAAGCCATGAACCATGGTTCATTGTTCAACAGAGACTACAAAATTAACACCATGTTTTGCATAATATAAAAGAAGCAACCATGCCGTTGATATTGTCATTAAACACAAAGTAATTATCATCTACATACACAAGATAAGATACCTATATACAAAGGATGATATGCTCGAATAATATGCATTAGGCTTGACGGAACATATCATTACTTTGCTCACACTGCATGCTTGATACCTTGTGTTTGACTGGTATTACGAAACCCATATCCCACATTTAATTAGACTAAACCATCAATTTTCATGCGAAAGAGTCATTTGGTTTCAGCAGTATAAATTGGAAAAGCTCAAACTACAATTTCGATAACAAAGGATATCCAGTCATACGAAGAAAAATACCATGAGTTGACCAAAAATTCAATAAATAGTGACCAAGAAAGCTTTGTTCACCTGCCAACTTCCACAGCATAGTCACCACGGATGGTGCCAGGGGCTGCCTCACAAGGCCTGGTGGCTCCAATGATCTTGCGGCCAGTCAAGACAACATCCTTCCCCTCCCACACCATTGCAACAACAGGACCAGAAATGATGTATTCCACCAACCCAGGGAAGAAGGGCTTATCAGAAAGGTCAGCATAGTGCTGCTGTGCAAATGACCTCTCGACATTCATAAACTTCATCCCTGCATTACAACATAGACAATTCATAAACACAGCCATCCCTCAACCAAGTATATTTGTTTCTGGACTATTTATGGATGATTCAACAAGATAAACAGAAAGAAACTTGAACTTAAATAAGTTTCACATGATGTTTTGCTTCCATCTTGAAGAATTCTCATTTAAATGGGTTGTTACAGACTAGCATCTTATCTATCACAACCTAATGCATGGCCAAGAATCCTTTGCTCTGTTCTTTCATTGCACTGTATAACACATACTGCGGTTTTTTCGATTAAAAGACAATAATTTTCCCTTCATACAGAATTGGCAAGAGGTACATTTAATGCATGGTAAAAGCACTAATTGAACTCTACTCCTAGTATGAAGGCTGTTTTGTTTTCAACAACAGGCATGCACAACCAGGGGTGGGGTCAGCTTGGGCTCAGGCCTCGGGCCGGGCTGCTGATGGGCCATCTCCAAGGTAGATCATTGATTCTGGGCTATGATTTGCACAGGCTTTTGACGCAGGCCTCGGGCAAGGCCCAGTGGCCCGAGGCCTGGCTCTGCCCCTGTGCACAGCTAGGAGTCTTTTCTTCAACCAAAGAAAGGAGTCTTTGTTTTTGGAATTAACAGAGTATCCTCTTTTACGATCTTGATTATGGTAATTTCTAATTCATGCATTATTAGACTTTACAACACATCAGCAGATGAACTAAATTTTATAATACTAGGACCATCTGCTGTCCCCAATCAAAAGAAAACAATTATCAGCAAACCAAGAAGATCTTGCTTTCAAATCAAATCAGAACTTCATCTCATTTTCCAGATATCATATCGCTCTGTTCTCACAAAGTACAACCCAACCTAGCTAAATGAACCAATATATCATTAGAAAGTGCTCTCCAAGTCAAACGGGAGCAATTCTTTGTGTAAATAAGATCGAGAAACACAAAAGAGACAGAAAAAAAGGTAGGTCCTACAATCAAATTGAGAAGGGAACAGAACACCCTTACTTACCCTTCAAGTAGAATCCTTTCTTCTCGAACCGACTGATGATGTCTCCAATCTGCCGAAAACAATTCTCCAATAAAAAATCCACGGAACACGGTACCAAAACCCAGGAAAATTACTCGAAATCCTACAGACAACTACCGAGTACGGTATTTAATTGATTCCTAACCAAAAAATCTTCTTTAAAAAACTGGAAGAAATAAATATCAGAATATCAGACTACCAGGCCTCTCTGGACGCCGTCAGGCTTGATCATGATGAACGTCTGTTCCATCTTTCCAAGAACCGATGACGCGAATTGGTAAAGCGCAGGGGAGACTCTGGAAGCACAAACGAAAAAAAAAAAGGAGAACCGGAGGCGATGAGATGAGGAAGGAGTGGGCTGTGAGAGAGACGGGCTTGTTTTATATGCGAATGGAATTGCGTCGTACGCCGGTAGGAATCATTCTCGAAATATTCGCCCAGGAAAAAAACGGAATGATTTGTGTTACTTCTGTTTTTTTCAGACGCTTGCAACATTTTTTTTCTACGTCTGTAATATTTTCTTCCCACGTATGCAACATTTTCCTTCAATAACAGTAGAAATGTTCATGCAGAAAAAAAAAATTACAGACGTTAAAAAAAACTGCACCGACACATCCGAAGAATAACTAGCAATCGGACGCCCGATTGCTAGTTATTCAAAAAAAATAAAACAGTGTTCTTTAAGAGAGGCTTTCGGGCTTCGGTTGGCTTTTTTTCCTTTTGTGGGGGCGATTTTTGGTTTTGTTTGGGCTCTTTGCCTGTGTTTTGCATGAATCAGGGTCTAACCGAGCTGCGGTTTAGAGGACACTCTGGGCTGAAACGGGGAAAAAGCGCGGAGAACGGGACAAGAGTAGCTATTGGGGAAGCTGCGCAGAAGTTAGCATGCATGAGTGGCGCGGTTTGCGTTAAGGAACCTCGCTATCGAATAGTCCGGGGTTCCCGAACAGATCTGAATTGGAGAACAGAAAGAGAGAGAGACACGTGTTTAGGGAGAGCAACAGCGGCAATTCTTTATTGCTAATGATTTCTTGTACATAGGGACCCCTCCTCCTTTTATAAGCGCTCATCTAGGGTTTTGACAAAGGGGCCAACGTGGGCTTTCCATGGGCCACGAGGGTTTCCCAACACTCCCTGGGCCTTTGCCGCGAGATGCATATGCCTCATCAAAACTCGGAAAAACCACATGGGAAAAATACTTGGAGAAAGAGTACATAGCATACGCTTACTATGTTGCACGAATTGTCTCGTTAAAACCTTATGCAAGAAAACTTCATGAAAAACTTGCTAAGGAAAAAGAGTACAATTCTCCCAACTTCAATTGCTAATCTTCGAGATTCATGTTGGGTATTCATAATTCATGCTCGAGATTCATGTGGGAGTTTGTGAAATATCTCCCCCTGAAATCTGCACTTCTCTAAGTCTCATCATCCCAATTCCTTTCACGCACCTTTCAAAGGTAGATCTTTGGGAGTGATTTTGTGAACAAATCTGCAAGATTTTCACATGACTTAGTATGCAATATATTGATCTCGTTCATCTTATGCAATTCATGAGCATAGAAGAACTTGGGGTTGATATGCTTCGTGAGATTGCTCTTCACATAACCCATCGTGCTTGGGCAACACAAGTGCATTATCTTCATAAATTATTGTGGGAGTTTGCTCAATGTTCAAACCACATGACTTACGGATATGGTGAACCATTCTTCTAAGCCATGCACATTCACGAGATGCTTCATACAAGCGATGATTTCGAGTGGTTTGTCGGCGTCGAGGCGAGTCCGCTTAGACGACTTCCAAAAATTGTTGTTCCTCCACATAGGAAAACATAGCGGTTTGGGACTTGCCGGTATGCTGGTCCGATAAATACCCGACATCTGCATAGCCAACCAAATTCAATTCATTGTTTCTTCAAAAAGCAGACCAAGGTCTTTGCTTCCTTGGAGGTAGCGGAAGATGTCCTTGATCCCTTTCCAATGCCTTTTGGTGGGTTACGCCTTTGATCGAGCTAGCAAATTCACAGTGACGCAATGTTCGGCCTGGTGCTATTGCAAGGTACATGAGCGCTCAACTGCACTCGGATATGGGAATTACGCTCCGGGACTTCCTCCCTCTTCTCTAGGTGCAGTATGGGTCTAGGTCCGCTTGGAGTGACCTTGAGCCATTGGAGTCTTCGCAGGATATGCTTTTTCAAATCCAAACCTTTCCAACACTTTACGTGTGTAGGTTGATAGATGTACCAAGATTCCTCCTTGGACATGTTCAAGTGCAAGACTAAACAAAACTTGGTTTTACCTAAATCCTTCATTTCAAACTCGGACTTCAAGTATGAGCATGCTTCTTCAATTTCTTCATCCGTCCCAATGATGTTCAAGTCATCTACATAGATGGAGATTATCTGAGAATCCATTCGGGATCATTGTATAAACACACATGGACAATCTTCATTGTTTGTGTAGCCTTTCTTACAGAGAAAGTCACTCAGCGATTGTACCACATTCTTCTGATCGCCAAACCCATACGGTGATTTCTCCAATTTCACACTGTGCATGTGTTTCTATTTGCTCCGTCTTGGTTCGGGATAGGAATTCCTTCCTGGTACTTTCATATATATCTCGAATCCAAGTTTCCATACAAATATCTTGTGACAACATCCATTAGCTTCATTCTCAACTTCAAGTTGATGCCATTGAGATCAAATATCTAAAGGTAATTCCTCCCATGACCGGAGAATAGGTTTCTTCATAATCAACTCCGGGACGTTGAGTGAAACCTTGAGCTACAAGCCTTGCTTTGTACCTTACAACCGTTGTTTTCATTCCTCTTAGAACAAAAACCCATTTGTGACCTCACGGGGTTTATATGGGGAGGTGTGCGGCATCTGAGCCTAAACACCTCTCTCTTGTTTAGAGAGACTAACTCTGCAGATGATTGCCTTTTCCATTCTTCCCAATCTAGCCTTTTCTTGCACTCTGCGAAGATGCGGGCTCGGGATCATGATCAATGATCGAGGCAATCTTCTTTGCAAAGTATGCATCAACGTTGGTTGTTGCTCTATTCAGGATTCTCCTGTTATTACGAGTTTATGGCCATTTCTTCATGGGGTGCTTCATGCACTTCTACTTGCTCTTCATTGCTTTTCCTATCGCAGAGCAAGTTCCTTTAGGTTTTCATCGCCTATGTGTGCGCACACATTATTTCCGTGGCTTCTGCGGTGGAAGATTCAAGTCCGAATTGCCTTTCTGTTGGCTTCTTTCCAGTGCAGTCTCAACTGCTCCCTTCTTTCCTTGGGGCATTTTCGTGATTGGTTGTGGTAAGTCCTCTCGCCCGATTTTCTCGGGCGTCTCCGGGTACTTTGGGTTTGAGGAGCCAGATTTCCTGCTCTTTTTCTTTGAGGCCTCTGAACAGGTTGAGGGATACCTTCTATTTTATTTAGTATTTCCACCCTCTTTGGTACATTCCTTGCAGGTACATGCGACTTAACCACGCCCTTCAGATCACAAAAATGATCAGGCAGTTCATTTGCTAAATTCTGCAAATAAATTATCTTCTGGACTTCTTGATTTGCTTCATTAGTGCGGGGGTCATGTGCGGGGATCCCAGTGGAATGCCATATGATTTCCCGGCATTTTTCATCCAAAAGTTGATTTCCTCCCTAATGACGGAAGCGATCCTCGTCAAAAATGCAATCGTGAATCGGTGTATGCAAGTCTCGATCATGGGTTCCAAATACCTGATTATGGATGCACTCTCATAACCAACGTATATCCCAGACTTGCGGAGAGGGCCCATTGCAGTCCGCTGAGGGGGTGGTATAGGTACATATACCATACACCCAAATTTTCTAAGATGGGAGATCTTCGGGATGATCCCGTGCACAAGCTGCATAGGAGAATGGATGTTGTAGGCCGACGGTCTGAAATTGATAAGAGCTGCTGCGTGCAGGACTGCGTGTCCCCAACAAGTGTTGGGCAAGTTACAACTCTGCAAAAGCGGTCTGGCAATGAACTTAATCCTCTTTATTAGTGCTTCAGTTAGTCCATTTTGCGTATGGACGTGCGGTACGGAGTGCTCAACTGCTATCCCTGTTGCCGTGCAATAATCATCAAATGCCTTTGAAGTAAATTCTCCGGCATTGTCCATTCTAATGGACTTCACGCGATGATCAGGGAAAGCATTCTTAATTCTTATGATCTGCGAGATCAGCTTTGCAAAAGCATGGTTTCTTGTTGACAACAAGCATACATGCGACCATTTCGAGGAAGCATCGATGATCACCATAAAGTATCGAAACGACCCTGACAGGGGCTGAATCGGACCTCAAATATCCCCCTGGATACGTTCCAGGAATGCAGGGATTTCACTTTGCACTTTCATAACGGAGGGTCTAGTTATTAATTTCCCGGTGGCACATGCAGGGCACATAAAATCTTCATGATTCGGGAAATTTTTAACATTAATGCCATGACCTTGTGAGTTGTTCACTATATTTCTCATCATTCTAAGACCAGGATGGCCTAATCTACCATGCCATAAAAAAATAACTCGAGCTTCTAAAAGCAGTCTTCAAGGAAGTATACACTTCGGGTGCATGAATATTCGTGTAGTACAACCTAGATTCATATGATGGACATTTTTCTAATACCATTTTTTCACATACCGCGTGCTTCACAATGCACAAGTATTCTTTGGCATTCTCTTCATTGGTTTCTACGTGAAAACCATTGGCGCGGAGTCTTTAAAGCTTAAGAGAGTGCGCGTTGATTCAGGGTACAGAAGGGCTTCTTCAATTACCAAAGTTGTACCCATAGGCAATATAATTGTAGCTCTTCCGAGTGATTACATATGAGTCGCTTCTGCGATCGTAGTAATCTTTCGGCGTTCTTCGTGATCATTGGAAATATTTAGACTCTCTTAAGATGGTATTTGTTGTGCCACTATCAACAATGCATATCTCTTCCATTTGGGCGCTACACGATTTGTCTTCTCACCTTTTCAAAACTGATCTCCGGTAGAGCTTCGTGCTGATAACGTGTTAAGGAACCTCGCTATCGAATAGTCCGGGGTTCCCGAACAGATCTGAATTGGAAAACGAAAGAGAGAGACACGTATTTAGGAGAGCAACAATGCAATTCTTTATTGCTAATGATTTCTTGTACATAGGGGGGACCCCCCTCCTCCTTTTATAGCGTTCATCTAGGGTTTCGGCAAAGGGGCCAACGTGGGCTTTCCATGGGCCACGAGGGTTTCCCAACAGTTTGAACTCTAGCCATTGCATGCACACAGGGCCCTTCCTAACAATACGAAGGCCTTAAGAGCAAAACAGAAATGAAGGTCCTGGGTAGATAGTTCTGGACATTTTTATATCTAAAATTTAATGTGTATCGATAATATGTGCGAATACTTTCATAAAATCGATATCCTACTGTAGTACTGTTTGAACAAGGCTATATGTGCTAAACTTCTCTTACAAATTGCAAGCGATATATAACTTAAAGGCCTTGCATGAAACTCGAGAAATTTACATATAGTTATATGAAATGAGTTGTTTTTTTTATGAAATTCATGCATTCTAAATATTCTTTAAAGAGTATGAAACTACATAAAAAACATTTTTATGGGATTTTTCGGTTAGTCAAGACATACAACTAAGCAATCATCAGCCGACACTGAAAGCCCAAAACACCAAACTTTAACCAAAAAATTCTTCATATCCTTCAACTGATAAAGGAACTTTCTGTTAGTCACCAAACACAACCAACCGGTCACCATACGCACTAGAAATCCAAATTAGCAATCTTGAATCAAATGTTTTCTTCGTATTCTTTAACCAAGGAATTCGAATATATAAAGAACCACCAATTATAAAATTCTCTCTCAGTTTAATTAGCAGGTAGTACGATGCAAGCGAATTGTGTCGAGCTAACCATCGATCTTATGATTGATCATTCATTCGTTTAGTCTATTGTGAATGCCAAATGTAGATGTTTCCAAATGGCGAGTTGTCGAGTTGAGCAATTAGACTGGCTTGGACAAGTTCTCAGTATTGTTGCTGGTGGTCTAATTCTTTGTTCTTGTTAGTGGCTACTTGGAAGTTGACGATATAGGTCTATATCCTTATGTACTTCGATTTGTACATCTAACTATGAGTTTACATATGCTATATATGAGGTATATATAAATGGGCTGGAGCCCTGGCTCTTGTGGGCCCTAGGCGAGTGCACTTGTTGCCCATGCCCCTGGGCTAGCCCTACATACACAGCTATGACTACGGTGTCTCGTATATTAAACTTTAGGCCATCTTTGTTTGACCTTTTTCTTCGGTTTAAAAGTCAAAAAGCTAAAGTCTAAGGGTCTATTTGGAGAGCTTTAAGCCAACTTTAGCTTCTGAAAAGCTAGTAAGCCGTCTCAAACAGCTTAGCTTTTAAGAAGCTTTTGATATAAGCTAGAAGTCATATATAACTAGCAAAAGCCAAAAGTTGAAAACTGGGATAGACCTGCTTTTACAGTTTATTGTTGAAGGAAATTGGCTATTTATCAAACGACCTCTTATAAAAAGATACGGCCGCTTTTTAGCTTGAAAGCCAAAAAAACAGTTTTTCAGGAAAACTACAGCTCCTCCAAACAGGCATAAACAAAATGATTGCTTCTTAATTAGGTTTTTCAAAATCCATAGCCTCTATGTAAGCCAAAAGCCACAAAAAAAATGTTTTTCTTGCATATTAAGAGTTGGTGTTAGAACAATAAAGCGAAGTTAGGGTAAAATTCTCACCTCTACCACGCATAGAAATAGACTGTTTTTAAGCTGTTTAAGCCAAAAATCTAGGTTTAAACTATAAGAAAAAAAAGCAAGTAACACCGCAGGCCACCATACTTGCTCATCTGATTAAATAGGTCACTGAACTCGCAACTGTGCATCTAGACCATTAAACTTGTTTATTAGCATGCTAGCTGAGGTACGACCAATAACATGGCACACTTCATACCACTTTGGCATGAGGCACACATCTAGTTACAAAAATCAGTCACTACGGCATGACGCGCACGGTGCGACGATGGTTCCTGAAATTATGGAGAAAAAAGATTTTAGAGATAAAAGGGGACACTCAGCATAGGAGGGGTTAAAGGGAAGATCATCGTAGTAGGAGATTGATCGTAATGGCTAAATTCACTGCGTTTGGTTGCCTGAACGAAGTTGTATGGGATATAGTCATCCAGCATGAATGGGATAGAGCTATCAAGGTGACTGTTTGGTTGAGTAGATAGGGATGAGCCAAATTTTTTTGGTTGGATGGATGAGAATTGATAGGCCGAGCCAATTTTTGTTTGGTTGGATGGATAGACTAGTTGTAATCAAGGTTTCGAATTTTGGTTTGAATTTTTTTGGACAAAATTTGATTGAAATTTGAATTTTTAGACAACAATTGAATTTTCAAACAAAATTTGACCGAAATTTGAATTTAACCGAGTAAACTTCGACGAAATTTGAATTTGACCGAGTACATCTCTTCATACAACAAACTGGATGAGCTCATCCGACCTTTTTTGGGGATGACTTTATCCAGTATCTTGCAGGAATATTCCAAAAAACTGGATGATCATATCTCATCTATGGATAGCCATATCCCATTCACCCTCATCCACCCAACCAAACGTCACCATTGTGCCGCGGGCAATTGATTGTAGGAACCAATTCCTAAAATCAGACTATTTATTTTTTGTTATGTTTTTAGGACCAAAATTCAGAATCAAAAACAAAAAAACAAACGGGTCCTAACCTTGTTGAACCCAATCCAACCGTTCCGTTCCAAATGCAAACCCAATCAAATATCGAGCAAGCAGTTAATTCGACATGCAAACACCACTACGCAGGACGTGAGCTGCAAGCACAAGCAAGCACATGTCTCCTATGTTGTGAAACAGACGACATTTTGCTCAACAACTCCGTCATCTTGCAATTATCTTATGCCATAGCTACAGCTTGGTCAGATATGTAACAAAATATGAAACATCGAGAAATAATTTATTTAGACTGCTCCACTCCTAAATACGTACCGCTCTTATTTATCTTTGTAAGGGACCCTAGAACACCATACCCCGTATCGTATAGAGTTCAAACCCACCCAATCATGAGGATGTCTGTTTGGTTAGGATTTGACGATTTCCAAGTGTACAAGCAAAGACTCAAGCTAACCACAAGTGTGATGCCTAAACTCTATAGTCCAGTTATCGATTCAAGGTTGTAATTCTCCGATGTTGTCAGGCCGTTCTCTGGGGATGGTTGTGTTCTTGATTGCTCCAATGCGTTCGGCGTCTGAAGGTAGGAGTAGGAGGCGTTGCGATTGGGAGGCGGGCTCAGGTTGCTTATCTTGCTTGCCAGGAAGCGCCGGATGAGGCCTCTAAGGAATGGAGCCATGGTGTCCGGCTCATACTCCAGAAAATACATGATTCCTCCCATGCACATGCAGAAAAGAGCCACCTGCCATGTTTGCCAAGTTTCTGTCATTGAATCTGCTGAATATGAAATTTACCTGATATCTGGATCGGTGGATCCAGAATGCTAAAAGAAGTAAAGTAGGCAAACAAAAAAACAAAAACAGAGGGGAAAAATAACTAACACCTACAGACTGTATTTCATAGTATCAGCATCGATGGTTCTCAATCCCAACTTACTGGATTGTAAACACTAAGGCCAGAAAAAATTACCATAGCTAGCCAGCTTTCTAAAAACAAGTCAGCTCACAGTTTGTACTCCACATTATGCAAGAACTGCCAGAGGTAACAATATAGCTGGTTGTAACAAAACCAACTAGCTAGCAAATCCAGAGTTTTCACTCCTTATGCTCAACTCGTACCAACTTTAGGCGTTTCTCACACTTAAATGTGGTACTTCTGAACATCTTTGAAAAAAATTATCAAAACAGACAGTGAGAATTTCAAAACTTTCTTCAGGCACTACCAAAACTGGCTGTGTCATTCAGGTGACAAATGAGTAGCTGGCTGGCAGCACTCCTGGCCATTGTATCACTACTTCCAATCAGCACTTAATTAGTTATTGCCCTTATTGGTTACCATCCAAGAACTATCATATCAGGAACATGAAAAGATCACAGTTCATGGTGCTATCCTTTTAGATATCTAAAACTGTTAGGATGATAGTACTAAGTTCAAACATGATTATGTACTATAAGATCCCTTCCAGCCATCATGGCAAAAGGCAAATTGTGCTACACAATGGAACTTTGGATTCTTGTGAGAAGGACAATGTTAGTTCGCACTGTCTCTTTCACATGACACTAAACTGAACTGAAGTACAGAAATTAGAAGATAAGAATACGAAAAATCTTTTATGTAGCTTCTCTTTTGAAATGAAACAGAAAATGAACAATAAAGAAAATTACCTCAGCATTTTTAATATTTGGGAGTAGGTGGCGGTTGATCAATATATACCATAGAGAATCTCCAGCACGGGGAAGTACATAAAGAGCTAGCTCAGCTCTTCTAACTTTCTTTTCCAAAAGAATCGAAAGACCGGACATTAAACCAGCAAACCAATACACAAGTTTGTGGTCTTTATCTGCAACTTTACGGTGCAAACAGATGACAGCCTACCAATGATGCCAGAAACCTATTAAAATCATGAAACAGTTATGCGTGAAGGAATACACTACTGTTATCGATAATTACCTGGAAGAGAGTGACAAATGCAGACAGAAAGGTGGTAGAGCGAACTGCACCGACAAGAGCACGCCAACAAGTTGCAGCTGGTGATTCCAAGAACTAATATTTGATCATGAAATTTAATGTATTAGATTGACATAGAAGATGGATATGCATGAACAGATAAGTCATACTATAGAATAATAGATAATAAGAGGCTACATTATGCTAAATTTAACAGCAGAATCTTTAAATATATAGAGGAAACAAAGTGGCTGGTAAGTTACCTTTTGAAGACGTAGAACAACAAAGGGGACAAATGTCAATGAGAAGTACAGAGGGAATGTTTTCTTGAATGTTGATGAAGCGACGGTAACATTATGAGCCAAGCACAATGCTCTGTCAGGATGAATCACGGAACATGGAATAATGGATGGACTTTTTGTTAAATTTATCAAATTCGAATTCTTCTTGCTTGCTAAATAGGCTGAGAGGCCAATGAGATCCACAGCACCACCTCTGCAGCAATCTCTGACAGCCTTGTAAACAGGTTCTGCAACTGGTCCTGTCTTTTGGATGAAGTCTTGATACGATTTAGGTAAGCTTTCAGGCCTCATAACAAAAGAATACATGACCTGCAAAGATAACCCAGGTGATTACAAACATTTTTCCCTCCATAACAGAATCACTTCAGATTAAAGCAAGTCAGACAACTTCATTTTGTTACCTGGGCAGACGCGACAGAAAAAAGTAATGCATCTCCATGTCTCCAGTGGCTTCCCCAAAAGTGAAATCTATTCTTAGACTTTGCAGAGTTATATGCACACTGCAAGGATCAAGCAGTAATACATGAGGATAAGGGACCTTATACTCAACTTTGCTACAAAAAAAGGCAAACTGTTCAGTTGTTGCTGACCTGAGCAAGCCTTGCTAGAAGATAAAGAGAAAGGGTGCGCCTCCTACTTGAATCATCTAGTGCTAGTATAGCCAAGCCTGCCACCGAACCTGCTAATATTCTGCTACATCATGCCCTTCAGTTGAGTCATGAATATGATTGAGGAAAATCTTATAAAAGAAATTAGCCTATTTTGAACATATTTAGGGATCCTCCCAGGTCCAAGCACTGGTTAGATGCACACTTACATTGAAAATGTGTCCTAACGAATCGCATAAGATGAATGTAGACAAAGATGCATAAGCATCAAGTTACTTACACGTTGAACGGTGTTTCCTTTTTCCGAAATCTCCTAAGGAAACATCGAAGTGCATGATATGATCCAGTGAATCCACCAAAAAGTAACCCTACCCGGCAAGCTTCCTCCCTTACTATTAGATCTTTCTCCGAAACCAGTTGCTGTAAATTAGAAGATTTGTGTGAGTACTATATAATTTTCTGATATAATTTGTACTTTTCTGTTTCACTCGTTCAGAAAAATAGAGGGGGGAAAAGACAAATTTAAGAAATAATGAATCAGTGAGAAGGGCAGAACAGTAGTAATAGAGCAGTATTTGTTTGGAAGGGAAGTGTGGGCAACCTCAAGACAAGAAACAAACCAATTCAATGCATAGCAGGAAACACTCTGTAAGTACATCAGTTAAAGCAATCCAATTGAGTTCCGGCACATACTGTTCTAGAAAGAAAAATGAGTTCCGGCATCTACTTATTATACGCACTACAAACTCAACAACAGCTGGCTAAAATATTTTACTCCTACACAAATACTAGAACCCGCCAATTAGCACTGATTATTCAAGTAATAAACATAGAGATGGTGATAGCTGCAATATCAGCTGCTGCACACAAATATGAGCCTGGTCTTAGCTACATTCCTTCATTGCACTTCTTGCAATGCATACTTCCATCAACTAAGCACCACACTCCAATTAACAACCAACCCAAAGGCAGTAACTATGCACGGTACAGTCACTATCCCCAGTATCCCAAGTACTTCTTTTGCAGTCTGTTGTTCTGCGTTTATGTCCTCATGGTTGCTGGTGTCCCCAGCTGTGGTTTGTAAGTACTTGTAAAACCTCTTTACTACAAGCTTCCAATAAAAGCTGGGTAAATTCCTTAGTAAAAAAAAAAAGCAGTATCCCAAGTACCCAACCGAATTCTAGCCCAAATTCCACCCAACCCCAATCTTACTATAAGACAATTCACCACCACCAAGGGGGGAAGGGAGAAAATTTTGCAGAGTAGGTAAGATTTGGGGACCTTGAGGTCGAGGAGCGAGGCGTAGGATCTGCGGCGCGCGAGCTTGAAGGCGCGGAGGAGGATGCCGATGCCGACGCGGACGCCGTAGGAGAGCAGGAAGGTCTGGCACAGGTTCCCCGCAGCGTGCGCCGCGCACGACTCCCCCTCGTGCCCGCACCCCCACCCTCCTCCCCTCCCCTCGCCGCCCCCCTCTTCTCCCCCTCCGCCGTGGTGCCGGTGCAGCTCCTCGATGGCCTCGCGCAGCCGCTCCTCCGCCTCCCGAAGCCCCCGCGCCGCCGCCTCGGACACCTGCGGCGCCCCCTGCGGCTTTGCGGTAGGAGACGAGGGCGCGGCGGGTGGAGGGGGAGGAGGGGGGCGCCGGCCGAGGGTGGGCTCCGCGCCGGCGGAGAGGTCGAACGACGGCGTCGAGAGGAAGGGCATGGCCGGCGACGCGACCCGTGGGCCGGGGCCTGGACTTGGATTTCGGGTCGGGCCCGGGTGGGTTACCTTCGCTTCTGGGCTCGTCGCCCTCCGCTGCTCATGCGCCTCGCTCGGGTTGATGGCTAATAAAGGGTAGGGGTAGCGTAGCGGTGGTGGCGTCGCACCGTGTGTTACGGACGGCGCTCGGCACGGGAACGGGGGTGGTGATGGGTCCGGGCCGGGATGGAGAGGTGGACTAGGATTTAGGGCATGTTTATTTTAATTTTGATTATGGATTCTGGTCCTAAAAGTAGAATAAAAAATAAATATTTTGATTTTAGAATTCAATTCTCATAATTCAGTTCACTCATATACATTAAAATCTACAATCTACTTTATATGTGATTTTGGATTCCAGCTTTTAGAGAATCAGCTTCTTTACAACCACAATCTAAAATCAACTTTTAGATAATCCAAAACTAAAACAAACAGACCCTTAAACGTGGTCAAGTGAATCAGTTGGAATTTGATTTATTTTGGATGAACCAAGGTCTCGTGTTTGACGTACCTATATCCTTCGATTTGACGTAGCGTTTAATCTAGTCAAATAAAAACGATGAGAGAGACGAGGACTACACGATGATACATTTTAAAAAAGATTGTTTATACTATTAGCTATGGACCACTTCTTAACCGACATAAACGAATTTTTCCCTTGTTTTTACATGTAGAGCACTGCAGGGAGTATGGATATATCGCATATGAAACAGCTGGAGGAATCTTTATATGTCATCCAAAGTTTTCGTCGCCCCTTATATGCCATTCGGTCTCACCAACATACGGGCATAGATCCACATTGTGAGCGAGATAATGAGGAATTTCACAAATATGAGTAGCGTATAAGAAATTAATCTATGGTTACGAATGCACAGGTTGAACATGTAGTGGTGATATGGTGGAGCGTCGAGAGTGGAGACATAAGATATCATGCTGTTATGTGGCTTGTAAAGCATGTTATACCAGTATAGTTTAGTAATTAACCAAAAAAAACTTTGTTAGAGAAAATAGTGCTACTACCGATTGATCTCATGGGTTTTTTTTCGAATACTTGACTTCCATGCATTTTTATTTTGGATTGCTTTTTCCCATGTGGATTCATCTTTCTTGCTGTCGCAAGATTCAAAATACGTTCCTACTGGAGAAAAAAAATATTGAGTACTAGTTACAGCAGAATGGCAATAAAACTTGCCTGTTGCGTAGCCCAACAGTCTCTGCACGATGGCATAGATAGATTCACACCAACTTGACCCTGGGTGTGTTATTCATACGAATTTCCATTGCGATTTTATGGGATTTAAACCCGTGACCAGTGGCTTTTAAGCATTAAAATGACTGCGCTGGAAAATTATCCCCACACTCTAAAGAAAATAGAAAGGAAAGTCACCAAAATGCATATATTTTATCGTGGTGAGAAAATGTTACATGCAAGTCGTGCTGTTCGCTTGATCAATCTACACCGAAAAGAAATAACGGTCCTTTCGAAGCAGTTTCTGTTTAGCTTCTGCTTAAAACAAAATCGAATTATTTATCGAATGGAACGATTTTGAACAATTTCTCCCATAATTAGAAATTGTTCTTTACATAGAATCAGAATCTAGATGCCAGCTGATTCTCACCGATTCAATCCTTCACCTCCACACACACAGCTAATCAGCCCAATTTTCTCACAATCATAAAATAGTTTCTTCTATAATCGAATCTATATAATTCGAACCTATCTCAACGTCTACTCGATATAATTCGCCCCCCTTCCACCCGTCGAGCCCAGTCCACGCTCCACGCAACACGGCGCTCCACGGACAACTGAGGTGTACGGCAAAAGACCGGTACACACGTCAGTACCTCACGTGCACCACACTGTACACCAGCAAATATAGGTGAGCCTTCGTTGTATGCACGAAACGACCGGTCTGTTTATTTCGTTTGGTTCCGGTGCCTACTTATTTGAATCAGTAGTTCAGGACCACAAAAGAAGACGGGGAATATCAATTAGAAATGTGCTACTCATGAATGAAAATGAATATTTATTTTCAGAAATGCAAAATCACATATACATATAGGTTATTATATTAACCCTCCAAGATATCTCAAAGTTCATGTAAAGAGCTATTGAAATGATTAGAAGATAGGGACCGTGGTTTGAATTTTGAAAGTTTGTATCAATCTTGGAACACATGATGGTGTTGATAATACATGTATCCACATGTACATATGGAAAATAATATTCGTTTGTTATAAGGTACTCCTTCCGTTTCTAAATATATATTATTCTAGTTTTTAAATTTTGTTTGGAATATATATCACTCTACAATTTCGAGATGATTTTTTTACAATTTTTCCTTATATACCTATTTTTAGGGATTTTTAATGCTATGTACTAAAATAAGACACAGTATCTAAAGGTATTATAAAGAAGTGTAATACATTCCTTTTTGTAGACGTGACTTAGGCCCTATTTGTTTCGGTTTTTTCATTGACTTAAAAGCAGAAAAGTTAAAACCGAAACAAACGACCAACTTTTAAGCTAAGCTTAAAAAAGCCAAAAGTCTCTATATAACTATAAGCCAAAAGTCAGGTGACATGTGTTTTTTTGAGATGAAATAACTCTTTACCACTAGAAGTCTTCAAAATTAGCCACCAAATGCCATCATATATAAACTCAAGAATCCTTCTCCCATCTCCTCATTTCTCCTCGCCTTCTCTCGCTCCCCTGTGCGACATGACTTCTCCCTCCGCCGCTCTGGTCTCTGTCGTCCTCGACCCCCTCCCTCCTCTATCGACTCGGATCAAGTTGATAAATAATTATGCTCAGAATGAAGTTTGATCTCAAGATTAATCTATGTTTTTCAATACGACATTCGGTGAAAAAAGTATGAAAAATTTGACATAAGAAAAGTCCTTACAACCTTAAAGGGTATTTTAAACTTTCTAGCAATAAGTTACACCTAGGGTTTATAAAACCGAGTTTCGAAAAATCGTTCGAAATTCGAAAACCGCAAAAACCGCTCGAAAAATCTCTTGAAAACCGTCAGAAACCGAAGGGTTAAAAAAACAAAAAAATTAAAAAAATCGAAAACAGTTCGACAGCCGATTGAATGTTCTTAAAAAACGGTTTTCGAGCGGTTTTTAACACATAATTTTTTAAAAAAATTTCATTTTTTTTAAATATTTAAATTAAAATGGTTTACCGAGCAGTTTTAGATATCAAACCGCAGCGGTACACCCGAAAGCTGCAGTTTTCGTCGATGTTGTGAACCCTAACTACACCATCTAACTCATCAAAAAGCCAGGATACCAAACAACATGTCTTGGTTTAAAAACAGACAACTTAAAAATTCGTTAAGCCAAAAAAACTAGCTTTAAATCAAAAGCCAAAAAAGTCTAAGCCGAAACAAACAGTGTCTTATTAGAAGTGCAAGACCTAGAATTACATCTATTTAGAAAAAGAGAGAGTTCTTTAGCATATATGGTATAACGTTTTCCATATATCCCATGAGGAGCTTTCTAGTATTTTTTTTCCTTTGTGTTGTTTGGAAAAGAATTAATTTAGTTCTTTCTTTCTAACCAGTTTTAGTTTTAGGGATAAGGCGGTAGTTCCATTTCTACCATGGTAACCAGTGTTCAAGGTTCGAACTACATGCAAGTATGAGAACCGAGCTTAGCTCTGTTGGTCGAGTTGTGCCGTCAAGCAAATGGCCCACTCGTGTTTAACTCTGGTTGAACATATGAGCTCACCGGGACATGTACGTGTGTATGTGTTGTGCGTAAGTTATATGCGTCATCTTATATCTCTAAAACAGAACTACATGTAAGTATTATGTTATGTAGGTAACTAAATGCTTAAGTTTAACATAAATATAGCGCGTATGTGCATTTTTCTTCTACATAGTCTAAATATTACTGTGGCAAACCGGCGTACTACTGGGCAGAACACTGCCATTATAAGTCCTATTGTTTTTTCCGATTACAAATAAGATATACACACATCATCATACACGCACATTACATGTGCAGAAATACTAATTCACGGTTAACCTCAACAAACATTTTGTGCGGTCCTGCTCCTGGTGCGGCACGTGTCCATCTTAGAAAGCATATTTGTTGTTTTGACGGAGCAACTCACGGACCGATTCCTCCTGCAGATGTGTAGCGTGCTCACTTTCTTTTTGACGCTAGCCACGTATAGAATTTTTTCGAGTCGAAAATTTCCGGTTTGAAATTTTTTGGTTGAAGATTTCTCGACTTGAAATTTGAATTGAATTTTTTTTCGAACCAAAAGTTTTTTTGAATCGAAACTTTTCGAACCGAAAGCTTTTGAATCAAAAGTTTTCTAAGTTGAAACTTTTTTGCGTTGAAATTTTTCGATTTAAAAATTTCCGAGTTGAAACTTTTTTATTTGAAATTTTTCGAGTTGAAACTTTTCGATTTGAAACTTTCCGAGTTGAAACTTTCTTATTTAAAATTTTTCGATTTAAAACTTTTTCGTGTTGAAACTTTCCGAGTTGAAACCTTTTTATTTTAATTTTTTTATTTAAAACTTTTCGTTTTGAATCTATCCGAGTTGAAACTTCCTGATTTGAAATTCTCGCAATTAAAAGTTTCTCTATTTGATATTTTTTCACAGTTAAACGTGCTCACGACGATATGTGGCAAAGTGATGCGCGCGAGTGCTTTGTGCAGAAAGGGTGGATATGTGTCACACAAGAAGTGTATCCGTGAGGGAGTCATACTGAGATCGACCTCAAAAATAGAGGCACCCTTACATGTGAGTACATTCTCTTAGTATATGTCTAATCAGACGGAGGCTAGGATAAACGTGTAACCTCACAAAATTTTTATTAAAACACATATGCACATAATAAAATGGACATCAGAATAAATCCTACTCTAACTCCCTTCTCCCGGCATTGACTATTAATAAATGCACTTATTCCTATTGTAAATCCGACCCATGTGTCTGGCGGAAGAGTGGAACCATATATGCACGTAATATGGAAGATAGGCCTGATTTGGAAGGGAAAAGAAAAGAGCAAAACATGAGAGTGAGAATTGTTCAGAAAAGAACCAAGAGTTTCTAATACGAGAGCAAAAAAATTGTTGGGAAACCACGTGGCTCAATGAAAAGCCCACGATGGTCCCTTAGCCGAAACCCTAGACGACTAGTATATAAGGAGGAGGGGGTCCCCTCTATGTACAATAAATCAGAAATCAATAAAGAACTCTGCCGTCGCTCCCCATATACCTGTCTCTCTCTCTCTGTTCTTCGCTTTAGATCTGTTCGGGAACACCGGACTATTCGATAGCGAGGTTCCTCAACACGTTATCAGCACGAAGCTCTACCGGAGTTCAGAATTAAAAAAGTGAGAAGAGGTGAGAATCGGTGATTGAATCTAATCGCTGTTGATCCTATGCATGCATCTACCCTACGCATCTGTTTTATGTTTCGTCGCGTGGCAAGAAGCTACAACGACATGCATCTACAGTTTTGCTGTTCATACAAAAGAAGAAGAAAAATCACAGAAGCCTCGGTATACGCGCTTGAAGCACTGTTCATCGTCGGCCGTCACGTGACGCCGCCACGGCTACTGCGCCGTCGCGCCGCTTCGACTCCGCGGCTCGGCCGGCCGGCGTCACCGTTCAGCCGCCGCCGACGTTGTTCGCACGGCGCGGCGGCCGGCGCCGTCGCGCGAAGCGGCCGCACGGCGCCGCCGCCAGAACACGGCCGCCGCCTCCCGCCGCCGTCGTCGTCGCGTGCATTGGCTCGGCCGCCGCGCCTCGATCGCCAAAGACGGTCGCCATCTCCACCAATGGCGCTTCGAAGCGCCTTGTCGACGCCTCAGCCCGTGCGCCGTCGCCTCGGCCAGCCAGCCGACTTCTCGGCTCCACCGACGCGCCCCGCATAAAGAAGCTGACATCGGCGTTGCTGCCGCCTCGGCTTCTGCTATTGCCGTCGCATGTCTTGTTGAAGCGTCCCTTACTCTCGCACCTCGCCACCGCGCCGCGGCGCCGGTCGACCGCCGTGTCCGTCTGCGCGTGACTGAATCGGTGGTGGCGCCGCGCCTCGCCCGGCGAGCTCGCCGGCTCGGCCGCCTCGACCATTGCCCCGCGCGCGCCGCGCCTCGGCCTCCGCCGCGTGAGCATCACCCCACCGGCTCGAAGTCGCCTCCGCCATCGCCCAGCGCCACCAAGCCTCGACCTCCGCCGCGTGGCGTCGCCGCTTGGCCCCCGTGTGCGTGAAGAAGAACTAGCGGCTAGGGTTGGAAACCCTAGCCGCCTTGCTTTATGGGCTGCGTGGGAGGCCCAAGTGGCCGATTCAGCAGAAAAAAGAAAAGAAAGAAAAGGGAAAGAAAACGAAAAAAAGAAAAAAGAAAAAAAATATTGCAGAAATTTTCGAAAAATTGCCAGAAAATCCAGAAGATTTATTTGGCTCTGTTTTTAAATTTTCTAGCTTTATTTCTCTGTTTTATGAATATTCCCTATGAATTTTGAATCTGTTGCTTTATTTAAGATATTGCAATGCATAGCAATTTAATTTTCTGCACTTTATGTTTTGCAACCATTTTCTATCAGATTACACGCAGTAATCTAAATCGAAATTTTGAAATCATGCAGATGTCTGGCATCGTGAATCGTGAGTTTGAAGAACTGACCACGCACGGTCAGAACTACCACACTTGGGCATTGGACGTGAAGATCGTTCTTGGGGGCAAGAAGCTCCGCGCCGCGATTGGTCTAGGGTCCTTGCAGGACGCGAAACCTACTGCCAAGCAGAACGATCAAGCCCTGCATTTTCTCAAGCACCACCTCTCAGCCACTTTGAAGAACGAATACATGGCTGAGGAGAGTGCACATGAGCTTTGGACCGCACTTGAGCGGTTCGAAAGCTCAAGTACACCATCTTGCCCCAAGCACAAAGAAGATTGGGTGCGTCGAGATTTTCTGAGACTTTAAAGCGATGGTAGTACAATTACGCCTTGCATGCAATTTGTACCAATCTCTCCTATGTGGCAAGAAGATCACGGATGAGAAGAAGATTGAAAACTCTCTCACTTTCCACCCAAATGCTATCCAGAGTGCACGCACTATCGTCGGGGCGCATACAAGGAGTATAGCGAATCGATTGATGTAATGCAAGTTCTTGAATCGCAAGACGATGTTCTACGCAAGAACTATATCTCGCACCACCGACGAGGTATTGCACGTAAGTCAATGCCTATAGCTACAAGGTGAAAAGCCCATTAATGTAAAGAAGGGCAAGCGGGGTGGGAAAGAGAGGACTCGGGCCAAAGGAAAGTCCAAAACCCGGTGAAAAGGATGACAAAGAAAAGGAGCACGCCAAGCCGTATGGACGGCAGAACCAAACGTGCTTCAGGTGTGGCACTTGGGGACACCGTCGAAGATATGTCGAGAATCCAAGGAAGTGATCAACGCATATCGGGCTAAGAGGAAGGCAAAAGAAAACGCCATGAGGCGCGCCGCCAATATCGGTGATGATGATGCCATGGATGAAGATACCCCACTTGTCTCATCCTCACATAATAGCACGGACATCGACGCTGCGGCCAATATTATGGCAAATGAAGAAAACTTCATCGATGACATAGAAGCGTAAATTAATGCATATTTTACTGATTACATTTAATGCATTTTTTAGATTATGATTGTTAGCATTTTCTTTGAATAATGAATTGTAAGCTCTAGAAGAGCATACTTCTCCCATGAATAAACATGCAATTTATTCTTTATTCCAAGATTCTTCAAATTTGCAAGCAATATTTGAAATATTTTGCCTATCTCGATTGGAATTATATTTCTTTGATCTAGAAATCGTAGCGCCCAAATGGATGAGATATGCATTGTTGATAGTGGCACAACAAATACCATCTTAAGAGAGTCTAAATATTTCCAGTCGATCACGAAGAACGCTGGAAAGATTACTACGATCGCAGGAAGCGACTCATATGTAATCGGCTCAGGAAGAGCCACTATTATATTGCCTATGGGTACAACTTTGGTAATTGAAGAAGCCCTTTTGTACCCTGAATCAACGTGCACTCTCTTAAGCTTCAAAGACATCCGCACCAATGGTTTTCATGTAGAAACCAACGAAGAAAAAGGCAAAGAATACTTGTGCATTGTGAAGCACGCGGTATGTGGGAAAATGGTATTAGAAAAATGTCCCTCATATGAATCTGGGTTGTACTACACGAATATTCATGCACCCGAAGTGTATACTTCCTTGAAGACTGTTTTTAGAAGCTCTGAGTTATTTTCTTTATGGCATGGTAGATTAGGTCATCCTGGTCTTAGAATGATGAGAAATATAGTGAACAACTCACAAGGTCATGGTATTAATGTTAAAAATTTTCCGAATCATGAAGATTTTGTGTGCCCTGCATGTGCCACCGGGAAATTAATAACTAGACCCTCTGTCATGAAAGTGCAAAGTGAAATCCCTGCATTCCTGGAACGCATCCAGGGGATATTTGCGGCCCGATTCAACCCTTGTCAGGGCCGTTTCGATACTTTATGGTGCTCATCGATGCTTCCTCGAAATGGTCGCATGTATGCTTATTGTCAACAAGAAACCATGCTTTTGCAAAGCTGATCTCGCAGATCATAAGAATTAACAATGCTTTCCTTGATCATCGCGTGAAGTCTATTAGAATGGACAATGCCGGAGAATTTACTTCAAAGGCATTTGATGATTATTGCACGGCAACAGGGATAGCAGTTGAGCACTCCGTACCGCACGTCTATACGCAAAATGGGCTAGCTGAAGCACTAATAAAGAGGATTAATTCATTGCCAGGCCGCTTTTGCAGAGTTGTAACTTGCCCAACACTTGTTGTGGACACACAGCAGCTCTTATCAATTTCAGACAGTCAGCCTACAACATCCATTCTCCTATGCAGCTTGTGCACGGGATCATCCCGAAGATCTCCCATCTCAGGAAATTTGGGTGTATGGTATATGTACCTATACCACCCCCTTAGCGGACTGCAATGGACCCTCTCCGCAAGTCTGGGATATACGTTGGTTATGAGAGTGCATCCATAATCAGGTATTTGGAACCCATGATCGAGACTTGCATCTGACCGATTCATTGATTGCATCTTTGACGAGGACCGTTTTCCGTCATTAGGGGGGAGGAAATCAACCTTTGAATGAAAAATGCCGGGAAATCATATGGCATTCCACTGGGATCCCCGCACATGACCCTCGCACTAATGAAGCAAATCAAGAAGTCCAGAAGATAATTGATTTGCAAAATTTAGCAAATGAACTGCCTGATCATTTTTGTGATCTGAAGGGCGTGGTTAAGTCGTATGTACCTGCAAGGAATGCACCAGAGAGGGTGAAAATACCAAAGAAAATAGAAGGTATCCCTCAGCCTGTTCAGAGGCCTCAAAGAAAAAGGATAGGAAACCTGGCTCCTCAAACCCAAAGTACCCGGAGACGTCTGAAGAAAACTGGGCGAGAGGACTTAACACAACCAATCACGAAAATGCCCCAAGGAAAGAATGGGAGCCAGTTGAGACCTGGCATTGGAAAGAAGCCAACAGGAAAGGCAATTCTAGACTTGAATCTTCCACTGCAGGAAGCCGCCAGAAATAATGTGTGCGCACACATAGGCGATGAAAAGCTAAAGAAACTTGCTCCTGCGATAGGGAATAGCAGCGAAGAGCAAGTAGAAGTGCATGAAGCACCCCATGAAGAAATGGCCATAAACTTTGTAATAACAGGAGAATCCCTGAATAGAGCAACAGCCAATGTTGTTGCATACTTTGCAAAGAAGATTGCCTCGATCATTGATATGATCCCGAGCCGGCATCTCTTTCGGAGTGCAAGAAAAGGCTAGATTGGGAAGAATGGAAAAAGGCAATCACTGCAGAGTTAGTCTCTCTGAACAAGAGAGAGGTGTTTGGACCGTATGCCGCACACCTCCCCATATAAACCCGTAGGTCACAAATGGGTCTTTGTTCTAAAGAGGAATGAAAACAACGGTTGTAAGGTACAAGGCAAGGCTTGTAGCTAAAGGTTTCACTCAACGTCCCGGAGTTGATTATGAAGAAACCTATTCTCCGGTCATAGGAGGAATTACCTTTAGATATTTGATCTCAATGGCGATCAACTTGAAGTTGAGAATGAAGCTAATGGATGTTGTCACAACATATTTGTATGGAAACTTGGATTCGGAGATATACATGAAAGTACCTAAGGAATCCTATCCCAACCAAGACGGAGCAAATAGAAACCTGTACAGTGTGAAATTTGAGAAATCACTGTATAGGCTAAAGCAGTCAGGAAGAATGTGGTACAATCGCTTGAGGGACTTTCTCTGCAAGAAAGGCTACACAAATAGCGAAGATTGTCCATGTGTGTTTATACTGTGATCCCGAATGGATTCTCAGATAATCTCCGTCTATGTAGATGACTTGAACATCATTGGGACGGATGAAGAAATTGAAGAAGCATGCTCATACTTGAAGTCTGAGTTTGAAATGAAGGATTTGGGTAAAACCAAGTTTTGTTTAGGCTTGCAGCTTGAACATGTCCAAGGAGGAATCTTGGTACACCAATCAACCTACACGCAGAAAGTGTTGGAAAGGTTTGGATTTGAAAAAGCATATCCTGCGAAGACTCCAATGGTGGAAGGTCACTCCAAGCGCACCTAGACCCATACTGCACCTAGAGAAGAGGGGAGGAAGTCACGGGCGGAATTCCCATATCCGAGTGCGATTGGAGCGCTCATGTACCTTGCGAATAGCACTAGGCGGACATTGCGTTCAGTAGTAATTTGCTAGCCTGCGGACAAAGAACCCACCAAAAGGCATTGGAAAGGGATCAAGGACATCTTCCGTTACCTCCAAGGAAGCAAAGATCTTGGTTTGTTTTTCAGACGAAACAATGAATTGAATTTGGTTGGCTACGCCGATGCTGGGTATTTATCAGACCCGCATTCTGGCAAGTCCCAAACTGGCTATGTTTTCCTATGTGGAGGAACCGCAATTTCTTGGAAGTCGTCTAAGCAGACCCTTGTCTCGACGTCGACAAACCACTCGGAAATCATTGCTTTGTATGAAGCATCTCGTGAATGTGCATGGCTCAGAAGAATGGTTCAACACATCCAGAAGTCATGTGGCTTGAACATTGAGCAAACTCCCACGATCATATATGAAGATAATGCAGCTTGTGTTGCCCAAGCACAGATGGGTTATGTGAAGAGCAATCTCACGAAGCATATCAACCCCAAGTTCTTCTATGCTCACGAATTGCATAAGATGAACGAGATCAAGATATTGCATACTAAGTCATGTGAAAATCTCGCAGATTTGTTCACTAAATCACTCCCAGCATCTACTTTTGAAAGGTGCGTAAAAGGGATTGGAATGATGAGACTTAGAGAAGTGCAAATTTCAGGGGGAGATATTTCACATACTCCCACATGAATCTCAAACATGAATTATGAATACCCAACATGAATCTCGAAGATTAGCAATTGAAGTTAGGTGAATTGTACTCGTTTTCCTCAGCAAGTTTTTCATGAAAGTTTTCTTGCATAAGGTTTTGACGAGGCAATTCGTGTAACATAGTAAGCGTATGCTATGTACTCTTTCTCCAAGTATTTTTTCCACTGGGTTTTTCTGGAGTTTTAATGAGGCATATGCATCTCGCGGCAAAGGGCCCAAGGGGGAGTGTTGGGAAACCACGTGGCCCAATGAAAAGCCCACGATGGTCCCTTAGCCGAAACCCTAGGCGACTACTATATAAGGAGGAGGGGGTCCCCCTATGTACAAAAAATCAGAAATCAATAAAGAACTCTACCGTCGCTCCCCATATACCTGTGTCTCTCTCTTTGCTCTCCGCTTTAGATCTGTTCGGGAACCCCGGACTATTCGATAGCGAGATTCCTTAACAAAAATATCATATTTGGCCGTCCCATTGAGAACCGAGTCTAGCTCGACCGGTAAGAAACGGACGTGGACTCTCAGCCCACTTAGAATAGAATCTCAGATTCGCCTAGATGCTCATCCCCTTTAAAAACAAAATGCCAGAGCGCTGGCCATATTCAAATAAATAAATAAATAATTGGCCATCCATTTAACTAGCTAGGGTGGGTGACTCAGCTCATAGCAGAGCGTCACAGTAACCTCCATATACTACCTATACTAATTCGGGAGCTTTCCCGACCTCCCGTCCGTTTGAGTCGGGAGGGCACCGGCTCGACTCGATCGAGCCGCGGGAAAAAATGAAGTTTAGATTTTTTTCGGGAAAAAATTACATTTAGATCTTTTTTCGGGAAAAAATTACGGATAGATCTTTTTTTTGGAAAGAGGAAAAAATATTGCGTTCAGGTCCTTTATGCGTTTTTAAGAGTCGCGTTGGGGTCCTTTTCCAGAAAAAGGAAATTACGTTTAGATCCTTTTCGGGATAAAAAATACGATTGGGTCTTTTTTTTAAATAAAAAAGCAAGCTGCGTTTAGTTCCTTCATGCGTTTTAAATCATCCCGTTTAGGTTTTTTTTCGAAAAAAAATCGTTAGGCTCCTTTTGCGGGAAAAAAAGGAAGATGTGTTTATATCTTTTTTTTTCATTTTTTACGTGCGGAGCAGCGGTCGTAGCGTGGCACGCCATGGCGACTCATCTACCGTTTTTTTCGAAAAGGACCTTTCGTTTTAGCGAAATCACAGATCCTTCGTGAGAGGACCCCGAATATCGCACGTTTTCTCGATTTGCTCGCGTGGGGGAGCGACGGTCGCGACGTGACACGCCACGGTCACTTATTTAGTAACTAAACAAAGGTCGCAAGAAAAAAAATGAAGCCACCAACAAAGAAAAAATTGATGATTTATCTCGTTTATCTCATTACAAAACAAATCATCAAGTCCTAACTACTTAACGATGCAAACGATTAAATCTCCCACCAAGAAACTCCAGGTCCACAGTCCACCATGGCCCACGGTGACTGCAAGGCTCTCGGCACCGTCCGATCGAGACGGAGACGGCTCACGTTTGGAATCGTAGACCGTTGTTTTTTGATCAAGGTCCACGCGCAACGTTCTCTTTCCGTGCGCTCAGCGCGCGGCTGCCTGCCTGCCTCCTGCCGCTCTGCTCGCGAGCCGCGACGGGCCTTCCTCACCTTCCTCCCCTCTCCCAATCCCAAAACCTCGGCAAGCGCGTTCCATTTCCACCGCGCCGCGCCAGATGCTCCCCGCAATCTGCCACCACCTCCTCCTCCTCTCCCTCGCGGGCGCGGCGGCCGGCGGCGAGGGGTTCTGCTCGGCGGAGCCGTCGAGCGAGTGCTCCCAGCGACCGCCGCTCTACTGGAATGACATCACCTGCTTCTCTCTCTCTCTCTCTCTCTCTCTCTCTCTCACTCTCTCTCATTAGGTTGGCCCCGGAGGCTATGAGTTTAGATAAGCTTATCACACACCTGCTAAGCATCCTGCAGATTTATTCTAATTTATACCTAGGCTGAAAAGGCAGGTTTGCTTGAGAGCTTCTGTATCATTTACTCATGAAGCTACGCTTGTTTCCATAGAGATGGATGCTCTTATTATTTACTTCCTGCTAATTTTGTTCTTTTGTGGATCTCCAGATTTACCTGGCTTCACACGTACTAGTGTTTACAACAGGGACCATGCTTTAATAACATCAGAAAGCCACGTTTTTAGTCCTTTGCCTGATTGGTATGACTACCTTCCCCCATATACTTTCTATCCTGTTTATACAGCTATATTAATGTAATGCCTTTCATTTAGCGTCTGTTTGGTAGAGCTTTAGATTCTGGCTCCACGTCAGATCTAAATTTTGTAGGCTAAAATAAATAAAATTAAGTTTATATTTTTAGTCTAAAATTAAATAATATGACCTACCTAAACACTCTTAATATACTCACAGATCCAGCTTTACGGATCTGTGGAGCTACAAATACCCAGCTCCACTAGATCTATGAATCTGATGGAGCTGGAACCGTACCAAACAGGGCCTTACTCTCTTTAGGATTAGCACGTTAGGAGCATATTTGATCAGTCCAGCTATTGGGGCATACTTCACAATGTACTTGGCAAACATGCAAGGTATGCTATTTGTCCCACTTACAAAGTACAGCTAGAATCATAATGATTTCATAGATCTTTAATTTTGATAACCTCGTACAACAAAATACTAGGCCCAGTGATATAAACATATTTTCATCCATCTTGGTAATTTAACACCTATTCTTATTTTATGGTTATTCAACAAGTTCTCTTCAAGGTCCAAATCTCTTTTTTTTTTTACTTCTATGAAGGCAGAATATTTTGTTTGCCACGAAAACATTGAACTAGCTAGCACTAATTTTGATATATATTCATCCGGAGCATTGGCAACTTTTGTTCTTGGGCCAATAGTAGCCCTTGAATTAAAAGCTTCTATTCTTTTTGTTTCACATCAGCACATGCCATGTTGAATTCTTATTGAACTAAATTGGTGGTAAAATAGCAATTTCTCAAGTTTTGTGTTGTGGAATTCAGATGGATCAAAATCAGTCCTCCCACCGAAAGATGTTGAAAGGTTTTGTTGAGTTTGAGGGTGATACGAATTCGTTTCCTACTCTATCTCAAATCTACTCATACACGGAGTATGTTATATACCACTATAAATATTTTCCTGTAATCCATAGAAAAAGCAAAAGCTTCATTATAAACATCTTCTCATATAGTGATATAGCCATTGTGCGTCTGTGGTTTTCCCAAAAGGGTTTTTCACGTAAAATCTCTGTCTCCCATTCCTTTGATCCTATATTTTTGCTAACGCGGTTTGTAACAAGTAGTATTAGAGCTTAGAGTTCAAGATCCGAACTGTTGCTCCGGGAGGAGGTGACTCTCGGGGTGGCACATCGCACGGCATGTGTGGCATGATGTAAAAACGGCGGCAGAGTTAGGCAGGACGCGTTGAGCACTTAAGATAGGCAAAGCGCAAGAGTTTTGTTCATCGCGGCGAACGCACCGCTAAGCGGCCGACGCAACAGAAGTAGTATCTCTACCTGGTGTTGGACGACTGGGAGCGGGCTTACAGCGTCCGCAAGGTGGACGTCAACACCTTTGAACTCCCGCCATGGCACCAAGATATTCGCCCTGGAGCTCAACGAAGCTACCCCCATCTTTCTTGTCTTCGACCCCGATACGTCGGGGCTGACCATCTGCCCGTTGCCCTCCTGTCGCAGGGAGTACAGCAGGCCCCTCCTGATCTCCATCGCCGGCAAGCTCTTCTTGTTCATGTACCCCTGCACCGACTATCTTGGCAATCCGCCACCGCACAACAGCAAGGTGCCGTGGTCGTGGACCACCATCAACAAGCTACTGCTATTCAAGGAGGCTAGAATCTGCATGTACAAGAGGGAGGCGCAAAAGTCATTAGTCTTAAATAATCCAACTAGAAAAAGAACCTGTTAGCAGCAAAGCAATCAACAGCCTAGTATTCTAGGTTGCAAAGCAAATTGACTAGCAGGATACATCAAGCAATGAATTTGATTCATTGGCAGGAGAAGAAGAAGAAGCAGGTCGCGCAGCAGGAGGACAGGTGGATGCTCCGGAGCGTGCGTGGCACCGACTCCCGTGGTGCGAGTACAGCAGTGATCGCAAGAAAAGCTCCGACAGCAGTGCAAGCAGGAAAAGCAAAGGTACAAGAGTTCATGAAGCTACGACATGAAGCACTCTATGATTTCAGATGAATCTACCACTTGTTATTTTTGAGAGGAGGTACAAGAGTTGAATGCCACTGCTTTGCAAATTTGATTTGTTATTTACTACTATTATTTACCTAGCTACAGTATCATGTTAAAATTCATCTGGCAGTTAGTTGTAGTCTAATCTTCAAGATTGGATTAAGCTTCATGATATAAATAGATCATCTTTAAGCCAATTAATAATCATCATTTCTGTCGGGGATCGGTCATCCTGACACGTGTCCAGGCCCCCCCAGGGATTTCGGTCGTCCTTCCCTGAGCTCAGAGGACTGTTCCCGAGCTCGGGCGAGGGTGGTCCCGAGCTCAGAAAGACTATTCCCAGGCTCGGGCACGAGCTTCCCCAGACTGCTGCAAAACCTCGACGACCTCATCGACCTCGGCACCCCCGGTCCAGACTTCAATGTAATAGATCTCCTCTCTTATGTATGGATGACCTCTGTACCCTGCGTGGGAACTAGGGTAAACCACTCTCGTCAGTCCCCCTGCGTGGGGACTAGAGGCTATCTGCCCCTGTCAGAATCCCCTGCGTAGGAACTAGGGTCAACCACTCCCCCAACAGCTCACGTCAGTCCCCCTGCGTGGGAACTAGTGTTAACTGCTCCCGTCAACTCACGAACGGCCACCTGACGTCAGCCTCAGGATAAAGGGCACCCAGTATCCAAAGAACCGCAACGGTACCAAGATTGCACAAGGCAACACTTACATACTCCACCGTTCACCGCGCCACCCTCGGCAGCGGGCTCCCCCTGTAGTTCTCTCCCGAGGAGCTTTTAGACATCTTTCGCCACGGCACGACCGAGTAGAGTCACATCCCCGACTAGGGGCTCGAACCAAGATAAACTTTGTGTCCCCTGTTTGCTCGTCCTTCTTCTCGGTCCTGCACGTCTCCTAACCCCTCTTCCCGGACGAACGCGACTCTGGGCCTCCCCCCTTCGTGCGATCCTTCCCCCCTTCTTTTGCGGTCGACGGTCCCGATCGTCGACAATTTCCCTTTTCCGCTCTGTTGTGTATACGATTTGCTTAATTCAGGCACAACAGTTTTTTCAGTTAATGCTTCATTTTTTTCTTTGTTTATTTCTTCTGATTAAAATAAAGAGCAGTGATTAAATGCTTTCCCTCTTAATACTAGTATAGTGCCCGGGCTAATGCTAAGAAGGCAGTACACCCGCTTATCAATTAAATGAGAAGATAAGTATGAATATAACACTTGATAATAAATAATCACAGTGCCCGTATGCGAATACAAAAATGAAGATATAACACTCAATAATATTTTTCGCTAAACGTTTCCCGTATGCTCTTAAGACTTGTTCTTATGTCTTGAGGGATGTTTTCTGCGCTCATTCCACTTGTATTTTAGTATTTCAATTAAGAAACACTTCCTGAGGATAGGTGAACCCTATAAGTACATTGTAGAGCATCATCAGTATAGACCTACTTTACAACCTTATAAAAAGTGATTAATAAAATAAAGAGTACCGACCATGCAGATCCGTGCATTAAACTGTTGACCATTCCAGATGTGCATGAATTTCATGACCAAATAACCTATCAAGTTCCTGCACAACATTTAATTGCTACATGTAAGTACACAAAAATTTAACTATTTACTAATCATGTGTAAATAACTTACCGGTCTATTGTTTTTGGAACAGACTTTGGAACTACAATACGCCAATCATAGATATCGCCGTTACATGAGGATTTACTATCCTCATAGCACGATCGAATATTATACCAATTTTTGTATTCTATCAAGATAGTAATCTGGATGGTTTATCCGTTGGAACCCATCCGGGTAGAGGTGTTAGATCAATAACGGAGATAACCCTATCCTTCATGTCGAACAATAACATGCTGAATCGTCCTCCGTGATGAAAAGGCAGCATAATCTACAAATATAGACATTATATCTTTTGCACACATATATAGTAACATAATAAAGCGTTAAACAATTTATTAAGCAAAGCTTACCATTTGACATTCAGACAATGCAATTCCAGTCTCAGGCCAAGCGTCAAATAATTTTGCAAACTTCTCATCTTCAACCTTGACACGAAACTTATGGTACCGTCGGTAATTACAAAGTGACTGCGATAAATTAAAACATTAAAAAGTAGCTAGTTGATTATTGCATAATGTGTATATATATAACGCAAAAATATCAAAACATACGCAGAACTGTAAATCTAGGTAGTGGCATATGGGATCCCTGAAATACATGGTTTCATCGCTTGCGAGCATGCGCACCCCTGCATTAAAGCAATCAGTTCATGAGCTAGCAACCACTTGAGGCTAAGTTGGACTTAGACAGTTCTGTATGTACCTTTGTCCAGGCATGAAAGAGCCAACGTCGTCGGTCGTCGTCGTCGCCATCGCCAGACGCTCACAGATGTATGTACGCGCCGCCGCCAAGACGTAAAGCCTCGCGGCCTCATTGAACACCGGAGGTATGGCACCTCCGTCTCGGCGTTTGGGCGTTCTTTAGTTAGGAATTCCCGGGACCTACGCAAGGAACACGGGAAAGGAAGGCATGAATTTAGTTTGTGTTTTTTTTGAGGATTTTGTTGCATATGAGATCACGCAAGGAAGAAAGGATGTGAAGATACGAGTGCCTTTTTAAGCGCCTGCAGCAACTTTATCTTGTGATCATATTGTACGTACTACATATTTGGAAGGAGAGCGAATCAAACAAGGAAATAAACAGAGAGGATCCGCATGCAAGGAAACCAGACTTGAATCTTTTACTGTTCTGGCCAAAACTGTACATACTACATATTTGGAAGGAGATTGAATCAAACAAGAAAATAAACAGGGAGGATCCGCATGCAAGGAAACCCGACTTGAATTTTTTACTGTCCTAGCCTCGTGATCGTATTTTATTCCGAATATGACCCTTCTCGAGACTTTTTTACGGATCTAGCCTCATAGAGCCTAATTTCAGCGCACGGAGAGCGCTGATTTTTTTTTCATTTTTATCCACTAACCAAATGACTGTGAGTCTTTGCTTAATTTTTCAATTTTTTCTCGCGGAACACATGGCACGTGAGTACTGCTTAATTTTTATCTTTTTTTCCCTGCAGATCCAGCGGTCGTCGAGTGTAGTTTATTTTTCCATATCTTCCTGCATTATTCAATGGCCGGCACCGCTTGAATTTTTTTCATTTTTCTCCCACGCTTGAATTTTTCAATGCCACCGAGCATTTTTAGTTAAAATTATCAAGCTTGACGGCACCGCTTGATTTTTTTATTTTTCGAATTTTTATCGTATTGACATCATCGTTATAATTTTTTCCGAATCAGACTCTCGCGGCGATGAATTTGCGATTGTAGCCTCGAGCCGAAAAAATTCAGCGGAGCGGTGGTGCGGTATTATTTACGAGCGCTCAAGCTCGAATGTTTTACTATATTAGTATCGTCGTTATAATTTTTTTGAATCAGGCTCTCGGGCGATGAATTTGCGATTGTAGCCTCGAGACAGAAAAAATCAGCGGAGAGGTGCTAGAATTTTTTTTCCGCGGTCGAGAAGCATTATAATTTTTTTCCCACGCCCGAAATTATCCAATAGTAGGCAGAGCTTGGTTTTATTTTTTCGTGCTCGAAATTACCCATCGTCCATTGGATAATTTGGACGTGGAAAAAAATTCCAGCACCTCTCCGTTTAAGTTTTTCAGCTCGAGGCTACAATCGCAAATTCATCGTCGCGAGAGCGTGATTCGAAAAAAATAATACCGCACTGCCCCGTCTCCCGGTTTCCTTTTTTCAGCACGTAATGTATGGTCCTTTCCTTTTTCAGGACGTTTGTTTCCTTTTCCTTGATTCCAGGACATTTGTTTCCTTTTCCTTGAGGATGATTAGACACACTAAACAATGGCCATTGGATGTGGGTGAGTAAAGCTGAGGAAAGATCTGAGAGGTTAATTTTGATGGATGCAAGTTTCTGAGGACGTTTCGTTGGGTGCACGAATGTTGAGCCATCTCTAATGGGATGCACTATTTAGGGTGGACGTAGAAAAGAATGTTTACGTGCATTATAAAGGGGTATAGAAGTTGCACAAATCTTAAAGCAAACGAAGAGGTAAGTAACCACCATCTACCCTTTATTCATGCTTTAATATTTGTGCAACTGTAAAAAAGAAAAGCATGGAAGCACCTCTCTTAAAATAATAACAACTAAGATCTTGTGAAATTTTATTCCTTCAGGTACACAACCATTGGGGATTACCATCCTGATGTTGTTATTCGCTCAACATATAAGCAAACCCTCCTTGAAACCCCAGGAGAGGTACAATTCGGCCTTACTTATTTCTTTGGATCATTGATTGCCTACAATCTTTAGGCACCTAAATAACTTGGATTGCCTACCATTTAGGAAGCCTACTTTTTTTATACCATGCATGTTCAAGAGGTGTGATCTAGTAATCAACAAACTTGTTGTATATTTCAGAATCTGCATTCTTGTCTTGTTTCTGATACTGTTTGCCATATTGTGTAGACTGCTTGCCAACTTAGGGCATATTTGGTAGAGCTCCAGATCCCAGCTTCACCTGAGATCTGAAACTTGTAGGCTAAAATAAAGTGAATTAAGTTTATATATTTGGTCTAAAATTTGAAAAGATGATCCATCTAAACACTTTTAATATACTCACAGATCCAGCTTCACGGATCTGGTGGAGTTATGGTGAAGCTAGAGCCCTACCAAACACACCCTTAGAACATCTATGCATTGTCGCTTTCCTTTTCTGTTAGGACCTCCGGGTCTTCAGTGCTGACATGAATTTCTCGCCTCTTGTTTTTTCACCAGGTATTTCAACTGAGGAAGCTATTACCCACTTCTCTGCCTTAGGACTTTAATATCCATGTAAGTTTTGTTAGCTTGGGCTGATTCATTTGCTGATTGTCTTCCACATCATTCGACCCAACGTTTAGTGCCCATAATATGCAGCCAACCAAGCATTGTATTTACAACTCTTTCTTAGCAACTTTGAGTTATTCATCGAGTTTCACCAATGAACAAAACAAATGTGTCTTCACACTGGAGCATTTGGTGTTGGATAAGTTTTTGTGCTGTGTGAATCACTCCATAATTCAGGCAATAGTAGCAGTCTTGCAAAATATCCAATACGGTCCAGAGGTCCTTACTTATATGTCGTGTTTCTGGGTAAGGGTTCTGCAAGCCCCATACCATAACATATAATCCTAAAGTTGTTCATTCAGATAATATAGTGTCTGTTTCTGAATATTGAATGAAAAATGCCTTTTCTAAAATCCTACTCCCTCACTTGCAGATAATGATCTTTCAGCCAGGCGAATATCTCAATGTGAAGGTCTGTAGAAATTTTTGTGTATCTTGTGATATTTTCAACAATGCCTAGTATCAAGGGACAACCTGCGATCATATTTGAACAGTTGTGTTAAACTGCCCACCAGAAAATATGCAATGTTATGTTTGATGCATACTTCATGGCACTATGCACCCATCATATTCTGAAGCTTCTTTATCTTTTTCCATGTTAATTCTACCAGGAGGTTCATTACAGTCAACATGGGCTGCTGCTTTTAGAGGGACAAGGAGCATATCGACTGGGAGACAGCCGGTAAGGATGAAATCTAAAATGTTTTCATTGTTTAGGTCTTTTTTTTAAAAGTTTTCTTTGTTTTGTGCAACCTTGGAGTAGCAGCCCTGAGTTGCCTTTTGACACGGAAGCTGTTTCATGAAAGAGGTCATATTTTTGTTGTGATATATCTTCTAGAAGATGTGTATAGAGGTTAACTACCAATTTACCTGATTGAACATAATATTTATAAATATATTGGAATGTATAATATGCATAATCTCCCATGTATGACTATTGTTTGTTTTGTGCTTTATGCTTCCATCCATTGTCCTTTACATGCTAGCATATGCTTTACTAACAGCTGCAACTTTTTTTTTCTTTTTCTGAAAGTGCAACTTCAGGTGCTATCTGTTAATGGCATATATTCCATAATGTTTCCTATCCCAATATAGACTGTTTCTATTGATGATACAGGTATTCAGTGCAAGCAGGCGATACCATATGGATGGCACCGTTTGTGCCTCAATGGTTAATGCCTGCCAACTTTTGTGTTTATCATTCATGGACTTGGCTTTTGTAGGCAGCTCACCACTGTTGCCTTGCTGTTCCAGGTATGCTGCCCTTGGTAAAACCAAGACGAGGTATTTGCTGTACAAAGTTGTCAATAGGAATCAATTGATATGAGCAAGGTAATCATGCTTAATTGATGGCAATAACGTAAAATGGAGAGCTGCACCGGCTATGAAGAGTTCCTCTGGACGATGGCCACAGAAAAAACGACGTTCTGATTGATTGCTGACGAACTGTTCGAAGTGAATCATGGTAAGAATGCCAAATGGGTACTTGGGATATTCATGGCTGCCGAGGATAATCTGAACTGTGGAATTTCATGTACTATGTTCTGGACAGCACATGCCTGTACCGTGGCACTTCAGTAAATCCAACACAGGAATTTCGCAGGAAGCAATTTAATTTCTGTCGGAATAGGAAACAATTTAAAACAAAGCGAGGACTGGTTATAAACAAAAAACAGGTACTTGATTCAAAGACGAGAACCTTTTCTTTTAATTTTCTGAAACATCAGATATACGGTAAGGGCAAACAAAAATGTGCCCAAATCAGTAGACGCTCTTTTTCTTTTCTTTTCTTTTCCTTTTAAAGGAATAAGGTACTTATTATATTTCCAGAGGAAAATAGAAAAATGAAAGGCAGCATCATGACTGGCCTACGTACCATTTGAACTCTGAACTACAAAGGCCCATTCTTGGTAAGTTTTAAGGGACAGAAAAGGAAATGCAAGTTGCGGAATAATATCTGTGGTTAGTTTGTGCTTGTCTCTTCCTTTTTTTCACTTTCAAAAACTGTACACCAGATTGCCAATTTTTCCTAGAAGGAAATGAGAGGAAATTTTCATGTACTCCAACCATGCGAAATGCAGATGGAGCCGATTATTTGAATAACTTTGGTTGGCAATCCAAATCAACGTCTCTATCGCTCTTCGATTTTTCGGAGAATTTTCAGCCAGACAATCAGAACAGATTATTTTTTTCCCCAGGATTCCTTAACTGGACCTCTCGCCGGGATTGAAATCGCATTAAATTTGATTTTGATTTTCTCCGTCCACATCATTCGTTCTACGGGAGATGACTAATTATTAGTATTTCTCCACCCGTACAATAAAAACAGCCCAACGATGATTTCCCTCGAATGTTTGCTTGACCAATCCTCATCATTCCACCACTCAGCTAAACAAGATTAATTAATCAATCAATCAATCAATCAATTAAGGAAAGCTGCCCTATACAGGGTTCCAAATCTCTTTTAGATTTCGGAAATCTCGGCTGGACCTGAAATTCCAAATTAGGGTGGGATAATTGTTTTTGAAAAATTAGGGTTTGCTATTACTCGATAGACTTCGCTGAGATTTCGGCTTTTTGGACCGGTTATGATGTTTTTAGACTGGATTTTGTACTAATTTTTTTTGTAGCGAATTATAATGCCTTTTATAAGGAATACATATGAAAATTTTGCAAAAAAAAAACATATACAAATTATGTAACCCTAACCCTAATTTAGATTTTAGCCTAAACCTTTATTTGAATTTCAGCCTAAACCCTAAATCCTAACTTGGATTTCGGCGTTAAATGATGTATTTCGGTCTAAAACCTAAACCCTAACTTGGAAATTTTATATGCAAATACCTAGTATTTTACATTCAAACGGATAGAAAATGTAAATAAATGCTTGCATGATTTTTTCATATTTTTTCCCAATTTTTTCTAGCCTCGAAAGACTATTTCACAGGGGGTTGAAAATCACCGAAATTTTGGTCGAAATTTCAGTTTAGGTTCCTCAAAAAATGCCGGATTTGAAATTTGATTTCTGAATTTCGGCTAAAATTCTAAAATTTCGTTAAAATTTTGGATTTCAACCGCCCAAGATATCTTGGTCCGAAAACAAAATTGGAAACTGTCGGGGTTTCGTGTCACCGGCAAGTAAATTTGTAAGTCTAAAGGGCTGCGCGCTCCCTCTCCTTGAATGGTTAGACCTGAAGGCCCAGGATGTATACTGGTTCGGGCTGAATATCCCTACTCCAGTTCGCGTGGTGTTTATCGTATTGCTTTAGGTGCAGAAGACTGCACAGTGTTTACAAGGGGGAGCTAGGAGCTCGAGCACGAGAACGTGTGCTGTCTGTTCGTAAAGGTTAAGAGAAAGGAAGCCTCAGAGAGACCGTCTAAGAGAGCGTAAGAGAATATCAGCTCCTTCCCCCCTTTTTCTAGAAGACCCCGCCTCCCCTTATATAATCGGAGGGGGCAGGTTACACGGGAAGTTGAGAGAGGGAAGGGTGAAGATCTCTACGCTAGCTCTGACCCTTGGTCTCGGTTGTTGGTCGACCCCCTTTGCTGCCCATATCGGGTTGATGGGCTCATCGAGTAGATCAGTCTGCTGCTTCATTGGGAAACAGCGCACTTGCCTTCTGCGGTCCTGACGGGCACTGACGTCATAGTGTGTGACTCGTGTCAGATCGGGAGGGAGCGATCTCCGTCATGTCGCGGATCGACGATGAAACCGAGTCTTGCCTTTAGTAGCCTTCGTGCTGTCTTGGGAAGGAGCCACTTGCCCTCGCACGATCACTTCGAGTGGTTGGGTCTGCAGACCACGTGGCCGATGGCCGGCGGAGGCCTGACACCTGGACCTTGGCGGTGATCACCTTAGCTGTGTCGGAGCCGGCGGGGAGTCCAACCTATGGCGGGGGTCGGACGCCCCGTTAGGTCGGGGACGACCTTGGAGCAGCTCTTGGGTCGGGGTCGAATATCTTTTGTAGACCGGCGAGGCCTTTGGTCGGAGCCGGGCATGGGACGACCCGTTCGTTACTCCGGGCCATGGGGGTACCCATTGTATGAATACTCGTCAGTAGCCCCCGAACCCTCGAGCGAGTTCATTAGATACGGTTGGGGGTTGAGCTTGGTCGGTAAAACATGGTCGAAGGTGGCGGCCGGATTCGGTCGGCTGGTCCGGCCAACCTAGTTGGTTGGCCTCAGCTCGATGTGCTTCGGGCGCATCCGGCAGCTGCTGAGGGACCTGTCGGGGGTACCTTTGGCCGTCGGAAGCTTTTTAATTGCTTAGTGGTGCATGTCGCGCATGGTTTCGCACGTCTTGACCATTCGTCTTCTCTGCTGCTTCGGGATCCGGCCAAGGGCACTTCGTTTTCCTGCGCTTGGCATTTATGCGGAGTCGTTTGATCTTCCTTCCTTTGGGTATATAAGGGTACCGCCGCTTGCTTGAATGGTTACCCCTACCCTAGAATCTTCTTCTTCAATCCTCTAATGGCTTCTGCGCATCCGCTGGTCTTTGGTTTTGATGACGATGTCAAGGTGGTGGAAGAGGATCCCTTGGCCGAACTCTGGGCTGAGCGTGACCGGGCGATGGCCGATCTCATGGAGGAGGAGGCCGTGGCCCGTGATACCGCCGCTGTCGACGCGCTGCTCGGGGTTGCTCCGAAGCTCTTCGTGGTGAGGAGCGCCCTCTTGGAGGCGATGGTGCGTCTTGTATTGGTAGCCGTCGATGTTTCAAGATCGGCGTAATCCGAAATCCGTGATATAATATTTGGTGCTGAAATAGCTCCATCATATCACGTGACCTTGTATCGTGTAACATTATGTAATGTTGAGCTTGTCGACTTATAATAAAATTTCCCTTTGTTTTGCGATCTGATTCTTCTGTATGTCGACTTCGCTTTTAGATGATTTTTTAGACCACTCGTGCCCCCAAGGGTCAGCAGTCGATGCGTGGTTGTTTTCCTTAAGCACGGACGCTCCAATGCCTTGGTCGACGCGGATGACCGAAAACCTCTCGGGAGATTTCGGTGTCCGAGCGTCCGTTTAATGTAGGGCGTCTGTCCCGCGCCCTCGTCTGGCGAGGGTAGCTGCGAGAGGAGTGGCCGCTGTCTATCCCACGTGTACGCCCCGTCCGCAGGTGTGGGACCTAGAGGGGGTGAGCGAACACGCGTTTACCCGCGTTGGTTTGAACGTCGTGCTCGTGGAGCTAATAACGGGTGATCCGAGTGGGTCCTTGGAGGTCACTCCCAAGGGGGACCCTTCCAAACGAACGATCCCAGCGTAGGGTGTCCGGCCCACTGGTGGGCGGCCCATGAGAAACCTTTCTTTACTCGATCCCGTATCGGACTCTGGGTCGTTCGCCGACCCAGAGCACAGCTGGCTGTCACCCATCGATGGGCTCCGCGGGAGAGTGTGATGTATGGTCTCGAACATGAGTTAAGGCGATTGGGTCATCAGCCAACCCACCTGGAGGCCACCGAGCTCGCTTGCACTCGCCTTTGCTCAACTTTCCACGGGCACCAATCCACTTGGTGGATCGTACCCTTGGGACCCGCAGCTTTTTGCTGGGCCCCGGGCGCGAGCTATCGAGCTCTTTTGCCACTCTGGGGCTGCAGCGGCCTTGTGAGCCTCTCGCACGCGCCTCGGAGCAACCGTCCTGGCCCGAAGGCGGAGACCAAGAGGTCACAGGGGGCGCATCTCGAAGCGGTGTCTTTTCGCCTCCTGCAGTCCTATCAGACTTAAAAGCGTAGAGAGGAAAACGAAAACCGCAGGGTTACCGTTTTGCTCGGTGTAGCAGCCGGAGGGACGGGCGCATGACGATTCGCTCGAGGCGGTGTCTGTTTGTTATTAGTACTGCCGGCCGGGCGCCGCTCGGCCTTTATAAATTCGCACGGGATGCTAGGACGATTGCTCGCCTTGCTTTTCCTCGCTCTCCGTCCTTGCTCGAGAAAAACAGATAATGAAGCGGAGAAGGAAAACACCTTCTCCTCCTCACCTTTTTGTCGCTCTCCTTCGAGAATGTCGTGGCGAAGTGCTCCATCCAACCACACCGCGTGCTCGGCCGTGAAGAAAGGGTTCCTTCCCGCAAGACGCCTCTGTCGGAGGGTGCCAACGGGGCCGCCGTCCTCGCCGGGGACGATGAGATCGCCGTGCCCACTTCGCTTTATGAGCGCTGGTTTGGTCTCCCCTCGCATCCATTCGTCCGGGGCTACTCTCCCACCACAAGGCGGAGGTGCAAAGACCTTAACCCCAATGGCGCCCTCCACCTCGCGATTTTCATGATGTCGTGGCGAGGCATTCCCAGGTATCGAGCCGCGACCGGGTCGCCGGGCGCACCTCTTCCATGCGCGGGTGAGAAAGGATAAACCATCGGACGCTCCGGCGCGCGTGGGCGGCTTGGCACTCCAGATGAGTGTTGGCCGAGGGTCGGACTACATCGACGTGAAGTTGCCATCTTCGAACCGGGGTTGGCACTCCGAGTGGTTCTATGTTCAGAACACTGGAGGGAGCGCCCCGGTCTTCACCGGTCGATTGGTCGAGGCGGGGCCCGAGTGGACCTAGGGCGCCGCCAAGAAAGAGAAGGCCAAGGTGGCCGAGATTGTTGATCGGATCGTGGTCCGTATGAGCGAGGCCTCGATCGGTGTTGTTGTTGCGCGACTTTCATGAAGATGCGCGCTCACCGCCATGGATAGGCAGCCCCATGTTCGATATGGGGACGCCGACCCCATGAGGATGGCGGGGCCAGAACTCTCCGCCTCGGAGGTTGAGGCTCGGGTGTCCGCCGTCATGGGCGGGAGCGCCACCGAAGCGGCGGGCGGGCACCCCGAGCCATTTTCGGCGGCTCATCCCCCGGACCTGGTAATCCGAGCAACTCTCTTCTTGCTTCCTTTCCCTTTTTCTTTTTCTAGCATTTGGTCTTACCGTCGTTTCTGCATTTCTCAGGGGCTTACCGGGATGGTTTCCCGGGTGTTGTTGCCGGGGGAGAAAGCACTGAGGGCGGCGGCCCGCGCGGCCTCCGCTCAGCACGAAACTACACGTAAGAAGCGCAGAGAGGAGAAGCGGAAGAAGAAGAAGAAGAAGAAGAAGAAGGAGCGCGCGGCGAGGGCCGCGCGCTGCGAGGAAGTGTTCGAAGCGACCGTCGTTGAGACGGGTGGCGTAGGATCGACCTCCAGCGATGGCAGCGGGAACAGCGGCGCCGACCCGTACTGCTGGTTCGATGTCGGGCCGTCGAGCGGCGGAGGTCCGACGGAGGGCGACCGCGCGGTCGCCATTGTCGTTGCGCCCCGAGTGGAGGTGTCCCCGGTGGAGGAGTCCCCAGGGAAACGGAGAGCCGACTCGCCCCCGTGAGGGGGGCCGGCTAAGAGAGCCCGGCTGCCGTGCACCCATCGGCGCAGTAAGTGCCTCCTTCCAATTTTGTCGTAGAAAAGTCGTCCGAGCAACCCCGATCTTACATTGCGCAAAGACTACACAGGTGGCCGTGACGGGCGGAGTCGCGGCCGGCTCTGTCCCCGCAGCAGCCGGGGATCGAGAAGCCGCTTGTGAGTCGGCGGCAGGAGGCGGTGGCCGTGGCGATCGGGCGCGCCGGGTCGATAAGGACCGAGGATCCGCAGGCGGTGTTGGAGCTATTGGCAGGTCAGGAGTTGGTCGCAGCAACAGAGACCGAGCCAGGGCATGAGGGAGATCCGCCGACCCTCGATGAATCAGGGCTTCCTTCTGCGGTCGAGGGTGGTCGGGAGGAGCTCCCGCCACCGCCTCCGGGGAGCCCACCGGCATGCGTGGTCTCGCTTCGGGCGACGCTTCGCGCCGCCGCCGTGAGCCGCCGGCGGGGCAACCTGTGTCGGAGCCGATTCCGCTGGAGCCGCGGGGAGGCACCGAGCGCCTCCGCGACTCAAGCCGGCGCCACCCAGCGGTTCGCCACCGCCGCTCGCTGCGTTGATCTGGTCGGAGACGACCAAACCGGCGGATCCGTCCCTCTCCGCTGGACGCACCCACGGTAGTGCAATGAGTGGGAGGTTTTCCAGATCGCGTTAAGCGCGCCGTGATCGAGACGGCGCATCCAAGAGGGTCTCGCTCGACTCGATTGCTCCACGAGTCTTTGACGCGGTCTCGGAGGATCCTTCCGGCAGTGCGGTAGGTCGGCAAAGCCCGCTCGGGATTCGCTGATGGTTTTGTTATAGGCTAAAAGAGGCCGTGCTTTGCGCCGCTTGCGGGTCCGCTCGGGAGAAGTCCCGCCTCGGTCCGCAAGACCGAAGCCGCCACCGGGAAGAGCGCGATCGATCGCGCCGAGCCGCACGATGCTCGGAGGCGTTGGCTCATGAGCGTATATGGCGGAGGAGACCCGCCAAGAGCTGGGTAGGGCCACCCAGGTCCTGGTTGAAGAGCGCCGGGAGAACCAGTCCTTGGCGACGCGGGTGACGGAGCTCGAGTCCCTTTTGGCGACTGCTAGCAGCGCCAAAGATGCCGCCGTCGCTGCCGAAGGGACCGCACGGTCGGAGGTGGCCCGCCTCCAAGGCGAGCGGGATCGGACTCGGGAGGGCACCGAGCAAACGGAATCCGAAAGTGGACGCCGCCGGAGGCGCCGCCAAGACCTAGGCGAGCCGACTCGAGGAGGTCCACAGTCGGTAAGTGTCCTGACTCCTTAGTCGATTTTGCTTTTGTGGCTTGTTGGGCGCGCCTTCTGACGCCGTCCCGATCTGCAGAGCTGCAGATGAACCTTGGCAGCGCCGTGGAGGCGCGGAGAGAGGCGGTGGAGGCCCGCGACGTGGCAATCACGGCGCGAGACGCGGCCTTGGCGGAGCTACTGGTGGCCGAGGGAGAACGGTCCGACCTGATCGCAGAGTTGGGGACCCTTCGCAAGGTCGGCCAGGACATCTGCGACCGAGTGTTGGGAACCGCGTCGGGCCCTAGCTCGCTCGTCGCCACGCTGGCCCGAGTGCCAGAGCACGTCGAGAGCTCGGTGAGCATGGGCGCCGTGCTCGAGGCTTCCTCGGCGCTTGTCCACACCGTCTCCTATTACGATGGCATCGACCTCGCCGTCGTCAGCAGCGGGATCGCGGGGAACCGGACTGACGAGGAGGTCGACAGGTTCGAACTTCAAGTCGAGCCGCATGCCTGGCTGATCGCCGAAAGGATTCCGCCGGGGAGCATCCTCCACGAAAAATAGGGAGGAATTAGATGTTTTTTTCTTTTCATTGTAAAAAAGACCTTAGCATGAAGTAAACTGAAGGTTTGACAAGTTCCAATCCGCCTTTCGCATTTTCCCGTCGTGATAAATCGTTCGACGACCGTAGCCTTAGAAACCTCGGGGGTTGGTCGAGCGTAGGTCAGAGTTTTACCATTTACGAGGAGGCGAAGGGACCGTAACTTTGGTCAGAAGCATTTGCGCGCACTTGCGACGGATAGGAGTGTTCCGGCATCGACCAAGGGCCGCCTGCTCGCACTTCCTTCTCCCGCAAAGAGCCACTCGGTAACCGTAGCCGCTGGGGCGTAGGCCGTAGCACTTGGGTCGAGAGGGTTACCGCCTAGGAGGGGCCCTGTGGTTGGTCGGGTCACCAACCTGTGTAGGTGTGCGAACTGGCTGTGCTCGCGCGGGAACGGAGTGTTCCCGACCATCCGAGGGTTGCTCCGTTCGGGCACTTCTTTCTTCCGCAAAGCGCTACTTCGCAACCATAGCCGCTGGGGCGTAGGCCGCAACACTTGGGTCGAAAGGGTTACCGTCTAGGAGTAGCCCGATGGTTGGTCGGGTCACCGACCTACGTGAGCGCGCCGAGCGATAGCAACCCGTACGAGGGCCTCAACAAGCAGCCCCCGAGCGCCTCGCGGCGTCCAGGCGCTTGGAAGGAGGGTGAAAAAAGACGCGAAGGACAAGAAAGAGTTTTAAGGGTAGAAACGTCTTAACTTTTCAATGTTCCATGCGTTGGAGATGGCGTTGCCATCCATGTCCTTAAGTCGGAAGGTGCCGGGTTGGAGAACCTCCACGACGGTGAAGGGTGTAGGATCAAGGATAACCGACTAGAGGGGGGTGAATAGGAGGTTTCTAAATTTTTCAATACAATTTGGGAAATACAAATGATGCTATCAAATTGAGATACAAAAGTGAAGAACACACTAAAATCTCTAGCAATTGCTTCAGATGGTATGTCAATACAAGTGAAGCAAATATACTTGAGAGCACAAGAGACAATGAAGAATATGGTATTAATGAAATGGATTTTCAACAAACAAAAGTACCAAACATAAATAAATAGGAGACAAGGAATTTAACCCGTGGTCTCGGAGACTTGCCGGTCTCCCCTACTCCACATTGAGGTGACTTAAAGCACGTCAAGCCGGCTCCACTCGCTTGAGCCTTCCTCGATCACTAGGGTAGTTCTTCCCCACTCCGGGTAGGCGAACTCCGGCCTTCACAACTTGCCAGGACTTCTCACAATCTCCGTTGAGAAGCTCACCGCGCACAATCGCCACCAAGCCGTCTAGGAGGCGGCAACCTCCAAGAGTAATAAACCTTGACGCTAGCTTGAGGTCAAATGTCGATATCTAAAGGCTCAAACACTAAATGCAACACCCAAACTTGATTCTCACTCTCACAAATAGAAATTGAATGCACACTAGAGTGAAGAACACTTGCTAGAGCTCAAATATCATCAATGAGGACCAAGAGAGTCTCTAGAATGCAGGTGGGGAGGTATTTATAGCCTCCACCAAACTTTCTAGCCGTTGGAGCTCGAATCTGCAGAAAATCTATTTTTTCGGTGCTACCGCCCATGTAGGACCGGTAGCACCGGGCTCCACTTCAACGGCTACAACAGTGCATTTAATGCACTTGCCGGAGACCGTTACATGGGTCCGGTGCTACCGTCCAACCTCCATTTCTTTTTCTTTGTTCAAAAACACACTTCTCTGGAAATATAGCACGGGTCGAGGTCCGTGCTACCAAGGTCCGTGTGCACCGCCACCAAGCGCTTGTAGCACCGGATATCAAAAGCTTAAGAAAAGTGCTTCTCGAATTTTTACACGGGTTAAGGTCCGGTGCTATCAAGGTCCGTAGCACCGCCATCTTGGGCGATAGCACCGCATTAATCACCCATAAACACACCATCCGTGATTTTCACACCGGTCAAGTCCGGTGTTACTGTGATCCCTGTAGCACCGGCCGCTATGGGCGGTAGCACCGCTACAAATCGCCCAAAACCTCTTCTCTCGAATTTTCACACCTACCGTTGAGCCGATGCTACCACTCATCCGTAGAGCACCACGCCATATAGGCTGTGAGCACCGATTTCAGAGATTTGAATTATCTCAAGGTTTTTCAAAGATGAAACTTGTCTAATATTGGGCAACTAATTTGAATATGCATATTGAGCCTTCAAACCCTTAAATGACATTAAGATAAGCGTCAAGATTCCTCTTAATAGTACGGCCCTAAGTTCTAGTAAACCGATCTTTCTTCCAAACTCCAAGATCGTCAAAGGACTAGAAAAGAGCCTTATAAATATACCTTTATATGATCTTGACATATTGCTTGATTGGCTTGAACCTTCCTTGGTATTTCCATGATCATTAATCTTAGAATCGACCTACTTTCAATATTCTCAACAAAAGCATTAGATCATATAGCAAAGTTGTCATTAATTATCAAAACCAAAACATATCGGGTGCCTAGATGCTTTCAAAGGGGCCTTCCCAGGGCGGTGAGAGCTTGTGCTTGCCTTTGCTGGACTGAGTCCTGCGCAGGACCAGGTCGCCAACGTTGAAGGACCGGCTTCAGACTTGACGACTGTGGTAGAGTCGCAGCGCCTGCTGGTACTTGGCCGATCGCAGAAGGGCCACGTCACGCGCCTCGTCGAGCTGGTTGATGGCGTCTTGTTGCGAGACGAGCCCCCGAGCCTCGTCGAAGGCTTGTAGTCTTGGGGCGCCGTATTCCAGGTCGGTTGGCAAGACGGCTTCAGCACCGAACACCATGAAGAACGGTGTAAACCCGGTCGCCCGGGTTGGTGCGGTTCGCAGGCTCCAGAGGACGGAAGGTAGCTCGGCCACCCATCGTCCCGCGAATCTGTTCAGCCGAGTGAAGATTCGGGGCTTCAGCCCTTGAAGAATCATGTCGTTTGCTCGCTCGGCCTGGCCGTTGGTCCGCGGATGGGCGACGGCCGCCCAATCGACGCGGATGTTGAAGTCGTCGCAGAACTCGAGGAAATGCCTGCGCCACTTCGACGACGAAAAGCGCAGGATCATAGAGGAGGAGATCGCCAAACTTTTGGCCGCAGGGTTTGTAAGAGAGGTGCGCCACCCCGAGTGGCTAGCCAACCCTGTCCTTGTAAAAAAGAAAATCGGGCAATGGAGAATGTGCATTGACTACACGAGCCTGAACAAGGCGTGTCCCAAGGATCCGCTCTCTCGCCCAGATCGACCAAGTCGTTGACTCCACCGCAGGTGCGAAACCACGCCCTTTCTCGGATGCCTATTCAGGCTATCACCAGATAACGATGAAGGAGTCCGATCAGCCCGCAACTTCTTTTATCACCCCTTTCGGCTCCTTTTGCTACGTAACGATGCCATTCGGTCTGAAAAACGCGGGCGCTACATACCAGCGATGTATGCAAACGTGCTTCAACGACCAGATAGGGCGTAGCGTCGAAGCATACGTCGACGACAACGTCGTCAAAACCAGGAAGGCCGGTGATCTCGTCTCCGACCTAGAAGAGACCTTTGCGAACCTTCGACGATTCTGTATAAGGCTCAACCCCGAGAAATGTGTTTTCGGGGTCCCTAAAGGAAAGCTGCTCGGCTTCATCGTCTCCGAGCGCGGCATCGAAGCCAACCAAGAAAAAATCTCGACGATTATGAGGATGGGCCCGATCGGCGACCTGAAGGGAGTCGAAAAGCTGACAGGATGCCTTGCAACCCTAAGCCGTTTCGTGTCTCGCCTTGGCGAGCGCGGAATGCCGCTTTACAAGCTGCTCAAGAAGTCCGATCACTTCAGTTGGACCCACGAGGCTCATGAAGCCCTCACCGACCAAGGTTTTCCGACCTCCCGGCCCCGGTCGCCCAAGACTGGGGAATCGTTGTCGCTTACATCGCCGCTACGACCCAGGTTGTCAGCGCGGCTCTCGTTGTAGAACGAGCAGAAGAAGGCCATGTGCACAAGGTACAACGGCCGGTCTACTTCATCAGTGAGGTGCTCTCCGAGTCAAAATCTCGGTACCCGCAAGTGCAAAAACTGATCTATGCGGTGCTCATCACGAAGAGGAAGCTAGTCCATTACTTCGATCGGCACCCAATTTTCGTGGTGACCTCGTCGCCACTCGACGAAATCGTCCACAATCGCGACGTCTCAGGGAGGATAGCCAAGTGGGCACTCGAGCTCAACAGCCATAACATATTGTACGTTCCTCGAACGATGATCAAATCGCAGGCCCTGACCGACTTCGTCGCCGAGTGGACCGAAGCCTAGGCGCCACCGGCGCTCGAAGACCCCGAGTACTGGACAATGTACTTCGATGGGTCCTACACTAAGAACTGCGCGGGTGCAGGAGTCGTTATCGTCTCCCCGCTCGGGAACAAGCTCCAGTACGCCATTCGGCTGCTCTTCGATGCGACCAGCAACCTCGCCAAGTACGAGGCTCTCGCAAACGGTCTCCGGATCGCTGCCGACCTCGGCGCTCACCGACTATACGTCCACGGAGACTCCAAGCTCGTCGTCGACCAAGTCATGAAGGCCGCGGAGCCCCGAGACACACGCATGGCTGCGTACTGCCGGGAAGTGCGCAAGCTCGAAGAAAGGTTCAAAGGTTTCGAGCTTCACCATTGCTACAGACGCTACAACGGGGAGGCTGATTACCTAGCCAATCTCACCTCCAGTAGAGGACCAGTCCCGCCTGGGATCTTTATCAGTGATCTTCGAAAGTCCTCCGTCCCGCTGGACTCGGCGACCGAGCAGCCGTCCGACTTGTCCGACGCGATCACTCAGACCGTCGACCGGTCAGGTGAGGGGTCGCCTGGGCCGGGCCGTGATACGCTGACGGCCGACTCCGACTGGAGGAAGCCCTTCATCGACTGCCTGACCGATGGATCGCTCCCCACCGATCCGACCGAAGCACGACGCCTCGCCCGTCGGGTGAAATCTTTCGTCCTGGTCGGAGAAAACCTCTACAAAAGGAGTCCCTTTGGGGTCCTCCAAAAATGCATCCTGGCCGATCAAGGGGGGCGGCTGCTGCTCGACATCCATGGTGGCGTCTGTGGTCACCACGCCGCACCTCGAAGCCTCGTGGGAAAAGCCTTTCGACAGGGCTTCTACTGGCCGACCGCCGTGGTCGACGCCGAGCAAATCGTTCGCACCTGCGAGGGATGCCAATTCTTCGCCCGGCAAACGCATCTTCCGGCGCAGGCCTTACAGACGATCCCCGTCACATGGCCATTCGCGGTCTGGGGACTCGATCTGGTCGGACCCTTCAAAAAGGCGCCCGGGGGCTTTATCCACCTCTTTGTCGCGGTGGATAAATTCATCAAATGGATAGAAGCCAAGCCGGTCGCCAGCATCACATCGGTGCAGGCGGTTAACTTCATCCGCGACATCGTCTTCCGCTTTGGAGTCCCGAATTCCATCATCACCGATAACGGCACGCAGAACTCGAGGAACTCTGGAGGTTGGCGAGATTGGCGGAGGCGATGACTGCCAACTCCAGCTCGCAACTGGTTCGATCGCAGTTGTAGGCAAGCTGGAAAGAGGAGTCCACAGTGATTACTCCTTGTGGCCCAGGCATCTTCAGCTTGAGGTAGGTGTAGCTGGGGACCGCCATGAACATGGCGTAGCATGGCCTCCCCAGGATGGCGTGGTAGGAGCCAGGAAAATCCGGAACCTCAAACGTGAGGGTTTCGGTGCGGAAGTTTTCCGGTCCTCCAAAGGTTACGGGCAGGTCGACCTGCCCGAGCGGGTGAGCCTGGTGGCCCGGGATGACGCCATGGAAGGGCGCCTTGCTCGGCCGGAGACTCGAGCGGGGGATTGCCATGGCGTCGAGCGTCTCAACATAAAGGATGTTGAGACCGCTGCCACCGTCCATGAGCACCTTCGTAAGGCGCTTCTTCCCCACGATGGGGTCGACCACCAGCGGGTATCTCCCTACCGCAGGATGTGGTCGGGTGGTCGGTCCGGCCAAAGGTGATCGGGACTCACCACCGGAGGTAGTGGGGACTACCGAGTCGCGGTGGACCTCGCGGAGGCGAGCTTGAGTCGGCGCTTGTCGGCAGAGCGGTGCCCGCCGAAGATCATGAGGCAACCGTCGGGTTCGTGGAACTCGCCGTCGCCCTTTTTTTCTCAAGACACGGTGCCGAGTCACGCTTTTTTCCCTTCCTTCGACGGCGTGGGGTGAGGGAGGAAGTGCTTCAGACTTGGCAATCCGGTACTTGTGCACGATGGGAACCCGTGGTTCTGACACGGACTTCCATCGGGCCAAATGATCGGCACGACGACCGCCGCGCGCTGTTGCTTAAGCGGGTGGTCGACAACCGCGACCAGTGGCCCTCTCGGACTGTTTCCCTCGCCGCCTGTTTGTCGGAGCGGTCGGAGGAGGCTACCGAGCGCCTGGCTCTCGTTTGGCCTTCCCTTTCTCGAAGATGGCTCCTACAGCCTCCTCGCCGGAGGCGTGGTTGGTGGCGATGTCAAGAAGCTCCTTCGTGGTTCTAGGTTTGACACAACCCAGCTTGTGCACCAGGGCCTTGCAATAGGTGCCGTAGATGAACGCCCTGACGACGTCGGCGTCGGAGATGTCGGGGAGTTCATTATATTGACGGGAGAAACACCGGATGTAATCCCAGAGGGTTTCTCCCGATCGCCGCTTGCGACTTTTCAGTCCCAGAGTTCCTGTGGCGCTTGTAGGTGCCCTGGAAGTTGCCGACGAAGAGATTCTTCAGGTCTCCCCAGTTCCTGATGGTTTTCGCGGGCAAGTACTCGAGCCAGGCTCGAGCCGAGTTCGCAAGGTAGATGTGGAGGTACTAGATGATAAAGAGATCATCCGTGGCTCCTCCCGCCTGGCATGCGAGCCGGTAGTCCTCCAGCCAGATGCCGGGGTTCGTGGCCCAGTGTATTTGGCTATGTTGGTTGGTGCCCGGAACCTGGCAGGGAAATCCGCATGGCGTATCCCCGAACAAAAAGCCCGCGGTCCTGGACCGTCGGGGCTCGGGCTGTGGTCGTGGCGGCGCCCGCTGTCTACGACCCGTGACCGGGCCGCTTTGTCTGTCGCCTTTCTCCGTGCCTCGAGGGTGGCGCGGACGTCGTAGTCGTTGCCGAGGCGGTGGCGCACTGGGGTGCGCGAGGCCTGGGGCTGTTCGCATTGTGCCGCCGTCTTGGCCGGCCCACCGGCCATTCGGTGGCGCGTGCGCGGCTCGGGTAGCTAGAGGAGGCGCCCGAGTGGTGGGGCCGGATCTCGCATGTGCCGTGACGCAGAAGACGCTCCACCACCGGAGGTTCTGGTAGGTTGTCTTGGCTTCTGGGTCATCTGGCTCGGGCATGCCGCGAGCGAAGATTGCGGCGGCCGCCACGCTTTGGCCGACGTGGGGAAGAACGGGCCGGCCGCTTGATCCCTTCTCCGGTCGTTGGTGTACTTGCCGCGCGTGGCGCGCCAGCGCGCGCGATTAGGGCTCGGCCGGTTTTGCTCCAGGTCGGCCCTTCGAGTTTCCAGCTCCTTGCGTTGTTGTTGGAGCTCGGCGCGGCGAGCTTAGGTGCGCTCGGCGCACTCACGCTGATATTCTTCTTCCTGCGCACTAGTGCGCTGGATGAAGACTCCCGCAACTGCAGGGGTCGCGATCAGGTCGACCACACCCGCCATGTTGCACTCGCGAGAGTGCGGTCTGTCGGCGGGGTGTTCCGCGTCGGATCTGGAATCGTGGCTGGAGAATTCCTCCAGGAGGTTGTGGACGGAGGCTGGCGTGTAGCCGTTCATCGCCACGAACCGTGAATCTACGGGGGGCGATGTCGTCGCCCTCCCACATCCACGGGTACCGCTACTAGAGATGGCGCGGTGCTTGGTGGGCTCCGGCTTTGAGGTCCCCACGGGGGCCTCGAGCCGGAGCTTGCCGAGGTCGCCGGAAACGGATTTCGGGCTCCCATCGGGTGCCCGGTCTCGAGAGGTGACGGGGATGAGCATGAGCTCTCCCGCCGGAGTGGCGACGAAGCCATGGGAGCCGAAACGGATTCGGCTCCTTGACGTAGACGCGTCGTCGTGGGTGAAGAATGCCATCAAGAAAGCGGACGGGAATCCTGAGATGTCGATGAAGACGCGCGAAGGCCCCTACCTAGCGCGCCAACTGTCGGGGTTTCGTGTCACCGGCAAGTAAATTTGTAAGTCTAAAGGGCCGCGCGCTCCCTGTCCTTGAATGGTTAGACCTGAAGGCCCAGGATGTATACTGGTTCAGGCTGAATGTCCCTACTCTAGTTCGCGTGGTGTTTATCGTATTGATTTAGGTGCAGAAGACTGCACAGTATTTACAAGCGGGAGCTAGGAACTCGAGCACGAGAACGTGTGCTGTCTGCTCGTAAAGGTTAAGAGAAAGGAAGCCTCAGAGAGACCGTCCAAGAGAGCGTAAGAGAATATCAGCTCCTTCCCCTATTTTCTAGAAGACCCTGCCTCCCCTTATATAATCGGAAGGGGCAGGTTACACGGGAAGTTGAGAGAGGGAAGGGTGAAGATCTCTACGCTAGCTCTGACCCTTGGTCTCGGTTGTTAGTCGACCCCCTCTGCTGCCCATATCGGGTTGGTGGGCTCATCGAATAGATTAGTCTGCGCCGCCGTTCGGGAAACAGCGCACTGCGCTTTCTCGGTCTCGACGGCACGCGACGCCATAGTGTGTGACTCTAGTGCTGCTTCGGGAGGGAGCGTATCTCCGTACTGTGCGTGATCGGACGATGAGACTGGAGTCTTGACTTTAGTAGCCTTCGTGCTGTCTTGGGAAGGAGCCGTTTGCCCTCGCACGGTCACTTCGAGTGGTTGGGTCTGCAGACCACGTGGCCGATGGTCAGCGGAGGCCTGACACCTGGACCTTGGCGGTGATCACCTTAGCTATGTCGGAGCCGGCGGGGAGTCCGACCTATGGCAGGGTTCGGACGCCCCGTTAGGTCGGGGACGATCTTGGAGCAGCTCGTTGGTTCGGGGTCGAATGATTTTTGTAGACCGGTGAGGCCTTTGGTCGGAGCCGGGCATGAGACGACTCATTCGTTACTCCAAATCGTAAGAGTACCTATTATATGAATACTCTCAGAAACTTTGGTCATACCTGATTAATTAATCTTGTAACTAAACCAAATCAATGCCGGATCGCGACACCCAGAACGCACCGAGGCCCAACGAAATATCTATCCGTACGACATTCCGGTAAGCAGCAGCTAGCTGTTTGCTCATGAGACCCTCCACTTTTCCACTCCTACCCCTCCTTCCCCTCAAAATTCGCAGCGCCTCCCTCTGGTGCTCCTCCCCTGGGCCCTGTCTCCCCGCGCCTCCCCGCGCGAACCCTAACCCTACCCCTCTCCAATGGCTCTTCCCGTGTGAGAGGCCGGCCCGACGCCGACGCAGCTGAAGGAGCAGCGTGGGGGGCTGTCTCTGGGAGATGTATAAGCAGGGAGGGGGAGGAGGCGGGGGAGCGGCGGGGCTGGACCGCAAGCGCATCAGCGACGCGCTCGACAAGCACCTCGAGAAGGCGGTCGCCGCGGCGGCCGCGGCCGCGTCGCCCTCGACGTCGAGGGGGTCGGCGGGGGCCCGCGACCACCACCGCCTCGTCGTTCCGTCCTCCGCGTCCTCCATCCCCAAGAGCCGCTGCTCCGAAGGTGACGTAACGCGACGTGATCTCCCCCCACCCCCGTGACGTGTCGTGTCGTGAGCCGTGGCCTGCCGAAATCCGTGGCTCGGTGGTGGGCTGCGCTGACGTGGGCGCGGAGCTTCGTTGCTGGGGCTGTGAATGGGTTGGGTGTGGTGCGGTAGGAGGAAATTGGTTTGTCGTTGGGGTTCCGATGTGTTCGATGTGCTTGCAGATTGGGCTATTGGTATGCAGGTTTGAGTGGCTGTGGTATGCAGGGTTGAGGAAAATTTTGACGTTGGCATGCAGGGAATGCTAGTGGGAGCAAGTGAGAGGGATTGGTTTGGCAAATGTTGGTTTTTGGATGTGTTAATGTGCTGTTATTTAGAATGGATTATTGATACGTAGGTGGGTTTCGATAGTGAAGGTGGTAGAGATTTGCTGTGTGTTTGTGAATGGTAGGATAAGCTGTCTACTGTGTTCTGATGTGTCTGCAGGTTGAGAAGGTCCATTTGCTGTAGTGTATGCGTGTAGAGTTGTCAGTTTGGTTAAGATATCTCGGAAGTGTTTGGGGGCTGTGTTTAGTTTTGTTGTTGCTTGGATGTTTGCAGATGCTGGTGTAGGAGTTTGTTGAGGAAGTGTTTTCTTGTTGGATTTCAACTGCTGTTAGTCTTTTTGGTAAAGCATATGTTTGAAAGCAGCAGACTGGTTCATGTTTTGCAAAATCACATGCAATGTTTGGCTGATGTCCTTGAGTTTCATTTTGTAAACCTACCTTGCATCACCATACCTTAAACGTGACCTATCAGGCGCTCAATATGGATCTTTTGTGCAATGTTAGATTATTGGCATTGCCTAACAAATCTTCTATTTATTTTATTTTATTTGCAAATACAATAACCTACCTACCTAAACCACTTCTGAGGGGAACAAAAAAATAATCCTCAAATTTGAGGCATGTCTTTTTGAAGCAAAAATCTTTTAAAACTCCTGAGTTATATGCCCACAGTGAGGTGTGCTGCCACCAAATGGCCCATAGGATCAGGAAAACCTTGTTTTTAGGCTTCATTAGTGTTTTTTAATGTTTGGTTCAGTTGCTTAGTTTTTTGCATGGATGCTAGGATTTGGGTGGAGAAATGCATTGGTTTTAATGCATCCATGCTATTGCGATGCAGAGCTGAAATAAAACTTATCAGAAATTTAGGATGTAGAAATATTTGGGAGAATTAAACATGTTTTATTCCTACTGCTGTGCTCTTAAAAGTGGGTCGCTCTCTTAAGCTTGATTCAATACAGACATTATTGGATTAGTGTATTGTTTGCTTAGAATGAGAATGCTAGAAGTTAAGAGAATATGTGCGGAATTGTTAGCTTGATGTTTGCATGTGATTTTGGAGTTCTTGAATGTACATGCCTTTGTATGATAATATAACATATCTGCCTGTCACTAATTGCTTTATAATGCTGACCTTTTCAATTATTCCAGGTTCTGCTTGCTGTAGCTGTTTCTAGTCAGCTAGATAAAGATTATTGCTAGCTATGATTTATTTGAGTTTCTCCTAGGTATCTTGTGTTTATGCGCATGTTCTATTTGCATCATAATTCATAAACACTTATGCATTGAGCCATTGACACTTCCATGCTTGACATTGCAGGGGAGTCTGAATCTGACAGTGAAGCATCAGATGTTAGCGGTTCTGATGGAGAAGACACCTCATGGATTTCATGGTATTGCAATTTAAGAGGGAATGAGTTCTTCTGTGAAGTCGATGATGATTACATACAAGATGACTTCAACCTTTGTGGACTTAGCAGTCAAGTTCCATATTATGATTATGCTCTTGATCTCATTTTAGATATCGAGTCTTCTCATGGTAAATGTTCTTCATATTACTCATGCAAATAAAACCTCACGATCGATGTATTTGACCAAGAAATGTTTGATGTATTTCTGCACTTGATCTGAATCAGTGGTTGGATAGGGTAAAACTGTATTGTTTGAAACTAGTATCTTATATTGGTGCACTGCATTCCCTTTTCCAAACAAAGTTCGAGTTAGATTTTGGAAACAAAAGGACCAATGAACAATTGTGTAGTTTGTCCATTATAATAACTGTTTTAGGCACTCAGATATGTCTTAAGGTAAACATTAGATGTTGCAGAAAACAACCACACCTAACAATAAGTACTTTTGCAATAAAGTCTTGTTTGAAGATCACATGTTTTTTTTTCCTACTTGAATTGATCTCCATGAATGGCTTCTGTCTGGTGCAGGTCTTTCAATCTTTTGTTTACTGTTAGTTTCTGCATGGTATTGCTTCTCGTTAACTAATATATGGGTTACATTCTTTGCATGTTACCATGTTGCTGATGTATAATGCCTGTTACCATTATTAGGTTATTAGTTTTGATTATATGTGACAAGTTTAATTCCTACGATATGGAACATTTGTGTTTCTTTTATTCTCTGTGTCACTAATTTTGTTGCACAGTGCCTTTGTTAAGAGTGATGTCGCAACAAGCTGATTAGGGTTTTATCTGTGGGTGCAATTTTGGTATTGAATAAAAGAATTTTTTTTCTCAATGCCTTTGACTTTTGTTCTTTACTGTAAACTTTAACTAGGTTTTCTGTGGCAGTCAATGGTTTCATAGAAACTATAATCATGGAGAGAGAGTTTTAAATAACATCAGTGATTTAGCATGGCTTTGGTCGGTGTCTTTATGCAGTAGCTCTCACTTTTGTCCTGGATATGTTTTTTTGCACTGTCACTTTTCCATTGTTTACCCATGCTTTTGCTTATGTGAATATGTAGGTGATATGTTTACTGAAGAGCAAAATGAGCTAGTGGAATCAGCTGCAGAGATGTTGTATGGGCTGATTCATGCACGATACATTTTGACCAGTAAAGGGTTGGCTGCTATGGTACCTGTTCTGCTAAACCTTTCTTTGTTCACACTTACTGACATTGGTGAAGTTGATTTATGATATCTCCTTTCGACTGTTTTTGGCAGCTGGAGAAGTACAAGAACTATGACTTTGGACGATGCCCACGAGTTTATTGCTGTGGCCAACCATGTCTACCAGTCGGACAATCAGATATCCACCGATCTAGTACTGTAAAGATATACTGCCCCAAGTGTGAAGACATCTACTATCCACGGTCCAAGTACCAAGGCAGTATCCTGACCACTCTCTTATTATACTGTTTTATTGAGTGTGTTTTGTTCTCGAAAAATAAAAGAGAGTGCCTTATAAATTTCTTCCGTTGCCTGAGATACCAGTTCTAATAATGTTGCCTTGATGCTAAGCGGACACCTGTGGTGGGCTGCAAATGTTTCTCATAAGTTCTAATAGTCACAGCACATATATGGATAGCCATGGAAACATCTTTGATGAGTAAACACTAAGCGGATAACCATTCGGTTATCTACATGTTTACATTTGCCCACATTCGGTATTTTGAACGCCTGAGATGTAGATATTGCTTAGTAGATGAAGGCACTCGCTCTCTTCTGTGTTAGTGTGATACCATAGCTGCATCAAATTGCCATATTGTCTTTATATTCTGCTGTTTTCTTGACAATGTCCAGACATTGACGGGGCGTACTTTGGGACAACATTCCCTCATCTGTTCCTGATGACATACGAGCACCTCAAGCCTCAGAAGACATCGCAGCGCTACGTCCCTCGCGTATTCGGCTTCAAGCTCCACAAGCCGTGACACGGAGGAGATGGGAGTTTTGCAGGTCCCGGAAGACTACTGTAAGAGTGCAATTGCCAGCACCAGACACCGCCCCAACCAACCATGTGCCTGCCGCATGCGTGTGCACCTTGGCTGGTCTATTCAACATTTAAAATGTAGCTATGAGGACATCAATCAATGTTGTATCCTAATTCCAACTCTTCTTTATTAATTAGTAAATCTGGATCGACCTCTTAATCCAAAACTAGCCGCTGTTGTTTGTGCCTTGAAAATGTAGCGCTGTGCATGCTGTCCCAAGCTTGTCAGGTACGGCCTAATTCATCTTGTGGGGAGTACTAGAATGCGTGCAGTAAGCTCTATTAATTTTGAAGAAGGTTTCGATATACAAAAATTTAATACGAGTGAATTTGTTGTAAAAATATATTTTTACAATATTACAATTTTTGTCATATATGCGATAAAAGAATTTAACTCCAAGGAGCATCTTATTGACATTGGACTTTGAAAAGTTGAAAACGTCTATTTTCTCTCTTTAGCGGAGGGAGTAAAAGATATATATATATATATGCATGCTTGCAAACGGAATTTTTTAGGGCCTATTTGGAGGCTTTAAGCTAGTTTTAGTTTTTGAAAAGCCAGTAAGTCCTTTAAACGGTTTAGCTTTTAAGCGGTTTTTAGTATAAGTTAGAAGTAATATATAACTAGTAAAAGCTAAAAGCCGAGCTAAATCTGGTTATTGCTAAGTGAAATTGGTTATTTATCAAACGATCTCTTATAAAAAAAATTATAGCCGTTTCTCAATATGAAAAAACAAAAAGTAGTTTTTCAAAAAGTTATATCTCCCCGGTCAGACCCGTGGTTGGTACGACGTGGTGCTTGAAATGTCATACATGTATCATGGAGGTAAGGTCCAGCCGTACTTGGTTTTATGATCAGTAACGAAGGCTGTTGTACCAAGGTTTCAAATTTCGGTCTCGGAATGAATTTTGTCCTGGGTCGGATAACGAAATTTCAGCGAAATTTCAAAATTATTTCGGACGAAATTTGAATTTGAAAATTCAAATCCGGTCCAATCCGAAAAAAAAACCGAAATTCGGCGAAAAAACCCGAAATTTCGGGTTTTTTGCACTTGCTGAAAAGTGATCTAAACGTTATCGAAAAAATTTAAATTTTTTTTGGAGGTTCCTGACACAATGCTGATGTTCTCACAAAAATTTCAGCTGATTATCACATCTGACGAATTTTTAAAAATTCGGAGAGTGATACTGTCCTGATAAAACACTGACCAACAAGTTTGATCGGAATGGAAAATGGTACAAATCAAGTTATAAACTGTTGAAATTTTTTGTGCATGGTTATGATCCATAAATAATGTTCTCATAAAAATTTCAGCTTATTATCACATGTGAGGAATTTTTAAAAATTCGGAGAGTGGCGCTGTCCTGATAGAACACTGACCGACAAGTTTGATCCGAATGGAAAATGGTACAAATGAAGTTAGAAACTGTTGAAATTTTTTTTTGCATGGTTATGATGTATCTATAATTCTCTCATAAAATTTTTAGATGATGATAAAACTGTATGAATTTTTCAAAATTCAAACAGTACTACTGCCATGTTAAAAGGCTTACCGGCAAACTTGAACAAAATGAAAAATTATGTAAACTATAAATTTTTTTGAAAATTTTAAATAATGGTGATAAGGAAGTTCTTAATATCCCATAAAAAATTTGATTCATGATCACACTCCAGTGAATTTATAAAATTCTTACAAGGCACAATACCATTTATGTTCTTTTGTTTTTGATTTTTGAAATATAATATAACAAACAAAGTTCAATACTTACATAGATTTTATTGACCAAACAAAAAAAGTTGAAATTTCTTGAAACATTTATATAATGGTACTGAGTCAATTATTAATCTCTCAAAAAAAAAATTAGATCATAATCACACTCAAGAAAATTTATAAAATTCTGACAATATAACTGTCCCAATTATGTTCATTCTGTTTTTGATTTTTTAAAGATAACAAATGAAGTTAAATTATATTGAAATTTTTTATTCATGATCCTAAACTACTAAGGATAGTACCATAAAATTTTCAGAATATTATCAAGCTTGTACAATTTTTTAAAAATCTGACAGTGTTTCTGCCAAATTTTTAAAATGTAAAAAAAAAGTTTTTCAACAAATTTTCATAGGAGATGATTTTCCTAAGGGTTATTGGACCAAATCCGGCCCTAAAAATTCCAAAACCGGCCAAAAAAACACGAAATTTCGCCAAAAAAACCGAAATTTCGGATTTTTTCTGTAGCAATTTCGCATTTAAAAAAAATTCCGGCCGGTACTTGAGATTTCGGAGTGGTCCGAAATCCGAAATTTCGCCGAAATTTTGAACCTTGGTTGTACCATCGTCTCTTTGATCATGGTAATGTACAAAACTAGCAACTGGGAAGATGGCCTGAAGCCGTACGGGCAAGAGCCGCAGACCCAGCGCCCGGCAACAGCAACAGAGCATCTGTAGTCTATACGTGCGATGGGTTTAAGCGGCTGCTTGTTTTCATGCTAATTTTGTCATATCTAAATTTAGATGTGCTATAGATTTTTAAGTAGGTATTTAGTTTATTGTTACAACTGTAGTTTGCCACACTTTTTTAGATCCATATCTCATGTATCATAAACTCAAAAAAAATTTTACCAAACTTTGTCATTCTTGTGGCGATGAATTTTATTAATTATGATAAAACTAGCTTCAATCTAAACAGGGCACTATCGTAACCTTAATCCAGTGATGGAGCTAGGTCTTGAGCTAGCCTAGAATCAAAAGACCAGTTTAAATGGGTCAAGAACAACTGGGCCTACTCGAGCCATATCTGAAAACAACTAATCCAACCTAAGCCTTGGGTCATAGGCTGCTCCACCCCGTGCCCTAATTAACCTGTACTAGGAAGCTAGGGCAACAGCCAGCAGCAGCAGCTTTGCCATGGATACCGATCCCGCCGCGGCCGCCATTGTCGACGGCTCTAGCTTGGCCGCCTTCGGTAGTCAATTCGGGTACGACCTCTCCATCGTCCGAGACCCTCATCATGTCCATCATCCTCCTCACCGCGCCCCGGGCCTCGAAGCCAACCCCTGGAGCCGGGAGAGGGAGGAGCTGATCCTCTCCCGCCTTCGCCACCTCGCCATCGCCGACGGCGCCGCCGGCCACGTGTACTCCGAAACACGTACGCGCGCGCACACACACACACAAATCTATGTCATATGCTACTTAATCTACTCGACTATCTACTACTGTTTCGTTGATGCGTGCATGCGATATACTCCACACATATAGACGATCGTGCCATTATGCATCTATGCAGGGCTTAACTCCCCGGCGCCGATGACGATGTACGTAGAGATCGCCCGCAGGTACGGTCTGCTGTGGCTGCCGCAGCACATCGACCACCGCGACGATGAGGACAGCTGCCACGGTAGAGACGTGGCGCCGGCGCGGTCGCGGAACCCTGATGATGGTAAGTGCAGTGGCTGTGTCAGGCTGACTCACCTAACCTCAAGTTGCAATCAATGTTGCATCATCGATCGATCTTGAGAATCTCCACCAAGTACCAACTACATACAAGTACTAATCAATTGATACATATGTGCTTGCTTTAATTTGCTTGTCTCTCTCGGCGTTGATTTAATGATCTCAAGCAGATTGCTCCGACGATGACGAGGTGACGTCGAAGCCAACGATGACCTGGCCAAGGCAGCGTTGCATGCTCGGTGGCGCCGCCCTTCCAGAGACGACGACGACGCCGCCGCCGCCGTACGTCCGCGATGGACGTTGACACCGCACCACCTGCAGTCTTGCTAGCTAGCTAACTTGTTTCTTAATCGTCCAACGAGATCTGCAGTAGCTACTTGCCTGCCCTTACTCAGTTGCCTAGCTTGTTATCGGAAGCCTACATATGGAAATATGGAATACTGCAATTAATCTTTGTTACATCGATGGATCTAAGAACAAGCAAGTTAATACATACAGAAATAATGGCTATTATTATGAATAAAAGAGACTATCTTAATTAAGGGAGTGTCTAGCCATCTTCCGGATGCTTCTCTACTTCCATCTTGTTTTTTGTACTCTCCCATGGTTAATCTGTCATTTTGTTGCCCTCCGATTCAGATTCCATTGCTCGTCATCTTGCTTGCTTTCTGAATGTATTCGTTTGTCTCCAAAAAATTATTCATGAATGTTCTGCAACATCTACTGCTGTCTTGGAGCTAAACATTGTTTGCGCAGACACTTGGAGTAGTTGACATGCAAAAACCATATACATACATTGTTGTATAGTTATATTATTGTGCTGACCTAATTAATAGCAAGAAAGAACAATCCATTTGGCTTACAAGGATGTATTTTCTAAATCTTATGAACCAATAAAAAGAAATATGAGCTAATAGCTTAAAGAACAGTTCCTGGCAGCTGTCGTCAAATTAACACCCAAATCTTGTCATACTCCTTGGCTACTGCACCACTGACGATGACGAACAAGGTGCCAGAGGCTTCTCGTGTACGAGATCATGCCTAACAAGACCCTAGATGACCACTTGTTCAGTAAAGCATACCCACCTCTTCCATGGAACACAAGGCTCAGGATAGCATTGGGCGTCGCCGAGGGGCTGCGCTACTTGCATGAAGGGCTGGAAGTTCAGGTATTAATATAAGAACTTTGTTGATCGGACTGTTGGGTGTTGTCACTTGCAAATTCAGATAGGAGCTAGAGAATAAAGGCATGTACAATAAAACCATCTTAGCTTACTCTTAGTATGTCTACATCAGTTTTGTTTTATGTGAAAGAGTAAGAAAAAAGAAGAGATCAGTTGGCTCTTATTTAGTAGTAAGCATTGTACGGGAATATAGGTAGATTAGTTACGATGAGAAGAGATAGTTAATGCACATGACATCTAGAGCCAACCTTTAGAGATAGCTATTGTATAAACTGACTTTAATGCTTACTCTAGATGATATGAATGGGAGATGAAGTAAGCAGCTGGTTTGTTATTGTACTCGCCCTAAGAAGAAGAATAGTATTATTAGACTGGCAAAGTGAAAAAACATGCACTCTCTCTGCCCTACGGGGGCATTTGCAGTTATTGCTTCTGCTCTCTTTAATTTTCATGTTAGTTGTAAAGTGTCAGCGAACCATTTCAGCTTCCCTCCTTCGTGATATGCCATTAATGTTCTGCTCAAATGATCGCTATCCGGAGGAGCTCATAAATATCCAGTGCAGCTGCTTCTGTTAAACATTCCTTTCGTTTTTTATAATATACTTCGTGTCGCAATTCAGCATTCTTGAGTAGTCTGTTAGGTAGAGTTTTAGATCCTAACTTCACCTGAGATCTGAAACTTATAGACTAAAATAAAGTGAATTAAGTTTATATTTTTGATCTAAAATGTAAACATGGAAGAATTCCATGCTTAATTCAAATTGGACATGGAAAAGGTTTAGCAAAACAATTCCGGGGCGAGCAGAAGCTCGTCGAGTGGGGGCGCCGGCAGCCCGTCGGCGCCAGGTGGTTCAGCAGGATCGTCGACCCGAGGCTGGCCGGCAGGTACTCATTAATTAATTCAGCGCCGCCCAGAACATCGCGGTGCTCGCCGGCGGCTGCCTCGCCGAGCGCGCCAGGGACCGGCCGACGGTGGCGGAGGCGGTGCAGAGCCTGAGGCAGGCTATGCGGCATGAGGAGCTGGACGGGCCGCCTGAGCCGCCGGAGGAGAGCTCCCCTCGTCCGGCTTCCTGTCACGCTGGCTCCGCGGCATCGGACGCGACGGCGGTGCGGTCGTCGAGGCGGCCGATGCTGCACCTGGCCAAGCTGGCGGCGAGCGCGAAGGCCACTGCGCCGGCGAGGAGCTTCATGCTCATGATGCCGGCGCCCCGGCGTAGGGACAACCTGGGTTCCTGTTGCCGTGCCAGCAAGTAGTAATCTGCAATGCACTGTAGAGTACCGAGAGTCCTGAGACTGAAGTTGCTGCTGACTGAGGCTTCTGTTGAGTTTGTAGATCATCGTTTTTCACTTTTGAGTCTCCTGACAATTTTGGAGATGAAGATCTATTTCTGCAACACATTTGTTGACTGTTATATCCCCCAAGTTCTAGCTCATTGCAATTTTGTTGTACAGATCTATTGTAAATAATCCTGGTGGAGAAACACTACACAAGTGGCTTCTGAAGTTCCAGAAATACCCTATGGTAAACCTGGCGACTTCAGTTTTTCAGACAGTTCTAACAATCTTACAGTAAAACCGAATATGCTGTGCGCTAAATGGATTCCTCAAAACATCACAAATCTCAAGAATTTGACTGGAGCTACGGAACGGACTGGACCATCTATTTCTTTTGATTCGAGTCTCAACTCAGAAATGAAAAATGAAAGCAGCACTGAGTCTTGGAGCTCGGAGAAAAATATTCACCATTACAAAAATCCTCGCAGGATTCAAGTTGAAACAAGAAACAGAAGTCTTTCTTTGAGATGGAGTACAATTTATTTAAGATCATTCCCTCCATCCCAATCGTCCATGAGCTTGCAAACTTCAACTCATATTCTAAAAATGTAGATGCAAAAGAAGAGGCAACAACTTAAGATGTTGTCAATCAACCAGTCAATGCAGCATTGAGCGCACTGTGAACATCCACTCCGATCTGAGCCTCGGCCTTCTCCAGGTCGGTTAAGGCTGACCCGAGCTTTGCAGTGAATTCAGTGAGACCCTTCTGGACCAAGCTTTGGTCGATCTGATCCAGCGGGACAGCCTCAACAGCCACAATATCAGCAATTGAGTTTGCATGGACGAATGCAAAGCCACTACTCACAAAGTACTTGGTAACATCATTTCCCTCGTGTACTGATAGAACACCAGGCTTGAGCTCTGCGATTGTGGCAACATGACCTGGCAAAACACCCATCTGACCAGTTGTAGCTGGCACAATTACCATGTCAACCTGCAAATAGCCAAATGATGCCACATGAGTAGTGAAAAGCAACAAGATAATACTAATGAGGAGGAAAAATTGTCAAATGTTACATTGATATACCATTTGCCAATCATCCGCACAAATAAGCATGCTACAAATACCAAAAACAAATTCCTCATCACAGACAAATAGCAGCAACAAACTTGACAGCTGAGAGGATATTTTGAAACCTCTAAACAGAAAAATTAAAGACTTAGTAGTATAACCTAGAGAAAAATTCCCTCCCAGATAATATTTAGATCACCATTTCATCTTTTGTCAATTGTCAATTAGAGCATATTCCAATACTAGCTCAATAACCCCATAGATTGTACTAGTTTCAGAAACCATCCCACCATACAGCACAATAAAATGGTACTTAAGCAATTGGTGGCATATTATTTGTAAGGAAACAATAATAGATGAAGATTAAGAAGGCATAGATGCCAGCAAGCAAGCTCATCAAGAAACTAAGAAGGTGATTGCAAAATTAGAGCAATATTTGGCCCAGTTACAACATGAAGTCAGGGACAGACATGAGCAAAAGCAATAATTGTTGCACAAACACGAAATTACAACTGTTCATGCAACACAGTAAATATAAGTGAATAGTAGACTATGATAATATGCAGTTTGTTGTATGGAATTTCATAACGAAGATTTTGTCAATCAAGAAAATCTACACCAGCGATAATTACAGACTGAGTGACATGAAGTTACACATTTCCTCAATCCACTATTTGGAGTCAGAAATCAGAACTACAGCTAGAAAACGACAATAACGTACCACATGCCCAGGCTAACCCACCGAAACATGGAAATGCTTGGCATGAGCCAATAACCTCATGTAACCACAAACTCCAGCTCATACATTCACAGGATCGCACGAAACAATCGACCACATGATAAACATTTCGCTTAAACAATAACGCGATCAGAAGCATTCATCGCAACACCTTACAAGGGAGAATCCAAGACCCTTAACCAAAACCGCGCCTAGGGTTCGTTCCCATCATCCCGTGGGATGGACCAGATCGCGACGGCCCCGCCCTCTCCCACCGCCCAAACCCACCACCAGATCGCGCGAACACCCAAACCCCAGACGCACCCGTACAGATCTGAGATCGAGAAGGGGGGTAGACCCGGGGGAAGGGGGGTGGGGGGCGAGATGGGGGAGCGTATACCTCCTTGTTGGCGATCTCGGACTTGTAGGGGAGGACGAAGTTGACGGTAAGCTTGGTGGGGATGGTGGCCGGCGTGGGCGGGCGCGGCTGCATGATCGAGATGGGCGTCTTGGGGACCTCGATGTTGGGGGCGACCTTCTTCCACGCCTCCACGAACGCCGAGTCGTCGGCCGACTGTGCGGGCACCTCCGCCGTGGAGAGGGCCCTGCGGCCGGCGGCGGCGGAGCGGGAGGCCAGGCGGCGGGCGGCGTGGCGCAGCATTTTGTTTTCCTTCTCTCCTCTCTGCGCTTGCGGAAGGATGGAGGCCAAGACAGGAGGAGTGGGCGTGGCCTGTGGAGGCGTTGCTGCGTTGGGTTGGGTTGGGTTGGGTTGGGTTGGAGCTGGACGGGACGGGACCCGACCGACCGAGCGCCTTCTTACTTAAATACTTATAGCGGGGTTGCGTTGTGGATGGCGCTCATATTTGTTCTGCTTCTCTTTTTCGTAAGACTCGCTTAACCAGGACTGAGCCATAGGCCAATGATACACACTGTAACGCCTCGGATCAGTGATGAGTTGAGACCAGGAGGTTCCAATACAGTAAAGAAAGTTTCAGCAAATCACACGACAACAAACAATACCTACTAAATTTAGCGCTGGAAATTCAACGGTAGAGTAACTTCAGAGGGTAATACTCTGTTACTGAGTTAGGGGGTGTTTGGTGTAGCTCTAATTTCACCAAAATCCGTGGAGTTAGTGGAGCAGAGTATTACTAGTTTCAGAAATTTATGGAGCTGGAGTTATGGGTATATTAAAAGTGTTTAGGTGGGTCATCTTGTTTACATTTTAGACTAAAATTGTAAACTTAATTCACTTTGTATTAGCCTACAACCTCCAGATCTGAGGTGGAGCTGTGATCTGGAGCTCTATCAAACAGGGCTTTAGTTGGCTAAAGTGGGTATAAAACCTTTGTAACGAGAGAAAGAAAGACAGATTAAGAAATAGACTGAAATCTTTGTTCGCTTTTTGTCTCAGTTTTCTTTTCCCCTTTTCTTACTACTTGCAATTCTATTCTCTTTTCGTTCGTTTGCCATCTCACACATCGAGAAGGAATCAACTGCAAAAGAACGTGACACGTGTATGTGTCAAGTGAGACAGTGTTCCCTATAGAGAATGCGCACACGTGTATGTGTCAAGTGAGACAGTGTTCTCTATAGAGAATACGCGTACTCTTGTATTGAATAAAAAAGACTCGCTTAATGTGTCCTGATGTTTCGCAGAACCTACCGCATCTATGTTTATATAGGTCTGGCAAAATGTGTCAAGTGAGACAGTGTTCTCTATAGAGAATGCGCACACGTGTATGTGTCAAGTGAGACAGTGTTCTCTATAGAGAATACGCGCACTCTTGTATTGAATAAAAAAGACTCGCTTAATGTGTCCTGATGTTTCGCAGAACCTACCGCATCTATGTTTATATAGGTCTGGCAAAAGCACTACGAAATTTAACCGATTGTAACCCCTTTTTTTTCTCCTTTTTGGACACGCAAACGGGGATGATCTTGAGTGAAAAACACGTGTCTACCCCCATTTCATGTAGATCATCGAATAACCGACGGACAATGGGGGTCGTGTATTCGTGTGCTTATGGCCTAAGGTTCATAGCTACAAGAGAATAGTCATTAGTTATGTATCAACTATCAAGAAACAAGATCCCGCCAATGGTGACGAGCCCGAACATTCCGCGAAATGCTAGCTCCAACTATACGGCATGGCATGCCTTCTCAGTTGTCATCGTCCGAATTCAAATTTTTTAGCAATGTCCCAAAAAAAATGTGGCCCCAACTTGCATGCATCACCATCGACACACCAATCCTTCGTTCCACATGTCCAAACATACATCAGAATATTGCTCTCAAGTTATAAATCAACCCCACACTGATCTGCCTTTGGATCGCAGAACCATGTCAGAATTACAAAAAATGACTTAACAGATTCAATAAACTCTCAAATTCCATCAGTCACCACACACACTTGCATTCGTTCTTTAAGGCAACATCACTTACATAATTTCTGTAGTATAAATATCAAAACTATATAGAAAGCATACATAATGTTCAGACAAGTACCTTGGCCGTGTACAAGAGATCCGAGAGGGTTGGCCACCCCACCTATAGCACCTCTATACAAAGCCAATCTGCAGGCTCTTTGTGATACCATGGAGGCAGGTGATAGCTGCTGCTGCACCTTTCACTTGGATGGCAGCACATCCTGGAGTATTCACATCATACCACTACAAGCCCCGTTTGCCTTCTATACAGGTGAAGGGATGTGGGTAGCCTCGTCAACCTCTCTCAAGGCACAAGTTGCCACCTCTTGTTGTAAAGCCCCATTGTGAACTACCACGACAAGAAAGAGATATGTCGCAATCCTTGTGCTCAGCACTGGTCATTTGTCGATAGCCATAGCCATCTTGTACAAAATCCAATATGTAGAGTGCCAAAATATGCTTGTGCTCATGGCTTGTAACTGATGCCTATGCACTCACTTCTGCATAGTGCAGAAAGGCACGACCAAGTTGCTGTGGGCCAAGGATGCAATCCATCGAACTCCCAAAATTTAATGCGGCTTCAGCCATTATATCACAAGCTTTCCTGATCACTGAGGAGGAGGTTGAAGGGATTGGGGCTGAGTGTTATAGTGACCATATGACTGAGAGTAGAGGGGGTTAATCATGCTCTGCAAAACATTATGTTAGTTACGGTTGCGACAATTTTTCAGCCAGAGAAAGGAAACATTGAACACGAGGAAATAGATAAACCACCTGTGATTGAAGAGGGCCAGGAGTAGCCATTCCATAATGCATCTGAGACGACTCATCTTGTGATGGATCATTGTATCCCGCTTGTGTAAACATTCCATGTGAACCATGGGCCATGGGATCCTGGATCATTCTAACAGGCTTAGTCAAGCGAGCAAAAAACATGTACGAGGCATCAAAAGACAAATTACTAGATGTAATGGCTATGAACTACAAAGAACAGACCTGAGATACAATGTCATTTGTTCCACCCATATGGGAGTACCCTGGATGTGCATTTTGGTTCAAATAATTCCCAGCATAACCAGATTGGGGTCCTTGAGTATATTCAACACCATAACCTCCTTGAGAAGCCTGTATATGGCAGTTACCGTTTTTATTAGAAGCCACTAAAACTTTACAAGATTTTTGCATAATCTAATGCTGAATTGGTTTATGCAAATTACAGAGCCATGGTAGAAACATATGAATCCAGAAACAGTAGTATTAAAGATGGGATACAAACCTGAGTAGAAAAATCTGCAATGTTGTATGCCACGTGAGATCCTTGGCTCTTGAAATCATCTCCAAAGAAGTCCTAGTAACCAAGAAAACATATTCTGTCAAGGAGAGGACAATAAGATAGTAATGTCATGCATCATTCATTGCTAGTACCTGAGACATCCCACCAATGGAAAACCCATCGCGGAATGTTTGACTGAGACCTTGGACAGGCATCTAATTTGGAAAGGCAAATGTTAATATAGAACTATTGCTATTTTGTGTATTAGAAATAAGATAGAAACAAGCAAACCTGTGTCATTAATCCAGTTTGGGACATTGGACCTCCACCAGAAGGCTGACTGCTTGGATTCTCCAGGCCAGGAAAGTTAAAAGTTGACCCTATGCCACCCATAGCTTGCTGAGAGTTCTGTTGATGAGCAGCAAGGTGGCCACCAATAGGACCTCCAGTATTTGCACGAGGGGCCCCGAAGTTTCTATTCCCAGGTTGAGGCACTGGCAGAACTGCTCCAATGGGACCATGCAAAGATCCCCGGGTTGGAATCGCATACGGTTGAGAATGTGGAGCCCCAGGAAATGGAGGGAAGGGCATATGAGGTAAAGGATAGCCTGATGGATGCACACCAGGTTTATGAGCACCATTTGGGGGCCCAAATGGAACAAAGGAATGTCCTGGGATTGGGGAAAAAAGAGAGGGTGTGTTAGGGAGGAAAAGGTAATATTAGACAAGTTACTAAAAAATGGAAAGTATACATCATCAAAACGTAACCGTATATACCTTTTCCCCTACCACTTCTCTTATCTGCCACAGGGCTTGAGCCCACAGCACCAATGCTAACTCCATGCATAACACCTTGACCACCACCCAGGAACAGTCTTCGATCATTGTAGATCTGCTCACCAAAATAACATCGACAAGTTGGTAAAACGAAAAGAACATTGCTTTCCAGTAGTTATCTGGAAGAACCAAAGAAGACAACTCACCTTTTTCGGCTTTTGAAATTGTACCATACTCTGCTTTAAGTTGTTCAAAGGTCCTTCTACCAAACACTCATGCTCCTAAACACACAGGAATTATAATGTAGAATTCAAAAACAATTCAAGACACAACAAAGTTAGTAAAGACACTAATATCCAGATTATACATTCCCTCTGATATACATCTTCCAGCACAACTAAGATCATAAAAGACACTAGATTACACAATACAATTCTAACAATTTGGATATAGACCCAAAAAAAAAAAGAGCCCAAACCAACTACAAAGGATTTACACTGTTATTCCCACCCAAAAAGAAACAGCAACAAGCCAACAACAACTAAAATACTAATCATTTGCAATCAAACTTATAAAATAAACATCGTTCATTATGTATTGAGGGAAAGGTGTACCTTGTAATGTGTCAACAAGCTATTCCAAAGTGGCTGTTTGCTTAGAACCTTAGGATTGCCAAGAATGACTATACCATACCGAGCACGAGTTAATGCAACATTTAACCTGCGTGGATCATTAAGAAACCCAATACCCTGAAAGAGCAAAGAAAACGGTATGTCACGTCAATTTACACGACCAGGCACATAACAGTTTGCTCACCAAGCATGAACAGAACACATACAAACATCACTGTTCAGTTATTGCAGAATATATATCAAACGCGTTCGGCGCAACAAAAATAAATGCATAGATGCTTCGTACAAGAATATACTAACAGTCTTGGCGGCCTAAAGTGTAAACTTCTATTGAGTTCCAAAACATAAGTAGAACTTTTACTGAATAGCATGCAGATGGCTATTTACTGATTGGCTGTGACCACTTGACCAGACAATAATTAAACTATTAGGTATTTAAAACATGTGGTATCGACACATTTTACAAAATAATTTTGAAGGAAGTGGAAAACTCTAACTTGCATTACATCTATAATGCACCCTGCATAAATTACCATAGTGCAAGTCAAATATTGTCAAGAAAATTATTGGGCAAATCAAATAAAATAACAAAGAAGCATACCTGGTGCTCATTGCTTCTAACACAAGACAGGATAATGTAATCTTTCTCTCTTCCCTGAAAGGAGTCGACACTTGCTACCTGAAATAAGTACAAATAATATAGCAACGCAATTTCCAACATGAGGGGCCTAACATTATAATATACACATTTTATGGTTAACCTCAATTTCCTTGTAAAGTTGTTGACGAAGAGAGCCATTCCTCGACATATAATTTACAATATAAGCCCTTTGTCCTTCATAAGGTGTGATAACTCCAATCTGCACATTAGGCAATATATGAATACACATCCAATTTCCACAGAATGTGATTTTTTTTATGAAGGGGCTAGTGCAAAATTTCAGATGAAAGGTAATCAATTAACCATTAGTAGATACCTGGCTTGGTACAACACCACTTCTTAAAAATGTCGTCACAATTTTTTCTACATTTGCAGCTTCAGTTCTATTGAGGTAAGATGTCCCGCTAGCACTGATCTCTTCTTGTCCCATCTACAGAAAATCAGTATGAATCAGTCTAAATAAGCAGCAAGGGTTTTTGCATGTATGAAAAATGGCAGCTTGGTTGTTGTCCAAGAAGGTACCTGCACATAGAAGAACATAGGCCGATTCGGAACAGGCCAAGGAAAATCAATTCCAGATGATTGTCTCTCATTTACAGTTACTCCGTTTTGTAGTGTGCCTTCATAGAAGCAGTTGGAAGGAAATTCTGAAAGACAAGGATGCATTCTATATTGGACCTGTAAATCAGGGATGATTAAGATAGAATCATTAGCTTTCTTCTAAAAGAATGTTAGCAGTTAATCGTTGCAATATCATGGTTTACAACTTGGATATAACTTGGTGGAAATTGCGCATCCTACAAAAAAATCAGTTATAAGCTTTACGTTCATCCTTAAATGCAAATCCACTAAATTTGATTATTCAAACTGAGTGAAAAGAGCAGTTTACATAAACTTTCAGGACATCAGAGTAAAGTACACAATAACCTGTGATTCAAATGATCTTTTACAAAAAGTAACTGCCATTTTCTTTTGCACCAAAAAACATAAAGATTTTTTTTTCAGCAAAACGAAATGTACAAGATAATACCTTAGGTGCCTTCTACACTACTTCCAAATACATGGATGTGCTCTATATAAAAAAATCCACAGAAACAAAATGTTTGTCTAAGGACCAGACTACAAGAGTAAATATCCTTATAAAAGCACATCTTGAGAAACACCAACATAATTATAATAATATTATTTAAGAGAGAAATTCAGGCTTTCACAGTTTTGACATCAATGATGCGGGATGAAGCATGGAAAGCATAGTAACACCACGGTAATACTACTGAGAAACAAAACACCAGTGGCAACCGATACCTGCAGCCTGAATGGCTTGACTCCAAGGATAACAAGACGTTCAAAGAGTGATTGTGCTAATCCTGCACGAGCTGCCTTTTTGCACATGATGACTGGACCCAGTTGGCAATGATCTCCAACAAGAACAACCTAAATAAATTGTAAAAGTATAAATAAAAATAATCAAATTATCCTAAATCAACTCAGTAATTACTTGTTACCTGCTTGACACCGAGCACCAATGAAATAAGACATTCAGGCTCTGTTGCCTGTGTAGACTCGTCAATAAGAACCTGACAATAAAATTTGCCATTGCCTCAGGATATAGTACAGAAAGACAGCAATATTAAGCTGCAGACTACAGAAAGTAGGTAAATCATTACTTGACGGAAGCGGAAGTTTGCCAAACGAGGATCTCCAGCACCAACACAAGTGCAGCAAATCACATCAGCACTTTGTAATATCTCTCTTTCAGTTGCTCGTTTTAGTGCTTTGTATTTTTTCTCATCACTGCTCGACAATTCACCTGTGAAAAGAGAAAGTAAGCATAACAGCTCTCGTTCAGCAAAATGCAGGCCTATCACATCTCTTAAAAAAAAGTTCAACTATGGCATCACAATGGTTACAATGGATAATGGACCTTGTTCATCTTTCAGTTGCTGTAGCTTATACAATTCGCTCTTTTCAGATGTATCAAGATGCTGAACCTGCATGATTGCACAAACACATCAGTAACATCCACCAGGAGACTATTTTGCGTGCAAGCAACTAGTTAGGAATCAAGAATGTACCTGATAATGAAGTGTCAGATGCTCAACAGGGGATGAAACGGCTTCTCTAGATTTTGCACACAGCCTAACAACCTGTAGTAGGCAACCACAGTCACTTGATGAAATTATGAATCATACATAATGCATTATCAGATAACAAGGGACAACTGTGAACCAACAGAAGCTGGAGATAATTCAAAAAAGTTGGGCAGGTGAGTGGGTAGGGGATGGGGGCCTTTGTTGTTTATTATAATAACATAATCATTCACGAGTAATTAACTGAAGTATCACACAAAATGTGCCCAAAAACATACAAACACCATAGTTTACCAGTTCACAATGTGAGCACTGAGTCATGTGCAAGTCATGTTTTCAGTTACTCTTGCAATCAGCTGAAGCATATGAAAACCAACTAAACAATATCAACATCCACTGAGGCCAAACTAGTAATTTGAAAACATCTACCTGCCTATAACGATTTCAGTACTCAGTAGACGCCATACTAAATGGATAATAGACAAGTCAGAAAAAAGGGCGGTTGAACTGTAGATGTTTAAAATAAACAGTAAATTCACCATTTACCTTGAGACCAGTTGAGCTTATCTTCTCTGCCAACTGATCAACTGCAACATTACTTGGTGCACATACAAGGACCTAAAATTTCAAAACACAGGAAGTAAAACAAAAATCCCAAACTATATCAGCATGACAAATACATTGCACTCTTATACCTGTCCTTGACCTTGTTTTGCCATGTGATACACAATTGCAGCAGATGTGACAGTTTTCCCAGTGCCAGGTGGACCTTGAATCAAACTAATTGGCTTCTGGAGAACACTTTTAACTGCTAAGACCTGAACACACACACCACCAGCCCAGAAGAGAACATCATCATATCATATCAATGCAAAAGAACTGTTAATTTAAAATATTTCCACTTCAGTAAGGTTATAACATCATAACAGCTGTTTGCCTGTGCCTTAAATTCAAAATAGGTAATCACATAAGAAACCCCACTAAAATTTCCTAGAAATACAGGAGAGCAGCACACTGATATAAGCCATGAAAGTATGTTGCTAAAAGCACTTAATAAAAGTAAAATGAGAGAAATCGTATAGTGTTTAAATAAGAAGAACTCAGTGTCAAAACATTAATACATCAAGGTACCTGGGAAGCATTTAGCTCTGGTAGTCCTGGTGCACCAAAGCGTCTTGGTAGTGTATTACGTATTATTTGATGCTCGACTTCATGTCCCAAAAGGTGATGGTATATGTATCTGTGTTGAGAGTGCAAAAAAGTAAGAATTTGGTCATGGTGTTGTGATTATACAACAAAGAATCCAAATACAAATTTACTGCTAAGAACATTCTTCCTAGAGTTAATTAATGTATCAGAGCCTATCAAGTAATAAGTAATAACCATGAAATAACTTCGAGAGTAACTAAAATTCCAAAAAAAATTATCGAAAGAGCTTGTTGTATTTGACATTGCTGTTTTCAAGCAAAAAGCTCTTTCGATTCATACTCACAGTAGACACAACATGCCCCCATGCCCACAACACCAAAATATATATAGTATAGATGCATCGAACTCACCCACTGACACTTGTCTCATCTACAGCGAAAGTCTTCATTGCTCCTTGCATCCTATCAAAGCTAGTACTCTTCCAAACAAAATCAACACTGAATCCATGGTTCAAATCAACAGGTACTCCCTGAAATCCAGCAAGATTTAAGGCGGAAACAACATAAAGCTTAGGGATGCTAAAAAGAACCAAGAAATAACTCCTTGTACCTGACTAGCACGAAGCTCAAGTGCCACCTCCTCTTGTGCAGTTAGTTTAATCTGTAGGAACAATGTCCTTAGCATGAGCACCAATGTGGAAGTGATCTTATTGAGGTTACCATCCAGTTATCAATTAACATGTTTCTAGTACACATACCACATGCCCCACAGAATGCCATGCAGGGTGTGAAGTATCACCAGAACATCTCAGCCGTAGCTCATCTCCAGGGACTAGTCTCAATTCATTATCTTCCTAAAATGCAAAATTGATTTCCCATGTTAGGTAAAGGTTAAATGGTTTTGTGAGGTAGTAAATGCATTAAAAAATATACTGTAGAAATTATAAGATGCAAAGGCAAAATAATCTATAAAAAAAATAATGAGCCTTATATATTGACAAATCCTGTTTGTTTCAGTTCTTAAACAAACCTTTGGAAAGACAAAATAGGCTATGCGCTTCTTGTTCAGTCCAATATCCCACCGCACAGTTACACTGTCCTTGCTCTGTGACTCTTTCATTGACTACAGTAAAATGGCAAGAGGAAAAAAATAAAAAATCATAATTCAATTCTGTAGGGTGGGGGTGTGGTGGAGGGGACGGTGAAGACATACGAACACATTCAGAAAATATTGTCAGAACACAGTACCTTGTCATAATCAGCCTCGAGATTTATCAGAGGAGCAAAAACATTTTGATACTGGCAAAAGGAGTAAAGGTATGCTAGTTACAATGCTAGCAAACAAGAGAAGATTTGAAATGTTGAAAGTATTACTAATGCACTAAGATACAAGAAGATATCTGAAATAAGCTCAAGAAGAAATGCCCTGATAAACATAATAAAATTTCAAAACCTGGTAAGCATCTTCGTACTTCAAACCCACTTGCTGGGGTTCATCATCTACACCAGGCTTTTGAAGATCTTCAAGAGAGGCATCAGGATTTGTTTTCCAGAGCTCTTCCACTTTGTTAATTTGCTGGGCACTAATTTGACGTGCTCTCAGCTGCTCCTGTTCTGAGGGAACCTGGAAGAAAGTAAAATTGCTAAATTATCAAAAAGAAAATAACAGCAAGACATGCACATGCGCACACACCAACCCAACAAAAATTAAAAGGAGAAAAACACTTACCTTGACAAGCCATGATAAAAAACACCTGTCGTCAATAAGAGGACACCACTGACTGAGATCCCAATTCATATCCTTAAATGCATTAACACTCAAGCAGGGCTCTCTGCACAGAAGAACAACAACATTCTCTGCCTTTGCTGAGATAAAACCAAGAAGGAATACATTGCGACAACCACAACTATAGCATTCAAGAATTGTTTCTCCCAAAGGGCTATCCTTGTGGAGGCAAACTTCCTTGTGCTTTGCTCTAACCTGTAAAAAATATACAATAATATATAAACATCTAGATATAAATATGAGATAGAGTGAATTAAAAGCATTTTGCTTAATATAAATAGATGAAACCAGGTAGGTTCTTGTTAAACAAAAGAATATATATATATATATCTTCTTATGACTGAGGAATCTTGACTACCATCAACATGTTTATTTGGTACATAAAGCCTAAGGTTGATTGTTAAGAATAGCATAGTTATTTCTGGAACACTACTGAGCAATTCCTTCCAGGAGACCCACAATTTTACTTGAATCAAAGCTGTAATTATGATAATCATCCACGCAGACATGATAGCAGAAAGAGATAATATTAATTAGGGACATAATTAATTAAATATGGTTGGTCAACACGTTTTTCATGTCATCCTCCTTTACTTATTTGTTGTACTTGGCGCGAAAGATGCTGCAACAAAAGACTGTAGGGTTGCAAACCTTATGACCCAAACAAAGATGCAAATCTATAAACCGGTATCACATAATCTTCTGTGCTCTATATACCAGAGAAGGTCAAAGGGGTAATAAGAAACAATGGTACAGCTAGAACAACAAGAAAGTAACTTTTCCTTGTCATTCTCAGAATTACTTAGAAGTAGCCAATAGGGTGCTGCAAGTTGCAGCATAAGTTGTTAAACAGAGCTTGCGCAACATGTGCTGACACCAGTTATCAGACGAAATCTTAAAATAAAAGATGGCCTTTTAACAATTTTAACTACATTTGAAGTGTACTCTAGGCAATTTGAGATGGTTTTGCACACAAAATACATATAATTTCCTAGCAAATCGTACACTAAGGGTATCTTGAACCCTTGCAAATAGAACTGAAAACCTAGCTCCCAAAATAGGAAGTTATCACACGATGTGGCTTTCTGTTCCTATCATCATAAATAATAAAAAATGTCAACACAGACCCAAATTGAAACAAACTAAAGCACAACCACCAATTTTGCCGTCCTCGTGACAGATTTCGCAAGAATTAGATCATAAATGCTAATGAATTTCAAGCTGGACTATCGTCCACTAAAATACCAACAGGATGAAAAAGCCATTCAACTATAGACTGATTATCCATGACAATTTTCATCGTGTCCACAATCAAAAAACTTTCAGACAATCCTTCTTGAAAATTAAAGCCATCTAGCATGACTACTGATGAATTCACCACAAACTATAGTAAATATCGAATCTAACTACCCTACACAGAAAACATCAATACAATATTTTCGCAAAATATCACCTTCTCAGCAACTTCCGCCTACCCTATCAAGACGACGGGTAATTCCAAAATCCTGAACTAAATTATCTCACATTAAAACAACTAGCGCAGCCCCCACAAAATGTATCACCTTCAACCAATCCGACACCAAAAAAATGCTAGCAAGCTACAAGAGAATCTTTGTGACACAAACTCATCATCTAATTGATTTCTCAACAATTTTCTACCGAATTCACAGCCCACCGAGCTTAAAATTCGAAACAAACCATAAGGGGGAGAAGCCGCACCAGGTGGTTAACGATGTGGGAGCCGGAGGTGTTCCCCCGCGAGTTGCAGAACCACTTGCGGCAGGACGGCACGTTGCACCGCGCCACGCACGCGGGGTTGTGGATTCCGCAGTACCGGCACGCGTGTTCCACGAAGTCGCCCTTACCGTAGTCGTACCCATCCTCCCCCGCGCCGGCGCCGGGGGGCTCCTCGAAGCTAAGCGCCGCGACCCCCGCGGTGAGCCCCTCCGCTGCCGCCGCCGACGCCCGCGCCTTGGACGCGGACGACCGCGGCGACGGAGAGGACGATGCCGGCGGAGTCGGGTCCGGCAGCGCGAGATCGGGGTCCGTGGAGGGCTCGGGCGGCGGCGGCGGGGCCGGCCAGGACGACAAGGAGGAGGATGATGGTGCCAGCGGCGGCGGCGCGGATCGGGCTGGCTGGGAGAGCTCCGGGAAATCGGGGTAGTCGAAGTCGTCGCCCTGCGTGTTGAACTCGAGGAAGGTGTAGGCGTCCCCAGCGGCGGAGGCGCAGGGGTCGGGCTGCGAGGCCGTCTCGTAGAGGTCAGCGGCCGCGGCCGAGAGCGGCTGCGTCGCCATCCCCGGCTAGGGTTAGGGTTTTGGTTCGGGAGGGAGACGAGGCGAGAGGTGACGGGGATTTGATTTTATTTAACCGTGAGGAGGTGGCGATCTGAGGCGGTGCACGAGGGGAGACTCAGAAGTCAGAAGCCTGGGAGAGTTCGAGTTGAGTTGCTGCGGGATTACGACCCGACGGGACCTTTTGAGTGGGCCCCATTTGTCAGCCTCGGTGAGGTGTCGTGGCAGACTGGCGGGGATGGACGTCCGGTGCGGCGAGCCGGCCTTGTATGCATAGAGATTTCTAATTTTTGTTCGAGGTAAAAAATAACAAAGGTCACTAGAGGCCTGTTCACATCTCAAGGTAGGGGTGTAATCGGTTCGGATTCAGTCGGATATCGTTTTTTTATATCTTAAATAATATTTTTTGTTGGATTCGAATAGCACTGGATACGAATACGGCGCGGATAATATCGATCGCGAATTCGAATCGAATATGGAGCGGAATCGATACGGTATTGAATATTTTTTGTCGAATAATGCGCGAAAACAGATACCGTATAAAGCAAATATACAATACTGATTAACCAACCGTATGAGTTCAACATGCAACAAGATTATCGCAGTCTAACAAGTTATTTTATCGGGCAGTCCAACAAAGTTGCAAAAGTACACTAAATTTGAACAGTACATATATGACAAGTTTCGAAACATATAATGATACGTAAATGATATTACGATAAGTCGATAACATGACCATGATACTACAAAATCAATGCTAGTTAACAGCCACCTAAAGGGAAAAGGCTATCTTGTATCTAATTACCCTCACCCCGCAAAGAAAGAAAGGGGTTTCATGGAAATTCTGTAGCACCACAACAAATGGTATAGAAAAAAAAAACCTTGCTACTTTTCGAAGCTCTAGAATCCCCTGTGTCCTGTTCGATGCCTTCAATCAATGCATATTGCGACGCTAATGAGTTATCTGATGAACTCCAAGATGACTCAAGGTCAGTGACTGGATTGACAAGAACAGGAATGAGAGAACGTTGTTTTCCATCAAGTGACTGGAAGGCAATTACTTGGATTTTTTCAACCTGTGGGCACATCAAAATATGATTCAGCAAGGCAAACTCATGGATATGTGCCACAAATAGGAAGCAACTATGTTGTCTATATGAAGTATAAGCATTCCTGCCTTTTGAGCATCTTCACTAAAACAAGAAAATATCAGTCCCACAAAGCCTGAATCCAAAGAATGAAACATCGCTGGTACGAACATTTGGAAAACATGGATCATGGGTGTTAAATATAACAAGCAAAGTCTAGCCTTCACTGCAGATGGGCAACATATCACAAGAGGCAAACAAAGCTTAAAAGCAGATGCACTAGCAAATTTTCTAGATCTCCAATGTCACTGTTAATTGGTCTGGTGATAAACCCTCTACTACCTTTGAACTCAGGGTGATATAGGTCGGTGTAATCACTAAAACTCTGGAGTAAAGCTACATGACTAAATATAGCATACCGTACCCCTAATACCCAAAAGCATAGATAATTAGCTACCAAAAGCCCCTAACATATTTGACATCCATTTCCAAAACGGCAAGTGAACATCAGTTGAGCGCCTGCTCGAAGACTACTGCAACAGGTAGGCGAAACCACCGGGATCTCAAGAGGATAAGTGAAACATTTGCCAGAGGAGGAGCGGAGAGTGGGAGTGAGAGGGTGTAGGTCAAGGGGTTTGAGCTGAGCGTGACCTTGATGTCGCCGAGGAGGAGACCCATGACCTCCTCGGTCTCAATGGTGAGGGCGTGGGAGAGGCAGGTGAGCCACACCTCCTCGACGATCTTGACCGAGGTCAGCGACATCTCCGTCGCCGTCGCCGATCAGCTGGGTTTCAGGGCGGAGTGGAGGGGACGGCGATGGGGTACTTCGGGCTAGGGTTACTACTTCTAGAATACTACTGGTAACCCACGGTCGGATATCCGAATAAATAAAACTGGATATATCCGAGAAAATATTCGGAATATTCCGATCCGACAGATAGTTATCTACCGAATCCGAAATAAAGTATCCGAAACCGAATCCGAATCTAATCCGAACACATCTGGTCGGTCGGTCGAAAATTATCCAATCCGATTGCACCCCTATCTCAAGGGAATCAACGAGTAGATGAAGTTGTATCTAGTGTACAGGCAAATGTTAGTCCAGCAATGAATGATTCCCTTCTATCAACTTATACTGTAGATTGAATCCGACATCCATTCGAGGTATTGGTGATTTATGGTGTGTTTGGTTGGTGGGATGAAGTTGAATGGGATGGGATGATCTTGCACCATTTGGTTTCATTATTTTAGGTGAATGAAATGGTTCAGCATCTATAGGGAATATTTCTCAAATTTGTATCCCACTATCCAGGACGAGATGGTTCTATTCAAGTAACCAAACACATGATAACTTTTTTCTTGAACCATCTCATACAAGTACCACTTGATACAAGCAATCAAACACACCCTTAAAAGCACCTTGGTATGACGGCAATTTTTTACAAAGATTTTTGGAAACGGTTAGCAACAGGAGGTGTTAGGATGCTAAAAATCTTGTTTGGAAAGCCCAAAACTCCGATCACTCACGTGGATAGGCCAAGATATATATACTGTAGATGAAATCCAACATGCAATTTAAGTATATTGGTGATTTAAAAGAACCTGAACCAAACCAGAGAGTATGCCGGCAATTTTATACGCAAGATTTTGGGAAACAGTCAGAGATCAAGTGCAACGGGAGATGTTAGAGGTGCTTAACGTGGGAGAAACACCCCAAAGGTGGAATGACGCTACTCTTATGTCAATACCAAAAGTTAAGAACCCATAACGGGTCAAGGATCTCCGCCTGATCAATCTTTGCAATATGTTGTGCAAAGTCATCTATAAGGTTTTAGACGATCGGATGAAGGTTTTTCTTACAGATATAATCTCACCTAACGAACCTGCGTTTGTCCCAGGACGCCTTATTACGGACAATATGCTACTAGCTTATGATGACACATTTTTTGCAAAATAAGAAGGACGAGGAAGCCGTCGAGCCTCAGCTCGATTGGCTGAGTCGCTCGCCGAGTGCTGCTCGACGCGGGCGTGCGTGAGGGGCGAGTGCGTGCGTGGGTGCGTGTATGCGGAGTGTGTGTGCGTATGTAGCTCGCTTGTTGTTTCTTCTCCTATATTGAATGCCAGAGCTCTCGACTAAAATTCAAAAAAAAAGAAGGACGAGGTAGGAGGGATTTGTGGCTGCCTTGAAACTTGACATGAGCAAAGCGTATGATCATATGGAACGCGACTTCTTGGAGGCAATGATAGATCGGTTAAGATTCCACCCGTCTTGGATTCAACTCATTATGAGGTGACCGAATCAAGGTAAATGGATAATTCACGATAGAAACAGGGCATGTTTGGTTTCAAGCTAAGTTTGTCGTGTCTAAGTTTAGATATGGTACAGAATTATTAGGCGGGTGTTCGGTTCGTTGATACAACTGTGGTTTGCCATAATTTCTATCAAGACCCTTACCCGAGCGTAGAATACACGAGAGTCTCATGTATATACTGTACTAGTCCCATGATCAGTGGCTAATATATACATTTACAACATTATTATCACATCCATACATGGCATAGCATAAATTTTCTGTACTCTCGGGAGTACATACTCCCACCTCCAATATACCACTTAAATGAACGTGTTATACTCCTTTATCACTTTTGGTATACTTTAATAATAATTCTAAGATACTCCAATGCGACATGGTTGAAAATATTTCATCAAAGCCCTTTATTTTTGCTATATACTCTTTTCCATATGTAAAAGAAGTATATACACAAATTATACTATAAATAGTACACTATGACGAAATTTGTCATGGAACTCACTTTGTAGTATCTTATAATCATTATTAGAGTATGCTCACAATTATAAAGAGGTACAACATCATTTAAGCGGTACATTTAGAGTGACAGTACGTACTCCCAAGAGTATGGAACCATTGGCTAAATAAAATATAGCCAAAAAGTAGTGGAATAAATATCAAAGTTCAACGGTATGCCTCAACCCAAAATATCCACAGACAACTGACAAGGATTAAACCTAGAAAAGGTTGTCGTTGTAATCCCCGAAACATACAGTAAAGTATGAATCATCGAGGACATCAGTTTCTTCACCCTCTAAATATCAACAAGCAAGAGTAAGTGCATTTGTACTTAGTAAGACTTGTAGTGTATCACAATTATAAATACATGCTTATCTATGTCAAAAGAAATGGCTATCCTATCATATTCTTTTACATAAAGCGAGATTTAGTCAATAATAATAACATGTATTAGATTGCAAACGAAATTTGTAAAGAATAGTGGACAATTATTTAAATAACAAGTATATGGCATAAATATGAGCAACACATAATCCTCCACAACTGTGATCATCGATCCATTCCCTACCGCACCTGGCATAATATCTGTAACATGTCTACACATCGTTTTTCTAATTTGAATTTTTTTATTAAAATGCAAATTTAACTATTGTCAGTGCATCAAGTCTCTTATGACTGTGAGCACGACATTTTAGAAAGATTTACACTCTGCATGGGCATATAGCTTTACTCACAAGATATGACCAACTCTTGTTGCTGCTATTTTCACACTTCTTTTGGTGTGTGGCAGAGAGATCATGACAAGAATCGTTATATTACCTAGACCTAACTTTGCGCCAGCCCGTGATGTTTGAACCTCACTATAGTGGTGGAAATAAAATTCATATTCTCATAATAACAACAATAGTACAACCTGTCATAACCATTTCCCCCCATATCATGGCATATACCGTTGTATCAACAAGCGCTATTTTCAACACCTCTGTGAGAGCACCCCTTCGAGCAAACCTACCCAGAATGTCCGTACTACTCCAGCCTTCCAATATGCAAAGATAGTCCTAGACAACTAAATAGGTTAAGGCCACCCCATAATAGCACTTGTTATTGCACGGGTATCTTAGATTATACAACGCTACGTTTGGTTGTCAATCAACCCGGGCGAGAACCCCCCTATACTACGTGTAAGTCCATGCACTCTACAGATTATATTAATAACTCACCTGCGTCAAAACTTAGTTTTTCACTTTTAATTTTATAACAAAGTAACAGAGGTAAATCCTCATCATGTCAAAATTCCCTTCTCAAACAAATGTTACCACCGACCATTTATTATTCCCAACTCTAAAGCATGGTTAAGCATGCCTAACTCTAAAGCATGGTTAAGCATAAGCATGTATAATCGAATATACCCAAAGTTGACATTAGTTATTGTCTAACACATATCTTATGGTTTTCAATGCTGATATTTGTGTATTTATCAAGGAAGTCCTATACAACAAGTAGGAATATCTACCGATAAACACAATATAGCTATTTTATTGAAAGTACACGCATGCATACATAAAGTTATAAAATAATATAAATTAAGTGAAATAATAGGGTCAATATGATAAAAAAAGGTGCTTGTCTTGCTCGTTGAATCCTTAGGCTTGTTCTAGATCGACGAGGAAGTTTTTTGGGTTGTCGGTGTCTACACGCAATATATCGTAAAGTAATAATAAGAACCAAATAAATCCAAATAGAGACCAAATTAAAGCATTTTTATAACAACAGAAAGAGCATGATTTTATAAAATTTTTAGAAACTAGTTTCACTCAACTTAGAGTTTATTTGCAAAAGTTATAAGCATTTGAATTTAAATCGACTAAAAATCCATAAAATAAAAGGGGTGACATCGAAAGCGTATTTCCAAATATTATGTCTCCGAACAGAGAAAGCATATTCCTTACTAAATTGAAAGCACAATTCTCATTTTTTAGTATTTTATTTTCCTTTTTCAGAGGCTAATAGGTAGGGTCCATATGTAAGTGTTTTATTTATTTCTCAAAAATGATTAACATGTGGGGTCCATATGTCAATGACCCATTTCTAAATACCGGTTCAAACATAAACCACGTCATTATGTTTCTACTCAAGCCTACATGCCATAGACTCATTTGTTTAAAACTAGATTAATTAGATTAATCTTAAACTTAATGATATTTCTAACGACTTGGGCCCACATGTCAGTGACTCGCAACTAAGGAATAGAGCTAGTACCAAGGCCAAGCTTAATGAGCTTGTTGGTAGTGATGCAACGGTAAAAAGGACGGGGCAAAGCCGGGAATGGCTAGAGGGGTTCATGGCGAAGCTTTGGGCAGTGTCGATGGCCAGAGGCAGCAGCACGATGGCGAGAAGTAGTGAAGCTTTTCAGGTTAGTGAGGGGCTACATGAATGAGAGTGATCGGAGGGAACCGAGTCATTAGGTTAGCTTTGCTGGGGTCTCAGTGAAGCTACAACCACAGGTAAGGGGCCAATGATCACCGAAGGTAAGCCAATGGCTTTAAAAGTGGTGGCCCAGAACACGACAATGACATAGATGGTGCTAGAGGCCATGTCGAGCAAAAATGAGTGGCGTAGAGGGGTTAGCTCTATGTCTCGCGCATCAAAGACTCAATTTTTTGTCAAACATTGTCACACTTGTGATGCTGAATTTTGTTGCCACAAAAAGTGTGGCAAGCCACACTTGTCTAAGGTTAGTTATGGCAAATTTGGCTTCAAATGAAATAGGTCCATAGTGCCACAACGAGGACTTCAACAATGTGATTCCGTTTTGCCCTAATTATTTCTCCTTTGTGCTGAGGCTTTTTCTTCTGTATTGCATCATGCTGAAGCCACTGAGGTGACCTAAGGGATACAAATCTGTGGTGGAGCACCAAGTATTTCACACTAATGAAAGCAGATGTGGCGAATGCACAACAGCTTCAACATATACTGGATGTGTATGAGGCAAACTGGGGGAAATCAATAACAGAGAAAAGTCCTCCATAATGTTCAGCCAAAATACTAAACACGGGGCAAAGGAGGGAATGATGCAGGAGTTACATCTTACTAAAGAAGAAGGCAGCGAGTGAAAGTGCATCTAGGCACTTATGTTATTTTGGTGATTAATGACAAACGCATATAATGATAATCTATGAAATTAAGTAAATGCTTAACTTAGTGCTTAACAAATGACAAACCTCTAATATGATTATATTGGTATGATACTAACTTGTTATTGCCTAGTTAAGTATCAGTCTCATCTTTTAGAGGAAAATTAAGTGGGATGGTTAAGCAAAGATAAGGTATGCATTTTTGGTATCTATTCTATATTTGTTATTGCATTCCTTTCGTGCAAATGCATAGTGAACTCCAAGTAGCATGTTGATTATATATATGAACATTGGTTCATGTCATATTTATTTGTGCATATATATTCATTTGAGTTCATTATGTGCTTTGTTTTTAGTATGCATGTATTAGCTAGAGTTAAACTTCGTATTGCTATAGATTGACTTGGTGCATGCATGTTTTAGTTGTATATCTGAAAGACCGATATGGCGACCAGAGGGGGGGTGAATGGTCCCAAAATAAATTTTCCCACCTCTTGGACAAATGCTAGTCAAAAGACTCAATACTGCTTGTAAAGAACAGAGACTAAAAAAAACACAAGCAGTGTTCTGAAAACAGCACTACTCCAAAAGCCAATCTGTGATATTGGCTTGCTTGTGAGATTCTAATGATCAAGATAGACTTTGAATGCCTTCTCATACGTCACAGCAAGCAAGATAGCACAAGAGTAAACACCAAAACTTGATCAATTAAGAATTCATCATGAAGGAACAAAAGATCAGTTTCTTTGCAGAACTTGAACCAGGGTTGCTTAGAGAATTTGGATATGCTCTGAGTGAACATTCATCTAATCAATCCCTCATTCTTTGCAACAAGAACCAGAAGCAAATCAAAACTAAAGAAATGCAAGTCACACGTTTTACCCACTTCAAGAACACACGATTTACAACTTGCAACAAGAATGTAGGATTGCCTAAATGATTGAAAGCATCGAATCAAGAGAAGAGTTCATCAACCATGAATTTCAACAAAGATTCAATAGCATGTAGAAGGAGATGAGGCAAATCCAAAATACGTAAAGTAAATTGCAAGTAAGTAAATGCGAATTTAGATAGCGTAATTTAAGTGCGTAATGTAAATGCGTAAAGGAAATGAAACTAGAACATAAATGAAGAACATTTCATTTCTGGAAGGAGGTTTACAAAGCCTCACAACAAAGTGGGCAAAACTCAAATGAGCAACAAAACCTCAGAACCTTCAAAGAGGGAGGTCGCCTTACTACCCTCTATTTATAGTGACTGAGATCAATTCCCACCCTTGGATGTCTTGCTTCAATCCTAAGCCAACTTCCAAGAGCCAGGATTTGATCCTTACACCGCTCTCTCAACAACTCTCAACTACACTCGGTACTTTCTTAGTACACTGACAAAGAAGCTACACTTTATCCACTACTTTATCTTCCGTAATCGCAACCCTACAGCTCTCCTTGATCCAAGTAGTGATAAGCTAGCTTCTCCACTGATCTCTTGTCTCTTGGAACTGCACCGACTTCATCTCCGGCCATCTTCCGGCGAACTTCCGACCAACTTGAACCTCCGGTCATCCCATGCCTAGTTCCAGCCTCCCTTCGCCTCACCATAACCACCAAATGAAGTCCTACATTCACAAAGACAAGAAATCCCTTCTTGGTTCCACCATGAACCCATCACAACAATTCGATCACGAGTTGGGGTTAGATAAGACCAAAAACGGACCAAAGCATTTCAACCAAATGCGATAAGTCATTTTCAATACAAGAGGATCTTCTCAATTTGTTATGATTTTATATGTTGTTCTACTGAAAATTTTGTCAACATGAAAAAGTTGTGTTTCAAAATTATCTACAACTTTCATGTAGAACACATAATTTTTCGAGCACGAGAAGACCCTCAAAAATGCATATTATTGCACGCTGGAAAATTGGTCCGTAGTACACGTGAGAAACTCTGTTAACTTTCCCGATTTTATATGATTTTCTATGTTACTCAAATGAAAAACTTGTCAACATGAAAAAGTTGTGTTTCGAAATTATCTACAACTTTCATGTAGAACACATAATTTTTTTGAGCAAGGGAAAACCTTCAAAAGCGCATATTACTGCACACGGGTAAATTTGGTCCGTAGTACACATGAGTACCATCGCGATTTGGTCCGACATACATATGAGAATCACAAAAATTTGGTCCGTAGTACACATGAGTACCATCGCGATTTGGTCCGACATACATATGAGAATCACAAAAATTTGGTCCGTAGTACACATGAGTACCATCGCGATTTGGTCCGACATACATATGAGAATCACAAAAATTTGGTCCGTAGTACACATGAGTACCATCGCGATTTGGTCCGACATACATATGAGAATCACAAAAATTTGGTCCGTAGTACACATGAGGATCACAAAAATTTGGTCCGGCCTACACATGAAGATCATAAAATTTTGGTCCGGCCAACACATGAAGATCATAAAATTTTGGTCCGGCCAACACATGAAGATCTCAGAAATTTGGTCCGACGCACATGCAACTTCCAACTTGAAATCAAATTAAAATCCAAACTCAAATCTAAGCTATCTTAGATCACATAAAGTCAAATACTCATCACAAACATGGATGGACCTCCACATGGTCCTTCAATATCTTCTCATGCAATTCTCTTAGTGAAGTTTAATCTAGTGTTGGATCACATATTTACTCTTATTCCAAACATTATTTGCACATGTATAATTCGTGTACATTCTATCATGTGCTTCATTTAAGTAAAGTCTGTGATCCTTGCCATGATTTAATTGATTCATCATATTGGCAATTATCTCTCTAGTGCATATAGATCAATTACACATTCATCATGATGTGCTTAGTAGAGAACATTTCTTATGTCAAGTGTTTCCAGTTATGTTGTGCTTCTTTTTATGAAACACTTGTTGTAATCAATTGCTCACAAATATCAACTTGTTCATATCTATTGAGCTTTTGGGACTAATGTCTTTAATGAGTAGTTTGGAAAGAATTAGGTCCCGTCTGTGTATGATGACTAAGGTATCTTGGAGGATGATCATTAAGCCGAGGTCAACAAGACGGCGGTGTCACCAAGAGCTGAGGACTAAGTCAAAGATTGACTTGGCGTGGAGATCGTCAGAGAGGATGATCAAGTTAAGGTTGATAGGACGAGAGTCTCATGAGGTGAATCGAGTCGAGTTGGACAAGGCGAAGATGTCATCAATTTTCTGGTGAAAGTCTTCATGCATCGACATTAAGAAAGAAGACGGCAAGTGACTATTTCTAGACTTATATTATCTTTGATTTATTTTGAGTCTAAGGATTGCCGTACTATTAAGAGGGATGCGATGTCGAATGACTTTTAGATGTGTCAAGTGCTCAAGTGATCCATCCTTGTTAATCTTAGAAAGAGAGTGGTGTTGGTGGTGCCGGAAAGTGAGGGTTGTAGGTCTTCCTTGGATTCTTTGTGAAATCTGTATTTATCCTTTGAGATTTGGGTAGTGAGACCTTGTTAGTTGTGTAGCCCTCGTTCTTAGCTTTCGGTAGAGTCCAAAATCTCTGAAATCGGAGTCCGGAGTCAAAAGTTATGCTCGTTTTAAATCGGTTTGCTTTCGGTCTTGTTCGGACTATCGGAGTGAGTCCGGACTATCCGGACATTCCGGACTATCCGGACATATTTCGGACTATCCGGTTGGGTCTCTCTGTTAGCCTTTCTTATCTAGTCCGAGTCTCCGGTTGTGTGCTGGTGTCTCCAACGGCTAGTTTTGGGGACCTCTATATAAAGCCCCTTCTTCCCACTTCAAAGGGGTGATCCCACCGATTTGAGGAGCTTTTATCCTGTTCTTGAGCCCCCCAAAACACCTCTTTACCCTTAGATCTAAGTGATCCCCTTGGTGAGAAGGGTTGGGAAGAGTTTGAGAAGTGAGGTGCTAGGTTGAGTGAGTTTTGAGTTGTTTGAGCACTTGATTTCATCTCCAAGCTTGTTCTTCGTGAGCATTTGTTACTCTTGGAGGTTGAGGACTCCTAGGCGGTGGAGGTCGCCACGAGCCACCGGAGCTTTGTGTGGTTGGCCTCGGAAGTTTGTGAAGGCGGTTCCGCCTCCGTAAGGGAAGGAATCAAAGGAGTGAAGACCGCGAGTGCATTTGTGCAACACCGGAGGAAGAGGGTTGAAAGAGACCACTGCTCAAGTGTGACCGAGCCGCCTCACGGAGACGTAGGATCCCTCAAGGATCCGAACTTCGGGTGAAAAATCATTGTCTCCAAGTTTGCTTCTTTCTCTTGCTTTAGTATTTGTTTTTTAATCTTGAAATTGCCCGATCTACTCTCTTGTTGTGTTTGGCTCTAGATCTACATCATCCCCAGGTACTTGATAGCATTTAGATCTTTTGTATTCAAGTAGATTGTTGAAAAATTGTAGGGATTTAAAATCTCATTTCGAGGTCTTAAATCCGGAGTATCCGGACTTCTGAACCCGGATAGTTCGGACATTTCGGAGTATCCGAAGATAAGTCCCGGGCACTCCGATCTGAGTCCCTCGGATCCAATCCGGAGTATCCGGACTCCTGAACCCGGACAGTCCGGACATTTCGGAGTATCCGGATAAAAATCCCGGACACTCCGGACTTAGACCCTCGGGAGATTTTATTTAGCTGCAAATTTTTTATTCCGCTGCATTTAGTTATAAAGTTTTTAATTCGCCTATTCACCCCCCCTCTAGGCGACATCCCCAGTCCTTTCAGCGAGAAGTACTTGGGTAATCAAAGTTGTCGCTTAAGCTATTCGCACTTATGCCATGTCTCGTTTTGATCTTAAGAAAAGTTTCTGTGACCAAGTGAGCATGATGATTTGCTGGTATTGGTGGAGTCAACAAGATAAGGATAAAATACACTAGCTTTCATGGGATAAACTAATGTAGCCGAGGAAAGACAGTGCTCTAGGCTTCCGGGATCTATATGCTTTCAACTTGGCTATGTTGTCTAAGTGGGGATGGAGATTAATTCAAACCCCGGATTAACTCAATGCACAGGTTTAAGTGCTAGATACTATCCTGATGTAGATGTATTGCAGGCGAAGGCCACTAATGGCATGTAATATGCCTGGAGGTGTACTCTTAAGGGCATTGATCTACTACGTGAAGGCCATATCTGGAGGGTAGGAGATGGCAGTTCTATTAAGATACGGGAGGATCCATGGTTACCTAGAGGAAGCACAAGAAGACCAAGTATAGTTCACAGACAAATTTTGTAAAGTATTTTAAAGAACTCGTTGATCCCGCCACTGGACATTGGGATAGCGACCTGGTCTAGCAAACTTTCAGCCAAGATGATAAGCAAATTATTCTCGAAATTTTGTTGCGTGATCAAATGGAGGATTTCATTACTTGGCCTTTGATTTGAAAGGCATGTTCTCAGTTAAGTCAGCTTATAAAAGTGTGCATGTATAGGTGGAAACCAGCACATAACTTAGGAGCAATGTAGCACTATTCACCAATCGACAGATGATGCAGATTTCAGGTGGAATAATATTTGGTCCATGAGCTGCTCGAATAAAGTGAAGATGTTTGCCTGGAGTAGCCCGCCGATGAAGAGTAACATTTAGAGGAGGGGAATTGATTTGGATACACATTGTCATTTATGTCTCAGACAAGATGAAAGATGGAGGTCACCTGCTATTCAAATGCAAGTTTGCAAAAACTTGTTGGCATCAGCTCCAACTAGAAGAAACACGAGTGGCATTAGCTGGCATGAATACTCTAAAGGATGTCTTAGTACATATTTGGAAACAATCGGAGGAGCGACAAATTCTGTTGATCACACTCCTCTAGATGCTTTGGTCGGAGCAAAATGGACCTAATGCGTGCGATTATCACAAACTAATCTCACCTGTGTTCTTTGATGTACAAAGTCACGTCCAAGAATTCTTTCAGTTTTGCCATAAACCTTCAGAAAGAGTAATCAAACCAGTCCTGTCATGGCAACGACCAACTATGGACATTCTGAAAATCAATTTTGATGGTGCCTTTGCTGAGTAGAGCAGTGCAAGAGGATGGGTTTTATTATTAGAGACTCTAAAGGCCAAGTTCATAGGTCAGGCAAAGGACACTTGTTGCACATCTGGGATCCTCTTCAGGCAGAAGTAGAAGCATGTCTTCAGGCACTTTCTTTTGCAGCAGTTGTTGGTATGGGGTGAATTATGATGGAGACAGATGCAATAAACTTGAAATTGCGGTCCAAAGTACAGAGCAGGATTTGCCTAGACACGATGTTTTTCTATGATACACGGACACGGATTGACGCAATACGACATCGAAACTAGATTCACCATGTTTTCAAAAATACCGACACAACGATATGCTTATATATATATATATATTTAAATAATAATAATATATATGTATTATTTTTCATTTTCTACATGTTTGTTAAACTGAAATAATGTAAAGTGTAAACTAGGAATATGTACATCAGCCTTTGCAACTTCACTTCTAAACTGAGCAAGAATTTGGACATATCTTTCAATCACCATTATTAATTTTTAATAAGTGTGCTTTGACTCTAGAGTAGCTACTAGTGCCAATATATTTACAATACTTGCATCTCTATTTCATATTTCCTCTAAACGGACCACTCTTATCTAGAACTTCAACATAGTTCCACAATGAAGCCTTGACGTTGGTGTTTTGCTCCTCTCAGATGGCTAGGGTTACTTTTTAGGTGGCTAAGATGGGCCAGGCTGTGTCATCACATATATCAGATGCATGCGGATGAAGTGTCGAAGCCGTGTCGAACATTAAAATTATTTATTTTGTCTATCTAATTATTCAATACGCGATCGATACGTGTCGAGCAGTGTGTCAATGTCGTATTCATATTGGACAACGATATGGCACCAAACCAACATGTCGGTGCTACAGATGTGTTCTTTCCAAGGAAGCGAAATTCCTCATGCTTTCCTGTTTTCTCGATGTTTCAGTCTCTTATAATACTCGCTCTTGTAATAGGGTGGCGCATGTGTTGGCTAGTTTGGGTGCTAGCTTGGAACCTGGCAGGGTCATGCTCTGGCCAGATTCGGTTCCCTCTGATGTAATTTCGTTAGTCGTCAACGATTTAGCTGCGACTTCAGGTTATTGGAATCTTTGATGTTCCTTTAAAAAAAAGTCACTAAAGGGAGTACCTCTAATTCATCTAAGCTTGACCTGACTACATTATAGTTTTCTCCTCTCGAGTTTGGAGCAAAAGAAAATTCAAGAAAACCAAAAGACAACAACTTGGTACACCATGCATTAGCCATAAGAGTCTCATGCTCTCCACACGTCCTTTGACCTTCGAAGCCAATTGAGGACAAGACGATGAAAAACTCGAAGCTAGCTTCGAACCGACGATGGCTACAAAGCCGCTGATTTTGGTTGTCGACAGTAACCTCCTAAAACTTTCAAAAACCAATGGTGGGACGCGTTGCTCCCACTATACTACCATGGTAGGTTTGCCATGATTGGAGGCGTAGCTCTCCAAATGGGGCCTTCATGCACTCGTTGAGGTTGATGGGAAAGCTCTCCAATCGCTAACAACAACAATGGAAAACTCATTCCACCCAATAAACCTGACAATTAGGAGCTTTGGCGAGGAGATTTGGGATGAAGGTATCAATAATTCTACGCCATGATCATCTAAATGTAGTAAAGCCTTGAAATTGGTCGATTTAGGCTTGATTCACGATCCATTTGGGGCTTGTGCTCTGTCAATTTCACAAATCAAAGGATTTTGTGAGTTTGGGGAATGGCTCGATGTTGGGACACCGAAGAGACAGAATACCAACATCCTAAAATCGAGAAAAGGGCAAGCATTGTCAAACACCACTCTAGTAGCCTATTAACAAGGATGGCCTCAATAGATCGTCAGAGAACGAGCAGATCAAGGAAAGGTTGAGATATACCATCAAAAGGGGAAGGAAAAGAAGAAAAGATACTACTATACCTATGAATTACTTACATGGATGGGTAACTCAACTAACTCTGCTCCAATTGAACGCCGACGAGGAGAGACAAGTGACTTCCGATGGCCACTAGAATGAGAGATCGAGCGGAGTTCTTTTTACCTTGACGAAGAACGAGCTGTGCAGGGCTATTGTTTACAAAATATCTCTAGTCATCGGTAAAATGTCCGTGCGATTGATATGGGAAGGTGATACATAAGCACTTTAAAAAGAGAGAGATAGTACAGGAACATGTGAAAAAACTCTCGATAGGAAGATGGATTAATAAAACAAGATTGAGATATTTATTTCTTTCATGGCGACATGTACAGAGGAGATCAAGATACCTAGTGATTGGGATAGACTGAGAGAGTGAATTGCCCTAGATAAGTAAAAAATTAGGTCCAGATCCATTCTTTCCCACCCAACGTTGCCTCCTCCCCTCCCTCGTCTCCCCTTGCCTCGCCTCACCCATGCGCCACTACCATTTCCCGCGATCCACCGTCTCCTCTTCTTCTATGCGCTAGCCCTACTTGCTCTCCTCGGGCGCCACCGTCGCCACTATGTCCAATCCCTCACCTCCCCCTGCCTGCCTGAGTGTTGTCGCCGTTCCCCGTGGCTCTCATCGCCTTTTCTCGCCATGCGTCGCCCCCCTTCTCCTCTAACTCCTACCCTCTATCGCGCTCTGTTCCTCCTCCCGCACCACTCGCCCTTCCCCCACCTCCTCCTCAGGCATTTTGCCATCCACCGCCGCCCTTGGCTATGTAATGCGAGGACTCACCATGGCGAGCTCTCTGCCTCCGCCGATAGGAACAATCCCACCCTCGCGTCCGATTTGATCTAGTGTCAGATGGGGTTTGGTTTCGATCTAATTTCTAGGGAATTTTTGGGTGTTTTTTGTGAGTGTAGGGTGGTGCAAGATGGGCAACAAGGAATGCTCATCAATGATCCTAAAGAGGAAGATGGTGGCGTTGATGGCTACGACAATAATGGGAGGCGCCGAGGCGAGGTTGGCGGTGTCGTGCAATGTGGTGGCAGTAAACGAGGAGGCAACAATACTTGAGGGGCCAGTGCAGAGTAGGAGGCGGCATCAGAGTGTGGATGGATTAGTATGAAGAGGAAGCGGTACGGGGAACTCGAGAAGCAGTGTGACGAGGGAAGGATGCCGTTGGTTCTGCCTCTTCCTTGTGCATCATCGCTTCTCCTCCAACATAACTCCGCCTCCTCTCCTCCCTTCTCTCTCGATGCCTTCTCTTGTTCCTGATATCGCATTACTGTGTCACCGCCTCTCATCCCCGCCACCTCATCCTGTCGCTGGTGCAGTCGGCAACGAACTGCCATAGCGTTACTCGGCGAGGGTCTTGCCTACAAATATGGCAAGGCATCGGTGCAGTAGATGGAAGGAGAGGATAAGGGTGAGGAGGGCTAGCGTAGATTAGAGACCCGGAAGGAAGAGGAGAGTGGTGGACAGTTGGGCACAGCAATGCAAGGGAAGGAGGTCATAGTGAGAATTAGTTGAAGAAGCGAGCGAGCGGTTTAAGGTAAAAGAATAGTGATGCGGACTCACTCGTGGACGTGAAAAGGAGAAGAGAGGAAAAGAGGGTTCATGGGCGTTAAGTGGAGCTATTAGTGCGCGCCTGCGAGGGTAGGGGGTGGGACGATCGCTCTAAAACAGTGAGTGCGTCGGCGTCCGCGGCTGTGCGGGCCGAGGGAGCGCTTCACCTGTCGTTCGGCCGTTGGATCGCGTGCGCGGGAAGGAGGCGGTCCAGATGGCTCGCGCCGTCCCCAAACCCTAAGCTCCATTCCCATTTGCCTCCCTCCCTCTCTCGCAGTCGCAGGCGCTCCCTCTCCCTCTCCCTCTCCCTCTCCCCACGCTGCCCTCGGCTCGACGTTCCTTGGGGACCAGCGTGCCGCTCCCTCCCTCGCGCTCCCCTTCCCCTCTCTCGGGGTATCACCCTCCCTCCCTCCCTCTCCCTGGCCTTCCTACTGCCGTCATCGATCCCAACACCTCGCCGTGGTGGCCGCCGCTTTCCTCCGGTGTGGCGGGTCAAGCGACAACGGATGTGGGCCAGATCCACCGCTAGAGAAGGATAAGAGGAGGCGGCGCTTCGGATCTGCACGAGAGCGGGAGGGGTGGTGTTCGAGGCTCAAGGCTGCTCGGTGGAGGCTACGGCTTCGGCCGTCGCTGTCCGCCCGCGCTGACCACGGCCAGCGGATCTATGCGAGGAAGGACGCTGAGGACCACCCCACCTCTGCCTGAGGCCCACGCCGTCGTTGTCCCCGAAGCGTGATGAGTGGATTTACTACGCTGGATTGATGCGATGAGGAGCATGCTCCGGGCGTACCGCCATTGCTGCGGGCTCGCGTTGGTTTCTTGCGCTGCCGAAGCTGCCTTGCCTGTAAGAGCACTAGTAGGCTAGACAATTTTAGGTATACTTATAGCTCTCTTTGTTTTTAAGTAGGAATCAATTTAAAATGCATACTCGTGCAATTGTTTTAGGCCAATTGTTACGGGTCATGGAGAAGGCAATGCGTTCTAGCTGCACAGTATCTTTCCACGAGCACAAGAGCCGGGAGGATTCTGCCATGGGAGGCGCCGTCTCGTGAAACTCTGTTGAGGACGATCGATGCTGCTCTCAAGGATGGCAATGTCGACGAAGTGCTGCAAGCATTCAGCAATTACAAAAGCCTGCACAGTCTTCCTGAGCCACGGGTATTGAATGCCGTGATTGTGTCGCTGACCTACGCATCTAGTCGGAGGTGGCTTCAGAGAGCATATGACATGGTTCTGTCTGTTTACCAAGACAACATATATCTTCTCAACTGTAGCTCGCTGATGAGGCTAGCTCTTGCACTTGCAAGAGATCAGATGCCTGTTCCAGCCTCCACGGTACTGAGGATCATGTTGGAGAGTGGCAAACTTCCTGATGTGGATATGCTGAGCATGGTGTTTTTGCATATGTTGAAGACACAAGTAGGATCCTATCTTGCTGCTGATATTCTGGCTGAGACTTGTGAGTGCTTCTTGGACCAAATTCAAGATAGAAGACAACTAAAAAAACTGAATCCAGTAAAGAGCAATGTCACCTTGTTCAATATGGTTTTGGAGTCATGTGTTAACTTCAAATGCATGATCAAGGCCCAGAAAATAATGGAGCTGATGTCATTGGTTGGGGTTGTGGCCGATGTAAATACAATGTTGGTCGCTAGCCGCGTCTTTGATATGGTTGGGCAACGAGATGAGTTGATGAACACGAAAAGAAGCGTTGATTCTTTCACATATTTGCCATTCGTTCAGCACTATCAACATTTTTATGACAATCTATTGAGCCTGCATTTCAAATATAATGACATGGATGCCGCTGAGAAATTTTTAATCGATCTGCATCGACGACAAAAGCCTGATGTTTTCTTCAGCAATTGTTTACAGAAAAAAGGTATGATACAAATTGGCTCTGGCAACCTAAAAACGGGGTATAGAATAATATTTGACCCCAAAAAAACGGATAAAGGTTTCATTTTTGGTAAAGAGAGCCAATCCGGCCTTCTTGTTGCTAATGATGGAAATCTTCTTCCTAGCGAAAAGGCTCTTGCTAAACTTACTATAGGCTGTGTGAAAGCAAAGAAAGTGAGTACATTGTCTAGCTTCTTCATTACATTACATAAGGAAAATCTGAAGGGAATTTCTCCTTCAGATGTGATTAATGCATGCATTCAGGTGGGATGGTTACATGTGGCTCATGATATCCTTGATGACCTAGAGTCAGCTGGAATTCCTGTGGGGATCGCTACTTACATGTCTCTTTTAAGAGCATATGAGAAGGAGAATAAACCAGGAGAGTTCAATGGGCTTCTCCAACAGATACAGAAAATAGCATTTACCATGACTGACATTCATTCTAATTCATCCTTTACTATAAAGGATGTCGCCAAAATAGTGAAGGATGAAATGCCCGTGACTAATTCATCTTTGCTTGCCACTTTGGTTGAAGAAATTGAACATTATAACCCTGGAAGCCACTTAACTTATGAGTTCAATAATTCGATTCTTTTCTTCTGCAAGGCCAAAATGATGGATGATGCTCTGAGCACATATAAGCGCATGAGAGAGCAAAATATTAGACCCACATTACATACTTTTTCCCACATACTGTGTGGGTATTCTTCATTAGACATGCATAGGGAGATCACCATGCTGTGGGGAGAAATAAAGCGCAGACTCGAATATGGAGAGCTAGCTGTGGATAGGGACTTACTTGACTGCTTGATTTTGAATTTCCTCAAAGGTGGCTATTTTGCGAGAGTGATGGAGGTTATATGTTACATGTCAAACCATAAAATCTACTGTGACAAGTGGAAGTACAGACAAGTCTTTCTGAAGCTACACAAGAATCTATATAGGAACTTGAATTCATTGCATGACAAAACAGAAGCTCAGAGAAAAAGGATTGAACATGTCCAAGCTTTCAGATCATGGGCAGGCGTTAAATAGACAAAATGAGTGCAACTCTGTAATTCTTTTGCTTTTCAGAAATACTCTTCCTATAGGATACACAGCAGTACAGCTTTCTTCTCCATTGTAACATTAGATATATTTACCCCTCAAGCCAGTTCAAGTGACCACAGGGCTCCTCACTGTCTCGAAGGCACATAGAGATCCACATCGTCGATTTATCCTGGGTCGTCCGATCTCTTAGCACGTGGGAGATCTAGCCGTCCAATCTGGAGTTGGTTCGCACCGCAATGCGCACCTCGAGCCCCGTGGCCCCTCCTCTCCCAATTGAAGGCCCTGTTTGGATGAGTGGTAATTTCTTAAGAGGTTTTGAGATTTAGTTTAAATTTGAACTAGATCCTAAAACATTCGAATGAAATACCTCTAATCCAAACACCATAAGGAGTTTACAGTCGCCTCCAGCGGCAGCCCCCTCCCCATGACACTGGTCTCCTCGCCTCCCCTCTCCAGTGCACCACCACCTGATCTCTCGCATGCCTCCTCGACTCCGTCGGCCCCTCCTCCCCTCTTCTCTGCATCATGCGTCCAGCGCGAGGGTGCCTCTATCTTCCCGAGCACGGGCGGAGAACGAGAATGGATGGCGAGCTCTTCTCCCGGACCAAAGAGATCAAAAGGATATCATGAGACTTGGCAATAACTCCAACTCCCTGAACAACTTCTACCTCATCCTGTATGTCCTTTCTTTACCTTATCTATTCCCTACAATTTCTAATGTTGTTTTGTTCCTATGCGATGGGATGTTAGAAATATGTTTTCTTGTACTTTTGGTACCAATTTTATGACTAATGTTGTGGGAGTCTTAAGGATTGCTTCTTTTGGTACCAATTTTATGACAAATGTTGTGGGAGTGTTAAGAATTGGACAGAGGGGATCCTCCTCTCTCTAGATGTGCTAGGGATTGGGACAATGTGTTCTTATGCAATGTAGGTTATTGGCCATACATTGTTGTGTATAGAACTTGTTCGTGTACTTCTCTAGAGAGAATGCTGACGATATAGTTATATATATAAGCGGAGCAATGCTTGACGAAGCAAGCTCATTTCAAGATTTCGTTTGTGCTGCACATAGTTTCTTTCAAAATTTCTATATGTATGTTAGTATGTTTGCTTCACAAACATAGAATTCTGTGGAGTAAAATCTTGGTGGAGTTATTCAATTAATGATTCAGATCTGATATTAAGGCTTTGGGTTCATTATTTGCAATTTCTATATGTACTGATTCAAGTAATCCATTGTGTTCATTATCTGCAATTTTAGTCTGGCTGTGAGAGATACTTTCCTGATTGTTTTTTGATGTTTCCAGCTTATTTATATCGAAGTGCATGTCATGGAATGCTCATTTGCTAAAAAGTTTCACTTCTTTTTTTGATTAGGTGTAAAGAGGAGCCAAATTGTGAGGAATAGTCAGCTTTATCATCTAGCTGATGCCATGGTTGGCATGTGAACTCTACAGCCTTCGAACTGTTGTTCTTGACATGTATCTTTCCTTTTTGTTAGTTAGTTCTTTGTGCATGAGCTAAAGTAGATGCTTTCCACAGTGTTCTAGATGGCAAAAAATATTGCTGAATATGTGATGTTACATCTGTGATGTGGTCTGTCTTGAAATTCTTTGATCGAGTCTGTCTTGAATTTTTTTGATCCATTGACTTTTTTGTGAATGACTCCAGTCTTGATCTAGAAGTTTCTTACAATGAATCCTGAACTAACATGGCGATCAAGTTCGTGCTCCGTGTGCCCTTACCTATTGCTCTCTAGAAGTGATTTTGTTTGCCATGGTTTATTTTCTTGGTTCGTTTTCACTTGCAGTAGTCTTAATCTGGCTCCATGGCGATGTTCATAGTGGCAGACGAGGTGGGATTGCCGCTAGATGCAACAGGAGATCTGGTAGCTGCCTCTGAAGTCTTGCGGGACAAGTTGGCCGTGTGTATCACTTGGTGAGCTTCTTAGCATATTGCCCCTTACCTGTTATGTGATGAAATCTATTGGTTCGCTTATGGCTTCAAGGACAAATTGAATGGTACCCGTTTGTTTGAAATATTGAACCATCTGGAAGAATCAGGTTGCACAAGCTGCATGTTTACAATCGAATTTGCAATTGCCCTTTATTTGTTCTAATCTGGAATTGTGTTCCAACTTCAACAATTCTGGTACAATTTATGATTATACTACTAATATATCTAATTCTGGTCTATGGATTACTTCTTGCGTAACCATGAAATGTATGAGTAGTGTTCTCAACTAAAGAACTTAGATTAGCTGTGTCCTGAGGGCTGAGAGCACCAGTTAGATTTTAGTCTTTACATCTGCCATTGGCCGTCGTACCTGCTCACCCTTGCTTGTCTCCTCTGGCATTCATGTTGTCCAGCTGTCGCTCCTATCCTTCCTGCATCTGTGTCAATGAGGGTGATTTCGTTCTTAAAATTGGACAAATTGGCTGTAGTGGGTTCTCGATGCAGTAGCGAAAACTTACTTGATGAAGTTGCTAATTGGTATTCCCTTTTTTTTTCAAGTCCTCTCAGCATGTCCTTGAAGTCAAGGTGATACATTGACAGGGAATAAAATACAAGGTGATAAAATCTTCCAGATTTTTTATTGAATAATGTTACTATAGAATTACCAAATTGTTATATGTTGTTTGTAATTTCTCTGTAATTGAAATAGTCAAGTGTCAACTGTCAAGTGCTAAAACTCGTGGTTGACATTTAGATGGATTGCTCAACATTTTCATATGCTCTTTTATCTGTAGTGCAGTTTCAGTGCTTAGTTTTCTGTTGTTGTTTCTCCATATCAATGTATTCATTTCAATCTTTTTGTTCCTGTGTTTATACACATTTCTTCCGTTAATCAATATGAATTGCATGTCCTTCCCCTATGGTGTGGTTGGCACAATCTCAGAGTACAAAATAACGCTTGATGAGAAGCCACCGGAGAGCATTGTGAAATTTGATGCACTAGATGGCTCAGCCACTTGCAGCTGCAGGAAGTTTGAATCTGTTGGAATTCAGTGCTGTCATGTATTAAAAGTTCTTGATCTCAAGAATATCAAGGAGCTCCCAGAACAATACATTTTGAAGAGATGGACGAAAGAAGCCTATTCTGTTAGAATGAGGGAACCTACCTGTGGATCTGGCAGTAGCATGTGCTCAGCCTCAGAAGTTCGCTTCGATAACATGTTCCGTTTCATTACCTTGATAGCTTCAAGGGCTGCCAAGTCTGAAGAGGCAATGTCATGCATTGAAAGTCAATCAAATGTTCTTCTGAAACATCTAGATGATATTATACAAACAGGCTATCCTGAGATTGGAAAGTAGTCAAGCAATTTCTTTTGTAGGAAACCAACATCCTGACCATACATCACAAGCAAGAGTAGTTGCACGAACAACAAATGGTATAATGTTTTAACATTTGAGTAGTTGCACGAACAACAAATGGTATAACGTTTTAACATTTCTGACATGTCATCATTTTAGTATTGTTTGTACGAGATCACATTGTAGGTCTGATGGGGTTTGATGGCACAATTGCAGTACTGACCATGCTGGCCAACATGGTAAGTACCTAGGCGGGATGCTGTTTTCTGTCACTTACCAAAACATTATTACACTGTGTAGCTATCTTTACACACCTTGAACTGTAAATTTACATGACATACTTCAATAGTACCTATGGTTCCAATCCCACCCTAGAGGGCACAGGCACGGTTATGAAAATGGAAATGCTCAGAGTTTGGGGTAGGCACTATAATTGGATAGTTTTTTTAATCTAGTTTCATGTTCTGTGTCCAATTAATAGTGAGTTTTGGAAATTTCCCTGTTCTCTAAATATGCTTGTATAATAAACTAAATTACTAACACAAAAACGTGAAAAAAAACACATGATGTGTGTGCAAGCCTGCAACCAACCCCACAAGTGCCATTTTAAAGTGCGGGTGGGCAGTCAGATGTTTGAACTTTGATGTGCAGAGTAATGTTATTCACTGAGAAGTTTATCCTTTCAGTTGAACATAGTTGCAGCGTCACCTTTTCTATAAGAAGAAATAATAAACTCTATTAATTTCAGCAGTTTTTAGACTCAGGCCAAACAGGTGCTCTGTCAATGATGTAACACGATATGTACTGGGAATGGGCTGAATTATCTAATTGCTCTCGTGTTAACCAGATTTCCTGAACACATTGTGATTCCCTTCTTTATACTCACATATCCCTTTACTTTCAGTTATAATTGGTTTAAACTTTAAAGTTTAAACTGTTGTTTGTTGTGGCTTGGGTCTTCAGGGCTTAGCCTATTACGATGGACATTGCTCGCTCAACCTAATGTTAAAGTTTTCATGTGTTAATTTCTACCTTGTTGAGTTTATTATTTCGATTATTGATTCTTTGAAAGGTCACTGACAATTGGTTTGTTTCTTTGACATCCTTGTTGAGGATTTCTGCTGGTTCTGAACTTGTATAATCCAGTGGACAATTGCACGTGTCAGCCGGTTCTTTGTAATTTGAGTCGAATCTAAGTTACAAGCAACGGCTATGTACAATATTTATATGTTACCATGCTGATGTAAGCAGGCGGATCCTGTAGACCCTGTCATTCCCAACTTTGTCATTCCCAACTTGGTAACTGTGATGCTAATATGTACTTCTTCCGTTGATAAATATAAGGTCTATAGTTTGAATGATCTTCTTAAAAAATATAAGATATACATGTAGATTTAATGAGTTTTTCACATATACCTTTATTTATTCTCTCTCAACCATATGCATTTATTCATTACCACCTACACAAAGTATTATCTCTCATCTTTCAAGACAATTAAAAGGGATATGTAAGTTATTTTCTCTAGCTTGTCAGTTTTACCAAAAAGCCCCCCTAGGAATTTTGAAATTATGTTTAGGTCCTTCCATCGGGTCTTTCATAAAAAACCCATGTTACACAAATTCGCATTCGGTTTTGATCAATCTCTTTTGCAAAAAATACCTCTTGGTTTTGGAAATTTGCGTCTAGACTTGCCCACGCCATTTTGCAACCATGGGGGCATTATAAGTCAAACCATGGGCGACCAAAATTCTTTCGTAGCATATTTTGCATAGAGACCCTTGTGGTTTCGGAAAATTACAACTGGATCCGGAACAAGTTCTAGAAAATTGCAACCAGACCCGGAACGAGTCCCAAAAAATTTCTACCGGGCCTCGACCAACCCAGAATGAGTTCTAGAAAAAGCCCTTGTGCTTTCCGAAACTTGCGCCCAACCCCAACCAAAATTAGCCTAGCACTGCTTAGCGCACTGCTCCACTAGTAATAATCAATTCTGATGAGCCTATGCCATATCTGAATCCATGAGCATTATACCATGCATTTTGGTGGTTGTTCAATGGTCTGTGCCTAGCAAATAAGCAGTTGTTCTCCTACTAACGTGTTGGTATTGTGGGTAAAAACCATGTTGAATCATCTTTTCAAAACTAGAGCTCTTACCCATTTTAAGTGAAAGATCCTCTGTAACTATATATTATGCAATTTTCTCTCTAGTTACCTCAGCATTGTAAACTCATATTCTTACTGAACCATCGGTGTTGAAGTTAAGTTGTGTCTGGACGCCCTCCCCTGGTCTTCGTTCGGTCGATACCTTCTTCAAGTATGTCTCCGAGTGTCATTTGAGATGACTTGTTCTTCCACATGCACGTGTAGATAATTTAGCTTGATATTATTTATAAATAGCATACGCTACCTCATGCCTGTTCTCAATTTTGACGGTTCTATCCATATATTGCCAGCACCATATCCGCGGATTGCCGGATGTCGACGTCCATCCTGGTTGCACCGATGCAGTGCCATCGGGGTTTGGTGCGAAGCTCGACCCCTCGGGAATGTAAGAGGCATCATCAATGCCTTGCGTACAATCCATATGACGGACATCCATGCCATAGTCTGACATGTCTGGGGAGAGTTGGCGTGGATCGATATCTTGCTCTTGAGGAGAGGAACTAGTAGTGCGAGGGCATGCTCTTGCCAAATATTTTGTTTCGTGGCGGAAGAGCAAAGGGGAGCAAAGAGAGAGTAAGGAGAAACGAAAACGAAAACTCAGGAATGTTTCATGTGCTGAAGAAACAAAAACTCGAGGGACTCAGGTGAACGTTGGAATTGGCTTTATTTCTTTTGCCCGTCACATCGCTGTCTCTCTCTGTCGTTTGCTCGTTGAGTTGCCAAACGTTGCTCACTCTCTCGGCCCGTTCGCCCGTCAAGAAGCTTTCCTTTTCTCTCCCTGTCACTTTATCTCTCCCCGTCGAGCTTGTTGAGACAAAAAGGTTCTCGCTTTCACTTTCGCCATTGCGAATGTTGGAATTGCTTTCCCTTTCTCTTCCCTAGTCCCTCTCTCTCCTTCGGTTTCTCCCCTGGTCCCTCTCTCCCTCAGCCTCTTTCCTGTCTCTCTCCCCCTCATGAGCCGTGACCCCGTCCCTCTCTCTCCCGTTCTTGGTGACTCCCTCACCCTCCCACGCCCCCGCTACCTCCCTCGCCCTGCCACTCCCGCGCCCCTCCCTCGCCCTTTCGCGTCACCTCCCTCTCCCTTTCGTCCCTTCCCGCTGCCTCCCTCACCCTCCCGCGTTGCCTCCCTTTCCCTCCCGCGGCCTCCCTCCCCCTCCGCCCACGGTCTCACCCTTTGCCCACGTCATCCCTTCCCTCTTCGGTCGCCTCCTCTTCCTCCTCCCCTGCCCCCTCTACCTCCCCCGATGTAAGGTTGAGGATGCCGACTAGAGGGGGGTGAATAGGTAGCTTTAAAAGTTCTCTTTGATTACTAACAAATCAACACCTATATCAAAACCTAAATAATATGCAGAAGCGTAATTCTAAGGTTTTAACAATTAAAACCTAAATCAACTAAGCTTACTATGTGCACTAACAATCTATATCTCTAACAATAATTTACAATCCTAAAAGACAAGCAATCAATCAATTTAATTCTATGAATATAAATTGCTTGAATGTAAATGAGCACAAAAAAGCAAACCAGAAAGAGACATGATACTTTTTACGTGGTGTTCAGAGACTTGTCGGTCTCCCCTAGTCTACGTTGAGGTTAGCCCAAACACATTGGACCGACTCCACGAATTGAGCACCCACCTCAAATCCACTTTCACGGTCATTTGAACATATCTTTTAAAAATTGTTACTACAACTAGTAAATATTTATATAACTAACTAGATTCTACAATACAGTGCATCACATCACAATAACCACAAATTAGCCCCTGTAGATAACTTGTACAGTCATATGGGTTTATACTTACCTCAATTTGCGGCTCTATTTGCATTAGCTTATATGACAACAATGTGCTAACTAAGCTGAAGATTTGTTTGGATTGAAGCTACGTCGAGGAGAATCCATCCATAAAATAGTTGTATGATGCTAGGAGTGTATTCGTTTCATATATGCCTTCAAATATTGTTGTGGATGCTATCCTAGATAAGAGTTATTGATGTTATAGGAAGTGAACTACTATGTACTAGGACTAAGAGAAATGTTGAGAAGAGTTATGCAGGAAAGCAAAAAATACAATCTAGAGGAGCATATACAAGATTGCCAAAGATTGCAAGAAACTAGAGAATATACAAAAGCAAATATAAAAATGAACCTTGACAAAAGAACACAAAAGAAGAGGAGTTGGTGTGCTGAGAAGGCCGCCTCTCCATTTGATGATATGAAATATGCTAAAACTAGAGAGAGTAGTTGTCGGCGTTTTCGGGAGCGCCGGCAAGTAAATTTGTAAGTCTAGGGGGTCGCGCGTTCCACTCCCTGAATGGTTAGACTCGTGAGTCCAAGATGTATACTGGTTCGGGCTGAAGGTCCCTACTCCAGTTCGTGTGTGGTGGTGTTGTATTACTCTTGGTACAGATGACTGCACAAAGTTTTACAAGCGAGAATGCCAATGGCTTAGCGAGAGGGGTTTGATAGCGCTCTCTCCCTTTCTTGTTCTTGCTCGTTGCCCCCCTGAATCGTTTAGCCCTGCCTCCTTTTATACAGAAGGAAGGGGCAGGTTACATCGAGAGTTAGGAGGAAAAGCGAGGTGACCTACGCTAGGAGCTCCGGTCCTTCGTCCTGTGGACTGGTCGCCACCCGTCTTGCCCATGCTGGGTTGGTAGCCTTGGTGGTCAGGGAGGTTAGGTATTTCCCGGGAAGTAGCGTACTTGCCCTCTGTGATCCTTGCGAATCTTGGCCGAGGTGCGTGACGTTGGTGCCGCCGAGGGAGCGCGTGCGCTCGTCTTTATCGTGGTCGTTGATGGGCCGGAAGCTTTGTCTTCTACAGTCACCAGATCTTCTTGGGAAGGAGCCACCTGCCCTTGTATAGTCGCTCTGATTGACCTTATCCGAGGGTACGTGGCGGTAGGCCGGTGAGGACCTGACACGCGGCACTCGGCGTTCACCACCTTGGTTTGGTTGGAGTCGGGAGATCCCGCCCCGCCAAGAGGGGGTCGGGAGCGCTGTCTGGTCGGATTCGCTTCCCCTGGCCGGTCGGGAGCGGATGCCTTACGCGGTCTCGCAGGCGATTCGGTCGGCGGCGGCGCGCGCTGTTAATCGAGATATGCTTGAGGCCACCGCTCGCCGCCGGGCCGTTGGGGTATCCTTTTATTAGTATTCGTCAAGAGCCCCGAACTCCCAAGCGATTTGGCATTCGGTTGGGGTTGAACTTGGACGAAAGTGGTGGCTGGGCTCGTAGGTCGGTCCACCGATCCGTTAAGCGATTTCGTCGTGTGCTTCGTTGGATCCGGCGGTGTCCCGAGTTTGGCCGGGGCATTTGAACCGCCGGGGGCTTTACTTGCCTCGTTGCGCATGCCGAAGCGTAGTTTATGCCGCCGCGCCGCTCGTCTTCTTGATCGCCTCGGGTTTACGGTGAAGGATGCTTCGCTTTTGGCACCCGCATTTACTCTGGAGACGCTTAGCCTCCTTCGTCCGGATATATATATCGTGCGTCGTAGCTTGCTTGAAGGGGACGAGCTTTTTCTTTTGTTCTTTCAAATGGCTTCAGACATCCTCTAGTCTTTAGCTTCGCGATGGCGTCACGGTAGAAGAAGAAGATCCTCCGCCGAAGCTTTGGTGAGTTCGACCAGCGATGGCCGAGCTCGGGAGGAAGAAGCTGCACCGCGACGCCGCTTACGTTGACGCTACGCCGAGGCCGCCCGAGGCTCGAGGTGGTAAGGGGGCCCTTCGAGGCGATGGCGCAAGCGCGCCGATCAGTTAGTGGTGCGCCGCGTTGATGTCGCTGAACGGCGCAGAGGCATCGGCGTGTTGCTTCAGCGGCCGTGGCGGCCGTCCCGTCGACTGTGCAAGGGCCTACCAAAGATGCCGCGTCGGTGCCACCGATGCCGCACGGATGTTTGATAGGTTCTAGGCGTGGGTAGAGTCTGCCGTGGTGCGGCGTGGCCACTCTTGTATCCGCTTGCATCGTGTGTAAAGTTGTGTAAAGCTTGAGCTGTTGGCCTATAATGAAATTTTTCTTTTCTTTATGAGAATGTCTTTGCGATGAGTTTGCTTTAATTTTAATCGTTGTGGATTCGTGCCTTGGTCGATGTGGCGGCCGGATGCCTCTGTGAGGTTCGGATGTCCGAGTGCCTTGGTGGCAGGACGACCGGATGCCTCTGTGAGGTTCGGTGTCCGAGTGCTCGCTTAACGTCGTAGCTAGATGCGGTGCCTTGGTCGGCAAGGACGACCGGATGCCTCTGTGAGGTTCGGATGTCCGAGTGCCTTGGTCGGCAGGACGACCGGGCGCCTCGTGAGGTTCGTGTCCGAGTGCTCGCTTAACGTCGTAGCTAGACAAAGCCTTGGTGGCAGGGACGGCCGGATGCCTCTGTGAGGTTCGGATGTCCGAGTGCCTTGGTCGGCAGGACGACCGGACGCCTCGTGAGGTTCGGTGTCCGAGTGCTCGCTTAACGTCGTAGCTAGACGGTGCCTTGGTCGGCAAGGACGGCCGGATGCCTCTGTGAGGTTCGGATGTCCGAGTGCCTTGGTCGGCAGGACGACCGGGCGCCTCTGTGAGGTTCGGTGTCCGAGTGCCCGCTTAACGTCGTAGCTAGACGGTGCCTTGGTCGGCAGGGACGGCCGGATGCCTCTGTGAGGTTCGGATGTCCGAGTGCCTTGGTGGCGGGACGACCGGATGCCTCTGTGAGGTTCGGTGTCCGAGTGCTCGCTTAACGTCGTAGCTAGACGGTGCCTTGGTCGGCAGGGCGACCGGATGCCTCTGTGAGGTTCGGTGTCCGAGTGCCTTGGTCGGCAGGACGGCCGGATGCCTCTGTGAGGTTCGGTGTCCGAGTGCTCGCTTAACGTCGTAGCTAGACAAAGGTGCCTTGGTCTGCAAGGACGGCCGGATGCCTCTGTGAGGTTCGGTGTCCGAGTGCCTTGGTCGGCAGGACGACCGGATGCCTCTGTGAGGTTCGGTGTCCGAGTGCTCGCTTAACGTCGTAGCTAGACGTGAGTGCTCGCCACCGCCGTAGCCGGACGTGAGTGCTCGCCACCGTCGTAGCCGGACGTGAGTGCTCGCTCACCGTCGTAGCCGGCGCGGGCATCCTTCTCGAGTCCTCGTCGGGCGAGGGTAGCTGCGAGAGAAATGGCCGCCGCTCTATCCCACATGTATACCCCATCCACAGTGTGGGACCCGGAGGATGAGCGGCGCGTTTACTGCGTTGGTTTGAACGCCGTGCTCGTGGAGCTAATAGCGGGTAGTCCGAGTGGGTCTGGGAGGTCCCGCCCAGGGGACCCTTTCGAGCGGACGGTCCCGAGTAGGTGTCCTGCCCCGCGTGGGGCGACCCATAAAAACCTTTCTACTCAATCCCAGATGGACTCTAGGTCGTCCACGACCCGAGCACACCGGCCGCCGCCATTGATGAGCTCCCGGAGAGTGTGAAGTATGGTCTCGGACGCGAGTAGAGGTGATTAGGCCGTCGGTAGACCTAACCGAGGGCCCACCGTGGGGCTCACCTCATACACCGCCTTGCTCAAGTTTTGCTTTGGGCGGCTTTATACCCATCCGTGGGGTAGGCCTTTTGAACCCACGCTCCTCATTGGGCCTCGCGCGAGCCACAAAGCTTTGCTGCCTTGGGCCGCAGCGCCCAGTGGGCTTCTCGCGCGCCGAGCAACTGCTCCGCCTAAAGGCGAGACCGAGAGGTTACGGACACGTTGTTCGGGCGGCGTCTTTATGGCCCTTGACGCCGACAAGACAGGATTAAAAGCGGAGTGGTATTGGAAACCGAGTTACGGTCGGGCGCGACGACGAGGGTGGTCGCGACGCTCGCTGACGGGCGCTCGCTGGCGGCGCTCGTTAAATCTCTATAAATACGCCACCGGGTGCTTTCGAGTGGTCACGCTTTCTTACACTCTCTGCCTCGCCTCAAACAAGAAGAGCACCAGAGAGCTATGGAAAGAAAACCCGACCTTTCTTTCTCACCTTCCGCCGTCTCCCTGTGAAGATGTCGTGGCGGAGTGCTCGCGCCAAGACAACCAGGCGCCGGCTTGGTGAAGAAGGGCTTCTCATGCCGCAGACCTTCCGTGGAGGGTGCCGATCGGGCTACCACCCCGCGCCGCGAGGCGACGAGATCGTGGTGCCCGCCTCGTTCTTCGAGCGCGCTTTGGCTCGCCATTGCACCCGCTCGTCCGGGCCGTTGTTTCATTACAAGGTGGAGGTGCACCATCTCAACCCTAATGGGGTCCTCCACATCGCCATCTTCATCACGCTGCGCGGCCTTCTTGGGGATCGAGCCGCACCTGGCGTTGTGGAGGCACTTCTTCCGTGCAAGGCTCGAAGGACAGTGCGTCGGAGCCGCGGCGCCTGGTGGCTGGCCTCCAGCCTTCGCCCGCCCGGTCGAGCACGGAGTACCGGAGGTAAAGCGCCCTCGTCTAACAAGGGTGGCGTTCAATGGCTCTACGTCAAACGTGGCGACAAATACCGTTTCACCGGAGAGCTTCCCATGGCGGAGGAGCGGTGGAACCGGGCGCCAAAAGAGGGAGAAGAACAAGCCGGCCCCGATCGTGGAGCGATCGGGGCTCAAAGGAGGCGGGCTCACCGGGGCGTGGTTGTGCGCGCCTTCATGGGGATGCGCGTGCAACCACTTGTGCCTGAGCCGCACTTCGCTCCGGTATGCGGGCCGTCCGACCGGGCGAGGATGGCGAACCCGAGCCGGCCGCTCGAGGTGGAGGCTCGGGTGGCGGCCGTTCTGGCGAAGCGCCATCGCGTGGCGCGGATGGCCACCCGAGCCATTCTCGCGGCTTTTTCGCGAATCTGTAAGCCGGTGAAATTCCTTTCGCTTCTCTTTTCTTTGTCCTTCGCGACTTGACCGACATTCCCGCATCCTCTCGGGGCTCATGGGGATGTCTTCCCGGCGCCGCTCCCGGGATAAGGAAGCGCGGCGCCGCGGCGAGGGCAGAGGTCGACTCCTCCGCAAGAAGCGGAAGGAGGAAAGGAGGAGTAAGAAAAGTAAGGAACGCTACGCGGCGCGCGCGCGGCGAGATGTGTCGAGACCACCGCCGGGGACGACCTCCATCGACAACGGCGGGAGTGCCTCCGCCACCCTTATGGTGGGTTTTTCCGACCGCCGATCGGGCGGCGGCCCGAAGTGGACTCGGCCGAGGCGGCATCACGGGCCCGTGGCTACGGATCCCAGTGGGGGTGATCTTGCGCTTGCGGTCGTCGCAGCGTCTCGGTGGAGGTGGCTTCAGAAGCGGCCGACCGACTGCCCTGGCGGGGCGGCAAGAGAGGCGCGCGCGTGCCACGCACCCGCCGCCTTGTAAGTGTATTATTATTTTATTTTTGGAGCATTTTTCTTTTTGGCAAAGCCGCCCGAGCGACTCTTGAATCTTTGCAACGTGCAGCGCCTATACTGGGGTGATCGTGGGGCGTGCCACATCGGCCCCGCAAGTAACGGCGCCGGTGATTTCGGTGACCCCGGTTGGGTCGGCGAAGGTCGCGGCGTCGGCGTCCGAGGGCGCGGTCGCCTCCGAGGGGACAGAGCCCCACCCGGAGGTCGTGCCCGAAGAAGAACTTCCGCCGCCTCGGCTGGGACCTCTCCGACGACGTGATCGCGCTTGAGGATGAGACAATGGCGTTGCCGGTGATCGCGCCAGTCGTGGCGGAGCCGGCGACGGAGGTGCCCGACCCCTCGTCCCAGGGGGAGGTGCCGACCGATGCCCCTCAGGCGCAGGTCGCCGAGGGGATTTCTGAAGGGTTGACCTCGTCACCCTTGCCCATGGTGCTTTGGACGGGTGGCGTCCCGCCCGAACGGGCGAGCGGAGGCGCGCCGCCGGGTGTAATTCCCGGGTCGGGCATCATGGGTGAGGCGGAGGAGAGCGAGTGGGCCACCTTCTCAAGGCGCTACCGGACGCCGGCCGAGATAGGCGATCCGTGAAGGTCCGCCCTTGCTCAAGTCTTCCACCGTATGGATATGATGGTCGGGAGTCCACCACGCCTGTAGGTCACCAAAAGTTCGATTCGTTGCACATTTTGATAGTTCATCCGCGCGACTAACGGAGTGTCCACATTTTTGCAAAGACTTGCGGGCTCGCCGTCGTCGGTCGAGCTCTGCAGCGCCCGACAATCGGTCAGCGCAATGGAGGAGAGGCAATCGGTGCGCGCTTGAGTTGCGCTAGCCCAGAGGCCCGGGCATTAGGCGGTCGGAGGCGGTGGTGATCCGCCAAGGATTTGAAGAGGCCACAAAGGCCCTTCATGATGAGCGCCTAGGAGCCAAGGCTTTGAGGGCGAAGTGGCGAATCGAGTCCTCCCGATGGAGGTCATCGAGGCTAAGGATGCCGCCGCTGCGCGAGGATCGCGCAGACGCAGTAACACGCCCGCGACCGAGCGAACAAGGCTCGGGGACGCCGCCGAAGTTCGCTCCGAGCGGCGATCGCCGTAGGAGCCGGCCGAGTGAAGACTTCATACGAGGCGTCAAGTCGGAAGTCGCAATCGACCAACTCGCGGCCGGTAAGTGTCTCAATTCTTCAATTAAGTTTGGGGTGCGACCACAGGCGAACTTATCCAAAATCTCCGCACCGCAGAGGCGCAGAAGAATCGGCCGCCGCGGAGGCGCAGAGAACGGCTTCGCCGCCGCGACGTGGCGATCGTGGCCTGTGACGAGGCCCGGCGGCGTTGAAGGTTGCCGAGGACGGTCGGGCCGAGATGAGCGCCGAGCCGAGGCCCTCCGCAAGGCCGGCCGGAGGTCTGCGATCGCATCCTGGAGCCGGCAGCCCGAGTGCCCTTGCCCTCGCTACCGCCCGAAAGCGGATCAGAGAAGAGGCGGTGGTCACCGTGCCGCGCTTGAGCTTCATCGGCTACCGTCAACACCATCTCGTACTACGACGGCATCGACCTCGCGGTGGTGGGGAGCGGCGTGGCGGGAACCGGATCGACGAGAGATCGACGGTTCGAGCTCTTGGTTGAGCCGCACGCCGGAGATCGCCACCGCATCCCGCCGCAGCCGCCTCCAGAAGCGAGGCACCAACTCTCCGCCGCCACCGGCCGCCCGCCAAGAAGAGTAGAAAAAGTTAGCTTTATCCTTCTTAGATTGTAAAGACCGTTATTTAAACAATCTTGAAATTATCAAGTCCCGAATCGTCCCTCGCCCTTTTCGTATTTAGGATGAGCGTTTGGTCGACCATAGCCCTAAGGACCGCAGGGCCACTTATGCGTAGGTCGGGTTGTTTTGGGAGGAGCGAGGTGGATTGGAGACTTGGCTATGCACGGTTAGGCGCGACTTGTGAGGATAGGAGTGTTCTAGACCGCCGGATCTTTCCACTCGGGCACTTCCTTCTTCCGCAAAGTGCTACTTAGCAACCATAGCACGGGGCGAGGCCGTAACACTTGGGTTGAGAGGGTTACCGCCGGATGGACCTCATGACCACGGGTCACGCACCTCATAAGCGCGTGGGATAGCCGAGTTCGTGCGGGGAGGAGTGTTCCTGCCGACCAAAGGTCACTCCACTCGGTACTTCCTTCTTCCGCCAAGTGTTAGCAACCATAGCCGCCGGGCGTAGGTCAGAGCACTTGGGTCAAAGGAGTTACCGCCGGGAAGGACCTTGTGGTCGGTTGGGTCATCAACCCGCGCAAGTGCCGATCGGGAGCGACTGAACGGGCGCCGAAGGCAGCTCCCAGTCGTCGCACGCTACGACTGTGTGCTCGGAAGGAAGAAGGTAAAGAGCATGCTAGGAAGAGGAAAAGAGTTTAGGATAGAATCGCCTTAACTTTTCAATGTTCCGGCATTAGGAGGATGCGACCATCGGCGCCCTTGAGTCGGAAGGTGCCAGTCGGAGAACTTCCACGACGGTGAAAGGACCTCCTGTGGGCGCCGGCTTGTGCTTATCTTTGGTTGTCCGACCGACGCAGAACCAAGTCGCCAAATACCAAGGATCGCCTCGAACTTGGCGGTGTGGTAGCGCGCAGGCTTGTTGATATCCGCCGACCGCAGACGCCACGCCGCGCGCGCGCCGAGTCGGTGGTCGATGGCGCCTTGTTGCGGCGAGCCCCGAGCCTCATCGAAGGCTTGCAATCTCGGGGAGCCGTATTCCAGGTCAGTGGGCAAAACGGCTTCAGCGCCGAACACCATAAAGAAGGGTGTGAACCCGGTCGCCCGGGTCGGCGTGGTCCGCAGACTCCAGAGGACGGAGGGCAGCTCGGCTACCCAATACCGCGAAATGCTTGAGCCGACTGAAGATCCGCGGCTTGAGTCCTTGAAGGATCATGCCGTTAGTGCGCTCGACCTGGCCGTTAGTCCGCGGATGGGCTACTGCTGCCCAATCGACACGGATGTTGAAGTCGTCACAGAACTCGAGAAATTCCTTCCCGTGAATCGTGTTCGTTGTTTGTGATGATGGAGTTTGGGACTCCAAACCTAAAAACGATGTCGCGGAAGAAGATGGCCGCTTGTACCGACGTGGCGCCACGACCGCTTGGCCTCTATCCACTTGGTGAACTTATCTACCGCGACGAGCAGTGGGTGAAGCCCCGGCGCTTCGAAGGTCGACCAAATCGAGTCCCCAGACGGCAAAAGGCCACGTGATGGGGATCGTCTCAGAAGCTTGGCCGGCGGATCGTCTGCGAGCAAAGAACTCGCATCCTTCGCAGTGCGTCACGATATGCTCGGCGACCCGACACAATGGTTGGCGAAGAAACCTTGTCGAAAGGCCTTTCCCACAAGAGATCGGGTGCTGCGTGGTGACCGCAGACTACATTGTGTATGTCGTCCAGCAATTGCTTTCCTTGGTCGGTCAAGATACATTTTTGGAGGACCCCGAGGGACTCCTTTGTAGAGGTCCAGGCCGATCAGACGAAGGATTTTGCCGTAGGCGAGGCGTCGGGCCTCGGTCGGTCGGGGAAGTGACCCGTCCGTCAAACGGTCGATGTAGGGCCTCCTCGATCGGACTCAAGTGCTAGCACACCGCGGCGATCCGCCAAGTCTACGCCCGATCGCGGCGTCGGTCGGGCGACCGTCTTTGATTGGTCGGGTGGCCGCCACCGCCGAGTCCACCGACAAGGCCGCAGGAGGTCGAGACGAAGATCCCGGGGACAGTCTCTGCTGGAGGCAAGATTGGCGGTGATCGGCCTCGCCATTGTAGCGTCGGTAGCTATGGTGAAGCTCGAAACCCTTGAACTGCTCCTCGAGCCGGCGTATTTCGGCGACAAGACGCGGCCATGCGGGCGTCTCGGGGCTCCGCGGCCTTCATGACTTGGTCGACGACAAGCTTGGAGTCCCGTGGACGAGCCGGCGAGCACCGAGGTCGGCAGCGATCCGAGACCGCTGACGAGAGCCTCAGACCGGCAATGTTGTTGGTCGCGTCGAAGAGCAACCTAATGGCGATGAAGCTCTGCTCCCGAGTGGGAGATGATGATTTACTCCGCGCTCGCGCCATTCTTGGTGTAAGACCCGTCAAGTACATTGTCCAAGCTCGGTCTTCGACCACCGGTGGTGCTCGGCCGGTCCACTCGGCGACGGTCGGCGAGAGCTCGCGACTTGATCGCCGTCAGAGGGACGATATTATGCCATGGCCGCTAAGCTCGAGCGCCCATTTGGCTATCCTTCCCGAGGCATCGCGATTGTGGATGATCTCGCCTAGTGGGGCGTGGTCACCACGGTGATGACGTCGGCCGATCGAAGTAGTGAACGAGTTTCCTCTTTGCGATGAGCACCGCGAGAGTAACTTCGCACTGTGTGGTACCGAGTCTTGACTCGGAAAGTACCATCGATGAAGTAGACCGCCGCTGTACCTTGAGCTCACGGCCTTCTTCCGCCGCTCCACCACGAGGGCCGCGGACGACTTGGGTAGTGGCGATGTAGAGGAGCAATGGTTCACCCGTGCCGGGCGACGGGATCGAGGCGAGGACAGAAGGCCTTCAAGCGGGTGAGGGCCTCCCGAGCCTCGTGTCCAACTGAAGCGGTCGGATTTCTTGAGCACCAGAGCGGCATTCGCGTTCGCGAGGCGAGACACGAACGGCTCAAAGCCGCGGGCATCCGGCCACCTCTGACCCCTTTGAGGTTGCCGACCGGGCCCATCCTTGCGATCGCCGAGATCTTCTCCGATTGGCCTCGATGCCTCGCCGAGACGATGAAGCCTAAGAGCTTTCCTTTGGGGACCCGAAGACGCACTTCTGGGTTGAGCTTTATGCGAAACCGCGAAGGTTCGCGAAAGTCTCTTCTAGGTCGGCGATAAGGTCGTCGACCTTCCCGGTCTTTACGACAATATCGCCGACATACGCCTCAACGCTGCGGCCGATCCGGTCATTGAAGCACGCTTTGCATACATCGGTATGTAGCGCCGCGTTCTTGGTAGAAGGGCATTGTGACATAGCGAACGAGCCGAACGGAGTGATGAAGGAAGTCGCGAAATGGTCGGACTCCTTTAGCGCAATCTGGTGTTAGCCCGAGTAGGCATCCGAGAAGGAAAGAGACTCGCACCACCGTGGAGTCGATGACTTGGTCGATGCGAGGTAAGGGAATGGGTCCTTGGGGCATGCTTTGTTGAGACTCGTATAGTCAACACACATTCTCCATTGCCCGTTCTTCTTTTTACAAGTCTGAGGTTGGCTAGCCACTCGTGGTGGCGCACCTCTTTCTTTAACCCCGCCGCCAAGAGTTTGGCGATCTCTCCTATAACCTGCGCCTTTCCTCGTCGAGCGGCGCAGCGTTGGGCGACCGGCTTTGAGCCCGGTCGGACGCTCAAGGAGTGCTCGGCGACCTCCTTTGAATGCCCGGCATGTCGGAGGACCTCCATGCGAAGACATCTTTGTTAGTGCGGAGGAAGTCGACGAGCGCCGCTTTCCTATTTGGCGGGAGCGTGGCTCGACCAAGACGGTCTTGGTCGGATCACGTGGATCGACCGTGACCTCCTTCGTGTCCTCGGCGGATTTGAAGGATCCCGCCCGATTTCTCGGATTCGGGGACGGACTCGCGCTTCCTTCCCGAGCTTGTTGAGTTCCGCAGAGGCAACGACCGCTGAGGCGAGCTCGCATTGCCGCGCATAGCTTGAAGGCAAGTTGGAAAGACGATGCCGCAGAATGACTCCATGCGGTCCGCATCTTCACTTGAGGTAGGCGGGGGGATCACCATGAACTTGGCGTAGCATGGCCTCCCCAGATGGCGTGGTAGGCGCCGGGAAATCCACGACCTCGAAGGTGAGGGTCTCGGTGCGGAAGTTTCCGGCTCCCGAAGGTGACGGGCGGTCGACCGCCGAGCGGATGGGCTTGTTGCCCGGATGACGCCATGGAAAGGTGCCTTGCTTGGCCGAGGCTTGAGTGCGGGACCCCATAGCGTCGAACGCCTCAACGAGGATGTTAAGGCCGCGCGCTTCGCCCATCGCAGACCTTCGTGAGGCGCCGTTCGACGACGGGTCGACCACCACCGGTACCTCCCGGTGTGGGGCGCGATCGGTGATCGGTTCGATCAAAGGTGATCGGAACTCCGACCACCAAGATATTGGGGACGCCCGCGACGGTGTGGACCTCGCGATAGCGAGCTTGAGTCGACGCTTGTCGGCGTAGCGCGGTCCTCCGAAGATCATGAGGCGCCGTCGGGCTCGGGAACTCGCCGTCGCTTTCTTCTCCGCTGTTCGCGGGGCGCGGCGAGCTTCTTTCCTTTGCTTCGCGGCGTGGTGGGGACGCTAGAGAGATAGCGCCTCAGACTTCGCAGCCTCCCAGTACTTGTGCTTGACGGAGAACCCATGGTTCGCATGGGCCGCCCATCAATTTCGGCGGTCGGGCGACGGCCGGCCGCGCCGCTGCTTTGGGCGGGCGTCGACCGTGGCGACCACTTGGTCTCACGGATCGCTTCCGTGCCGCCTAAGCTTGTCGAGCGGTCGGGAGAGACCCGCTTGGACGCCGGGCTCTGCTGGCCTTTCCTCCTTCAAAATAGCCCTCACGGCCTCCTCGCCGGAGGCGTGGTTGGTGGCGATGTCGAGGAGTTCCTTGGTGGTCCCGGGCTTGAGGCGCCCCGGCAGCACCAAGGCCTTGCGGAGGTGCCAGATGAAGGCTCCCACGACATCGGCGTCGGAGATGTCGGGAGCTTCGTTACCAAGCGGAAAACCGCGGATGTAGTCCCGAGGGTTTCCACGCTGCTTGCTTGCAGCCTTCAGTCTCAGGAGTTTCCAGGGCGCTTGTAAGTGCCCTGGAAGTTACCGACGAAGAGATTCTTCAAGTCAGCCCAGTTCCTGACAGTTTTTGGCGGCAGGTACTCGAGCCAGGCTCGAGCCGAGTCCGCGAGGTAGATGGGGAGGTACTGGATGATGAAGAGATCATCTGTCGCTCCCCCAGCCCGGCATGCGAGCCGGTAATCTTCGAGCCAGACACCTGGGTTGGTGGCCCCGGTGTACTTGGCAATGTTGGTAGGCGCCCGGAATCGGGCGGGAAATCACCGGCGGATCCTTGGCAAAGCCCGTGGTCCGAGACCATCGGGGCTCGGGCGCGTGAGTGGCGCCACCATCCGCAACACGTGAGTGGCGGCGTCCTCCGCCATCTTTCTTCGCGCCTCGAGGGTGGCGCGGATGTCGAGGGCATTACCGAGGCGCCGCGCACCGGGTGCGTGAGGCCTGGGTGGTTCATGGTGGGTGCGGTCTTGGCCGCACCACCGGCTCCATGCATGCACGGGGGCGGGCGGAAGTAGCGCCGGTGTGGTAGGAGCCGAGGCTCAGATGTCTTTGACGGTCGCGCGCTCCACCACCCGAAGGTTCTCGTAGGTAGCTCGCCTCCGGGTTTGCGGGCTCCTAAGGCCTCGGAGCAAGATTGCGCCGCAGCCACGCTTTTGGCTCGCGTGAGGAAAAAGCGGGGCGCCGGATTCGCCCCAACTTGTGGTGCTCTTGGCGCTACGCGCCGTCTGCGCGTCGCCAAAGACTTGCGCGGGCTCGGGCTCGCCTGCCCAAGTTGGCTCGAGCCGGCCGAGCTCGACCGCCGCTCCTCCGCTCTCCGCGTTGCCGTTGGAGCTCGGGCGAGCTGGCGAGCGTTCGAAGGCTGCTCGGCGCTGGGTATTCCCCCCCGTGCCTCGGTCGGCCGGACGGGGACCGTCGTAGCCGCGGTGGCTACGACCAAATCGGCCGTGCCGCGCCACGCTGCACTCGCGAGTGCCGCTGCGGCGGATACTCGCGTCGGGCCGGAGCCGTGGTCGGAAGAGTCTTCCAAAGAACTCGTGGACGGAGGTTGGCATGTAGCCAGCCATCGCCACCAATCGCGAGCCTACGGGGGGTGACATGGTCACCCGCCCGGGCCTACGGGAGTTTTCGCCGACCGCGGCGGAGCACTCCTCGGGTTCCGGCTTCGGGGCCTGCAGGGGCGCCTCAAGCCGGAGCTTAGCGGCCGCCGGAGAGGACGCCCAAGCTCTCGGGGCGCTGTCTTCCGAGACGGCGGGGGAAGCGTGAGCCCTCCCGTCGGGGTGACGGCGAAGTCGAGGGAGCCGAAGCGGATCCGGTTCCCCGGCGCAGTCATGCCGTCGCAGTGGGTGGATGCCATCAGGGAGATAAACGGAATCCGGAGATGGTGATGAAGACGCACGAAGCCCCCTACCTGGCGCGCCAACCGCCGGCGCGCGGAGCGCGCAAGTAAATTTGTAAGTCTAGGGGTCGCGCTGCCCACTCCTTGAATGGTTAGACTCGTGAGTCCAAGATGTATACTTGTTTGGTGAAGGTCCCTACTCCGATTCGTGTGTGGTGGTGTTGTATTACTCTTGGTACGGATGATGCACAAAGTTTTACAGCGAGAATGCCAATGGCTTAGCGAGAGGGGTTTGATAGCGCTCTCTCCTTTCTTGTTCTTGCTCGTTGCCCCCTCGATCGCTTAGCCCCGCCTTTTATACGTAAGGAAGGCGGGTTACATCGAGTTAGGAGGAAAGCGAGGTGACCTACGCTAGAGCTCGGCCCTTCGTCCCGTGGACTGTCGCCACCCGCCTTGCCCATCTTTGGGTTGGTAGCCTTGGTGGTCGGGGAGGTTAGGTATTTCCGAAGTAGCGTGCTTGCCCTCTGTGATCCTTGCGAATCCGACGCCGAGGTGCGTGACGTTGGTGCCGCCGGGGAGGCGTGCGCTCGTCTTTATCGTGGATCGGTTGATGGGGTGGAAGCTTTGTCTTCTACTGCCACCGATCTTCTTGGGAAGGAGCCACCGCCTTGTATAGTCGCCCGATTGACCTTATCCGAGGTGCGTGGCGGTAGGCGGTGAGGACTCGACACGCGGCACTCGGCGCTCACCACCTTGGTTTGGTTGGAGTCGGGAGATCCCGCCCGCCAAGAGGGGGCCGGAGCGCTGTCTGGTCGGATCGCTTCCCGGCGGTCGGGAGCGGATGCCTTACGCGTCTCGCAGCGATTCGGTCGTGGCGGGCGGGCGCGCCTGTTGATATGGAGATATGCTTGAGGCCGCTGGCTCGTCGCTTCGGGCTGTTGGGGTATCCTTTTTATTAGTATTCGTCAGTAGTCTTCACCTAGCCTTGGTGGAAAGTTGATTGTTCCTGAAAGCAAGCAATCTCACGAAAAAGACGTCATATAAAACCTTCATGTGTCCAATGCAAGATACAATGATTTGCCTCAACGAAGTTCGTTCAAAGCATGGTTCTATATGCAATGGGCAGTAGCCTCTCTCTCAAATAGAAGGGTAGGTAGTTCCTTACAGTTGCGTACTAAGTATTGTACTACCAACAAGTAACAATAACTTGAGAAATATTTAATTTGCTAGGATGAATATAAGTGAAATGTTTTTCAGCGGTATGTGATCATGCTTGTGGATGAAAATGATGCATTATCTCATTCTCCTTGGATTGTTGGCAAAGACATATATACACAAAACTCATTGACTAAGTTGTACACATATTTTTAGAGAAAATTTGGTCTATGCCACTGATGTTTATGGGCTTTTGGATTTTGCTATTGCCTTTTGTCTTACTCGCTTTATACCATCGGAATCGCACACTTCTTTCGAAGATGCCACTAGTTACTCATTTTTCCTCAAAATACTAGAGTTGCTCTTATCATTTTCTTCTCCCCCTCTCTCGTGTTCTCCCCATAACCCATCTCTATCTTGCTCTCTCCTTTCTATTTTCGAATTTCAATTCAATCTTTTTCTCTGATGTGGCAGCAACAACTAATGCAATGAAATTTTGTGAATTAGGAAGGGCATAAGGGTCATTTCGGTTTGGTCAAAGGCATTTAAGCTTATTAGAGTAGCATTTTTCAAAGAAGTTTACAATTTCGATGGCATAGCACCAATAAGGCAAAAAACAATGGTAAAAACCAAAAACAATAAAACATGAGTGGCATAGACTGAATTTTCTCATATTTTTAGTACATATGTATTATAAACAAATTTGGTTCCTAATGTTTGCATGTTTGTAGTGTATTGAACTAATATTTTGATATTGATGTGTTTGTCGTATTTTGCCGGTATAGCTGCATAAACCGCACCAGATTATGCAAGAAAACATTGGATCTGTAACATATCTTATTTACCAGTAGGGTGCCCATGCATTACAACAGAACCCTAAACCTTACAATGAATAGCACTTTCTTTTATACACATATCATACAAATCAACCAATCAAGTGACATATACATGTATTCTTAAGCTACTATCACATTAAGATTGTTTCATGATTTTTATGGCCGTTTAAATAAAAACATAATGGAACTCCTATGCACTTCGCTATCAAAACATCAAGCAAAAAAATACATACCAAAAAATGATTACACATTACAATTATGTTGTCCCATATAATCCACCATCTAAAATATTGCAGACAACCCATTTCAGTTAAAAGAAACACCACAATACTGATATTCCACCTCTTTTAATTAGTATATTGAACCAAGTCATGCTATAGCGTGCAACACCACCATCATGTCACCTGACCCTAGTCAATAATCCAAGTAGAAGCCACCTAAGTCATATAGGAACAACAACAAACATATATAGGGCATCAATATTAAGAGTAAATACAATCCAAAGATATTGCATTTTATTCGATGTAGATTTCTCAAGTCCTCTAGAAGTGTGGTTGAACTACATAATTCCAATTAGCACCTTGTAAGCTCTTGTGGACAACATTGTCCATTACCCATAATATATATCATTTCATCTAATTGTGAAGAAGTTGCAGGTGGGTAATTATTTATGAAACTATGTTAAACTGAATGACTTGTCCCAGTGAGGAGCTCTAATTTTTCGAGATAAACCAAGGGTACTAAATTTGACATAATATGATATCATAGAGATCTCCCCCAAAAAACAAACCTTACTATGACCCAATGTTAACAACTGATTACTATCTAGATATCTTACAAACCTATCTTTCAAATAATTGAACAACACTTAGATTGTATTCTAAAAAATAGTATTAAAATATGCACTTCAGCATTACATAAAAATTGGCCCCTTTATGTAGCTGAAAACCGAAGGTATGTAGTTTACAATTCTTTGTTTGTTGTTGTCAATTAATATAATCAATGCTCTTGAATCTCAATAATGAAATGGTAACATAGATATATTGATGAACAATTTACAATGTTTCAGACAAATGTAAACGTAAGTTATGTAAAAGGTTATATAGCAAAAACAACCACAATAGTCAAGTTTCTTCTGCATTGCCACAAATCAAAAATAAATCATACCACTTTGTTTATATACGGAAGGTAAAATTTCAAATGATCTAGAAACAACCCAACATAATATGATTTGGTGCAAAATAACAGCCACACAGGTCTCAAAAGAAAAGCCCATGCAACGACTGAACCAATACGATAAGAACATAGAACACTATAAAATGAACTAAAACGAACATTATAAAATGAACTAAAATATTAGCTCACTAAATCAATATGATGAAAGCTGAGAGAGAGAAAGAGAGGCTAAAACACATCTTAAAGACAATATTATCATCACATATTACTTAAGACAATATAACAATATTATGAGCAACATCAAAAATGGCAAGATTAACAGTAAGAAAATTATGACCATCTAGTATATGCAAGTATTGAAGACAATATGCACCATTTAAATTAGCATAGTTGCATGACCTTTTAAATATGCATAAAGTTCTGTTGGATAAGTATGGCCATCGAAGAAAAAAGAAATATGCATCTTATCATCTCTTACTGATGAACAATCCTTGATCCCATCTGTCTGTAACCAATTTCCTGACCCAAGTTAGATACATGAAACCAATGTGGGTCTTCACAATAAGAAATAAAAGAGATAAAGAAATTAGAAATAGGTATACATGCAGTCAACTCATGTTTTTGCTTCCCAATTGGGTGGTTCTTAACAACTTGAAAGAAGTGAAGTTCGTACGTGACACATGGTGTGCACTTTTTCTTTTTTAATGGATGGCACATTTAAAGAAAGGGAAATTAGTAGCCTTTTTCTTTTACCTTAGTTACACAAGGAAGCAAGCGGATTACCGATAAGTAAAAGATGATTTGCTTTGTGACCTTTAAATATAGAAGGCAAATGTATAATTGTAGGGCACCTGGTACTCACTGTAGATCCGCCCCAATAGCAGTGACATGTGTAGAGGAGGTCATGATGTCAACGACGGTCTCGACCAAGGGCAGTGAATGACCAGGCTAGGAAAAGAAGAAAATGAAGTGGTCGATGTCATGGTTCCAGAAAGTGGGAGGTAGCGGCCATCATGGGAGAAGAAAGGAAGGCTATGACGGTCATGGATCCAGCAACGATGGTTGTCGGGACTTGAAGGGAGGTGACGGTCATGGGGATCTGGAGGGAGGTCGCGGTTATCGGGATCTCGAGGGAGGCAGTAGTCGAGATCTCGAGGAAGGAGGCGGCGGTCATCAAGATGGACCTCACCGTCACCGGCAGCATCGGTTGACAAGACAAGCCTCGCCAGTTGAGATTGAATTGGCGACGTAAGAAGGAAGGCAGTGGCAAAATTGATGCGGAGGACGGCCAAGATTGGTGGGAAGGGGTAGGGAGGGTAAGAGACGAAGAGGTGGTTTCTAGCGAGAGGGTAGGGCACAAGGTGGTATCATGCCTAGCGTATTGAAAAGGAAACACTGTTCATATCTAGCTCCCTGGATATCGTTTTTTTACAAATCTAATCCCAAACGCATTTTTTTTTTGCAAAAATGGCCCCTCCCTTATCGCAGGAGGCGCGGTATGCGACACGTGTCCCCTGCCGAGTCCGAGGAGTTCGGGAGTGTGTGACCGAGAGCTTTGGTGAGTGCCACTGCCGCTACCGGGTAGCTAGGGGTGAAAATGGTACGAATAATTTCCGACCGACCGAAGCATCTCGGATAGCAATTCGGATAATCTCTCAGATATCCGGATATTTTGTTCGGATATGGATCGGATACGGATAAAATGTCCCGGATACAGATACGGATACGGATATCTCGGATAATATCCTTCGGATAATATCCGACCATTTTTTCGGATACTATCCGCCGGATAATATCCGAATTCAGTTTAGCCCAATACCCGGTTTGCCGTTTGGCCCATAAGAAATCAGCCCATGCATCAGACTCAGATTCATTCCCCTACCCAAATGCCAACTCGCCCTAGCCCCAGGTCCCAATCGCAGCTCGCCCGGGCCCGACGCCCTAGCCCCCAGCCTCCCAGGAGCGGGGCGCCGCCACCATCGCCGCCACCTTCGCCGTCGTTCCCGAGCCGTCGGCGCCCACCCCTCCGGCCCGCCCTCCGCCCGGTCAGCCCTCCGTCGCCGCCACCTCTCCCGTCGTCCCGAGCCCTTCGCCCGGCGCGCCCTCGGCTGCTCCTCCTCCCCAGACGGCCCTCCGTCGACTCGTCCTCCGGCCCTCCGTCGCGGGCCGCCACCACCTCTCCCGTCGCTGCCTCGAGCCGTCGGCGCCACCCGCCACCCTCCGGCCCTCGCCTAACGCGCCGTCCGTCGCCTCGAGCCGTCGGCGCACACCCTCCGACCTCCGTCGCGCCACCTCTCCCGTCGCCCCGAAGCCGCCGGCGCGCACCCTCCGCCCTCCAGCCCTCCGTTGCCGCCACCTCCCCGTCGTCCCCCGAGTGGTGCCTCCGTCGATCGCACGTCCGCACCCTCCGCCCTCCGTCATTGCCACCTCTCCCGCGAGCCGTCGGCGCCACAACTCCGACCCTCCGCCCAGACTCTTGCTATTGGAGAATCTTGGTAGGTTGGAACTTGGAACTTGGAAGCATATGGTTCAAGTAGCAGACTGCACAATAGTCTCATCATCAAGAATGAAGAAACCTAACAAGTATAATTCCTCCCACTGTACCTCTGATCAATGTAGAAGCCTAACAAGTATTTTTCCTGTGAATGTGAATATGTGATCATCAAGAAGCCTAACAAGTATTTTTCCCTGTGATCGTGAAATCAAGAATAACATTTTCTCGCAAACCATATGAAGTCCAAAGCAATTGCACAATAGTTTGTCAATGTAGAAATTAACCTCTAGTGCTTAGGTGTGTGATATGTTCAACTGCTATGCGGTAACTAAATATATATGGAAAAAGATCCTTGAATATGGTTTAGTGTGTGTGGTATCGAATATGGTTTAGTGTGTGTGATAATGAATATGGTTTAGAATATGATCCTTGAATATTCATTCCATTTCTAATTTAATCCACACTTGTACAAAACAAATAAGGTAATTGAATATGGTTTAGTGTGTGGTAGGTCAAAGGTGCATACTCCGACTCCAACAGATATTGGATTGCTAATTCATATGAAGAAAGATTCGAATCTGGTCTTGAACACGAAAATATTGACAAGTTAAATTACACTTTGACTTCATGCACAACCATGTATGGGGAGATTTACCTTAATGCAGCTTTATGCCTTGAGTTCGAAACCTTGTGACTCATTTATAGTAGAATCATTGAAGAAACTTCGCTTTGTTGATATAGTTATCGGTTATTATAATCATTATTATAATTTATTTCAGAATGGACTCAGGAAGCGTGAGTGCAAATTTTTGTGGTAGTGAGGCAGGTCATCCTGCCCCACTTAGTGAAAGTGTGGCTACACCAAGTTTACTCCAATTACCGGAAATTGCAGCTAGTAATGATGAAGGGGAAATAAGAAACCAACTCAAGAAAATGAACCCCTCTAAGAAGGCAAAGACCTCTGAGGTTTGGAAATACTACAATGATATTTGGGTGACAAAAATAGGACCAGATGGTGTTGAGGTGAGAGAGCAATGGGCAAAATGCAAGAAGTGCAGTTACAAAGGCAATAAAAATACCATGAGAGGCACTACTGTGTTCTGGAATCATATGAAAAACAAGCACAATCTTGTGAAAGGGCTGCAAAGATTGGCAAGTAGTGATGGCACAATATGCACATACGTGTATGATGCGAATCTAGTCTAAGAAAATGGCGATTAGCAATGGTTATGCATGAGTACCCTTTAATATGGTAGAGCATGAGTATTTTATTGACTTCATTAAGTCTTTGCGTCCTGGTTTCTCACTAATGTCTCGCATTAGTACAAGGAGTAGTATAATGGAGATGTTTGTAGAGGAAAGGAAGAAGTTATATAACATGTTCAAGTCTATTTCATGTCGTTTTTCTTGCACCATGGACATGTGGACTTCAAATCAAAACAAGGGTACATGTGTATAACTGTTCATTGGATAGATGACAATTGGCATATCCGAAAAGGATTGTTAAGTTCATGCATGTGAAAGGAAACCATACTGGGCAAAACCTAGCTAATGAATTTGTGAAGGTGTGATGGCCATGAACCTTGAAAAAATTATTTGCTCTAACTCTAGACAATGCATCGGCTAATGACAAATGTGTCAAAGAACTGATTCCAATACTCATGAAGCATGAGCCTTTGATATGTGATGGAGTCTTCTTTCATGTGAGATGTTTATGCCATATTTTAAATCTTGTTGCTCAAGATGGCTTAAAAGCAATTGCATCATCATCAAAAACATTAGAGAAACAATTGCAATTGTTAAAAATTCCCCATTACAATGGGAGGAATTTGAAGTGTGCATTGGAATGTGGGTTAGATGTTAATAAAGGTCTTTCATTGGATGTTCCAACAAGATGGAACTCCACTTTGCCATGTTAAGTAATGTCATTTATTTCAAGAGGGCTTTTGAAAGGTCATTGTTCTTAAATGAGACCAAATATAGGAGATGTGCTCGGCGGATGAAGATTGGGATAAGGCACAATCTCTATCAACGTGTTTGCAAAAATTTAGTGATGCAACCGATCTATTCTCGTGGCATTTATATCCAACACTAATCTCTTTTGGTGGAAATTTTGTGACATCAAGTTAGCAATTGAAGAATGGAGTTATGACTGTGATGAAACAATTTCTTGTATGGCTAATGCAATGCAAGCAAAGTATGAAAAATATTGGGATAAATCTAACATAGCTTTAGCAATTGCATGCTTTCTTGATCCAAGATATAAGAAAAGGTGGTAGAGTATTTTATGAGAAAGATATACCGTGAGATGTATGATGTTGAACTTATCGCATTCATGGATGTAGTTAAACAATTGTTTCAAGCATACAATGTCATCACACTGCTGCACAATCTTCACAAACTAGTGAGGTTTCAAAATCATCACTATCAATCAAGAGATAGAAGAATATTTGTATGACCAAACTATGCCAAGCCATGATGACAACATCGAATTGGAAATCTACATGAAAGAACCTTGTATAAGGTATATTGAAACCAATGATGACAAGTTTGATGTGTTGGCATGGTGGAGGGATAGACAAGGGACTTTTCCTGTCCTTTCACAACTAGCTCGAGATGTATTGGCTATTCAGGTGTCAACAGTTGCTTCAGAGTCTGCATTCAGTGCTGGTGGGCGTGTTCTTGATCCATATCGTAGTCGACTAGATCCAGAAATGGTCGAAGCATTGATTTGTATCAAGGATTGGACACTTGCTTCAAAACAAGGTAGTCCGTCTATTCATAATTATGAAATCTGCATGAATCAATACTAATTTTTAATTGTCTTTCTACACCGCTAGGGATTAATATTTCTAAGGAAAAGGTTGCAACATTCATAGATGTGGTTGATATGGAGGTCAATGAAAAGGCAATCGATCAAGAGGTTTGCTACATGATAAATAAAAATTATTTGATGTTATCAACATGTCTTTTTATTTGTGTGTGATGTTAATTAAAATATCTATTGTACATAGGATGATATTTTGGTTGACACCTAGAGAGCTTAATGAAGGTCATCACATGCAATGTTGCTAATTAAACAATTAAGGGTTTGTCAAGATTTTTGCCTCGTCCTAATTATTTCTAATTTTTCTATGTGATATTTCGATACAAAGTTTAATAATTTTATGTTGCTTTAATGCTTCACATTTCGTATCTGTATTTTGTGATTATATGGTGATGCTCTATCCGGCTAGGATGTCATGTTTTGTGCAATCAAAGTTTGATCGCTTCTTTTGCTTTCACTCCAAATCTCTTGGGTGTAAAAGATGAGCATGGAGGCCATAGCCCTAATTGCTCGAGCACCGATGCTTAGTGCAATAGTGCCATCCATCATCCATGTGCACCGATAGTGTAAAACATGAGCACCGATAGTGTAAAAGATGAGCAATGATGCTTAGTGCAATAGTGCCATCCATCATCCATGTGCTTTGTTACTTTTGTATACTTCTATAGTTCTATGAATGGTGTGCAACTTCTATATATGATGTACAAGTGCAATTATGAGATGTGACTCAGTGTATTACTATAAACTGTATGGTTTTAACGGTCTTGATCTCTCAATGTCCTATACAATTTATGTTGGTCTTTATCGACAATATTCGTTATAGTCCATCACTCTGTTTGTATTTAGTGTTTACGCGTATTATTCAAAAATATCCGCTCGATGGTTATCCGAACTTATTTTATCCGTATTCGTTCAATATTATCCATATCCGTATCCCAAGACTATCCGTGTCCGAATCCGTATCCGGTACTATCCGTATCCGAATCCGATCCGATAAAATTATATGGATCAAATACAATATGAGTGGTTTCCGATCCATATCCGATCCGTTTCACCCCTACGGGTAGCGCAGAAGCACTTGCTTCGCTGACGAGCTTCCGTGCTCGTCGGGCGTGACAGGGGCTTCCGCGCTCTGATAAAATTTACAAATACGCGTGCGAGAGAGTTAGATTTGAAAAAAAATTTGGTCTAGGTAATCCATGAATCGTACAAAATGAGATGCCTGTGCTACAGTAAAATCGTTTTAATTAGTTAAGATAAGATAAGAAATAAAGAAAATAAAAGGTTTCTCTTCCCCGCAGGCGCTCGCTAATAAACGTCCTCGGAGGCAACGCTAGACGCGCAACGGGGAGAGCGGAGCGCAGTGCTCGCGAGGAAGGGGCAGCGCGAGAGCTTCCGGGACCGGGAGACACCCACCCATACCGCGGGCGCGAGCGAGCCAGAGAGCGAGATCCCCTTCCCCCTCTCGACCCACCCGTCCCCGCACGCCGGATACGATCCGATCTGATCTTGCCGGCGCCCCCGCCGCACGCTGGAGTAGGGAAGACGGGGAGGAGGAGGAGGAGAGGAGATGGCCCCCGTGTCGGCCCTCGCAAAGTACAAGCTGGTGTTCCTGGGCGACCAGTCCGTCGGCAAGACCAGCATCATCACCCGCTTCATGTACGACAAGTTCGACAACACCTACCAGGTGCGTCCTCCTCGATCTTTTCGTCTTCCCCAATCCCGTGCATGTTGTTTGTTGATCTTTCCGTTTGCTCGTCGCGAGCCGGGTTGGGGCTGGATCTGATCGGGCCAGATCCGGCGCGAGCGGGCCGGCCTTTGGTACGATCCGGTTCCGTGGACTGGCGATTGGATCTGTCGATCAGGCGCGCGGCGTGTGGTCGTCGTCTAGCCGTTCTTGGTCAGGGCGATCCGATGGTTACGGCATCTGATTCTGTGCATCTACTCTCTCTTTTTTTAATTTTTTTTTTGCCTGTGATGTGTGTGACGAAACGATATAATGCTAATGCTCATGATCCCTAATCGAGGAAGATGATTTGGCATGTTGCCGATTCGTGTATAATCAGTACGATGTTATTTGAGGTGTATTTTGGGATTTAAGGCGTAAGAAATTGTTCCGCGGTCGGTGGTATCTTGGATCTCGTTGTTCTGTCCTGTGTGCTTGAGGCCAAGCTTTTGAGTGCATTGACACAATAATTGGGTTGGGAATGAGGCCGCCCCAGAATTCTGGGCATTGCAATGCAGGGAAAGAAAACCAAGAGTTTTGTTAATGGCGTCTACGTGACACTTGGGATCCCAATTTGATATGGAACCTATATGCCGTAATCTTGAACTTCTTTATATGTACATCTCCTATAAACACGTCATCCCTGATGAATGATCCTGGTTGTTACCCTGTGATGTATGGTTGTGGGAGTGATGATGGTGTTGTGATGCTTAGTTTTTTTCACATTCTCATGGAAGTAAAAATAGAGTGTTTGGTTTTTTTACAGTAATCTTAATTAATTGTCTGCTTAGTTGCTTACGTTTTGTTCCTTTGCAAACAGGCTACAATTGGTATTGACTTTCTGTCGAAGACAATGTACCTTGAAGACAGAACTGTGAGACTACAACTCTGGTATGGTGGCAGCTTTTGTTGCATTACTGACAAGTTGGTCTATCCGTAGTACTGCTGAGTGCTGACCTTCATCATATCTATATTTGTTCTTTACTTTCAGGGATACAGCTGGCCAGGAAAGATTCAGGAGTTTAATTCCAAGCTACATCAGAGACTCTTCAGTTGCTGTTATTGTTTATGATGTCGCAAGTATGCTCCCCACCCCACAACATCGACACCCATGTCCTTTTTTATCAGTAGCTGTTTAGAAACCCACAGCCATGCTGCATGCAGCACAGAAATAATTTCTTAAGCAAATTTTGATGTGCAAAAGTTGCAATTTTGACTAACAACTTCTTTTTTAGTTAATTTCAGATTAAATATGATCGTTTCCTGTCTTTCCTCTTTTCCCTTACTTTTTCTTTCATGCCGTAGGCAGGCAATCTTTCTTAAACACTTCAAAGTGGATAGAGGAAGTCCGCACTGAGAGGGGCAGTGATGTCATCATTGTGCTTGTTGGGAACAAAACTGACCTTGTTGACAAGAGGTCAGTGTGGTTCAAATTGTTATCTGTTTTCTGTAGATTTTATTGGTTGTTCAGTTTATCTGTTGGATGGTAATGAGTGCACTTTAGTTGCAGTAGTTCCATTTGATACCCGTTGGTTCTATGTGATGTCAGATGTAGTTCTCCGGATGTCTAGAGTAATTCTAGAGCATGTTTATCACAGCGCCCTGGCGAGGCGAGTCGCCTTCGGGTCGCCTGGACGCCTAGGCGACTAAACAAAATGCAGCATCAAATATAGTAATATACTAATATACTGAATTACTGAATACTTAATGCAGCAGCAAAATAATGCATATGTAGCAACAAATAAACTCAATATAGATATGCATGTCAGCGGCCACAGAAGATCCGTACATCTATCACATAAAACTAAGTTAAAAAGAAAATGAAGATAGATATGCATGTCAGCAGCCAGAAGATCCTCACCACTCGCTCGGGACTCGGTTGGCTCTCCAGATCTCCCTCTGTCCCTCGGGCCTCAGCCGTCGGCGGCCCACCCTATCTTTGGAGGCGACGCCGGCGAGCGGCCCCTCGTCACCCCTCCGACCTTGACCCCGACCCCAACCCGGAGATCCCATACAAATCGCCATGGATTTCTTCAAGTCTATCCTCGCCGAGCCCAACCCTGACTCGACCTTGTCGCCGCTGGAGCTGGAACTCGCCGGATCCACCTCGTCCCTGCCCGTTGCTCCCTCTGGATCCACCTCGTCCCCTACCGCCGCGACCTCGCTGAGTTCGGCACCGGCCTGTTCCGCGAGACCGAGGCGCTTCGCGACGTCGCCACCCGCGCTGCGCAGGACATCCCTTCATCCTAGTCGACTGCCCTGGCGACGACAGTTGACGCTTGACACACTCAGGCGGGCGACTTGTCGTCGCAAAGCGAGGCGAGCCCACCTGGTAGTCAGTGCCCGGCGATTGGACGCCTAGGCGGCGACGTGATAACCATGTTCTAGAGTTATGATATAGCGATATGCTTTTATTTGCACCATCATTGAATTCTAGAGTAATTCAACACAAATAAATATATCAAGCAAAAATAACTAGCACTATTCTGATTGTTTTACTTTGGAATTTTAGCTGGATAACATTCTAAAATTTGTGATCAGAAAAGTCCCACGCACTATGAGTATGACAGGTGGGACCTCGGTCCACATGTCAGTTTTTTAAGAGATCTACTTTTTTGTTTATTCATTCACATTTTGGTGTTCGAATTTTTGGTGCATATGGTCAGAATCTCAAATTTCATAACTACAGTTTATGTGCTCTTTAATCTCCTTTTCTATGATAGGTTAAATTGGCCATTGTGATATTTAAAATCTGGACTGTCTTTAAACGAATATTTATGTGGTCACAAATTATATGCTACTGCTCAATATTTATGGTCAATTACTTGTAGCATGAACTAATGTATGACATATATGGTCAATTACTTGTAACATGAACTAATGTATGACATAATGATATTTTTATGCTTTTGAGTTTTGAGCCTTTTTAAGACTTCAGTCATTTGAGTGTGCTTATTTCCTGCTTAGCTACATTAACTAAATTACCAATGATTCTACCTCCTTAAGGCCCTAAGGTGATCTGTAGAAATGTGTTCGCATATCTTTGCTGAAATTCTGTTGTTTCTCCATCAACAGGCAAGTCTCCATAGAGGAAGCGGAAGCCAAGGCAAAAGATCTCGGTGTGATGTTTATTGAAACCAGTGCTAAAGCTGGTTTTAACATTAAGGTATGCTTCAATAAATAGATATTTCTTGTGTATTTCATTTAGTACAAGTACGCTTCATGTTGGGTAACATGCTTATAGAGCTGGCTAATTTTTCTAAAAGCTCAAAGCAGTGTCCTTTTTTTAGTAAGGTTGAGATATGGCTGATGTAATGAATGGGTCACATCTCATTCCTTTTTTTTTTTCAAGTTGATTAACTTGTTTGTTTTGTATAACCGCCACAAACTTGTACCAGGCACTGTTCCGTAAGATTGCGGCTGCACTCCCTGGAATGGAGACCCTTTCATCAGCAAAGCAGGAGGACATGGTTGATGTGAACTTGAAGTCTAGCAACGCTAACTCATCCCAGTCGCAGGCGCAGTCTGGGGGATGCAGTTGTTAGCTCCTGTCCCTAACACTCGCTGCTCATGATGTCAAGACCCCATGCCATCAGACAGCACCCTGCTGCTTTTGTCAGGAGGGTTGATTGTAAGGCGCTAGTGAATCCATCCGAGTCTTGATTGAATGATCGAACCCATTTGCATTGGAAAGATACGTTTTATGAGTTTTTAGTATTTTGTCGGTGGCCTAAGCTAGCAACAGTGTATAGTTGGGTTGGCACTGTGAACTCCTATCGCTTGAGCTGAGTAATAGAGTTATTGGTTTATGTTCAACCTATATTTTCATCTCCCATCTTGTTGCAGTTTAGCCCGATTCATGTTTTCTATGGTGTACTGAACATATATTGGAATTTTTGTAAGCTATAATAAGATGCCTACTTGGTAATAGCCATATGTTATCCCAGATATCTGAGCATTGGAAAGTTCAGTTCTACAAAATGTTTGGACAATGGAATCCCAGATAACCTTCTATGTGCGATCATAGCAAACCTTCGAGGATGATACTCCCTTTTTGTGCTAAATTTAGCTGGTATTTGGAATGCTATAATTTTGCAACAATACTTGGCCGGCATTTGTAATGCTATAATTTTGTAACAAAATCCTTTCCTATAAGATTCATGCGTTCCAATGGCCGAAAAAACAACCAACCAAAACCAGAGATACACCCAGGGTTTAAAATGCCGACGAAAACCGGTCGGTTTTCGCGAAAACCGACCGTGCCGAGCCAGTTCGGCAATTAAAACCGTTCGGAAAACCGGTCAGTAAATTTAAAAAATTTGAAGAAATATATCAAAAAGTGTCAAAATTTTTTGAAAATTTTTATGCACGGTCCTAAGGCAATCCTAATGATTCTGTAAAATTTTCATATTATTATAAGATACATAAATTTTTAAAAATTCGACAAAGATATTTGTCACAATATATGCTCTTCGCTTTTTATTTTCTAGAGTACAAAATGAAGTCTAATATTTCTTAAACTTTTTTGTGATGTTATAACGTAATTAAAATGATTATGTAAAATTTTCAGATGATGATCGATATGTGTATTTTTCAAAAATTCAAAGTGCTATTATCATTTATATGCTATTCTGTTTTGATTTTATATAAGTACTAAATGAAGTCTAATATTTCTTAAAATTTTATTACATGATCCTTTGGAAATTTTTATGGTTACATTAAAATTTCATAATATAAAAATTCTTTTAAATATTTATAAAAATCGACAATGTCTTTGTTCCTTTTCATTAATTTTTGTTTTAGATTTTTAGAAGTAAAAATGATTTCAAAAATTGATTAAATTTATCTGAGGTGTTTTATAGATTAATTGGGATTTTTGTAATTTTTCAATTTTTTTGCAATTTTTCATTTTTTTGCATTTTCACAATTTTTCCTTCACATCGGTCGGTTTTAAAACCGAACCGAATTTCGACCTTTTCGACCGGTTTTTGATTTTTTTGAATCAGTTTGACCACGTGTTTGACTTGCGCAAACCGACCGGTTTTTACCGAATTTCGGTCGGTTTTCGCGAAAAACCGGTGCCGAGCAAGTAGCGATTTCCGAACTCGAAACGAAATTGTAAACCCTGGATACACCAGTGGTGGGGCTAAAACAACCAACCAAAAATGGATACTTGTTCATGTGTTTACCATGCTCAATCTACAGTCCAAAAGCATCCTCTTTCTCCCATTTTTATATTGCTAGGTTATCTGAATTCGACAGGATCCAAATATATTCTCGGATTTCTTTCTTTCACCTGAATAGTAGTTCCTTCACAATTTAAACTCTTACAAACATAAACAAAATAATACGGATGCAAATATGGTTTAGTTTTTCCATCAGAAATCCTGTCTATTCACATCTGAATTCGGTAATGCAATCAATTTATGTTCCTTCAGTTTGATTCATCGTGTTACAAAGATTTATTGTGTTGCGCGCAAGATTACAAATCTATTATTATCTCGCGGTTTGAAAATTATGCACGTTCAACCGAATGTAATGGATATTTTATTTGAATTAATACTCGATCTCTACTTGAACTCGTTATTGAATCCAACAATTCGTGTGCGAATGAGGTTTAAATCTAGCCAATGTTTCCACTCCTAGTATCGCTCGTCGACCCACCAATGACAACAGTCACCTACCGCGGGAGAGCACAGTCACCTACCGCGGCGGCTCTCCCGCGTCCTCCTCCTCCTCCGAGATCGCTCGCGCATCGTCTCCGACGAGCTTGCGCTACGGGTCACCTCGCCGCTACGTGCAGCTCCTCACGGGGTTCGAGGCGGCCTCCGAGGCTTCGAGACGAACCCGCGCCACAGTGCCACACTGCCCAACTCCCTTGGTGCGCAATCCCTCCTCTCCTGGAAACGGTCCGGAGCGCAGCTTAAGCAGTCCCGTGTGCGCGGACCGTCCTATCGAGACAATAGACGGTTCAGATCGGTATAGAAAAATTGCTACAACATTGAAAAATCGGTACAGGTCAGACGGATTGCTTAAGTTGCAGTTCTCATAAGACTGCACCCAAACCGTTTCCGTCACACACTCTGCGCTTACAGGCTTTTTCTTTCTCTAATTGAACCGCAACTGAATTTAGGATGCAAGTGGGAGGTAATACAGGTTGACCGCATATTGTCCACATTAGCCGCAAGTATTTATGCGGGGTATTACGGTAGCCCACGAAAGACTTATGTGAGCAATGAAGCGCCCATAAAACCCACAAGTGAAAAGATCATCAAGAGGCAGGTCTAGTTCAAGAATGATTAGGATATTTGGGGTGCCAATATCCATGATAAAATTAGCCATTCCTACCTCAACATTGGCATGATTTGGCCATCGGTTAGGCAATCTTTTGACCACCGAACTTGACACAGCACGATGGAATGAGTAGCAGACTAGCAGTGAAAAACTTAATCTATTTCAGTCTGTTTATATTACCATAATGTCTTGATGCAATAACAACCAAAGCAACTTCTTATCAGACAAAGGAACAAGTGAGCTACCACCGAGCTAACAAAAACAAGAAAAGATTGGTATGTATCACATACGCCGCGTTAGCAAAAACATTGAATCACCGAGTTGAGCCGCATGCTGGTTCCTGGACCAGGAGTTCTTTCCATCCACAGACTCAGCTGACCTCTTCCTTCCTTACTAGCAGAGTGGCAGTGCACAGCACATAGCAAAACAACACTTGTTACATCTGGCAGCACTCTTTGTTGCAATATCTTCTGACTCAAATCGGCAAGCAGCAAGCTTAACTCCAAGTTAAGTATTCAGGCTGCCATAAAAGGGCTCAAAGTTCCCTGCGAACTTTGTATTTTAGAATCAGTCGATTTTCAAGCAAACTGCAGTGTAAAGAAAGTATAGGGAGAAACAAACATAATAACCAAATATGAGCTAACTACGTTCTCAAATTAAGTACATAGATAGGTTTACATGGTATAGTTGTATCATAAAACAAATATTAGCTGGTCCCACATATCACATCATGAGCCCGATGCTTGTGAAGCCAAATATGGCTTCCTTATTCAGAAGGCAAGCAAATTAAACTTGTTCAGCTTGCCCACTGCTAACTTTACATAACCAGTCCATACAAGAGCAAATCGAAGCACATTTATAGCAGTAAATCGGCGACGGCCTTACTGGGTCGACGCCGCCGACGGAGGAGGAGGAGGAGGCTAGCGAGCTGTCGCAGGGGAGAGCTGCCGTCGCAGGGATGTGCTTCGCCTTCGCGGAATCGCGGCGGCCGACGGAAACCATGGGACCCTGGGACAAGTGCGTATAGCGACGGCTGCACGAGGAAGCGGGCTATGCATGTTGGAGTGGCTGATCTGCGGGAGCCTTTTTAACGTTTTTTGTGGGCTAAATTTAGTGAGTTGATGGATAGTCCGCGCCTATTTACATCCTTAAACTGAATGCTGCTCCGAGTTCGATCCTGACGCGAGCTCGTCCTCGTTAGCTTGTTTCAAATCCCTGACAATTGTTATGTAGTATATAGATGCAACATAGGTGTAAGGGCGCTCAAGAATTTCGTGGCGTGTTCGTACCACTGCAAACCAAATCCCCTGGCGCATTTGGTCATCTCACATGCTCCAAGCAGGGTTAACAAAACCGACCCTCGACGGTAATGAAAACCGCTCAAAAACCGTTGAAAACCGAACGGTATAGAAATTCAAACCATTTTGAAATCTGGTCAAGCCGGAGAATGAATTTCACGATAAATGAACGAAAACCGCTCGAAAATGCTTGAAAACCGAGCGGTTTTCGAAAACCGCCAAAAACCGTAGACAGTTGGGAAAAATGGGGAAATGTAAAAAAGAGAGGAAAAATTGTAAAAAAATATTGTAAAATTTGTAAAAATCTATTAAAGGCCAAAAAATAGAAAAAATTGTAAGAAATATATATAAAAAAGTATGTAACAACACAAAAAAATCCGGTATGATTTCTCCTAAACATGGAAAAATTTCAACATGATCTTTGCTATATTTTAGACAATTACAAGTTATAAATTAGGCATTTAGCAATAATATGTCAAAAAATAATCATTCATTTCAATAATACTCACATATCAATCCAACAAGTACAAAAATAGGCATTCACATAATCACATACCAATATCATTTACAATTTCACTACCATTCACATATCAACACCATTTACATTTTAATACCTTTCATTTGAAGTTATGAAGTAGGAATAGCTTCGTCGTTCTTCCATTATCACACAAATGACATGTTCGACCTACATGAACAGAATGTTAGTAAAAAATTGAGTTGCAATAAAATTAAACATACAAATGAAACAAAATTTCGGCATGACCTTTGCTATATTTTAAACAATCTGAAGTTGTAAAGTAGGTATTTAGCAATAATATGTGAACAAATAACCTTTCATTTCAATACCATTCACATATCAATCCAATAAGTGCAAAAAATAGGCATTCACATATCAATACCATTCACATTTAGATACCTTTCATTTGAAGTTGTAAAGTAGGCATATTTTCGTCGTCCTTCCTATAAAAATGCCATGTTGAACCTGCATGAACGCTATGTTAGTAAAAAAATCAAGTTGCAATAAAATAAAACACACAAATGAAACATTACCTTCGGAGCTACAGGTAGTATTGTTACGTGTACACTTAGTTGTCCATGTTGTATTCCTCGGTGGACATCAAGGCCAATCCTATTATAGCTAGTAACTTCGCGTTGTAATCGTGCCAGTTTTGCGCCTTCCATGTACTTGTCGTTTACCATTGTTGATACAACATGGTATAAAACTCAGGGTCGTGCCACTCATAGACCCATTGGGTGAGAGTTTGTGCAAGAGCATTGAGGATGGCGTAGTCATAGCTACCATATGAGCCATAGCTCCCTTGCGTCTCGGCGATGCTATAGGAGCTAGAGCTGTCCTGTGGTGCGTCCTTTTCCTTCCTTCCAGTAGTCGTCCTCTATGATTGGGGAGCGTCATAGTCTCTGTCCTGTGTTGCATGAGTGAACTGTGACTCCCCTATAAATTCGACGGGACGTTGCTCTTCTGATTGGTGCGTGGGAGGTATGGAGGCATAGCGACCGGACTCACTAACATCGGTGTCCGTCTTAGAGCTGTTATCAATGGACTCTTGATATGACGGGCTCCGATGGTCCTCGCTCTCAGTGGAGTCAACACTCCCTACATAATACGACTCATCTGCAGGATGCTTCCCCTTTCCTTTAGAGGATACTATCCTTTTTCTCGGCATTGCTTGGTGCTTCCTCTTTCCTGTATGAGTGTTCTGGACTATCTTGTCTACCCATTCGGGGATACTTCAAGCCCCAGAGTCCTTTCTTAACACAGCAAGGTGAATCAGGTCTGTCACAAGCTGTGATGGGAAAGGGGTGTCACTCACTGTATCCTCCTCATCTATACCCCCTTTATAATGCACCTAAGCAATTTTTTCTACGTCCACCCTAAATAATGCACCTCATTAGAGATGGCCCAATGTTCGTGCACCCAGCAAAACGTCCCCAGAAACTTGCATTCATCAAAATGAACGTCTCAGATCTTTCCTCAGTTTTACTCACCCACATCCGATGGCCATTATTTAGTGTGTCTAATCATCCTTGTGGCCCATAACAGACCTCCCCCACCTACATATTTGGAAGGAGAGTGAATCAAATAAGAAAATAAATAAGGAGGATCCGCATGCAAGGAAACCAGACTTGAATTTTTTCGCCAAAATTGTAATGTACTACATATTTGGAAGGAGGGTGAATCAAACAAGGAAATAAACAGGGAGGATCCGTATGCAAGGAAACAAGACTTGAATTTTTTATTGTCCTGGCATTATGATCGTATTGTTTTTCTGAATATGACTTTTCTCGAGACTTTTTTACGGATCTAGCCCCATAGAGCCTAATTTGGCATACGGAGAGCGCTGAATTTTTGTTTTATTTTTATCTAAGGAACCAACGATGCAGTGAGTGCCGCTTAATTTTTTCAATTTTTCTCGCGGAATCGTGTGCGTGAAACATTGTTTAATTTTATCTTTTTTTCTTGCGGATCCAATGGTCGTGCGAGCGCAGCTTATTTTTCCATATTTTTCCAAATCATCCTGTGGCCCACAAATGCACCTTCCTCACCTCCAAATCAACAAGGAAAAGGAAACAAACGTCTTGGAATCAAGGAAAAGAAAACAAACGTCCTAGAAAAGGAAAGGACCATACATTACGTGCTGGGAAAAGGAAACCGGGAGATGGGGCAGCGTGGTCGGGAGAACGCAGGTCTGCAATGGCTCCACGGTAGCCATCGGTGGCTTTGCCGACGCGGCGAGGTTGCTGGTCAGCGACCTCGCGACCGCCGTGCCTCGGCAAATTTATAATTTAATTTTTTTTGAAAATAATTTTATTAAGTACAAAATAATCGAAAGTTTTTTTGAGAATTTTTCTAGATTTTTTTAACCTAATGTGCTATCTTTTCAAAAATCCTTCTATATTTAAAAAAATGAAGGCAACTCACCTGTAGCTTCTTCTAGTCAGCAGCCAGCACTGCAGAAGATTCTTCTCTTCCTCCTCCATTAAAGCAAGAAAGAAGCTCCAAAGCTCCATCAATCCTGCACCAAATCTCCTCTTTCCATCTATGGTGTTAATTCCTCAAATTTCGTGCTCTATTGCCAAAATTTCCTCCCAATCTGATTTGATCCCAAATTATGGTTTCCATAAATATACTTGTTTCGGGGCTATAAAAGCCGGCGAGCTCTCCTCCACCCCATCGCATTGCGTAAATCCCCAAGTGCTCTCTCTTGTAAAGATCGCCGAATTTTGGAGGTAACCCAAGCCATCACCGTCATCTTTCCGTGAAATTCACATGCAACCGTGACTCCTCCCATGGCGCCGATGCGGCGATCTCATTGCACCAGTGCCGACCCTCTGCGACCGGCCGCCACCCCGGCTTTCCCTCTCCTTGCGGCTGTTAAGCCCGGAGCACGCTGTGCCCTCTCTGAAGCTACAAAAATAATCTAAAATCGAAAATTCTTTTTCTTTCTCTTTCTTGATTTAAAATCTTTTGGGAGCCCGTTTTCGCCCATTCGACCTCCATTTAGTTCCGTTTTTCTTTCTAAATTCATTTAAAATTCTAAATTTCTCTTTTATTATTAAGTGTTGTATTCATACTTATCTTCTTATTTAATTGATAAGCGGATGTACTGCCGTCGTAGCGTTAGCACAGGCACTATACTAGTCAAGTAATGGGTCACCGTTGGACCTTCCTTTTTCCATCTACTATCGGATCGGATTTGTATCGTCACATAGTGTTAGCTCTATAAGCCGCTGAAATAGATTGTCTTCATCTGAGCACATTTGATTATCAACGGCTTGAATTCGAAACTGAAGGTTGTAGTTCACGTACATCAACTTATATAGCTTCCTGTATGACAGACGGTTACGGATTTTTGTGTGGATGAACGCAAATGTACTCCAATTGCGCTCACATCCGCTAGAAGATGCGCATTGCAACATGAGACGTAGAGCAAACCGTTGAAGGATGGGTGTTTTCGAACCAAACACATCCCACCAATGTGCTGCAAATTAACGAATAAAATAGTAAGTACCAACAAAAGTACCATTACATCTAAAACGGTGTAAGGAAAATACCAGGGGATGTTTTGCCATCTTGTGCCATCCTCGCAGCTAGAGCACTTGAGAACGATCTAGCCTTCTTTCTGAAAACGTCAGTGTCATGAAGAGCTTGCGCGGCACTTTTAGTATCATCAGCAAACGCTTTAAAGGCATCCCGAAGATTTATCAAGAAGCTGTTGTTCGTGTCGTAAGCGTAGGCAGTTCGGGGGTTTAAGACGATAGCTACATGAAGTGAAATGAAGCATGTCAGTACAAGTATGTAACATATGTGCAACTTCAAAATACTGTGTTCTAGGGAAGAATGTATTACCGGTATTCATAAAAGTTTGGCGTGTTAAGTCGTCCATTCTTCGGTACACCACGTCCATGTACATCTCCTTTGTTGTTGGAGAGTCATAGAATAAACTATTGTACTCCTGTCGTAATATGGTGTACCGTAGGATTGTCTCACTCAATGTAGGCACCCTGTCCTGAATGGCGAATCGCAAGAAGGTGTACAACGGTTCCACCGACTTGACAATAGATTGAAGATTATCTCACCAGTCCAAGCTCGAGAGATAGCCATACATGCACCTTCCCTCGGTGGTATCAACAAAGCGAGAGCTTACAAATTCTTCGGTAGCCATCCATTGCATGAACTTGTCATTGTGTCGAAAGAAAATGTCCAAGAAAATGTAGTCAGTGCCGAAACGAGTTGCATTCCACTTGATCAACTCGCTTCCAATACACTTCATCATAGTATGAAACTTGGAATGGTTGTATATCCATCGAGAGATTTTTCATGCACTCTTAATGACCGAGGCGTGATAAGAGAACTTCCCAATCTCCTTCAGCATCTAATTAATAGTGTGGGCCACACAAGACTGCCACACGATGTTGCGGTGCTACCGTGCGATGCACTTGCATGCTTTCTTGTAGTTGACCCTATTATCCGTGACAATTTGCACCACATTTATCGGACCCACCTCGTCGACCATTGAATATATTTCCTGCATGATCAAACAAAACCAAGTATCTCCATTACGTGATGCATACGTTAATTAAATTGCAGAAGAGGACTAACGAAACCAAGTACCTTGCGCAAGTACGAGGCATCTTGAGATAGGCCCGTGGCATCGACAAACTTGTGGAAAAATATAGTGCCGTTGGAGTAAATCATGAAGTTAATTATACTCATGCGTGTCAGCCCTGTCCAAGAATTGCATATGATTGTTACTCCGTATGTAGGCCATTGCTGCTTGAACTTTGCGAAGTTCTCCTTTATGTCTGCTTCATTAGCGTCTAAATATTTTTCATCTATATCTCGGCCACTCGGGGACAGGACACCCTCGCCTGCAAATGAAACATAGTACAAAAATGTTAGCTATGAATCAGCGTACAACTGAATAAACATTTTAAATCTCATTTACCGTATTTTTGTGTTTCCCTCACGGTGCTAACAAAGTATGGACCATCTACTTTCCGCCCCCGCGATACCAGCAATGTGAAAAAATTTGGCCCATGTCGAGCCAATGGCCTGATTCACACTCTCCCCCTTTTGTGTCAATTGGTGGGTGTCAATCTTTAGTTGCATAGGGCCATAGGCCATATTAACATTGTAATCCCCCACCATCTACTTGAACAAATAATACCATTTGCGGGTGTCGTCCATTGCTACTAAATATACTTAAACAAATATTGCTACTACATATACTTCAACAAATATTGCTACTAAATATAATTGAGCAAATGTTGCTACTACATATACTTCAACAAATATTGCTACTTGACATAATTGGACAAATATTGCTACTTGACATACCTCAACAAATATTGCTATTTGACATACTTGAATAAATATCGCTACTAAATATAAGTGAACAAATGTTGATACTAAAATATGTTCAAGTAAATATTTCTACTAAATATTGCTACTTGACATACTCGAACAAATATTGGTACTCAAAATTTGTGAACAAATAAACAGTGAGCATTTCATCATGAAGTAAACATTGGAACTAAAAATGCTCACTATTTATTCTCTCTACCACTTTCTCTCTGAACAAATATTGCTTCAATTCCTCCTGTGTATGTTCATGATGAAGTGAACATAGTGAGCATTTTTAGTACCCAGTGACCATGTCCATGCATGCATGTAGTAGCAAGGAAGTATAAAAGTGGTAAATTGGATGGAATATTTACCCCTTGAATAAGCAAGCAACTTGCACTGCCTTCTCCTCAACCGAGCGGTTTTCCTACAAAACCGAGCGAAATTCATTGAAAATCGAACGAAAACCGACAAGAAATCGTGAATTTCATCTCAGATCTCGAAATTCGATAGCAGCTTCGAAAACCGCTAAAATAGAATGATTTTCGCGCCTTACCGAGCGAAAATCGATGGTCGGTCGGCGGTTGGATGGCGCGCGATGGCCAGATTTGGGTGACGGCGACACAGTCGGCACCATCGTTGAATAGGGAAGTTGGAGTATGATTAGTTTGCTGCTGCGAGTGTCGTTAGCTGGTCTAAACGTTATGACTCTCGAGTTGGCCAGCTGGGCCACAGGTGGCTTGCCCTCTGGGCTGAAAGCCCACAAGCCGTCCTTTTATTTTTTTTGCCTTTTCTATTTTCTAGATTTTTAATGGATCAAAAACATCTCCAAACTTCATTTTTTTTCAAAAAAATTTCACACAAGAGGTCATAAAGCAATTAATACTAATTTAGGGAATTTTTAGATAATTTTTTCCAAATTTTCCAAAAAATTTGAATTTGAACTCCACAAGTAAATCGACCGGTAAATCTTCTCGAATCGGCACGGTACGCTCAAAAATCGCGGTTTTTGAGCAATTTACCTTGATTTTTGGAACCCTGCTTCCTGATCTTTGTTTCTGGCTTAAGAGTTGGTCCCAAAGATGAAGCTATGCACTTTTTCTATTTTAAGTTCCTGATAAGTTGGAAATAAGCTGTTATATATCACTTAGGAATTACACCATGTTTTTTATCAATTTTAGTTCCTAATCCTTCCCAAAGGCGGGGACAAAAACTCATGAGCCATGAGGCATCAATATCAAGCTCCCTTTGGAGCCATTTGTTGAATCTTCTACAGGATTGGCCGACCAAGGATATAAGCATTAACATTCATATGAGGAAATGGAGTATTACGAATTTTCGATGTTTGGACATATGTTACAATACCCTGAATTCTTGTGCATAACTTGTTTCTATGATGGTAACGAATGCTCCTATCTCACTACTAGTAGTTTTGCTTCATTTTTATTAATGAGGTAGTAATTTCAGGTTTATGCTCCTATCACAAAGTTGAACATTGAGAGGACAGTCTATGTGCTTGCTTGCCCGACACCAAAATGTGGGCCTAACCCTCAGAGGCAAGTCACATCTCTGGCTCAGTATGATTATAAATTCAGATTTTTGTATGATTTTAAGTTGGTTTGTCTTACTTTTGATTTTTGTTTCTTATAGTTGGAAGGTCCTAAGAGTTCAAAAGTGCCATAGTGGTATGCAAACAGATGGTAATGGTGATAAATTAGGTCAAAGGAAAGAAAATGTTTGTTTAGATGGGCTGTGGTAAAGGATAAAGTAGATGACTTGAATATACTTCAAATTTGTGTGGTGAAGAGATTCCTGTGTCCTGTTTGATGTTCTTTTTGCACTTGTAGAACAAGCTAAGAATAAATGCATGTCATGTGAAACATTTCCTGGAAATAATTAAGTCCAAAAATTGAACTTTGGATGGTTCTGTTTGTCCAAAGTTTGGCCTATTTTGATCTATTAATTAGCCCATAATCCATCTGGGGAACACTTTCTGTTATCCACTGTATGGTGGCTACAATCCTTGATGATGAACGGAGTTGATAGGCACATGAAACTCCAGAGGTGCAGTGAGAAGTTTTGTATTAGTAGGTTTCCTCGTTAGTTATTCTTGGTGCTGAGAAATGGAAATTTGCTACCATATTTTGGAGAATTATGTATGCCCTAACATCAATTTACTGCAGAGTTACTGCCCATCTTCCTGTGGTGAATCCCCTCTTTCTAGAATTTAGAGCCAACCAACTAGCCGAATACTTTTAGAAACTACTCCTGATTCTTCAGAACATCAGTATCAAGAGGAGTCAGAGCAAGAATCAAGGAGGAGCAGGAGATGAAGCCCTACGGAACAGGCCCTAATTAGTGAAACTTCCATAAGCCTAATTAGTGAAACTTCCATAAGCAGGGACAAGATCATGCACTCTGTTCTTGTGGAAATTTCCGCTTTCATTTCCATATCCACTCCTTTCCATTCCGATTTCCGCATCTGTTTCTGGGGTTTCCGTTACTTGTAAAAAATGTGAAAATGAAAATGGAATAGATATTTACCAACCTTTTCCATTCCGTTTTCATCCCTAAGGAGCACAATCAGTTTAGATAATTTTAGATCGATTTGATGTGTTCGGCTTGAATTCGGATAGTCATATCGGATGGTTATCATTCGGCATTAATTTTAAATATTTTATTTCTAATTCGAATTCAGTACATAACTATCCACAAGCCTAGTATATTCCAAGATGATTTTCGAATTTTTTTGAAAAAATTATTCAGATATCCAAAAATCATATATCCTTGTCTGGGCCATTAGCACGTTAATCAACCCAATAGCATACACAACTGCAAAGGCTCAACCCTAATTCCCCCGATCGGTACGCAGATCACACACACGAGTCACACGGTCACATGCAGCCGCTACCCTCTTGCCCCCCGGTGTAGTCCTACTACTGCTAGTGCCAGGCGAGCGACTAGAGGCGTCGCCCGGCCGCCGCCGACGGTGACGGGATTCTTCCCAGTTCCCTACCTCCGCTCCTACATCTTACTTCCCTCCCGGGGTTCTTCCTCTCCCTCACTAAAGGTATGGAACATTGGAACCCAAATCACCTTCCTTTTATTCATGGTTGATTGATTATTAGATTGTCAATGCAATCCATATAAGCGACTTCCTTTTTTAAGAAATCTATACCCCTTTATAATGCACGTAAACATTCTTTTCTATGTCCACCCCAAATAGTGCATCCCACTAGAGATGGCCCAACATTTGTGCACCAGCGAAACGTCCTCAGAAACTTGCCTCCATCAAAATTAACCTCTCAGATCTTTCCTCAGCTTTACTCACCCACATCCGATGGCCATTATTTAGTGTGTCTAATCATCCCTGTAGCCCACAACAGACCTCCCCCACCTACATATTTGGAAGGAGAGCGAATCAAACAAGGAAATAAATAAGGAGGATCCGCATGCAAGGAAACCAGACTTGAATTTTTTACTGGCCAAAATTGTACGCACTACATATTTGGAAGGAGCGTGAATCAAACAAGGAAATAAACAGGGAGGATCCGCATGCAAGGAAACAAGACTTGAATTTTTTATTGTCCTGGCATTGTGATCGTATTTTTTTTTCTGAATATGACCCTTCTCGAGACTTTTTACGGATCTAGCCCCATAGAGCCTAATTTGGTATACGGAGAGCGCCGAATTTTTGTTTTCATTTTTATCTAAGGAACCAACGGCTGTGAGTCTTTGCTTAATTTTTTCAATTTTTTCTCGCGGAACCACAATGGCACGAAAGCAATCGCTTTTAATTTTATCTTTTTCCCTTGCGGATCCGGTGATCGGCGAGCGCAGCTTATTTTTCCATATTTTTCCAAATCATCCTGTGGCCCACAATGACCTTCCTCACCTCCAAAGCATCAACAAGGAAAAGGAAACAAACGTCCTGGAATCAAGGAAAAGGAAACAAACGTCCTGGAAGAGGAAAGGACCATACATTACATGCTGGGAAAAGGAAACCGGGAGATGGGGCAGCACGGCCGGGAGATTGCATGTGGTGGCCGGGGCAGCGCGACCGGGAGAACGCAGGTCTGAATGGCTCCACGTTCGCCATCGGTGGCTTTGCCGACGCGGCGAGGTTGCTGGTCGGTGACCTCGCGGCCGCCGTGTCTCGGCAAATTTATAATTTAAATTTTTTGAAAATAATTTTATGAAGTACAAAATAATAGAAAGTTTTTTTGAGATTTTTTCTAGAATTGTTTAACCTAATGTGCTATCTTTTCAAAAATCCTTCTATATTTAAAAAAAGAAAGAAAGCAACCCACCTGTAGCTTCTTCTAGCTACAGCCCAGACCAGAGAAGCTTCTTCTTTTCCCTCCCTCCATTAAAGCAAGAAAGAAGCTCCAAAGCTTCATCAATCCCGCACCAAATCTCCTCTTTCCATCTATGGTGTTAATTCCCCAAATTTCGTGCTCTATTGCCAAAATTTCCTCCTAATCTGATTTGATCCCAAATTATGGTTTCCATAAATATGCTTGTTTGGGGCTATAAAGCCGTGAGCTCTCCTCCACCCCATCGCATTGCGTGAATCCCCAAGTGCTCCATCTTGTAAAGATCGCCGGATTTTGGAGGTAACCCAAGCCATCACCGTCATCTTTCCCGCCGAAATTCACTGCAACCGTGACTCCTCCCAGCGGCGCCGGTGCGGCGATCTCGCCGCACTGTCCGACCTCTCTGCGACCGCCGGCCACCCCGGCCTTCCTCCCCCTTGCGTGGCCAAGCCCAGAGAGCATCTTGTGCTCTCTGTGGAAGTTGCAAAAAATAATCTAAAATCGAAAAATTCTTTTTCTTTCTCTTTCTTGATTTAAAATCTTTTGGGAGCCCGTTTTTGCCCATTCGACCTCCATTTAGTTCCGTTTTTCTTTCTAAATTCATTTAAAATTCTAAATTTCTCTTTTATTATTAAGTGTTGTATTCATACTTATCTTCTCATTTAATTGATAAGCGGGTGTACTGCCGTCGTAGCGTTAGCATAGGCACTATACTAGTAAATATAAGTGACTAATCGACACTAGATCAACGGATGGGTGGTCAATCACTGTACATGGAAAGCTTGTACCAAGAGCAATTCTTGATTCGCAGAAGAACTTTAGATATCTCCAGTAACTCTGGTGATAGATTGATATCGGTAGCTGATTTCTAATGTCTCCAGTGACAAATTAAGTGGAAATATAGTTATGAATCAATGTAGCTCACAAGCACAATGATAAATTCATAATGACAGGGGCCGTCCTGTGTAGGGGAAGATAAAAAGGGAAAACTAAGGGAAGAACTATAGCATGTAAAGTAGAGCTCTGAATTGTCAATTCTTGGAGCTAGCAGGGTAGAGTAGACATACCACTACATGGTTCATTAATCATTGATATATGTGTGCTATATGCGGTATCTGTTTTTGCGTGATATTTGACAAAAGATATTCAATATCGTATCGATTCTGCTCTGTATTCGCTTCAAATCCGTGACCAATATTATCCATACCGTATTTGTATCCGGCGCTATCTGTATCCGACTCCGAGTCTGACAAAAAATATGATTTAGGATATGGAAAGAGCAATATCCGATCTAATCTGAGCCAATTGCACCCCTAGGTAGGACAACAAATTCAGGAACATATATCTTAACTAATAAAAGACAAAGTTTATCCCCGCGCAGTGGGACGATCATCCCTTAGCTAATAAAAGACGGAATTTACTCCCCCCGCAGTGGGACAATCATCCCCAACTCTGTTCCAAATAAACATGTGCCGATGGGTGGGGCCAGTCTATTCCTCACTCAACCGCTCATCTGCTCTATTTCATTGCCTACTTCTCCCACGATCAAGTACAACAAGGTAGCAATTTCCTCCGATCCATCGTATGACTTCGACGGTGATGGCAACGGATGAAGAAGAACTTGAGGTGGCTAGAGGTGAGGAAGAAGCCGGATTCGTTCACTGTTGGGGAGGGAGACACCGAATTTGCTACGAGCGAACACAGACAATGAGCCATCTGGACCGCCTCCTTACCGCGCACGCGATTGAATGGCCGAATGACATGTGAAGCGCTCCTTCGACCTGCATAGCTGCGGACGCCGCCACGTGATAGCACTCACCGCTATCCATGCCAATAAAAAACTATGATGAGAGCAAACCACGATTCTCTTTAATCTTCTTATATTCTTAACTAATAATGAAAGTAGTTTACCCCCACCCCATGGGACAATCGTCCCACTCCTCTCCTCGCCCTAATCACTGCACAGACCACCCATGAAGCCTCATCTTCTCTTTTTCGCACCAAAAAGTTGGCCCATATCACCATCCTCCTTCCCTAAACTGCTCGCTTGCTCCCCCAAGCACTCCCCACAACGATCTCCTTCCCCTGCGTGGCTGTGCCCAACTTGTAGGTGATATGCCCTTGAGGCGATCATAGAGATGATTGTATCACGCCTTATGTTTATGGAATAATATAATTGTTTGTCCTTTGAATAAATATCGATTGAATTAATCAACAAGTAAGTGACTTGTTCGTGCAACTTTTTTTCATATATTGATATCATTCAAGTTATCCCTGATCAATTATCATAATATAGGATGATTATGTTTCATAGATCAGCACATGTATTGATTGATGACCATGTTTCACGGGTTATAGAGATATGGAGATATCTAATCAATAACGTGGACACATGTTAGAGAACATGCGTTGGATAGACCCATATGAGACACTGCGAAAATTGTTATATATATTCTTATGTGTCATCAGTTGGTCTCATGCATAGTGTATGTATGTTCCTTAGACTTGAGATCGTCATTGGTTTCCTAGATGTGTAATGGTTTACTTACGAGCTACCAAACACTACTCTTTAACTAGGTAGTTATAAAGGAAGCTTTCGGGTTTACTATGAAACATGCTGAGCTACATGAATGATCAAAATGAAATTTGCTCCTCCCATATAACGGAGAGATATCTCTGGGCCCCTCGAGGTAGATGGATTAAGTAATTGCATGGCCATGCCGGATGTGATTGAGAGTAAATCCAGATAAATTATTCCACTACGGTTGAGTGAAGAGATCGAGCTGTCATAGGATGACACGACTCTCGCCTTGAGCTTGATCTGATATCGTGAAGTAAAGGGAACATGACATTATCACATTATAGTAGGTTCGTCCGATGCTTTATGGATATTTGGGAATTGATATGTACTGCTAGGTACCGCTGTCGATTATCGATCGGAAAGGTGTTTCCGAGTCATGTCTAAATATACATGAACCTACAGGGTCACACACTTAAGGGGTTGGAATATAGTGGTATGGATTGGATCCGTCACTAATGGGCCAAGTGAGCTTTGTCCTTCAGTTGGGCCCTAATGTAGGGTTCTGCCTCAGGGGAGGGGACAGCTATATAAAGGGAGTTCGTGGTTGCAATTGATATGTGAGAGGGCGTAGCCACCGAAGCCCTAGCCATATCTACTTGAGCCTTCCCATGCGCGCTGGTGCTGGCACACCGACACACGGCGTTCTTTTCCTGAACGTGTGGACGCCAGTAGAGGTGTTGCTGCTACTGCGACACTGATCGGAACGATCGACCATCGCGCGAGAAAGATAGACTACTGCAACAGGACGCGCACTTCGTTGATTCGGGCTGCATCAACTTCCTTCCGCTACACTGCGCGTCTAGTGATAACGATCCATGATCATTTACTTGCGTGGCTTTCTGGTTTACGAGATAGAAATTTTATTGTGTGCTAACGTAGCCTACCCGTATCCCTTCACAACTACCCACCACTCTCCTCTCTTACTTCTGAGTCTTTGATCTACTCCAGCCCTCCTCCCCCTTATCCCCCCATTCCATCTCTTGCATCAACGCCTTGCCATATTTGTTGGCAAGACCCCCGTCGAGTGACGCTATGGCAAATCGTTGCCGGCTGCACCAGCAACAGGATGAGGTGGCGGGGATGAGAGGCGGTGACGCAGTAAGACGACATCGGGTACGAGAGAAGGCACTAGGAGTGAAGGGAGGAGGGGAGGCGGCATTACCTTGGCGGAGAAGCGATGGCGCCGAGGAAGGGGGGAAGGCGGCGATAGCGCACAAGGAAGAGGCAGAGATGATGACATCCTTCCCTTGTCACGTTGTGTCTCGAGTTCCCTACACCGTGTGCTCTTCATCCTAATCCATCCACACTCTGCCGCTGCCTCCTACTCTGCGCTAGCCGTGCAAGTATTGTCGCCTCCTCGCTTACTGCCACCATGTCGCACGACGCTACCATCCTCGCCTGGGCACCTCCCATTGCCAGCGTAGCTATTGACGCCACCATCTTCCTCTTCAGGATCATCAATAAGTAGTCCTTGTTCTCCGCCTCGCACCACTACAACATCCTACATGAACCCCACCCCCAAATTCCCTAGAATTTAGATCGGAGAACCCCAGTTGACACTAGATTGAATCGGAAGGCAGGGGTGGGATCATACCTATCGACGAAGATAATACGGAGAACGGGATGTGTAAGTACGCTCTCTACATGTTTAGATGCGGAACATCATATGAGAGAATCCCGAGGCAAATGTTCATTACCCAAAACAATTTGTTCCATCATTCTCTAGTACAATTTGTTGCATGATTGATGCTTGCTTGGTTTGGCACCAGTAGAGGTAGGTGGGCAATTTTTTTTACCGAAACTAAAAAATCGAACCGAACCAAATTAACCATTTTCAGTAACGTTCGGTTCACGGTTTTCGATCGGTTCTGTACTTTCGGAAACCGAATGAATCGATTAAAGGAATAAACCGAAGGCTCTTCCATTAACATCCAAATCTGTTCCATTCCCCGTCTCCCCCATCTTCCAACCCTACCCCAAGTCGCGAGTCGCGAAGAAGCGGCGGCGACGCCAACTGCCACCGCGGCCCCAGTCGCCGCCACCGTGCCCCTAGCCGCCACCGAGCCATCCTCCCATCTCCCAAGTCGCCGCCGCTAGTTGCCGCCCACCCCTACCCGAGCCGTCGCCGCCCTCCCATCCCCCGAGCCGTCGCTGTCCTCCCTTTTCCCGAGCAGTTGTCGCCAGCAGTCGCCGTCTACCAACCCCGGCGCCGTCGTCGTCCTCCCATCCCCCGAGCTGTAAGTACGTGTTCCCTCTCGTTATGCTCGTTCAGTTGTTTGCTGTGATTTGTGATGTGAGCTGGTTGCATCAAGCATTAGGAACTTGTTTGCTGTGATTTGTGAAGTGTGCTGGCTGCATCAAGCATTAGGAACTAGCCTAATTTCTCTTGGATATAGCGATAATTGACCTTGCGGCAAATTTTCTGAATTCTGAACACTTGCTATGATCACAAGATATTTCTCTGGGATAATGTACATAACTAGCCTAATTTCTCACGCAGTTGTGTGGCTAGATACTACAATACATATGTTTATATTAAAAATTAGAGTTTCATTTGTTATACAACTCTTGCTTATGATTGAAAATATAATTTTATTTCCAATACAACTATAGTTGCTGCAGTATATATTTGATTAATATGCATATGCACCATTATAATATAGACCTACCAAAATAGGCAGTGTAGATCTTTTTCTTTGTTTCTCTCTGATTAATATGGGAAATTTATAGCCTCTGTTAGTAATATAATAGAAATATTATGGCCAGTTTGTTGCTGTTCCAACTAAATCCTGAAACAAGGCCACAAGGGGAATGTGAGTGCATTTGTTCTGGAGCCTGGAGATCATCTAGCTTTTGGTTTTTACTACTGAGCTACTAATAACATTGTAGTTTTTAGTTTTTACTACTGGAGTAGGCATCTAAACTTTGTTTGAATTGCATTTTATTTCTGGTTATCAACCCTATAAAATTTTACCACTGGAGTAGCCGAGTAGGCATCTAAACTTAGTTTGAATTGCTGTCATTGAGTCATTGCTGCTGGCATTCTGATCATTGAGTCATTGTTGCTGGCATTCTCTAATTCGGTTTACCAAAAAACCGAATTAACCAAACCAAATTTGTTCGGTTAATTCGGTTCGGTTTTCAAATTTGAACCAAAAACTTTGGTAGCCAGTTTCCAAAAACCGAAATATTTTTAAACCGAAGAAACCGAATGCCCACCCCTAGGCACCAGGGTCTATTAGATAACTGTGAGAGCGAGAAATACAACATTAGATAGCACCAAAGCAACAAAAATGAAGATAAAGTTCTTTCTTTCTTTGCCCCTACAAATGTTAAGCCAAAGCAGGTTTCTTGTATCAACTATGTGAAATTCCATTGCTACCGTCCACTCCAATTCATATACCTTTATATGTGATGATGATGCATGCAAAGTGTTGTAGCTGTGCTCAGCATGCTTTTGTTAAGAATATTTATACACAGCTTATGATATAGTTGTTCTATTTTCAGGCAGATTAGATTATTCAGGACCGATGGAAGAGGAAGACTATAGTACAGAATCATCTAATGACGAATATGTGAAAGAAGATGGTGAGAAAGAAGGAAGTGTTGCCGAGGGTGATGTCTTTAAGCCGGTTGATATAGACCCAGCATTGGTACCAAAAGTAGGGATGGTATTTGACTCGGAGGAAGATGCCTTTCAGTTCTATGTGGCATATGGCTGTCACTCTGGTTTTGGTATTACAAGAAGATCTAACAATACCTTTGATGGTTTTCGCTATCGCTCTACATTCATATGTTCTAAAGGAGGGCAGTCTAGACTGAGATCTGGTGTGACAAGACCTCCAAGAAAGCGAGGCACAAAGACTGGCTGCAAGGCTAAGATGATTGTGAAGGATGCTCATTTTCAAAATCGCTGGGAAGTTATTGTTCTTGAGTTGGAGCATAACCATCCATTGGATCCTAGCTTGCTTAAATTTAAGAGGCAATTAAAGAACTCTCCTTTCTGTCAAAATCCACCTCGAATGTCTGAGGCACCTCAGAGCATCTCAGCTGCTGCAAATTCTAGCAAAGCTGGAGATAGTGGCATACCTTCATCTACCCAGATTGAATTCAAGACCAAGATAGACAGAAATAGGAAACTGAATCTCACTGAAGGAGATTTAGATGCCTTATTGAGATTTTTCAATAGCATGCAAGACCAAAATCCATGTTTCTTCTACAGTTTTGATTTGAATGAGCAAGGACAGCTAAGGAATGTCTTTTGGGCTGATGCCAAATCACGAAGTTCTTACAATTACTTTGGTGATGTTGTTGCTACTAATGTCACGAACTTTAGTGATCAGTATGATATGCAGTTTGTGTCATTTGTGGGCACTAATCACCATGCTCAGCCAGTGTTACTAGGGTGTGGTTTGCTTGCTGGTAGATCTCTTGGAGCTTATGTGTGGCTTTTTGATACATGGTTAAGATGTATGAATGCCACGCCACCACCTTCAATAATTACCAACTGTTGTCACGATGTTGCAATAGCTGTTAAAAAGGTTTTCCCTAATGCACAGCACCGTTTTTGCCTTTGGGACATCTTGAATGAGCTTCCTGAAAAGTTGGAGGGAATGGAAAAAAAGGATGAAATTATTTCAACTTTCAACGCATTAGCGTATGATTCAGTTACTATACCTGATTTTGACAAAGAGTGGCAAGAAATGATCCAGCAATTTCATTTGGGGGGAAATGAATGGTTGTCCAAACTATATGAGGTCAGGATGCAGTGGGCTCCTGTTTGTGTGAAGGATTCTTTTTGGGCAGGAATGTCTGTCACAGACCGAAGTGATAGTGCATCCGACTATTTTGATGGCTGGTTGACATCGGTAACCTCTGTGAAAATGTTTGTTGAGCAGTATGAGGTGGTTGTTAAAAGTAAGTTAGAAAAGGAAATCTATGAGGATTTACGATCATCTCAGATGAGGCCGCCGATGATGTCTGGGTTGCCTGTAGAGGAGCAAGCAGCAAAGGTGTACACATTAGAAATATTTCAGAAGTTCTTGGGTGAAATAAGGCATTCATTTCATTGCAATTATAATATAATTGATCGGAATGATTCAGAGGTTACATACATAGTTTCAGAGCATGTAAATGAAACAAAGGTGGACTACAAAGTTGTTTATGACAATGTTGAAGATGACATATGGTGTCACTGCCGGTTGTTCCAATACAAAGGTATATTGTGCAGGCATGCTCTCACTGTACTGAGGCAGGAACCAGTACTGATGAATCCTCCAAAATACATCATTCATCGCTGGTGCAAGGATTATAAACGAAGTTGTGCTTCCATATCTCAGCCTGTCTCATTAATTAACCAGGAATTGGGAAGTTATGATGATCTCTACAAAGTTGGCCACCAATACTTTGCAGAAGTTGTGGAATTTGGTTCCTTGAACTCAGAATCAAAAGAGTATGCTTTGTCAATCATGAGGGAGATCAGGGATAAAGTGATTTCTTATGAGAAGTCACTAAGAGATCAGAGGGTTGACAATCATATTTCAACTGCCAATTTTGCTTACAATCCTGTGAATGAGGATTTTACTGATGATGCATTGCCCATTTCTCTTAGTACGAAGGGCTGGGATCTTATGCAAGGTCAGTCCAAACGTTCTCGCAAGAAGAAACTGGCGACCCCAACTGTTCTTGATACCTTGAAAAAGAAAACTAAAAGGGCCTATAACAAGAGGAGGAATGCCACTGCGAACACCCTAAACACCGCAGTCACCGCAACCGACTGTGTAACTGATGGCACAAATGTATGTATTGGTGTTAGATTCGCACATTTGATTAGTTTTTTTTTTCTCATGGTTGTTCTCGGCATTGAAGTTTTTTTTTCTTCCCCATTAGGTTCAGCAGAATCAAGTAAATGAGGGATGGCAATTAACATCTACTGGTGCACCAGAAAACTTCCCCTACGGAGTAAGCTAAAATATACTCTCCAATTTTTTTATTGTCTTTGTTCTTAATGGGGCTGGTGTAATTCGCATATACTAACGCTATTTTTTTTTAAATTATGTTTGCTTTCTAGGTTGAGACCATTTCATTTGATTTGTCACAATATAACAATGTACCGAGTTTCCATTGGCCTGAAAGCAGTAGCAGGTCTCAGCTTCAGTGAGAGGAGGCAACAACGGCAATGTGCATGCATTCAAATCCTAAATTCTGGCAGAATCGCAAGATGGCAAAAGTTAGTGGTGATAGATCAGGTTCAACATCCTTGTTTGCTGCTGGGGGGTTGGTGGCCGCTTGTAAGGTGGAAAAAGGTCAAACTTGGTGGAAGCTAGTAAAAACTACCGACTTTTAACCAATTCGGTCTAAATTGGTTTGGCCAATATGAGATGACAACTGGGTGCCCCTGATTTTCGAATCCATGTAATGTCCCAGGCCCCAGCTGCACATAATCATTTCCATTTTTTCACTTCCTTAGATATTTGCAACTCCCATTAGGTTTTATTTGAATCATGCTAGGCCAGATGCACGTACATCTGAAATAATTTGACCTGATGTTACCCTGTGTACGCGTCATGTACACTGTGCATTGTATGCTTTTTAAAAGATTCATTTGTCTGGGCAATTGCGCAGAAGATGGTGAGTTGCAAACTTACTGTACTAGTCATCTCATGTATCCGATAGAAATAAGTCTTTTGTTCCAGTGGTATAATATGACCAGTTCTATTTCACACAACCTTTTCAATTAACCTGGCTATACTATGAAATTGAATTGGGGTTACACTTGACTGATCTTCATTTGAGATGACTTGCTCTGATATGGGATATTTGTTGGTAACACTGTTCTTTTTTGCTTCCTAGTGTTGTATGTCTGCATATCAGCATGTAATCAAGTCTGTGTTTTACTTCAGAAACTATCTGATCCCAGTAGTAATTTGTTTTGTCAGTGGGGGAGTATTAAATTTACAGTCTGCTCAGGAACTATCTTAGCCTGGTGCTACTGCAGACGCATAAACCTGCTCAAGAACATATCTAGGGAATGAACAACACAGCTTTGCCTTCTACAGGAACTGCTGGCGCTGCTTCCTCCCACCGTTGATCGAACAAGACACTTGCGGCGCTCCTTCGGCTCCGATCGCCATGCTCGCACCGCTGTCCATGCTTCCTTCGTTTTCACAGCCAGATCCGCGGACTCCGCTCCGCGAGATCTAGGCATAAACTAGAGCCATCACATGCCCAATTCTAATGCTTCCTATGACCCTATCCACATACATTTACCATGATTAATATCACTGCTCCATCAAGTTTATAAGGGTATTTTTTTAATAGTCTTGTTCATAAATATAGGATGTATTTCATATTCTAATACAAAATTAGTGTAATGTTCCCTCTGTACCCCTAATAAATATCATTTTTACTTTATATTTTTTACATGTATGCATTAAATATCGTGCTTAGTGATGATAATAAGAGGCAATCTAGTCATTTTTAATATCTTTTTGGTCTATATACCAAAAGGTTTGTCCAAGTTTGTTGGGCGTATTTTCTTTTTGCACATAAACCAATGAGTATTGAAAATGACTAGATTATCCTTAATTATTATCTGCAAGCATTGTATTCAATGCATATGTGTAGAGAATATCAAGTAAATCTAGATATTTATTAAGGGTATAAAGAGAACATCACACTAATTTGTTAATTTGTATTGTAATATGAAATACATCGTATAGACAAAACTATTTAAAAAATACGTCCTTTCCGTCTAAGTTTATAGGGTGTATATTTTGAATGGTTTTGAACCTAAAAATGGAACAATTTTGAGGTGAGTTCTGATTCTTGAGCTCTTCGTTTGCCTCGTTCACCATCGGGTTCCAGAATTGCAGATCTTGATTTGGTCTTTCTCCAAGAATTTGATACGAGTGTGCCTTTGGTATGGGGATGTTGGTGTTTGGATGTGCTCTTGATTTATTTGCCTGATTCGATGAGTTCTTGCTAATCCATTTCTTGCGTTCTGATTTCAGCCCGCATGTTCTTTGTTGCCTTTCTAGACCGTGGAGGTGTCGGACGAGAGACAATAGAGAAGAAGAACAAAGAGGAATGGTTGATCCAGTCATTTCTTTTGCCAACGCATCGCAGCTTTTGTAAGTTTTGTGCTCAAATCGATGACAGATCAAACCGTAGCAGAACTTCGTCTTTCAGTGCATTGCAATTCTTTCATATAAATGCAAGCAGTCCAACATGAGGTAGCTATGTAGCTATGCCGTTCATAGTTCACAGTTGAAAAGGAAGTAACAAAACTAATATCTAATTGTTCGGCTGAGATTGCATTGGCAAAGAGGTATGATATGGCGCTACCTTAGTTAGTTTACAATTAATATATTTTTATGTTGTATACCTGAAACAACCCTGGTTAATCAATTATGCAATTGAGATCATCAACGCAAATTAAGCACACATAATTAAATTGCTCAACAAATTAATCACTAACTTTATTGATTATCAAAATTTCATACAATTACATAACTACAATGTTCATTTAAAAATAAAAAATTCTACAAAAGAAAGATTACAATATTATTCGAAATCCCTAAAAAGCTAAGATTCTGTAATCTTCTGCTTGATCCATGTTATGGTTAGCCATATATATATATATATATATATATATATATATATATATATATATAGTATAATTAATTACCTGGGGCACCATGGTGCCCGGGCTCTATGATCCAAAACGGGTATTTTTCCTATGTATTTTCATACGATACTTTTTAAAATTTCTATGATGCTGAGTTTAACCAGTTTACTAACTAGTTCAAACAAGTTTGAACTGAAATTCAAATTAGAGTTTCCCTTTTTGATGATAGTTTGGTTGTAGGTATGTGCTGATTTTATATATAAATCAGCAAAGCATGTGATCCAAACTTGTTCAAAATCTTTGAATTCGAGTATATTTTTTCAAAGGTATATGTTTCATTTGAATTGTTATAGATGGGAATATGCCCTAAAACTGAAATTTTTGAAAAATATACTCGAATATGGCTTGAATTCGTGCATTTGAAATCATGGTGCCCGGGCACCATGGTGCCCCATTTCGGCTTCCTATATATATATTATAATTACTAAGGGCACCATGGTGTCTGGGCATCATAATCTAAAAATGATATTTTCTCTATGTATTTTCTTACGAAATTTTTGAAAATTTTATGATGTTGAGTTTAACTAGTTTACTAACTAATTCAAACTAGAGTTTCCCTTTTTTATGATAGTTTGGTTGTAGGTATGTGCTGATTTTATATATAAATCAGCAAATTATGTGATCCAAACTCGTTTAAAATATTTGAATTCGAGTATATTTTTTCAAAGGTATGCATTTCATTTGAATTGTTATAGATGGGTATATACCCTAAAACTGATTTTTTGAAAAATATACTCGAATATGGCTTGAATTTATGCATTTGAAATCATGGTGTCCCATTTAACTTTATATATATATATATATATATATATATATATATATATATATATATATATATATATATATATATATATATATATATATAATCATAAGGCAATCAAAGAGAAAAACTTAAAAGTTTGGAAGTTGCCGTCAGACCCGAATAAATTGGCATCGCTTATTGAGATACCTGACCGTCCAGGGCCAGTCAGCACCTCTCGCTAGACCAACTTTCATCATCTGGCAATTCTACAAACCTATACTTGTCAGGTAGCCATAGCATTTCTTTAATAGTACCAAAATATCCTATGGTGAAAGGATAAAAGCCACATGGTAAAAAGGTGAAAGAGCTTAGTCAAAAGGATAGCCCAGCCTAGCACCACCCCGACCCAGCTCATTTCCATCCATAGCTAGACCACCAAAGCCATAAAGCTCTCAAGAGCAAGGTAGCCACCAAGCAAACACATAGCCACAAGACCACCACCCTCTAGTAGCAAAGCCCCAAGGCAAGCCACACAACCATCCACTGACCAAGCTCAAGGAAGCCAGGAGGCAAGGCCAAGCCACAAGAACAGGAGGCCACCACAAGGAACAAGTCCTAGAATCAAGGAGGCCAAGAGCAAGGCCATCCACTAGCATCCTCACCATCAAGCAGCACCACACTGATAGTCTCAACCGCAATACCAACCTTCTATATTTCCAAACTCTCGACATCACCAGATATATTTATGTCACAGATACTTTCGCTAACTTGAGAGGCCAAGAACCATAATGCAAGGGGCAGATGTGCAAATGGTCTCAGTAGGGATCGCCGTAGAGGCGGTCTTGCTTGTGCCCGATGTTTTCCCGGCACTCTCCAGCGTGTGGAGAACCTCGAATATCGTCGCAATACGACCAAATCCACAACAATCACCCCCATAATCATCATCGACCAAAAATGACAGTATACATATTCCTCATCCACATCATAAAGTACAACAATGCACAAAAATCACAGTATAGTGTGGTAAGGAGAGAAAAGGAAAGAAAGGGGAGAACTAGGGCCTTACCAAGCCCTAGTTGGAAGCCTTGGAGTGGAGCTCAGCATGGAGGAGGCCTGGGAGAGGGCGAGAGCGGCATGAGGGCACGTGAGAGAGGGAGCTAGACCTGGGCGTCTGCCTGGGAGAAGGGCACGTCCCAAGCGGGCTGCGGCGTGGGGAGGAAGAAGCCGAGGAAGAGAGGGGAGAGACCAGTGGCGGGGCTGGTAGCACCAGGGCCACGAGGCCACACCCTGAGTGAGTAGGCCGGGCGGCCAGAGCCAGACGAGGCCGTGAGAGGCAGCGGCGACTGGTGCGTGGGCGTGAGGCCGGGCACGAGTCGCGTGGGAGTGGCTAGGGTGCGTGACCCAGAGGCGGGGTCGGCGCTGGGGCACCCAGCGGTGGCCAGTTGTAGGATCAAGGATAACCGACTAGAGGGGGTGAATAGGAGGATTTTAAAATTCTTTGTCTCTAATTGCAATAAATGATCAAGCAATACTGGAATTAAGAATTTTAACAATTAAAACCTAAATCGTCTAGGTTTCGCTAAGTACACCAACAAACTATGTCTAAGCAATTCAACAATCATAGGGTGATGATCAAGACTAAAAACACTAGGAGTGTAAATTACTCAAATTTAAATACAAGAAAGCAAACCACAAGGATGGACACAAGAATTTTATCCCGTGGTCTCGGAGGCTTGCCGGTCTCCCCTAATCCACGTTGAGAAAGCTTGAACAAATCAAGTCAGCTCTTTGCACAAATGAGCATCCCTCGATCACTAGGGGTAGCTCTTCCCCACTCCGGATAGGCGAGCTCTGGCCTTCACAATCCATCGGGCCTCCTCACAAGCTTCTTTGAGGAGATCACCGGTTCTCATGCCTCCAAGCTGTCTAGGAGGCAGGAACCTCCAAGAAAATAGACCTTGATGCTTGCTTGAGGTTGATCAAATGTCTAATAACTCAACTTAAATGCACACACTTGAATTTCTCTCAACAACTCACAAAATGTTAATTAAATGCTATAGAGATGATGAGAGACTTACAAAGACTCACAAATATGCAATGAATGTCCAAGAGTATACCCTTGCTGCAGGTGGAGGTGTATTTATAGCCATCAGCAACAAATCTAGCTGTTACCACCTAATTCCTAAAAATTCAGGAAAGTCAGCACTACCGCCCATGTAGGGCTGGTAGTGCCGGCCTCAGACTCAAAGGTCACCTATAGCATTTAATGCTGAGAGGAACTAGCCGTTACTACAGTACCCCAGCACTACCGCCTATGTAGGACCAGTAGTGTCGGCTATAAGCACCAAGAAATGTGCATTTTCACCCTTTTTTGGAAAAAAAAAGACTACTGTTCATTTGGGTCGGTACTACTACACATGCGGTAGTACCGCTCCCAGATGGGCGATAGTGCTAGCCGAGTAAAAATCCTGAAAATGCACCGTTCTAGAAAACAACTACCGACCACTAGGGCCGCTACTACTATACTTGTGGCACTGCCGCCCTAAGTGGGTCGGTAGTAACGGCTTGTGCGAACCCCAAAAGCATGCACACTGTAAAATAGCTACCGGCCTTTGGAGCCGGTACTACCGCACCTCCGGTAGTACTGCTCCAGAAGGTCAGTAGTGCCGGTCGGGCCAAACCTCAAAACATCCCTCTCTGTCAAATAACTACTGGCCCCTTGAGCCGGTACTACCACCCTTGCGGTAGTACCGCTCCTAGATGGTTGGTAGTGCCGACAATGCAAATTTTCAAAGAGGACTTCGAATGATTTTCCAAGAAATGCACATGGCTAAAGTATGAGCATGAATTTCAGCCATTGACACTAAATTATCTTCAAGCTACTAGCCAAAGGTCCCTCTTAATATTACGACTCCTATATTAGCAACCCGATCTTTTCTCCAAACACCTAAATCGGTAAAAAGCTAGAAAAGAGTCCTTAAAACTTGTACCTTTCTGTTAGCTTGATGTTCTAATTTCCTTATAGCTCAACGATTTCATCTCTCCATAGGACCAACCTATATTTCATAGCCTCAAGAAAAATTGTTAGTCCTTAAAATATGATTGTCATTAATTACCAAAACCAAAGACAAAATTTGGGGGCCTATATGCTTCACCGGTGGAGCCAGCACCAGCACTGGAGAAGGAGAGGCCGGACCGGATCGAATGGAGAAGAGAGAGGAGAGGAGACAACACGACCAGAAGAGCCGAGCGACGCGGCATCGCAGGGTGGCGAGGCCCTCGGGGCGGGGCGCCGAAGAGGGCCACAACTACCCGAGGTTGCCGGGACCAAGGGCGGTCGAGAGGGGAAGTCGCGAAGCTCGCAGTCGCACAAGGAGGTAGCATGGGGCGCGTAGGTCGGAGGCAAGTAGGGCTCGGCGGCAAGGGGGGAGCCAGAGGCTGGCAAGGAGCCGGGCTGGCGGACAAAAGGGGGAGCGGCGGCGGTGGATCGGTTGGGTATGGGGAGTTAGGGAGAAGAGAGAGAGATGAAGGTGATGAGGAGGGGGAAGTGGATAAGGTTGGCTGGTGAGGAAAAATGGTAAGAAAAGAAAGAAAAGGAACGAGAGGAAAAGAAAAAGAAAGAAAAAGAAAAAGGAAGAAGGAAATGAAAAGAATATAATAATAATAATAAACCGCAATAGGAATTCACAGTAAAATTTGAATATATCAAAGAAGGATAAATGCCAACGAATAAATTAAGTAAAGAAACATATAAAACTGGCAACTGCCATAATGATTAAAAATAGAAAAATAATACCTCTATGGAAGGAATCATGATCCGAAATTATGATGAGCAACATAGATTAAAATACGGTAGGTTAAAATATCCCAAATTAAGACACACCAGATTAAAATGCGATAAAATAATATATCCTAAATTAAAATAAACAATCTATCTGTAGCAACTTCGACCAAGTCAGGAAAGGGTTGGACGCCATAAAAATGCCATAATTTAATATTCATTTGAACTATAATATTTCAAAATTTCAGGAGTTGAAATAGATCCGACAAGATATCATCTACAATAATCGGGTGAGGACAAATATTTGTACCAAAATCGAGGCAAGCAATCTTTTGATCATTTTTAATATATTTATTAAGCATATTTACTTATATGTGATATCACTTATTCATGGGAAAGACATGTTTCAGAAAACCATAAATCGGATGCAGTTGGAATGATGATTCTGGTGATGAACTGCTGCGGCAGTAGCTGGTTATGGATATGTGGTATTGATGATGACTGTTGGTGTAGTATTTGATTTGTGTATCTTTATGTATGGTGGGTAGAGGGTACCATAGATGATGAGCATTGCCGGTGGACACCCTCTACATATGGCTAGAACATAAGGTTGAACAAACTATACTTAGGCAATGAGCTGTATAATTTCGTATCAACATAGTGTGTGGGAAATAACCAGGAAATGCTGTCCTATGACGGTGTTATGATATCCACATTGGGTAAGAGTAGATAACTAGGAGTGTGATGCTGGGTATACCAGGAGTCCCAGTGAAAGACACAAAATCAGACCTGGCGTTATATTTAAATGCCAAGAGATGAGTACTGCCATTGCTAGTCGGAGTATAATACTACGTTGTTAGTCGGAGTATTGCACTATGTAATTAGTTGGGAGTACAATTGTTAGCTGCGGGTCGGTGGGACGGCATGAGGAAGGTGTCCACGGCTCGAGTTAACAGGGTTGTAGATCTAATACCTGAGTATTGGTAAACGTCCTAGGTTCTCAACTGAGGTTGGGTTCGCTATGGATAAAGTGGTACAAACCTGCGCAGGGTCAAATCATGAATTCATGCTTGTCTCCTGGATTGAATGCTATGGAAGCTAAGTCTGCCTCATATACGAGTGCTAGTAGCAATTTCAATAATTAAAGTTGAAAACCCATGTTTTCCTAATAAAACCCTATTTTCCTATGAATGGATTTGAGAGAAGGATGGACAAGTGATGGATGATGGTAAAATTCATATGATGTATTTTGTTATTATGCTTACTGAGTACTTCTGTACTTACTCTTGCTAAATCCCCCTTTGCTTAGCGATTGGCTCCAGTGGTCAAGTGCCTGGTTGGGACGTGGATTCTAATGAACTCGCCTATGAGGCATGGGGTGAGGATCAACCACAGGACTAGAACTACGAGGAGGAGGATTACCGAAAGGGTTTGGGTAAACCGTGCATCGACTTCACCAGCCTTAGGGTGATTAGTATTTTTGGATTATATTTTTATTGTACTTGGGTCTTATGTATAATTAATGTACTGGACTTGTAGCTTGCGTGACAATAGAATGTAATAAGTTTTCGTTTCAGTCTCTAATTATTGTTTCTGCTGCAACACTCTGAACATGATGTATTATCGGATAAAACGTCGGATGCGCTCAATGTTTTGATTAGTTGGTGTGCCGAGATCAGTATAATTATCTTAGAGTAATAGCGGTACAACTGTCGTTACCCTGGGCTAATTATGCGGGTCGCCACAATACCGCAACAATTGTTATATGTAATTGAGTGGTTCAGTGTTGATTATATTTACAGCTTAGGCAGGGTTGCTATTCTGATTTGGGCGTGGAATTCTTGAAGTTCTTTTTGAAACGGATGAATTCTAGAATTTTTCAATGTTACTTACCTAGGTATCTATTAGAAATGGAGGTTCACGGAAGTTCCCAACATCAGGTGAAACTAGGCAAGTGACTGCGGCGTGCCACGCCGCGACCATCGCTACCCACGCGAGCAAATCGAGAAAACGCGCGACTGCCGCTCCCTACACGAGCAAATCGAGGAAACACGCGAAACGGTTGAAAAGATAAAAACGTAATTGCGTTTTTTTCGCATTTATTCGGCGGAACGGTTGAAAGAATATAAATGTATCTGAGTTACCGCGGCGTGCCACGCTGCGACCGCCGCTCTACACGTAAAAAATGGCAAAAATGATATGAACAATTTTTTTTCCCAAAAAAAGGACATAAAAAGGACTTAAACGCCTTTTTTCGGATGAGGACAAAAAAGGACCTAAACGTAATACTTAAAAAGCAAAAAGGACATAAACGTAATATACCTTTTTTTCCCGAAAAAGGATCTAAACGTAACGTTTTTTTTTCCTGAAAAGGACCTAAACGTATTTTTTTCCGAAGAAGGGCCTAAACGTAAAAACAGATGGAAGGATCTAAATGTAATTAAATATTTTTTGGAGGAGCTTTTGGGGAGGGAGGACACGTGGGGAGGCTCCCCAGCCAGGAAACCTCCCGAGTTTAGTATAGGCAGTATATGAGGAGCAACAGGAACCGAAAGGTCTTCATTGCAGATTGGTACAGTTTTGATTCTCCAATTTCCTAGTTTCCGGTCAAATTGGGTTCTATTCTTGATTTTCTTGCAGAAATATCATCAGCAACTAAGAAAGTTAAAGGTGAGAACACCGTGCTACAAAACATCTGCAAACTATCACCAAGTATCATGTTTAAATATCCTACAATTGGTCTTAGTGCATATTTTCGGCAAAATATCCCAATCTTATGTAACTAAAGGAAAAAAAAGGGCCATTTCTTTTTAAAGCTCCAATCTTCTCGTTGATCTTAATGGTTTGTTCACAAAACCAATTTGTTACCGTGCACATGCACTATTTTTTGTGGCAATGAGTTACTTGCTGTATTGAAGAAAAACAGGAATGTGTTTTAAACAAAAAAAAGAGTACCATTGATTACTGTGCACATGTCATCCGCTTACAGTAGTGTGAAGTAATGCGATTATGGCCGAATGAAGCCTGACCGAGCCCGGTCTAGGCCTAGCACGGCCGTAGAGGTGTAATGCAGGTGTCGGAGCTTGGTTGAGCGCAAAGGCAAAGTCAGAGGGCTTATAGAATCCTAATGACTCGTGATCTCAAGTCCGATTTTTTCGGACACCTACAACATTTTTTTCTCATACGTGGAACATTTTCTTTCGATAACAGTACGAATGTCGATTCGGATCGCTGCAACATTTTCTTCTCATTCGTGCAACATTTGTAATCACCGTGTGCAACAAAAATGCTCGATAACAATAGGAATGTGCACGCAAAAAAAATATTGCACGAATGGAAAAAAATATTGCGCCGATGTGTCCGAGAAAATGAGCAGGAATCGAATATCGATTGCTAGCACTCGCCATATAGAATAGGTTGAGCCCAACCACATTTACTCTACGTGCTAGAATAATATAATATATTTTATTCGTGATGGTATATATATATATAGTGAAAACTAGTATACGGTAAAACGATGAAAGTAGACAGAAGAGGTGAGATTACGCCTAGATCTAAACTATTCGACCCAATTCAATGCCCATATTTATCTATTTTCATTCTTTTACTATGTGTTGGCTTTCACCGTATAATTTACCTTAGGATACTTGAGTTGTATGTAAGTAATAACTACTCTCTTTAAAGCTGAAGGAAATGGAGTCCTTCCAGCCATGCCATGTCATCGGCTTCACGAGGAGGCCTTCCAGAAAATACGAAATCATGTCTAGGTTCTCCCACCGGTTATTTTGCAAAAAGAACCCTGTAGTTCTGTATATTCGCGAACGGATCCTCCACCGGCTTTTTTTGCAAAAGGACCCGCGGTTAAACAAATTCGCAAATGGATCCTCCACCAGTTCTTTTTGCAAAAAGGACCTCATGGTAATGCAAATTTGCTGACGGCTCGTACTCAGCATATTTAAAACCCCCCCAAAAAAACCGAAATTATATTGAGGTCCTCCTACCGTTTTTTTTCAAAAATAACCCGAGATCAAATTTCGCATGGAGCGGCATAGTGCGAGATCCTACCTAGTCGATTTTATTCAGAATGATCAAACATAAGAATAGCTTCCTCAGGGGTAGATCTAGGAGAAAAGGTCATCGGGGTCGCTAAGTTTATTATAAACTCATAACACTAACTTATAACTTACTAGTCATGTGCCCGTGCGTTGCAACGAAAACTCAATTTGCGACAAAAAAATTATTTGCAAAGAACACTAACTTTAGTTATGTTTCAATAGTAGGAAAAGTTTGTACCTCCGAAGATATTTGACTATCGAGTTAAATCCTATTCAATCTCAACCGTTCATGTTAGATCCAACGAATCAAGTATTCTGAAGGAGAACGGACGATCGCCACCAACTCTTAATTAGAATTAGTAGAGAGATATCAATCCTTACCATTGAAGGAGGAGAAAGTTATTGCCTTCCTCTTGCAGGAAATCTTCTTGCTTCTTGCACTTTGCCTTTCTCTTCTCTTCTCTTCCTGCGTGTGTCTCCACTACCGACTGGCCTGTCCTCCTGGAGATGAAGTGGGTGCCCTCTAATAGGGAGTAGATGAAAGCAAAAGGCAGCGTACGCGGGCGGATGGAAGCTAGGTCTCCCCGACATCTTCGTGATTAGCACGTGATTTGGTTGCGTGATTCTTTCTTTTTAATATATGCATTTTCAGATATGATGAAATAGAATTCCCATATTATGGGATATGGTGAATATATCCTTCTATCCATGCAGGATATGATGAGAAAATCCTTTCATTTATAAGATATATGAATAACATCCTTTCATAGTAAGAACATGTGAATAGAGATATGCTAAAATAATATTTCTATTCAAAAAAGATATGATAAAATCCTTCTATCTAAGATATGATTAAATCCTCCTCTATCTCAGCCGTTCGTGTCAGATCCAACGAAGCAGATACTCTAGAGGAGAACGGATCACTGCCACTAACTCCTAATTAGAAGTAGTAGAGATAATAAGAGAATTATGTGTTTATATACTTAAAAAACCCACATGTACTGAACTGGATAGTATTGATGTTGCTTGACCTGGATCTGTATGCTGTAGATCCTCCCGAGCTTGCTAGAAGTTGGAACGTCGAAGCAGTTGACTTTACACGAATGGCGTTTACGTTGATAAAAAATGGCGATTATGCTAGTGTTGTAGTAGCGTGGACGCTAGCTGATTGATCTACCAACCTCCAACCGTTACAAGTTGAGAATGAGATGTAAAATCTCTCTTCATTTCATTTGCTCGTTGCTAGTGTGCGACGGCTTCGGTGTTCAACGGACCGAACTAACGGCATCCCATTCTCTAGCTCCGGCGACGGGTGGGAAACCCGGCGAGATGTCTCGGCCACCATCGCCGTTGCCACATCACTCGCTGACCTCGCTCTTCTCGGCGTCCTGCAAGCTCAACCGCGCCTACCTCCTCGCGCCGGTCGTCGCCGCGGGCCTCGTCCTCGCCGTATTCCTCTTCTCCTTGGTTGACTTCTCCGCATTCTCCGCCCCCGTCGCGCCCGTCTCACCTCCTCCCAGCGCACCCGTCCGCACGGCCGTCGATACGCTCGGGTCGCGGCCAGCCGAGCAGTTCACCGGCCTGCGCGACGCGTACGCGCGGTGGGACGCGGCCGTTGGGTGCGAGGCCTTCGCGGAGAAGTTCCGGTCGTGGACGCCGGACAAGTCGGCCCTGCAGGACCCTTCGGCGGCGCCGTGCGAAGCGCTGCGGCTCCCGCACGTCGCCGTCGCTGTGAGGCGGGTGACCTGGGTGCCTGACATCCTCGACGGCGTGTACCAGTGCCGGTGCGGCATGACCTGCGTCTGGAGCCGCAACGAGGAGGCCTTGGCCGACGCCCCCGACGTCGTGCTCTACGAGTCGTGGCACCCTCCCACCACCGTAAGCACACTACAACAAGAAAACCACACCGCACACACCACACCGCCATGAGTGCACCATGTGACGGACCAGTTCTGTTCGCTTCTGTTCTTGGTGCAGAGGAATCAGGGGGAGCCGCTGCGCGCGTTCCTCGACATCGAGGCGACGCGGAAGCGGTCGGGCAACGAGGACATCTTCATCGGCTACCACGCCGGTGACGACGTTCAGGTGACCTACGCCGGCAAGTTCTTCCGGATCACCCACAACTACCACGTGGCCACTAAGAAGAGGGACGTAAGTCGAACAAAATTATCGTCGTCACTTCACTCCAACGAGAACGCCTGAACGATCGACCGTCGTCGTGCAGGACGTCCTGGTGTACTGGTCGTCGTCGCGGTGCTTCGGCCACCGGAACAACATCGCCAGGGAGCTCTTCCACCATATCTCCGCGCACTCCTTCGGGCGGTGCGAGAACAACGTCGGCGGCGGCGACAAGGCGCTGGAGTTATACCCGGACTGCGCCAGCGGCGCGACAGAGAGCCCGCGGCCGCAGTGGTGGGACCACCTCCACTGCGCCATGTCGCACTACAAGTTCGTGCTCACCATAGAGAACACCCTCGCCGAGAGCTACGCCACCGAGAAGCTCTACTACGCGCTGGACGCCGGCTCGGTGCCCATCTACTTCGGCGCGCCCAACGTGCGGGACCTTGTGCCGCCCAACTCCATCATCGACGGATCCGCGTTCGCGTCGCTCGAGGAGCTGGCCGGGTACGTGAGGAAGATAGCCGCCGACCCCGTGGCGTACGCCGAGTTCCACGCGTGGCGCCGGTGCGGCGTGCTGGGCGCCTACGGGCGGAACCGGCTGGCCAGCCTCGACACGCTGCCGTGCCGGTTGTGCGAGCTCGCCAGCCGGATGGGAGGCCGGCACGCGCACAATGCCACGGTTGCTTGATCGAGTTTGAGCTTACAGACACGTTCATTAATCGGTGCAGTGAAGGTAGTGTTCTGTCGTGCAATGTAGTTGCATTTGCCTTGTATTGTTCTTAATTCCATTTGCCTTGTACTGTTCTTAATCTTTTAATACAAAGAATACACGTACGCACACCACACATGACACGAGTAAGGATGGCAATGGCTCCGATCTCTATTTCTCCACGGGGAATTCTCCTATTAGGGGACAGGGATAGGGAAATCTCATCCTGTGAGGGGTATATCGGGGAAAATGTTGCCCTCGTCGGGGATCGCAGGGTCGAGGACGTTTTACTGTTCCCCTTCTCCGATCCCTATCCCTATCCCCGCGTTATCACTAATAGGTGGGAGCAAATGATCATTCTCAAAAGAAAAAATAATATATGTGAGGTCATTAGTAATAAACATGTTAAATATAAATTACTCTAGTGATTCACTCACACTTCAATCACACACCATTACTCTAGTGATCCACTCATGTAGCATGTGATATTTCATGTAGCATTTTCGGAGATTAGTCCTCGTTGGAACCCCGCAAACCCGTCGAGGATCGGAGACAAGGAAATTAAGCCCCGTGTGCAGGGACAAGAATGAGGATGGGAGGGCACTCCCCACAAGGATTTTCCCCATTACCATCCCTAGACATGAGTGTGTCCTTTAGCATACGCCTTCATGGCTTATCTTTATCCAATAATTACAAGATGCGTAAGTTTGTTTTACGTAGCTATTACATATTTTTCAGTATGTAATTAGAAGACAAATATAGGTTTGCGTCGCATGGAATTGAGTTAAGATGAGCCACCTGCACATACCAAATATGTGTACCGGGTGATGTCCTAACTCCTACTAGCTTTGTTCAGTTTTAATTAGTACCATGAGAAACATTGCCGTTTTATGCCGCTGATTAGACTTAATGATCGTGTCAGCCTCGTGTGCGATTGTTGCGATGTCCTTGTCATGAAAATTTCTGTCATGTTTGTTGCTTTTCATTTTCCGCAAAGATACTCTCTGGCAGTGAAGTCAGGCGAAGTTGATAGAATGAAGGAGAAACCTTTGATTAATTGCCAACTGCCTTTATTTAGAACTCTTGAAATATTTTCCTGGATGATTTGTTTGGTTCGAAATTTTGAATAGAATTTTAGCTTGCACGTGCTTCGTCGTATCGTGCATATAAATGCAGAATGGCGGAGTGATTTTTTTTTTCCAGAGATTCCATTCGGTGATTAAAGATAAAAATTTGCGGTTGTTTCAGTTTTATACAGTTGATTAGTTCCAAGATGGTGCTGCTGTTGCATTATTGATCTTCTTATACGATGCTTTGTGCACGAACCACCTACGAGAAGCCACTTCTCTCAAGAGATGGAATTTTTTACATACTCAACAAACTTGAAAATTCAGCGCCTCAAGAAAAATGCCTAGTTGCCTATGTGACCCCAACTGGGATATTCTTGCAACAGGTTTAACTTTCAATAATAAATTTAATGAACGTCGAAGCGTTCGAACACCTAATAGTCTAATAGTAATAACCATATAGTCAAACACGGTTCTTCAATATAATTCACTTTTGGGATTTTGGTTAGCTAACAACCCAAGATAGAGTTTGTAGAGTAATTTGACAGAACACAGAAGCATCTGGAACTGATTGGGGTCCATAGACAGTAAGAGAGTGCAGAAATAGTCATGCAGAAGCAGAACAATTGTCTTTATTCACTTTAGAATAGCATTTTGTTTCTGTTTTATCACAAGGGAACAATGAATCAGCCTATTCTTCTGCATACTCCACTCATACAAAAAAGTTGAGTTAAACCAAAAGGACAGGCAGGATAAGCTCTTGATTTACCTAAAATCTAGTATCTTCTTGCCATGAGACTGAAAGCTGAAATTGCTGAAATGCACTTGTCGACGTTCACTTATTTTTCGATGTTTGCTTACACATTGTACAACTGATATCCATACGTGAGAGCCAACCAAAACATGCCTTTCCAGTTGGGAAAGTTAAGGAGGTGAAGAGCAGAATTGCTAACCCAAAAGCATGCTTGTTGTGTGTTTCTGACACTGCATCGAGTTTTCACCACCATCTTATACACTGTCCAAGAGGCAGACCTCTTCAGAACCGGCTTCATCGCCTTGTCCTCTTCAAGGGAGATCATGCCCAGATGGGAAGGGTCCTCCAGCATCATCTTGGCCACCAAGTACCCTACGATGGACCAGGTGTGGAGCTTCCTCGCCTGCTTGCTGATGCACTGCCCGAGCTTGCCGTCGTAGTACTCCGGCCAGCCGTCTCTTGCCAGCCTCGTCTCCACTAGGTCGATTGCTCGTCTCGCGATTTTCAGCCGTCCAGTCATGATGCAAAGCCAAAGGAGCACTGCAGAAAGAATGGAGAAAGATGTAGAACCCGATGAGTACTAGATTTATTGTCTTGCAATACTTGCTATAAGCCCATGTGTTTCTGAAGATTGCTAACATGGCCAAGAACCCCCATTGTGATAGCTCCATCTGGTATTCTTGAGTCGCAATCGGTCACGATCTCCCACTCATGGCTCTCGATCTCAGGGTAACAAATCTTGAGAGGCATCTCGCCGATCAGGTCCTCTCACCTCTCCTCGATGATGTCCACGATGGCGTTGTACTGCTCCGGCGTCAAGAGCGACGCCAGTATGGCGACGCAGTTGCCGAGGGCGAACCACCGGAAGTCCATCCTGGTGGGACTGACGTTGCAGACGAAGTAGCCGCTCGTTGAGCTGCTGGAACTGCCTGGAAGTCGAGTCAGAACAGAAGTAGCTCCGCATGTGGTAGCTCAGCGCGTGCAGCCGGGTCACGATCCGCCCCATGATCTCCTTCCCTTCCGCGTCGGGCTTCGACATCAGGACGGCGCATCGCAGTGCCACGAAGAACAGGGCTTGGATCTCCATGGGGTACCACGCCCTGTGGAGAGAGAAGGTTAGCATCGGTTATCGGAGAAAAGCTGCGGCTTACATTACATCAAAGCAGCTGATGTTACATTTTGACCGAGTAACACAACTTCAAATCAAACAGTGTTTTTCATTTTTGTTGAGAATAATCAAACAGTGACTCTTAGGCTCTATTTAGGGCTTAAAGCAAACTTATTCTTTCAAAAATCTGAAAACCCCTCAAACCTGAGCCAAAAACCACACAACTTTTTTTTATGACAGAAAAAGCCACGCATAACTAGCATAAGCCAAAAGCTAAAAAAAATATCGCTTCTAGTCCTTTGATATTTTTTTTTTTGCAAATCTAGTCCCTTTCAAACGCAATTACAAAAATAGTCATATCGTTGACCATAAAAACGCTAACAGGTGACACATGTCACCTGCCACGCTCACAAGCTTCGGTGACTTGCCGAGCTCTAGGAGCTTGGTAGGTTCTTGCTAACCTCACATGATCGAGAATAAATATATTTTTACAATTACACTTGAAAAGTAACCATATTTATATAAAAAAAATTATCTAGCGCTAGCCTAATGGCCTAACCCCATTTGTCCCCTCCCCGTGCGCCTCCCTCATCTCATGCGCTCGGCGCTCACGCCGCTGTCCCTCTTACAACCCTCCTGCCGCCACTACCCGAAGCCAAGCACCACCACCGGTGCCGGCCCTCTCCTCTACCGCCCTGCTAGGCTGCTCGTCCGGACGCGGCCGGCTCCCTTTGGAAATCCATGTTAAGGCTCAGATCTATTAGTACTAGCTGTACCAGAAGATTATCATTAAGTCAAATAGAAAAGATGTTCAATGAGCAGAATTAATAGGATTTTTTTTTTTGCAAATGATCAGCACGAACGATTACTGCTTATTTCTAATGTTTAGAAATGCATTGCTAATGTTCCAATGAGTACTACTAGATTACTAGTCTTCAGTCAAACCAGAATAAAGTGGCGCCATGCCATCCATTGCAATAGCATTATTATCATCTTTCATTGGGTGTCGTGATGATTACTCCATCCGTCAAATTATTTTTCTCACTCTGTTTCTGTTGCAAACATGCAATCACTCTGGCACGGCAGTGATGAGTTACGTGTCGTTTTAGCCGGATTTATAAGTTCCTCTCTAAGGGTTCAAAATCTCACTGATATTTTAGAAATTTTAGACAAAACCGAGATTTCAAATACTGACGAGATTAAAAAAACAAAAAAGTAGAGTTGCTACAGTGATACCAGTAAATAGTAAATTTCGGCAAATTTTATCGGGATTTCGGGATTTTTTTTTTACCGTTTTCATGTTTTTTGGGCCGAATTTCACACAATATTTTTTTGAGGCGAATTGTAATGACTTTTAAGAGGAATACATGTGAGAAGTTTGCAAAAAAATACATATACAAATAATGTAACCTTAACTTAGATTTCAGCCTAAACCCTAAACACTAATTTGGATTTGGCCTAAATCCTGAACTATAACTTGAATTTTGGCCTTAAATGATGTATTTCGGCCTTAAATTGTATTTCGGTCTAAACCCTAAACCTTTACTTGTATTTCGGCCTAAACCCTAACTTGAGAATTTTATGTATAAATACTTAATATTTTGCATTTAAACAGATAGAAAATGTAGATAAATGCTTGTATGATTTTTTTCATATTTTTTCTACCCTCGAGAGATCATTTAATAGGGTGTTGAAAATCACCGAAATTTCGGCCGGTGATTTCAGCCAAAATTTTAACATAGGGTTCCTCAAAAATTACGGATTTGAAATTTAATTTTTGAATTTAGATCAAAATTTCAAAATATCGCTAAAATTTTGTATTTCGACCACCCAAGATGTGATCCGAAGATAAAATTTGAAACCTCGCTTCCATCCATCATCTCTCTCTCCTTATTACTCCCTTCGTCGGGATTTACGTGTTGTTTTAGCCTAGCACATAACAAGATAAGCAGTTAATTCTTCAATTTGTGACCTGTTTAGCCCCTGTTAATAGCTCTTAACTCAATTAATGGAACAAAGAATCAACTCATAGAAGTGGAAGATGGGACGGGTATTTTTTGGGCCGACCCGTAGCACGGCACGTATGCATGCAGGCTAGGCTGGCATGGCACGAAGGACAGGTTGTGTTGGGCCTCGCGGTCGATCACGATGGGCAGCACAGCACGTCACACCTACATAAGCCGTGTTTGGGCTGTTATGGCATGGAATAGGCCCGATGGGTCCGAAGCAAGCACGACACGCGGCAAGGTGTCCTGCCGCGACACCGCGGCATGCTGTCCTAGCATGCAGAGAAAAGATGAGACAACAGAGATACCAAAAGGTGGAGAATAGAATTTAGAGAGTACATGCTCACTGACACCGAGGGCACGCACCGAGCTAACGCTCTGTCATGCCGCTCGTTGTGTGTGCCCGTGACACCATGCACGGCCGTCTTCCCACTTGCCTCACGTGGCCATCAACGCCACCACATCAAGCGTATGCTGACTTAGAACACATGAACGATCTTGACATTGGGGAGTAACTAGTATGCATGTATATTATTACGGTACTTTTTTCTATATTAGGGGAATCGCACTCTGGGGTGTAAGGTTTTTTAACAATAACTTTGTATCTATATTCAATGAATAAATAAAGTTTAGTTCTTTTCCCCTAAATAATTATGTGTACCGGATCCTCATCGACAATCGACGCTCGCTTCTCCTCCTTGGTGTCGTTCATGGAGACGGGCCGATGACGACGGTGTCCACAACATCAAAAGTCCAACAGGACAAGGCCTGGACCGGCACGACACGGCATGTTTTGCGACGTGCTTTGACAGGCACGGCACGCTGCTGCTCGAAATCTGTTAGACCCATGCCATATTAGCACGGCATGGTCCAACTCCCACCTCTAAGCACCACACCAAGTACGAATGCCACCCACAGTGGCAGCCGCACTATGGGGGCCGTTAATGCTAGCTTACCGGCTTCGATCGTGGCATCCTAATACTTGCTCTAGGGTCGTTGGCTATTTTTTTAGTGATCTTCAGGAGCGGATCTAGTATTGGGACATGGGTGTACATATGTACACCCAAAAATTTTTTGGCAAAAAACTCAATATTTAGTAGTATATGTTGAAAATACATCATTGAATGTTTCGGCCAGTCCAACCGAGCTCCAATCACAATACACCCACTGCAGCACAGCCCACCTTCATTTGCACCACGCGGCTCAGCTCCAATCGCCAAAACAAGACAAAGAGGCAAAGAACCCGAAGTCGAGCTCTATCTCCTGTCTCTCTGCGCTCTTCCTTTGAATTATTTTTTTAATTAATATTTTTTTAATGAAAAATTACATAAATAATATGCCAAAAAAATAATAGTTATACCCATCTGTCACGAATCAAAATCGAGACAAATATTTTATCACGATTCCAAACAGCGACAGAATATGTGTTGCGATTTCAAACAGTGATAACGTTTCTGTTGCAGTTTGAAATCGCGACAGAAACCTGTCGCTAATGGTTCAGCTCTCTGTCGCAATTTGGAATTGCGACAGAGAGCGTAAAAGCTGTGCCGCCCTGCCTTCGGCCTCATTTCCATCGAGCCTTGCCACACACAGCCGAGAGCTCGCGCGTGCCGGAGAAAAAATAGAGGAGAGGGGAGAGGAGGAGGGGAGGAGAGGAGAGGCGGAAGAAGGAGAGGGGAGGAGGAGCAGGGGAGGAAGAAGAGGAGGAGGAGGACGGGGAGGAAGAAGAAGAGGGGAGATTCGTCGTGTGTTGAAGTAAATCTTGTTTTGTTTATTTAATTTAGAATTTAGTGATCAAATAAAATAGATTGGTAAGTAATTAGGTTTGTAGAGCAATAAATATTTAAAAAGACGATATAAGGACGAGATTAATTAGGGTTGTAATTAATTAGCTGTGTAGATTGGCAATAGTTTATTTAAATAAACGATTTAGTGATCGGATTATTTAGGTTTGTAATTAATTAGTTGTATGGAGTTATAATAGCTATGGATATAGAAAACTGCAAGAATTATGAGAAATACAATGTGTGCAAGAATTATGCGAGATACAATGTGATACAAAAAAAATTAATTTTTGTAGGGCTGTAGCAGTTATTTGAATTAGTGTAGAGTATGTCGTCGTATGGGCAGATTAAGATTTGAAAGGTGTTAGCGTTATGTTGTGCGATCATTACAAAATTCATGAAATATTTGATAGGTATGGACGAACGAGTAGAATTTAAAATACACTACGCAGAAGAGGTTCCACAGATGGGTGCACAAGGGGTGGAACTTAGTCATTTTCCAAGTGTCATGGCTGGCCTGTCACATGATGGTGAGCGTTCATAGGGCACGGTTAACAGATGATTGTACCACATGTTCTCGTTGGATAGTAAATTGCATGACCTCAAGTTGCATGGGGTAGGGTCTCGGAGACAGGATTACACGTACTGGGAGTTAGTATAACTAAATGGGCCGAAATCCTGAAGCTCGTACGTAAGATTGGCAACTGAGAATGGTTGGTCATTAGTGTTGTTGGCGCAAGCATTTGAGAAAACCAATGCTGGCCATACGATGCAGGAGGAGCTTGTTGGTGATGAATCGGAGGAAGTTGGGGAGAGCAGCCGAACCGCAGAATGCTTAGTGAGGCAGGATGTCAGCTCGAGTCATGAGGGTGTGCGAGGTGAGAAAGTTGATGTTCTAATACCAGATGTTCAGATACCATTTGGCAGACGAGAGAGAAAATATTGAATCATTGGTTGAAGCGATGGAGGCAGAGAGCCAGGAATATGAGGATTTGAGTAACGATGAAGAGCATTTCCCTGCGGAGTGGGATGCATGTCAGTTCAATAGATTGGTGGTCAACGAGCGTGAACACTTCGCATGGCAGTCGGATCGGAATGAGGTGAGGCAATGTGCTATTTACAAGAATAAGTTTGAGGTCTAGGAAGTAGTGATAGCCTAGGCGGTGTCGCTTTGTAGAAACTTTAAGGTTGTGAAGTCAGATCAGCGGGTGTATGATGTCAGATACCAGATAGAGGATTGCCTATGGCATGTGCTTGCGTACCAGCCTAAGTGGGATACCATTTGGAAGTGTTCTATAATTGTCCCACACACATGCGTGCTGACGGAGTCTGCCCAATCTCATAGAAACATATCTTTAGGTTTTGTTACAAATACAATGTATGGGGAGATTGTGGGTAACCTGGATTTAGAGTCACGTGCCATCATACTTGCAATAGAGCAGATATTTTAGTACACCATAAGCTATGCGAAAGCATGGAGAGCGAAATAGAAGGCATTGGAAACTAAATTTGGTATGTATGAAGACTCATATAAGAACCTACCAGGTATGCTTGAGGTGATCAAGGAAAAGAATCCTATATCGATATTTGTGAGCAGCCCTTGCAACGCTTCCTTGGGAAGATGGTATTCAAGCAGGCATTCTTTGCTTTCCGTGCATGTGTCAACGTGTTCAGACATTGCCATCCGTGTTATGTGTGGATGGGACATTCTTGACTGAGAAGTATAAATGCCAGATATTGACTACCATAGGAGTAGATGGCAATAATCAGGTTCTTCCTGTAGCGCTCGCATTCGTGGAGGGTGAGAACACAGAAAGCTGGCTCTGGTTTCTAAGGAACGTGAAAGCTGGCGTCGTGGATCAGCGGCCTGGAGTGTGTGTTATACATGATCGACATCCCGGGCTGTTGAAGGCGGTCGTGCAGTTGCAGAAAGGTGAAGAAGAAACACATCCATGGCCTGATCTGCGAAGTAGGTGGTGCAAACGGTACATGGGTGCTAACTTCTATAAGCAGTTCAAGAATAAGGACCTTACAAAGCTTTTTAAGAGGTTGTGCGACCAGACCCAACAGAGAAAGTTTGATGCACTGTGAAAGAAGTTGGACGAGCTGACATCAAAGCATACAGCGGAGGCAGTGAGAGGCCAATGCCTAGTACAGAGGAGGCCCCAGTAGCGCTGAAAGTGTCACCCACGGACCCTCCGCACTTGGTCCGGAGGAATGGAAGATCCACAAAATGTTTCTCAGAATGGATAGAGCATGAGCCTAGGGAGAAATGTGCATTGCTTTATGACACCAATGGTGCCCAGTATTGGGTCATGACGACAAACTTGGCTGAGGTTTACAATTGGGTCATACGAGGCCTGAGACCCCTTCCTCTGGTTGCTATAGTGGAGGGTGTTCTTCATGGTATTGTGACGTACTTTGTGGATCGCCATGCTAGGGCGTTAGTCAGCATGAGTAATTCTGGTGTGAAATACTAAGAGGTGATCTATACATACATGGAGGAGAGAGGCAAAAGGGGGACATGTATAGAGCATTGAAGATGGGCACAAAAGAGCTTCGTTTCGAGATTCTGTGTAAAGAGAAAGCCGGCCATAAGACGAACCGGTGTAAAGTTGCTCATGAATGCATTCTACATCGCCAAACATGTGTCTACAGCTGCAATAAGCCTCGTCTCTTACACAAGCCATGCTCACATGTAATGGCTGCCTGCTCAACAATCCATACGGATCCAGGTATATTCTTGTCACAATTCTTCAATAAAGAAGTGATGACGGCAACTTGGAGCAGAGAAATTTACGGCTTTCGAGTGGTGGGTTTGTTCACAGAGCATCAGAGATGGGAGGATACACAATGGGTTCCTGATGTCAGCAGGCTGAAGGGCATAGGGCGGCGACAAACAAGACGTATAAGGAACGACATGGACGCTGCAGAAGGCAGGCGTCGTGTGATAAAATGTTCAGTTTGTAAGGAGACAGAGCACTCTTTCAAGTATTGCCCGACAGTTCAGAGGTCGTGACATTGTTGTATGGGCTTTGCATATGAAATTAAAGTAGTTTACTCGCATGTCAATGTGACATGTCGAATTCCTATATGTAATGCATGTATAGACATAGGATGTGTAATGCATGTATGGATGTTGGATGTGTTATTATTGCATTCTATTTGGTTCAAATTTGTATGTGTGATGCATGTATGGATTTCAAAGGTGTTAGCATTTGTGGATTTCAATGTCTAATCCTTTTATTGTATTCAAATTCGATTTCAAATTGCTGCATTCAATTTGTTTGTGCATTTGATTTTGTACTAACGTTGTTTATTCAATTTGCGGTACAGTGAACGTTGAGGAGTACGAGTTGTTGGACTCAGTGATAGACGCGACTCACCGGTGTCGCTTGGCCACCTTGCCACCTCCAGACGGGGAGCCACCATTCGAGCTTAATGCCCTTCACTTGCGGACCCCGATGAGAGCATGGCGGGTCGACCCGTGATGGATTCCCAGGTTAGTGCACTTTTCCCATACTTCCCTTATTATATCTTATACGTGTGAACCAATAGTTCTAACAATGTTTTCGTGCAGGCTGAGAGCGACTGGGTTACTGCCTATAGCACGGATGGTGGAGCTAACTGTCGTCGATGTGCAGGACATGCGTGGTGCCTCTAGGAGGTTCCCGTACGATAGGAGCTTGCTTAGCGCTCTGGTAGATCGCTGGCGACCGGAGACGCATACGTTTCACCTCCCGTGTGGTGAGATGGCGCCGACACTGGAGGACGTTAGCTACCTTCTGGGCCTTCCTTGCACCGGGGATGCGGTAGTGCCTGACGACATCCACCTAGAGTGGCGGATAGAGCTCCTAGACTATTCGCGGACGTGCTACCCACCGAGCGTGGCTACACACCTTTCACTTCTACGCACGGTCCGACGCAGAAGTGGCTAGTATAGTTCTACGTAAGTGATATTAACTTTATATAAATTTTATTTCCTTATCTCTTATAGTTGTAAAACTGACCATTACTTTATGTAGCCCGAGAGGATGGCAGATTGAGCAGGGGAGTACGTTGTTAGTCGTCACTTCGAGGAGTACCTGCTATGGCTCTTCGGCTGGGTCTTGTTCTGCTCCTCCTACGGGGACACCGTCGACAAGCACATGATCTAGTACACGAGGTCGATTGCAGACGCCGGCATTGAGGAGATCCCACAACTAGCGTGGGGACCAGCTGTACTGGCTGCCACGTACCGGGGTCTTTGCGACGGTTATCGTCGCGTGGCGGACTGGTCCATTCTCACGGGGTGTCCTCTACTACTTCAACTTTGGCCTTTTGAGAGGTTCCAAATCGGTCGACTGCAAATGGATTTGGGACCCTACGAAGCAAGCTTCTACTGTGCCCTCGGGGATGACGTCGATCGTCCTACCATGGGGACGTTGTGATGTCGCCGACGGGTTAGTAAAATGACCTTTACCTTGAATTGTGCAATAATTTTGAAATTTTTTTGTCGCCGACGGGTTAGTAAAATGACCTTTACCTTGAATTGTGCAATAATTTTGAAATTTTTTTGTCTAACTTTGGACTATTCCTTTTTTTCCAGCTGACTTTCACTCCTGTCACGTCACACGCTTCGTACCCCGAGTACGTAGCGATGTTCGACTAGCTGACGGATGATCGCGTCATCTGGCATCCTTACCTCCTAGAGCTGGTAGGTGTGCGAGCACCTCATGGCCTCTCCCTGCAGTGCACCCGTGATGCCGCCTTCTGGTTGACACGGCGCCACCTAGTGTTCGACGTCTACGTGGAGACGTACGCCATGCACCGTGTCATCAGGTAGTTCGACCTCCGTCAGGTCTTCCCTGTCCCTATTAGTGAGGTTGTCCCATCGAGCGTGCACACGTGAGTGCTCTTCTACGTCAATTCAAATTGTATTATTTTTTGCGATGTTCTTGCTACTAACGTCAGTGCTCTTGTTCTCATGCAGGCTTACACGGAAGGGTTTCATTGGTGGTGCGAGCTAGATGGCATGCATGTTGCCTCATGCTCAGCAATGGGTGCAGGCATTGTCGGACGTTCACGACGAGGCTTCCCCTTATGACCCCGACACGTACGATGAGTACATCCGGTGGTTCAGTCCGCACACACGCGTTCGCGTTGTGTGTGTCGTTGACAAACCTCCGAGGCACGTTCCCTCCACAGCGGACACCTACCCCATGCAGCCGGACTCGGCGTTTCATCGCTCGATTAGTATTCTTTGGCATGCCATTTAATGTATCATTACTGCAATTGTACCAACTAACTTGCCTTTCAATGCGTGCACAGAGAGACCCTGCCAGGGAGGCCACGGAGGAGATGGATGCACTACTGGCATGAGTTGGCTGGACGGACGAGCTGGAGATCACGATGGACTTCCTGAGAGGGGCATTGCAGCATGTACGCTAGAAGACGGCTCGCATCGTTCAGCTTACGTCCTGCAGGAGGTCTAGGGCACAGCTAGGACATCACACCTCAGCTGTAAGGGGTCGACACGTGCCCCAGGCCACAACTGGGACATCACGCACGCAGGCAGCCCCCTCCGGACGTGCTGAGGGGATCTAGTTGGCAGCACTCCGTGCCGTACGTCCCCATGACTACAGGTACACCACGTTGTCTCCTTTCATCTATTATGTTATTCATATTATGTGCTGTACTAACATCAAAACTTTGTCAACAGCGATCGATCTAGCACCTGACTAGAGCGCGAGCACCTCCGATGACTTCCCTCCGCTCGCCGACGCCGACTTGGACTTCTTTGTAGATCCTTACCAGTAGTCCACGGGTGCGGTCCTTGGTCCTTCCTAGCTCGCCAATGCGCCCAGCCTGACTCAGCCGTCATAGGACGTCTTTGCAACTCCGATAGCACCGGTACAACCTGCTAGGTGTACTCGTGGACAAGCCCCTGACCAGCTGACGTATCCCTCCGGGCATGTGCAGCGCCGTAGGAAGCCTAAGACCACACGAGGAGTAGCACCGCGCAAGGGCGCCAGTTAGTTTTTAGAGAGGAATAGCCCGAAAACACCCTTTGATATATGTACTACCATAATCTGGGAAAAGATCCTATTTAAAACTTGCTTTGCATCTGAATCCTACCAAAGCTAACACCCTAAACGATCACTACAGGCGCAGATTATAAAACACTTAAGCCTTTTCGACGATTCACAAAACAACTCGTCTAAACACAAATTTTGAGGGATCAGTCTAGGAACACACTTTAGTATATGGACAACCATATTATAGAAAAATATCTTATGTACAACTTGCTTAGCATATAAATTGCGTTAACACTAATACCCTAAATGATAAGGTTGTCGCAGCCACCTTGTATGAATAGTTGAGTTTAAAAGCCTTTAACAAAAGTACCCACAATGCAAGAATCATCATATAACCATGTAGTAGCAGCCAATAACTTAGAAGTTCATACCCAACTTGTAGAAATTGCTCTTATGCATGATGTACCTTTTGAAGTCAAAATTGACAACACTCTACCCACCGCTTTCAGCTTTTTTAGTCTGATTGGACAACACGTTGCCAGCAGCATTCTCAGCCCGATTTGAGTACTCATGGCAGCATGTTATCAAATTGGCCTAAGGAAGCTGCTGCCAGCCTGTTGTCACATCGGCCTGAAAAGTCGAGGCGGTAACACGCTGCCTATTGATTTCTCAGTTCGATTTTTCACATCCGTTTGAAAAAGGTGACGAGACGTGACCCCCGTTATCACATAGCAAGATACAACACACTGTCTGTCTTAGAGCAAAGTGACAACACCCTGTAACCCACCGCTTTCTCCGACCGAAACGACAACACGCTGTAGCCCGCTTTTTCAAACGTAAGTGACATATAAAACTACCCGCCACCCAAGCAACCCTCCTTCCCTACCCCAACCTGCACTCCATTGCAATCACAGACCGAGGAGGAAGCTCAAGCAGTGGGAGGGGTAGACGGGGAGGACTATAAAAGACTAAACCGTAGGCACACATACACAGCTACCACTCACACTTCATCATGACTGGACCCTCTAGCAGAGCATTCTCGTGGACACCTGATATGAGCAGCGTAGCCCTTCATTACACATTGAAGGTTACGCGTAATGGGAAGGATGATCCGTTCAAGGAGGAGAACCTAAGTAAAGTGGTGTCCAAATTGCAAGAGTGGCGTCCGACATTATCGAAGCATAAGGTGACAACCTCTGGCCTGAACCTTGTGACCTCCAACGACCTCAAGGCACACTTGCAAGGGTGGCGTCAAAGATATTTCAGGGTGTGCGAACTGGCCGACCACCCTTCTGCTACAGGTTTCTCTACGAGATTTTATAGGGTACTGATGCTGCCCGATCAATATACAGAGCATATTAAAGTTAGTTATTTCCTATTTTTTCACACTACTAATATTTTTAGCATTATCCATAAGTTCACTAATTCGTTGCTCGTCTTGTGTGTTAGTTATTCTCGGAGGATAAAGAGTTGCTGAACAAAGATATCCCAGAATTCGTAGCGATGTATTTGCTCTTCGGAGGGGGTGTGATGCCTGGTTCACGCAGAAGACGCAGAAGAGGATCTAACTGGAGGGGTAGATGTCCACTCAGTACTGTTGCAGCAGAAAGTTCAAGAGGACGTTCAACCACCACCGAAAGAAGGCTTGCTCCTAACTATACAAATGACGGTGACGATGATGACGACGATTTCATATCACCTAGACCTCGACGTTCAAGCACTATCACAACAGGTCATTTAAGCACTACTACAACAGGCCGTTCAAGCAACAATGTAAGAGGACGTTCAACAAGCATTGAAGGAGGGCTAACTTCTAACCATACAAATGATGATGATGACGACAATTTCATGCCACCTATAGGCCAAGAACCTTGCATCCTCAGAGTCCTCCGAATCCTGACGATGATATTACATTAAACCCTATCAGGTATCCATACGTAGTACCCCGTTAGGAACCAATAGATAACTACTCTTATTTTTATTGTAGCGACCTATTCCAACAACCATGGCCATAGAATTTATGGTTTTGTGACTTAGTCCTCCACCAGAGGCATGTATCTAAGTTGTATCCCAGTTTTATGAATTCCCTAAGGCATGTATGTATCTTAGGTGTAGTTCACATGCTATGCTATTGTATTTGTTGTACTTACTGCACTTTGTAATATTAATGTTGGTTTTTATTCAATGTTTTACTATGATTTATCGTCAAATTTGTCACACACCGAAAGAGAATGAGGAACAACGAAATTTGAATTTTTTATCAAAAAAAGTAACTAGCAAATAATTTTTTAATATACTACATGAATTATAACTCACAAATATGAATTTTCTGAATTTACTGGACCCTAGTTTGAACTCTAAAATTCTAGCAATTGTCAAAATAACATTGACTTTTAATAATTAATGCTCACAAGTTACAGCGAATTTTCGAATGAAATCAATGCAACAATGTATTATTTAAAAAAAATTCCTTTATTTAACTCGCACATCGCTTCAACATGAATGAAAAAAATTCTCGACCGAACAAAATAAAATTGTCTATTGTTTTACTATTCCTATAGTTTATCGTGAGACCGGCTATTTTGTAGAAAAAAATGTTTCAAGACTGAATTCTGTGGTACTTATCTGTGCTTTCTAAAAAGATTTACTGCATATTTCGAAAAGTATTTAACTCTCTATCGCGCAACCAAACGGCGACAGAGACACTAGCGACAGAGTCTTTGTCGCATTTTGGATTGGCGATAATGTGTTACCGCACTTTCAAATTGCGACAGAGATTCTGTCGCTGTTTGGAATCGCGACAAAATATCTGTCGCAACTTGGATCCGCGACACGCGGCTATAACTGTTTTTTTCGGCATATTATTTATGTAATTTTTCTTTAAAAATATATTATTTCAAAAAAATTCCTCTTCCTTTCCCTTCTCTTATCTGGTGGCGGCGCAAGGCAGCATAGCAGGGTAGCAAGTCGGCAGCGGAGGCGGGGAGAAGGTGCCGGATTCTTGTTCCGCCATTGGGCGTGTGGCATGAGGTGCCTCCGCCGGACACCGAGGAACTTCCTGGTGAACGCCTGTTCCCAAATGAGAAGCAGATGAGACAGCTTCGTTGTGTGTAGCTTTCCCCTTGATTTGGTTGTGTTCTTGCTTCTTAGGGCGAGTGCGGTGAGAGTAGTAACTGTCTTGGTGTTGCTTGGAGGAGATGCGGGGACTAAGGATCAGTTTCAAAGAAAAAAAAAGTGCCCTGATATTAGCTTGCTTGGAATGCTGTTGCTTGGGAGGAGCAACAGTGTGTATTCACGTTAATTGCCCCCACCCCAATTGCAGTCGTTTGCGCGTTCAGAGTGGAACTTTTGGATCCTGAGCGTCAGTGTAGTTGCTAATATCAATGTTTGCGGTTTGTTACTACCAGGTCATTTCCATTTGTTTAATTTGAAATTTTGGACTTTCCTAGGCATGGGATGGTGAGCTACTTCTGATGATAATTGCAGAATCATTATGATATATTAAGCATGTTAAAATTGAGTGCTGCATTCTTAAGTTGTTGTTCCTTTCCCGCTTTTATCACCCAAAGATATAGTAATGTGACAACAAATTCACTTGAAGTATATATAAATGTATGACTCTGTTGTATGGGACACCTAGTTGCTGTCATCACCCATCTTAATCAAAAGAATCAAGAATGGGATAAGTCACATCAAGTGATTTGGGGATGGACATGTAATAGAGTTCAGAATGCATATGATTAAGTGGTTGGTGTTTCTGATGGATGCAGTGGATCAAGTGTTCTTAGGACATGTAATAGAGTTCAAAATGAAGAGGAAGCATGTAGATTTGAAATCCTTCTGGGATAAAGGTGGAAAGAGGCGGAACATAGATTGTACTTTATATTTTTTTCTATTGTGAATCTTTATGTTTTATATTGAATAATATTTTTGTAACTCCGAACACTCATTCTGAAAATCCTAGATCCGCCACTCGTGATCTTCATAGCGTAGTACTGACTAGTATAGTAAAAGACATGTTCATAAATATCTTATGTATTTTTATACTATGTATACAACTGCTAGCTAGGAATGAAAACGGATCGGATAGTTTCCGACCGATCCGAATAATTTTCGGATACGGATTTTGTCGGATCGGATATTTGTCGGATAGTACCGGGTCGGATACGGATTCGGAAATCCGGATATTGATGGGTTGGATATCCAGATATGCATGTGGGCTGGGCCAAGGCTACTGTTTTGGCTAAAAAGTTTTCTTAATTTCAAAATCGTTTTCTAATTTAATTAATCTATAAAAAAAGTTTCAATTTATTAAAATTTGCAAACCAACTCCAAAAATTACAAAAAAATTTGAGAAAATTACAGACACAATATAACATTTAAAAAAATATTTTCAAGATTTATCAGATTTTAAAATTTCTCAAAAATTCAAACACTGATGTTCTTAATAGGAAAATATTTTAAATAAATAGCTAAAAATGCATAAAAACTCATAAATACATAATTTATTATTTTAAACATAATTCAACAAAGAATGTAAATCTTGGATCATTACATGTAAGTGTTATATACTTTTTCTAGAAATATGGTATCGAAGTATTATCAAACTTTTAATGTGTTATGTGTTTGCTTCCATTTGCATCTGAGTAAGGATTACCTTCATTTTGTGTTTTGATCTACGTGTACGATAAACTAATCGTATGTGTGTGATAAACTATGTCCTATATAATTTTTGTTTGCGACATGGTATCTAACTATTGTATAAGTGAATGAAAATGCATATATTTGTTCAATTTTCAATAATGTTTTGATCAAATCAACTAGTTTTGTGTTTTCGTTGAATTTTTTTATGTACAATCTAGGGGGTTATCATGTTTTGATAAATATTCGAAACCGTATCCGATTCGATTCGTATTCGATCCGTATCTGTATTCGACATTATCCGTATTCGTATTCATATCCGGACTATCCGTATCCGTATCCGAAAAAAAATATAAAAACAAATATAATAGAGATATTATCCATCTATATCCGATCCGCTTTTACCTTTGCTGATAGCGTATCGGCAGCAATAACACTGCAATGCTTGCGACGGTGGTCTACAGCGCACAGCATCCTCCCCAAGAGGCACTGGTTTCCGTCTGCAACGCCGCACGCCCAAAGACGCTCGCCACCATGGCCGCAATGAATCCGACAGCACCTCCTAAGTCCTAATCAACTATAGCAATTTGGCACTCTTGCTCTTTGGTTCTCCCTTATGTATTGTGCCTAATGCAAGTACCAGTATGCATGAACACGAGTATAATGGGGTTAGGGTACTAGCTTGCCGTGGAACAGAGGGGGTAGGGGGTGAGAGATCTCAAAAGCTTCTAGGATAGAGGGAAATTTGTATTAACTTATCCTGTAAACATCCTAATGTAGTTGGGACTTGGGAATAAGTGAGTGCAATTAGAGTATAACATTCATGCCAACAAGTTTTTAATAGAGGCCCTTTCGAAAAATACTGCTAAAACATCGTACTGTCACAGTATTATCTGACACCTCACCACACAAGCGCGTCTAGTTACACCCCAATGTACACAGCTCTTCACAGATTGACTCCAAAGGAAAGCAGATATCAAGAGTCCTTTAGCTGAAGAAACTTCTGAATTCGCCTCAGGTTACACGCCTTTTGTTCAAGGTGATTACACGCGGCCTTTTAAGCTTTTTACCGGCAACTAGTGACTGCCATGATGGCTTCTTACCGCCGGCCGGGCCCACATGCCATCCTCACGGCTCTAGAGCCAAGTGCTAGCTTTGATCTGCGTGCAGCCGTTGACATGTGGTCCATGGCAACACCAAAGTAGGTCGGTCCAGACAGATTAAAATAGATCAGGCAGGAAGCCTCCTACCCAGGAAGAATGCAGAGCAGGGGGGTAAAATATACGGTTGAGGTCCCAAGAGTGCAATAATAGAAAATCGCAAGAATTAGAATGGTATGTGCAGTTAAATCTTCAGGAATTATGGGACCTAAAATTTCCAGTGAAGTTATTTGGATGCTTTTTGGTATAAGTATTAGGTTTTGGAGAGAAATAGAAGGAAAAAGAATTTTTTTTTAAATAATACATTTTATAAAAGTAATTGCGACATTAATACGCGGATTTTTTTTTTTGCTAAAATAATATTTGCTCGCCAAACCATATGGCTAAGTAGGAGTAATAGCCAAACCGTATGGCGAAGACAATATTTTCGCCGAACTGTTGGGCGACATTACGTTAACAACATCGCCCGGGCAGAGCAGACGATTCGCGGAGCGACATGTGGCGTTGTCGCCATAAGGTTTGGCTACAACCAGTAGTAGCCATACAGTTCGGCTACAACCAGTTGTAGCCATACGGCTTGGCGACAACATGCAACCAGTTGTTGCCTACTTTTGGGCATATGGTTGTCGCTTTAATGCAAAAACACGCTTCTTTCTGCTTAGTAGTTGAGATAGTTTGGTTGAACAAAAGGGTTTTCTTTTATTTAGGGTTTTTTTTGGATGATTGCTTGTAAATGCGAGCACATAGAGTGTCAGGTGATTGCAATTCTGGAGGGAGAACTTTGGAATTTTTTTAAATAATACATTTTATAAAAGTAATTGCGACATTGATACGCCAAAAAATTGCAAAAATAATACCCGTTCGGCAAACCGTTTGGAGAAATAGGAGTAGTCGCCAGGGGGTGGGCGAAGACCGTATTTTCGTCAAACCGTTGGGCGACAATACAGTTGTTTTTGCTATTTTTTCGCCCGAAAAAAAAATATAAACAGCTGTGTAGGACTCCTCCGACCGGGAGAGAAGTGCAAAAAAATTTAAGCACATCGATTCCGCTAGAAAGAAGTAAAAAAATATTTTGTCGTGGATGACATCAACTACAATAGTATGGAATGTGAAGTACATACATGTCTTAGGGAATTCATAAAACTAGGATACAACATAAAAGTACATGCCTATGGTGAGGGGCTAAGTCACAAAACCATATATTATATGGCCATGTTTGTTGGAATAGGGCATGGTCAGATGGACCATAGTTATATATTGGTTGATGACGGGGTATTACATTTGGATACCTGATACGACTCAATGTAATATCATCGTTCTCATCGTCAGGATTTGGAGGACTCCGAAGATGTAAGGTTCGTGGCCTAGGTGGCATGAAGTCATCGTCATCGTTAATTGTACAGTTAGGAGATACCCCTCCTTCAGTGCTAGTTGGACCTCCTCTTGCATTGTTGTTTGAACGACCTATTGTAGTAGTGCTTGAACGACCAGTTCTGATAGTGCTTGGACGTTGAGGTCTTGGTGACATGAAATCGTCATCATTTTCATCGCTATGGTTAGGAGCAAGCCCTCCTTCCGTGGTGGTTGAACGTCCTCTTGAACTTGTTGCTGCAACAGTAATGGGTGGACCTCTACCCCTCTGGTTAGATCCTCTTATGCGTCTTCTGTGCGAACCAGGTATCACATCCCTGCCAAAGAGCACAAACATCGCTACGAATTTTGGGATATCTTTGTTCAGCAACTCTTCATCCTCCGGGAATGACTAACACACAAGACGAGCATACGACGTAGTGAACTTATGGATAATGCTAAAAAGATTAGTAGACGAAAGAAATATAAAATAACTAACTTTAATATGCTCTGCATACTGATCGGGCAGCATCAGTACCCTATAAGATCTCGTAGAGAAACCTGTAGCAGAAGGGTGATTGGCTAGTTCGCACACCCTGAAATACCTTTGACGCCACCATTGCAAGTGCGTCCTGAGGTCGTCGGAGGTCACAAGGTTCAGGCTAGAGGTTGTCACGTTATGCCTCGGTAATGTAGAACACTACTCTTGTAATTTAGACACCACTTTACTTAGGTTCTCCTCCTTGAATGAATCATCTCTCCCATTACGCGTATTCTTCAATGTGTAACGAAGGGCTACGGTGCTCATATCTGGTGTCCACGAGAATGCTCTGCTAGAGGATCCAGCCATGATAAAATGTGAGTGGGAGCTATGTATGTGTGCTTGCGGTTTGACCTTTTATAGTCTCGAAGGGGTGGCGTATGGACTAAGTGTTGGAAGGTAAGATTCAAACGTGCAGACGGATAGAAAAACGCCGAAGAGTGTAGTCAAGTCGGTCTCAAAAAGGCAATCAAGCATGCAAGGTGATGGTTAGAAAGTAGTGACAGTTAGAAAGCATGATATTAACAAAGGATGTGTAGATAAAATGTTTACAGCTATTGACCATTTGAAAAAGATAATATCCATTAAATACAGCGTGTTGTCAAATCAACCTAGCAAAGCTGATGGTCTCGTGTTGTCAAATCGGCCTAAAAAAGTTTGAAGCATTGGCAGAGTGTTGCAACTTGTCACATCCTCAGAGCATTTTTCAGGCCGATGTCAGAAAAAGAAAGAAAAATATGCGGTGCACCTTTTTTCATACAACGTGGATCCGGCAACCTTATCATTTAGGGTATTAGCGTTAACATAATTTAAATTGTAAGCAAGTTGTAAATAAGATCGGGTTGTATACTAGGAAACAGAGTACGATGAATGAAATAAAAAGTGATCACAACACAATTAACTTCAGCGAGTGTGTGGTAGTGTTCTGCTATGGTAAGTCACGTAGTCTGAAAAGGTTACAGATCGCATCGGTATCTGGTGTTGTGTTGTCACGTCGTTTGAGAAAGTAAATTACATTTTGGAAATGATAAATGAAGTAAAAAGCGATGACATCACAATTAACAGTATGAAATAGTAAAACATACCCCTAAACAATTAATCAGCGAGTGAGGAAGTATAAAATATGGATAGGATGACAGCCTACCAATAAGGTACTACCTGAGCACCACCTGAGGTGGACCCTGACCCTTACTCCTAACACGACCTCTCTTTGCCCTACGTGCTGAAGCAAGTGAATCGTCTAAAGGTCGTGTGTGAAGCTCCTGAGACGGTTGCACCTGCCCATAATCTGGCTATACCGCTGCACCGGGCAACGCTCACAGGGAGGCAACGCGTACCGTAGGAGGTGCCGTAGTCCTACTGCGTCAACTGCGTCGCTGGAGGGGGCTGCGTGAACTGCGTCGCTGGAGGGGGCTGCGTAAACTGTGTGCCGGAGAAGAACTAATCCGCCCAACACTCAGGATCGGCGTACCCTGACGAGTGCGGCGACAGAGAGAACTGTCCTTCACCTTGAGGGCAACCTGCAGTTCAGATAGTAACATTTAATCATAGTTAGGTCATACTTATACCAAACGTGAACAATTAAATATTACTCGACTTACCTAGTATGAGGACCATAGTGGGACCACGTGGTGCCTACCAACTGGACCCTCCAGCCATGTCTGGGGCCGAAGGCACAGGGGTGTGAAAACTGGACTCCGCCTCCACTACGTGGCGAGGAGCTAGGGTCGGTGTGTGGTAAGAAGGCCCATGTGGCGGCTTGGATGAGATGCCACGATCAGTCGCGTCCACCTGCCGACAAGAACCAAGCTCTATGATCCGTCGAGTTCCGTCCACCACGCGTCTCCATGCCTACATCATCCCGTCCAGCGTGACAGTGACTCCGTCACGTAGCCTAGCTAAAATGCTGCTACCACCTTAACCATTTCTGCCATAAGTATGTTCGATCTATTTTCTTCAACTCCCAAATAGCCGGGTCACCCTTACTACACGTGAATAAGATTTGGATTTTAACAGAGTAAACACTTGGATCCAGAGAAAAATATTAAGTCAACCAAAGCTTTATATCACGAATGCTAACACTTTCGAGGAACGAGTGCTCAACTATGGTGACCGAAAAGCTGCTTAAATCAACATCATTCTGTCTAGTTTTTATTCACCATCACCATAATATACCCTAAATTTCACTGAATTCGACATTATTGCGATGACATAGACAAAAAAAATTAGATCATCACTAACATGTAATACCGCTAACCTAAATTAAACAGCGTTAATTAACTACCCCGCTACCAATACTATAATATTATAGTACAATCTAATATTGCTAACCTAAAAGAGAAGCACTGATTCAACTAAAACTAACATTAACTATAATATTACTATCCCTCGCTAACTAATAAGAGTTATATAAATTCAAATCATATATCTAATGGTATGATTATCATACAATATTTTTTAAACAACTAAAAAAATATTCAAAAATTGCAATGTTACCTTCTTCCTCCTCTGTCTCCCTTCCTCTCTTCCTCCTTTCTCTCTCTCTCTCTCCCGAGCTCCCTCTCTCTCTCTCGGGCTCCCTCTCCTCCTCCTCTCTCGCTCCCTCCCTTTTCTGCCGACCGAGAGCGCCCATCCCGTTTTCACTCGGCCTGGCCGATCGAAAAAGCGCTTTGAATACGGCGAGTAATCGCCGAATCGTTGGGCGAATACTACTTTGTCGCCAAACCGCTTGACGATTACCTGTAATCGTCGAACCGCTCGATGACTTAACGGTTGTCGCCGAACCACGTGGCGGAATCGGCGAAAACGCCACGTGTCGCTCCGCGAATCGTCTACTCTGTCCGGACGATGCTAATGACGCAGTTAATGTAATGTCGCCTAGCAGTTCGGCGAAAATATTGTCTTCGCCATACGGTTTGGCTATTACACCTACTTAGCCATACGGTTTGGGGAGCAAGTATTATTTTTGTTAAAAAAATCACGTATTAATATCGCAATTACTTTTATAAAACGTATTATTTAAAAAAAATCGAAAGAAAAACCTCTGTCAGGTCGACCTCATGTTTGATTGTTCCACACGAATTTCGTAGAAGTTTCTACTGTTCATCCGTTTGCTCTGAAGGGCCATATGGGAAAATTTTCTACAGGACTCAACTCCAACAAAATTCCTTGAAAAATCTTCGTTGCAAACACCCCTCGGATCAACCAAACCGTAGCTCCAAAAATGAATCGAAAAAAGAGAATGAAATGGCGGTCCAAACCCCCCATGGTCATAAAGACAAGTCCGATACATCGGCATGGTCTCTAAAATACAGCTTTAGCTACTAATTTATATTATAACATATTTATAAAATTATAATATTATAACAATACTTTTCAAAGCAAATCTACACTTATGATTTTTATGTATCCAATTTAAATATTTGAAAAGATATAGACATTTAAAGCTGTAAAAGTTTGACTGTATTTATATCCAAAACGTCTGTGTACAGAGGGAGTAGTACTTTATTTTACAACTAGATTAAAACCCTACGTGTTGCCACGGGTGATCCATAAATTTCAGCAGAGAGAGAGAAATTCTTTTGAAGGGAAAAAAAAGCTAAAAACTTTTAAAAAAATTGTAGCTCAATTTTACAATTTTAAGAGAGAGAGAGGGATTTTTTTTTCTAAAAGGAACTAAATTTTTTTAAAAAAAAACCGTAACAGAGCCGTGAAAATTTCCTCAAAAAAACTTTTTGAAAAATATCTTTTTCGTAAAGGAACTAATTTTTTTTTAAAAGTAAAAATAGAGAATACGCGAGCAGGGGAAATCGAACCAAGTACCTGTAGCTTGCGAAGCGAACGCACTGCCATCTAAGCTACTTCTCCATGTTTTGCCTTTAACTCTATGATTGTCTTTGTAATAGATGTGGACTTGGAAAATACCGTAAGTGTTTACTGTACAAGCTACAGTGTTTTTTCAATCTACGGGTATGGCTGCTGTACCTCTCACATAATATATACTAAGCGGGCCGTGTGTTACCGCAGTGGAAGGAATTGTTAAGGTAGACAAAGATTTTAACGTAGAGAGGAAATTATTTTCGGAAATACCTCTAAAAAAGGAAATGAAAAGCACTGTTTTTTTTTTTAATATCTTTTTGATTTTTTTTAAGAAATATTCTTTTAAAAAGTTTTGAAAATACAGAAATGTATTTTTTTACGGTAGCTCAGACATGCTCCTAGGGCTCTCCTCACAAATTTTTTTAAAAATTACAAATTTAGTAGCTCAATTAAATCAGCGAAGCTTCTTTAAATGCATTAGTAGCACTGTCAGATTTTATAAAAATCGTATAAGTTTGATGGTGACCTTAATTTTTTACGGTAAGTAGGCATGCTCTCAGGGCTTTTCTAAATTTTTTTCAAGAATTTACAAATTTAATAACTCAACTAAATCAATAAAGTTGCTTTAAACGCATTAACAGCACTATCAGATTATTTAAAAATCGTGATCACAACCTAAATTTTTTAGGGTAGCGGAGGCATACTCCGAGGGCTGTTCTAAAAAATTTTTAAGAACGCAAATTTAATAGCTTAGTTAAGCAGCGTAGAAACTACATTAAAAGACGTGACATAATATAGATATAGGTGCGGACACCGTCGGAACCACGTGTCAGTCTCCTCGTAAATCTTTTACTCCCAACTTTGAAACGCGGATTCAAACTCAGAAACCACCAAAACCGGTCTTCCCCTGCCCACTCTACCACTTGACTCCACTCATCCAAAAATGGGGAGGCTGCTGCTCCCATGCCTTCTCCTCGCCGCCGCCATCTGGAGCCCGAGCTCCACCGCCGGCGTGCGGTGCGCGCCGGTGTACAGCCCGGACTACCTTGTGGACGGGTCCCAGCTGGTGGACATGCAGTACCACATGGGTCCCGTCGTGTCGGGGGCGCCCACCAACCTGTACCTCGTCTGGTACGGTCGGTGGGAGCCCGCCGCGCAGGCCGTGCTCCGCGACTTCCTCGCCTCCCTCTCCGCGCCGGCGCCCTTCCCCGCCGTCTCCGACTGGTGGGCCCGCACGCCGCGCCTCTACACAGACCAGACCGGCGCCAACGTCACCGCCACCTTCGCCGTCGCGGGGGAGCACTCTGACGCGGCCTACTCCCACGGAGCCTCCCTGCAGCGGATCGACATGCAGTCCGTCATCCGCTCCGCCGTCGTCGCGTACCCGGACCCCCTCCCGCTCGACCCCTACAACGGCGTCTACCTCGTGCTCACCTCGCCGGACGTGCAGGTGCAGGAGTTCTGCCGCGCCGTCTGCGGCTTCCACTACTTCACCTTCGCGTCCGTGGTCGGGGTCACCGTGCCGTACGCGTGGGTCGGGAACAGTGGCTCGCAGTGCCCAGGAAAGTGCGCGTACCCGTTCGCCGCGCCGGAGTATGGCGGCGGCGGCGGAGGGCAGGTGCTGCGGCCGCCGAACGGCGACCCCGGGGTAGACGGGATGGTGATCGTGCTGGGGCACGAGCTGGCGGAGCTGACCACCAACCCGCTGGTGAACGCGTGGTACGCTGGGGACACGCCGACGGCACCCACGGAGATCGCCGACCTCTGCCTAGGGGTGTACGGCGACGGCGGCGGCACCGGCGGGCTCGTCGGGAACGTGTCCCGCGCCACCGACGGCAGCGCCTATAACGTCAACGGCGTCAACGGCAGGCGGTTCCTGGTGCAGTGGCTCTGGAACCCCGTCCGCGGCGCGTGCTACGGGCCCAACGCCAGCAACTGACGCCGCTCTCTCCTGGATCCATGGTCTGGTTCTTGTCTTCTTACAAGGATGGATCATTCCATGCCATTGAGCTCAATGGCGTGGCAGCAATGGCGATTCGACGGATCATCACATCGCGCTCACTGTGATGTCTGAAACATCGCTCCGATTTCTTTTGTTCCTTTCTTGATCGGGGATTTGGACGGGTTTACATGAGTTGTATGGATTTTGATCGATCTGTAGGAAGGAGAAGATGAATTTTTTCAATTTGTTTGCATTTGCAGCATAAAGTATGATCGATTTTGGGTAATGTACTGTCAGAACGTACATTTCGTTTCAAGCTTCCCCTATTTTTTTGTGGGAATCGACAACACATCTAGACATCTAGAGGAGTGGAGCTTTGACGGAGTAAACTCACTACTAGGAATGGTATCAAAACGCTGACCATCTTAACATGTTGGCAATGATGAAAAGAGCGAAATAGCATAATCTTCCAAAACAGATGGTTGATCAATGAAGAAATCCTCAATCAATTGAGCGTGAGGTAGCGGCGGAAGTAAAGAAACTGGTTAAACGGCAAATTTGAGATAACCCTGAGGTTTCCCTCTATTGTTTTTCCTTTTTGCCTTGTACCTTAATCTGGTGCAGCCTCATGCGCTTTGTAATTTTTTTTCTATCATGCTAATATAAACACCGCTTCTGCTGTCTTTCAACAAAAAATTATTTCTTTGCTAATACATGCTTACAAAGTGGTTGCTTTCTTCTCTCCCCGTTTTGACTCTGCTTTCATCATGGAAAACTCTGCAGCTTGGTCTCCTTGTCTCGGTAACTGATGAAGTGATGAGCTTTCTGTGTGTGCAGTTTCGTTTAGTAGCTCTCTTCTTTGCTGATATCTGCTTTCCTTTTCTTTTGATAACATCTTCCCTTTTTTTTGTTACTGTTTTACAGTGGGCAGTGGATTAGAATCTGTAGATACTAGAATAGTGTTTTTTTAATGAATTTCTACTTTGAAGAACTCCTGTACGGCTGTACTGTTCAGTGGCCTGGCATTGTTTCTCGTTGCTTGTTGCCGTGTGACAGTGTCAGTGATCAATCTGTGATTGGCTACGAGCCTACGACACATGTTTGAGTAGTGCTATAATCAAGAGCATCCTGAATGTTTTGCTTTACATGTGAGAGAAGTCCTCTAAAATTTCGAAGACATGATTTTTGCAGGTTTGCAATAGCTCCAAAACCCCAGTTCCTAAATATAGTCATCACAAAGAGCCCCAAAATAAATAAAATATTGAAAATTGAGAAGATAACTCTAAAATTGCATCACGAGAAACAATAAAAATGTTGGTCTCTTATAGCGCTAATCACCAAAGCAAAACATTGGAGTTGGACTGTGGGAGACGGTCAGATCTGCACCATCAAAACATAAACACAAAATTAACAGACTTACAACACATATCCAAGTTGAGGGAGCAAGGCTAATGAATCACAATTGTTTAAAGGAGGGACGAATCCATTAGAGAATTGTTCACTCATCTGGCCCCTTCCTCTACTTTTTTTTAAAAAAAAATAGCTTCCTCTTGAATAAAATTGCAAAAATAGTCCCCTACACCACCGCGGAAGGACCAGGAGATGACATCTGGCACCTTCCGTGCTAGTGGACCGCGGGAAGCCGACGTGCCACGGAGGCGTGGCGTGGTAGGTGGGTAGCGCGGAAACTCGCAGCGACCGCAGGAGCCAGGCGTTTCCGTGGATTAGAGGCGCAGCAAGTGTTGTTGCCGCGGAGCGGGTGCGCGGGACGTGGTGTGGCGGGCACGGAAGGCTAGTTGCCATGGACGAGGACCGCGGAAGGTGCCTTCTGTGTGTACTTGTAGCACAGAGGGGGGGCTAGTTTTGTAAAAAAAAATCGGTAGTAAGTTATTTTTGCACAAAAAAAAATTTTAAAAGAGGGGGCTAGATTAGTGCACAGTTCTCCACCGGAAGGCTTCATTAGGCTCGGGCAGCGCTTACCCTTCACCCCTGTACGACCCAAGCGCGTAACGGCAGTGCGGGTTTGCCTGGACGGTTGGTAAGCTAGTTCTTGGTGGCAGGGTTCATAAAAGCGGTTTAGAAAAAATTTCCCGAAATTCAAAAATTGAAAATATCGAGCCAAAAATTGGTCGAAAATAGTAAAAAATCGTAGAGTTTCAAAATCAATTTTTTGAAGAAAAAATCAAAATCGATCGCTTTCATAGAAAATCGGTGGACTAGTTGTACTTTTTGGGGACGATTTTTGAGCGATTTTCGTCGAGATTTTCTTGATTTTCACCGGTTTACATCGAACAAATTTTTCGAATTTAAGCTAGTTCTTGGTGGCAGGGTTCATAAAAGCGGTTTAGAAAAAATTTCCCGAAATTCAAAAATTGAAAATATCGAGCCAAAAATTGGTCGAAAATAGTAAAAAATCGTAGAGTTTCAAAATCAATTTTTTTGAAGAAAAAAAATCAAAAATCGATCGTTTTCATAGAAAATCGGTGGACTAGTTGTACTTTTTTTGGGACGATTTTTTGAGCGATTTTCGTCGAGATTTTTACTGATTTTCAGCCAGTTTACATCGAACAAATTTTTTCGAATTTTTGAATTTTTTTGAACTGGACTAGTTTACCGAGCAATTTTAGAAGTCGAACCACACTGATACGATTGAAAAACACGAAAATCAAGCGATTTTCGTCGATTTTGTGAACCCTGCCTGTGGTATATATATTCTTGATACTTGAATTTCCATTCTCTTTCATTCTTTGCTCTTTAGCATATAGCGATATGCTCTAGTAAACCTGCTGATTTCTTTAGCTGTGAAGTATATTTGCATTTGTTTATAGATTTCCGATAACAGAGAAACTCACTTTGCGTAACTATTTCACAAGCAATTCAATTAGTATTTCCCAACAGATGAGAACACAACTCAACTAAAGAGGCTTTAACTAAAGCTTAGTCCTAATGGAATTATTGTGGGACATTCAATTATTCCAATTATTGTTGACCTGGTGCATCAGATACCAATAGAGGATTAAACTTTATTGTATTTCTCTCTCTTTCTTTTCTTTGCTTCTTTTCTATTTACGTATGAATTTAGATTGCACAAGATTAAAAGACTATATTTGTGTCGATTTAGTCTAGTTCTTAAGTCCACCCACTATTTTCATCCTGGTTTCACCGAGCCAAGGCTATCACTTCCAATTCTCTGTATCTTCCCAAGCGGCAAGACAGTAAACAACATGCATTTTTCAAGCTAACAACATGAAGCAAGCTATTAGACAACAGCATTCTTGTCCGTTCATCCCAAACCTGAGTGTGTTGCACGGGTAGATCCATTGCAGCCAGTCAGACTCACTGTAAAGGATCAAGTGAGGGAGCTGACAGAAGAATCCATGAATACCTCCCGCTAGAGGAACAAACCCCAACTCAATGAAGAGAATTCAGACTGAGGAAGAAAAACAGGCAAGGCTTGCTGCTTCAAGTAAGGCTCGTGCTCTCCTTTCTCAGTCTCCTGCAAAGTAAATGCCACAGCTATCTCTGTAGTGCACACTACCATGCCATACAATTGTCCCCTTCTTACTAACTATCAACCAACTCATATTCCCTCCCTCTGGAATGAAAGACATTGCTCCTACCGTTCTTTCAAAAAAAAAACTATCAACCAACTCAATGTCTATTCCTATCTGAGATTCTTACAAAACCATCACCACCAAGACGTCGTGTTGTCCAGCATATTCTTAAACTTGATGCAGTTTAGTCGATGAAGAAAGAGCAGAGATGCAAATGACAACGAACAAGCGACCTTGACCAATATATGGAGTCATTGATAAGTGTATGAAGGAGCAAACAGGATATTCTATTGTGACTAAAGAAGAAGATCTCACAGCCTTACTACTTTAGGGACTTCTGCTTGGGGCCTAGGAGTGTATCATTTTGCTGTAGCACAGCAAGAAATTATGAGCAATGAAATTAGAAAAGTTTCAGTGTCCACCTAATTATGAACACTTAAGGACTTTTTGCAAATAACAATTGGCTAGATGGGATACAATTAGCTACCAAAGTGAAAACAGCAATGAGAGAATGGAACTCTGAATTAGCTAGATTAATAACTTACAAGATGTTTATGGTAAAGTCCGGTCATAAACTGATGTAAGATCAGCGCATTTTGAATTGTCATCATGGATTTTTCTCATCATAGCAAGTTTCAATATCCAATATTTTCATCCTTGCTTCATCACATTCCTTGCCTACTGGTCGCCTAACCTGTCTTTTCATTCGTGAAACTACATCAATAAGTGAAAACTTTGTCTAACCAAATTGTCATTCTCTGGATACGAAAGATACATCAGAACTTGACATGCAGTTCTCACGGGAACACCTCTAAGGATTTTCGAATCCGCTCCATCCATCAGACGTTCTGAAATTAGTTGTTCACTAGATGTTTGAGCCTTAATGCAATATACTCCCTCTTAGCATGCAGCGTATAATATGAGGTGATCAGCCAACGTCTCACCTCGACGGCGCTGGGAGGAGGAGGAGGCGTAGCAGCACTCCGCTCGTACGGCGGCATGTGAGCTTTGTCGTTGATCTTGACGCGAAGCCGCTGCATCTTTGCAGTGCTAGTGACGAATCTTCGTACCAAAAGGGAGCATCTGGTTTCTACATGGATTGGATGGTGCTCTGAACCGAATTCAATATCCAAGAACCGCGATCCGCCTCCAATGGAGGACACAGTAGGTTCTATGTTTCAATCTTTCCATCCTCACTTCATCTAATTCTTTGTCTATCGGTCTGTTAACTTCGCCCTCCATCTGCTGCACCTGGAAAAGTACCAAACCAACCTTCTCATAATCCAATGATTTGTAAGGGACTTATAGGGTGTTATTACAGCAAATATTTACTCCATCTTGCCGGAAGCAACACTGTGTATTGGAGTCGATACACGTAAGTTTGAACACTTTATATTTTAATAACATAGTTTTTCAATTTCTATAGACCTAAACTTAAGATATTACCGACCAATCATATTTGTTAATTAATATCAACTGAAAAAGATAACTTAACACTTGATGCTTTGTATGATTTAACATTTAATTTGGGATAGACACAAACGTTAGCTAAAGAAATTCTAGCTTGTTCCCTGCATTGGTATTTACTTGGATAACATGATCTTACACAAGTTTAGCATATCTGGAATGCATAATTGTTAACCTATTTACAGGTTTCTCTGAGTATTGAACATTTCCAATTGGAAAAATTCTAGATGTGTTTATAACCGATATAAGGAAACTAGTTGTTATAGCAATTATCTTACATCTTCAATAAAAAAAATATTTGGATGTGTGTACTACTTCATTATTCTATCTCTAGAGGGTTCTTTAAAAAATTATCAAGATACAATTTCTGATGTTTATATTGTGTCTGACATTTTTTGGAAGAAGTACATTTGAGTTCAAATAAGAATGGCATGTGACGGAAGCCACGAGTTGCAAACATTTCTTGTTGGCTACACTTCCGTTTTTTGCCAATTTAATTGCCATAAGTTAGTCAAATTATGGCAAAATATATCTTGCTATAAATGTTTGGCTCGTAATAGTTGTGGCCAGGAACTAAACAACCATTATAAATAGTCAAATCTAACTAGCTTGAGTGTAATTAAGGCCCTGTTTGGTAGAACTCCAGATTCTGGCTCCACGTCAGATCTGAATCTTGTAGGCTAAAATAAATAGAATTAAGTTTATATTTTTAGTCTAAAATTAAATAATATGACCTACGTAAACACTCTTAATATACTCACAGATCCAGCTTCATGGATCTGTGGAGCTACAAATACCCAGCTCCACCAGATCTATGAATTTGATGGAGCTGGAGCCGTACCAAACCGGGCCTAAGCATGCTCATTGTGTAACGACTGATTGCGTCCACCCATACGTTTTTCAGACTTATGAGTGAGTATAAGCTAGAGGGCCTACTAGTCAGTATATTAGTTTGGGCTAAATACATACTCCTGGGATCCCCATGTCTTAACTTATTTTATTCTCGTCATCTTTCTACTGTCTTGTTGTCCCAAACAAAGCTTTTTTTTTTTTTTTGAAAAAAAAACCTCTGCTGCTAACTTGAAGCCTACGTTTTTTGGTCCTCAATTTTGTTTTATTTTTCAAATCTAACCCGTACAAACGAATTTACAAAATTAGCCTTGTCCCCTAACTATGAAAGTAGCGGGAGGCAACACATGTTAGTTGCCGCACTCTAGTACCGCAGCACCTCGCTGGCGAGCTCGGCAACAGGTGTCACGGATCGGTAACTCGGCAGATCCTTACCGAGCAGCCATGCCTCATTAGGTTAGCAAATGTGATTAATTAGTCAGGTGATTAATTAAATAAGTGATTACTTAAGTTTAGTTAATTAAGTGATTAAGTAAGTGTGAATGCGATGTTGAGCAAGACAGCTCGAGAGGTCAGCGAATGCGGTGCTGAGCAAGCCGAGCTCGGCAGGCTGATAGGAGGCTAGTGCCGCGTTGCTAGCGTCTTGCCGTGGTACAGGAACGCGGCAAGTAACACGTGTCACATGCTGCCACTTCCACCGTTAGGAATAGGACTACTTTTGCAAATTCGCTTAGATCAGACCAGATTTTTTTTTTAAAAAAAAAATGGCTCCGGGAAGAAAAAAAAACGCAGGCATCTCTAACTTGTGTGATTCTGAACTTATGGTCGTGCAAGTACCTCACAGGCAGCCGGGTGGTCTATTCGCCAGGACACACGTTCAGCTTCAGCCAGCATGTCATACACCTGACCTGAGTCAGCTGTAACTTGTATCTATCGTGGGCGTGGCGAAGGTTTTTTATAGGTCCACGATGCCAATAGATTGACGGTGCCTAAATACTGCCGTATCAACCGATTCACCGAAGAAATTCTGAGAGTTCCACGTCTGCACTGTTCTTCTTCGTGCTCTCGCCTATTCTTCTTCCTCTCTGAGTTCCCCCTGAATTATTCCCTTCCCTGTGTCACTTTTTTGTTCTTTTCTTTCTTTCTCGCAATTTGGTGTGTCTCATCGCCGGCGACCTCACTGCCGGCGGCGGGAGACCTCCTTCCACACCGAAGTCTTCTCCCGTAGGCGTGGAGCGGAGATCCATCCCGACTTGGATTGGTTTCGTCTTTTGTTGGTAAGGAACCCTAGCATGATTGGATGGAGTGCTATCTTTCTTTCTCCCCGTTCAGTTCGTTGCTGGTTTGTTTGCTGCGTGGTGCCCTTCTAATCTAATCCATCCATCCATGATTCGTTTAGGTTCTTCTTCTTCATGGTGCAAGATCGAGCTCAGTTGAGTAGTTGGCCCATGGGATTTGATACCGAAGGTGAGATGGTGCAGTTTATTTTCCAGAGATTCTGGGGGCTCAACTGAACCCCCATGCCCCTCATTAAGTCCGGCCCTGGAACTCAAGATTCAAGAACCATCTCCAATGGATGATGCAGTAGGGAACATTCTCGCGTCTCTCGGCCGCGTACGCCTCGGCGACCTCGCGGCCTTCGAGGGCCTCCCTTCTGACAGCTACAAGATATGCATATCCGCTCTGACGCAGTCGCTGGCTCAGTATTCGGCGGCCATCATTCAGCTGCCTCCGGCTGAAGGTGCCCTGTTAAGGTCCGGTTTGGACTCCGCTCGCCTGTTCTTCCATCAGCGCAGGTACAATCCGAGCGAGGTTGTCCACTCCGATGAGGCCCGCGAGTGGTGCAAGACTTCTGGTTACTATGCAGATCCCCAAATGTGGCTGGAAATGTATGATTACAGGCCTGGTATTACTGTGACTGAGCCCAATGGCGCGATGGAATTGCCTCCGTCGGGGCTGCCTGACATATTCTCGGTGCTTGGGAAAGTTTCTCGAGATATCTTGGATGCGATTAGCTTCTCGTTGAATCTACGTAGTTGCGCATTTACCGAGATACTCGACAACATGCCCTTGAGGAGCCAGGAAGTATCGTCCTCTGTTCTTTCAGCATGTTGCCATTCAAGGCCGTCATTTGAAGGAGCACAGCAGCATAGCATTGCTTCTCAAGATGATGGGCAATTGCTCATGTTTTCTGATCAGAATGATAAGACTTTGCTTACACTAGTTAAGTCAGATAGGCCAGGCCTATATGTCAAAGATGTGCACGGACGCTGGATTCTTGTTGATGGGGACCTTGGTTCAAATGATGTTGTTGTCTATCCTGGCCTTGCGCTCTATCAGGAAACTGCTGGCTATGTAAATACCTCTGTACACAGGACAGAGGTTGTAAACTTGGAGGGATGTATGTTTGGGCGGTGTTCTTTGGTGTTCAAACTCATGCCTAGATCAGTTGCAAGGCTGAGTGGTTCAGAGATGAGAGCTGCTGGCCATGGTGTTGATGCTCAGTTTCAGGTCCCGATACCGGTTAATGATTTCATGCAGACAGATCATTCCGCAGATCAACTTTTTCCCAGGAACAATGAACCATCATCGCTTGCAGAACAGGATGGTTAGTGTCTCCCGGTCTTTACTATGTGAATTACACTTGAAGGCTTGAAGCTGCTTCTGCGCTCTATTCCGAATGCCGTTGCAATTTTATCCAGGCTAGCCTCATTAACTTAGGATGCATGATAATGCATAAGATACCATTTTGTTCGTTCAGAAGAAGAAACTTCTATGTGGCACCAATTGATCCTCCTGCCTCACATGTAGCCATTATTAATCTTTCTTTAGAACCAACACTTGCTAGGTCTGGTACATCTTGTCATTAATGTGTTCTCGATAATCTATATGATACATAATAAGATGTGATTCCACAAAGAAATCATTAAATATGAGTTATGGGTGGTGGAGTGCGGAGGTGCACAAGGTTGAGGTCCTGGGTTCAATCCCCACCCATGCAAGGGTGATAACACGCTAGTTCCCCAACAAAGTTACAAAGAATAACTTTGTTCTTTATAGGCTGCTTATCATGAATGTTAGTATCTACAATTTTCTTTGGTTACACTCTGCAGTGTTATTAATTTAACATTACGGGACTTTAGAAATTCCAAGGCGTCAATGGTATAATAAAAAAACCTGTTTTGAAATAAGGATGTAATTGGTAGTTCCTTTGGACCATCCTAACGGAGTACTGTGCTAAATGTTTTCTTAGAACTAGAGGGAAAACATCCCCAATTCATTTTTCATTAAAACAACGAATACTATGCCAAATGTTGGATGCGATGGATCCAATTTTCATGACATCATGGATTACGAAACTTAATACCATGTATTAATGACTGGTTGAATTGTTTGGTGTAGCATCATTTAGCTCTGTGGCGAAGAAAAAGAAGGGAAGTATGAGAACAAAGCCACTCCCTCCTTCCAAAAGACTTCGCCTGGAGGCACAGAGGGTGCTCAAGGAGCGTGTCCAGGATATTGCAGACAAGAAAGGCATCAAACTAAGATTTTGCAGTCTCAAAGAATGTGAAAGCCACATACGTTCGTTGGACAGTCCGTGTGAGAACATTAGAGTTGAAATTGGATGGCCACCAGGGGTTCCATTTGTCCATCCACATGATCTCCCAAACAAGGCAAAGCTTGGGTTTCTGGAAGCTTATGAACCTGGATGGACTGCCTTGCAGCAAGACTTGGAGTTAAGTTTTACTGAACCACGATAATTGCCTTCTCGTTTAATTTCCTATGATGGCATTGCTGAAGGTATAATAGTGCTTTTTAGGTTGCCAAATCATTTCCACTTTTTAAGGTACAATGTACAAGCAGGAGAGCCGCTAGGTTCCATTGATAGAGAAGAGGTAATTTACATATATGTTAGGGACAGTAGTTTGTGGTTACTGTGAGGTTGTGAGCTACCCTATCATCAAATCTTAGTTACATCTTGTAGAAGCAACCTGAGAACAGCCTTTTATCTGTTTTGTTAGTCCCTGTTCATTAATGATTTGCACTCTGTTTGTGCCTACCAGTATCCAAATCTGACAGTTTCGTTGTTTCTATGATGCCCTGGCAAAATCGGCAATTTGTACTGACTTAGCCCTGTTCTACCGCTGTCCAAAACCTGTCCTGGAGTGACAACACACCAAAAACATGCACCAACACCCAGGCCTTCCAAATGAGCATTTTGAATGGAGTTCTAGTCGCATCTGCACACTGCAAAAGATATGCCAATTTGGCAGACCGTTGATTGTAGCTGTCCAAATCCAGATGATTTTGTTCTGCTTTCCTGTTCGCAGTACCGTGGCCCTGAGTTTTCCCTTGATTTCAACATAGAACTGGATTGTGAGGCTGTGCCTGATGTCATACATCCATCTATTGTCAGCCATGGCCACTTGCACTTATTTGTTTTTTCAACTGGAATTTTCATAGAGGTTTGGCACAATTTCTGTTAATGCTTGGCCATCAAGCCATGGAGAGTTCCAATTGCAGTATTGTTGACTATGCATTTTACTAACAGCTTCAAAAATTTACTGTGCTTTTACATGTTACATTGTACTAACATACCCACATCTGAATTTTCTCTTCAGCAGGAGCCAGTCTCTGTAAATTTAGATGCATTACCAACCCTGGACATGTTTTGAATTGCCAAGTTGGCCAGTAGTTTGATCTCACCTACATGTTGAGGAGGTAGGACTAATATACTGACACCCAAATGCCGTTGATACATGTAGCGTTCAGCATGCTTTAAGAGCAACTGCCTGCTGTTGTAGTTGTGGACGGTGATGTCGTTGTATGAATCAGTTAATTTCATCTTTCATTGTTCATCGGTCTATCTGAATGACGAGGAGAACGGATATCATATTATTTACAAATATTTTGGGAAGTTAATCTGCAACGTAGACCCAAAGCTGAAAATGTTAGGCTAGCAGGAATCGGTAAAATTCCTGTGTTCCAAACGGGCCTTGCGGAAGTAAAGTTTTACTGTTCATTTTAAAAATCAGGGCTGGCCAGATGACGTTGGTTGCACCCTTTTTACTTTTGTAAGTGCTTTTTTTTAAAAAAAATAGCACAAAGCAATTTTGCTGGTGGAGATCCAGGTGCCACACGACATGGTACTGTTATTGAAAGGATCTCACCTACAAATTTATACAAATTAGACAAAAGTCAACACACTGAAGCAGGGCATACAAAAACGACTGAAATAAAAAATACTGTCAGCGAAGCAATGAGGTGAGGAGGTACATGATACACAAACTGGTTGACTGGACAGTCTCTACAACTGCTGTGCCGACAAATGATGCACGCACAAACTGGTTGACCGGACGACAGAGTCTACAACTGCTGTGTCGACAAACTGATCCATGGACAATTCAGGTTCCGATCGTACAACTTAATAGTCCATTTCATGTGAGAACTGAACGATTTCACATAAACAGTTCAATGGCAGGAAAAATTTCCACATTCCAAACGGGACATTTTTCCACGTTCCAAATGGGGCGTTAAACGGAATACTGATACTAAGCATGATGCAAGACGGATGGAAGAAATACGAAAATAATGAACAAACAAAGAAAAATAGAGAAAGAAGCTGACCGGTGAACCACTCGAACCGGGCGGTTACCGGCTCCCAACTGGGATAGTGGGATCCAGGGATGCCTTCTTTTTTTTTCCTCTTGAAAACATGTTTTTGTTACTCTGGGCGGTAAAAGGACTATCTTAACCATACACGCATAAATAAATGAATATACTTGTCCACACCAGGTTAGCAAATATACATTTCACGTATACAGAGGCTTTTCAGAGTAGCTCCGGCTGGACTAGGGCTGAACCACTAGTCCCTGGATTTTACTCTTATCTGGACTAGGCGTACAAACACAAGATACCCCAAACTGGAAACATTGGGAAAGGGAAAATCCCAGCGCTAAATGAAAGAAAAAGAAATATTGAGCTCATCGCTCAAGCCTAATGCTCCTCTTGAGACGATTTCGTCCACTTTATCTTCATCAACTATATGACTCCGACACTGAATGCAATGCATCTGAATCTCCAGTCTCATCTACAAGAGTCAGTTCCCTCTGTCAGCTTCTCTGGGTCGCTGATGCTTCTGGTGTTGTCTGATAGATTCTCTTGTTTCGACTCATCATCGGCACATAAAACAGGCGCTACAGCTGGTCTGCTGCTTGTCCTAGGTGCATCCACTACTGGCAATACAGAAAATTCTGTAGGTGAATCGCCAGATCTAGACAATTCGCTTCTCAGAGCGCCGGGGTCAGGAGTATCTATCACTGGTAACATACATGATCCACTAGCCATGACATCTACCGCAGAGAACTTAGTTCCCTGACAACCACTTTCAGGAGCCTCTGATCCGGACGTGCAAGTAGCAGCAATAGCTTCTGAACCTTCCACGGTTTTGTGTGATTCTTCAAAAGCGGAAGGAGGTAACCCATCTTGCCCTTGGCTACCAGCTGAAGATGATGATGGAGAGTTCAAGTTGAGTGAAGGGGCGCAATTATTGTGATCAAGTGCAGGAGAGGCAGGTGAAGTTTCCATGAGTGATGGCACTGAAGGAGTAAAGCTATGATCACCTTGCCCAAATCTTATTTTGGAATTCTCTGTCTGAGGGGAAGCTTGCTGAACCTTGTGGACTCTCCTCTTCTTTGCAGTATTCCTCGGGTCCTTTGGGCGAGAAAGGCGAGGTCCTGGGATAAGGAATGGAGGTATTGATGGTTTTTGTTCTCCAAGAAGTAGGTACACAGACTGAGCAATTGCTGAAACAGTAGCCGGTAGTGCGCATTCAGGTGGCTTAGATGGAGGAGCACGCACAGCCTCCTGAAGCCAATGCGGTAGCTTGTTCGATTTTGAACCTCCAATGTCACCAGAGTTCTCAAGTGGAGGATTTGAGTGCTTTGTGTGATTCAGATTCAGCTCAATGGGCTGTTTGCCTAACTTCACAAGCCTCTGCATCTCATGAAACAAATTGGCCTGCCCATCTGAAACACCATGAAGAAGAATGCTCTCATGAGAACTTGATCCAACTTCATTCTGCTGAATGGAAATACTGTTTTGTCTGTTTATGGGCAGTGAGCCAATGCTTTCCTTCATAAAAGGATTTGGCATAAATGGTGGGACCAGTCCAACATCGGGTTTCTCCCACTTGTCAAATGTGCTGCCAGGAAAATCTCCACCATAACCCGATCTATGCTTGAAATCCTGCCATGGTATCAGTGATGGACCACCCTCACTTGAATTCAAGTAATTAGCAGGCTCAACATGAGGAAATCTGGACAGTATATCATTGTGACCTAAATGAATATCAGTTAGGTGGGGCTGCAACTTAGGCGGCTCCATCCTCAGTTTGGAGAAGTTACTTCCATTCAGTGCCCGAGACATCATTGCATCAGATATTCCAGGAAATGATGTAGAGTTGGAACTTCTGGTGGCCGTAGTTATTGGTTCCTCTATAATTTTCTGCTCCTCCAAAATCCATCTCAATGCCAGCTCTTCATTAGTTCGATGGTTCAGAAACTTCAACTTAGGATCTCTAAGCATGGCGGCCCAATTACCCCTTCCATGCCTACGAACTCCAATCCACAAAGCATCAAGTTCATCTTCTGACCAATAATCTGGCTTTGACCTCTTCTTCAAGAATTTGTTTGTGGCATACTGAGCACGCATCATTATATTATCCAAGACCTTCTTGTGATTTTCAGGCATGGCTGAATGGATTGATTGAACTGGGCTAATACCCAGCCCTGGAAGAAGACCAGACATATCTGCAATGAACTTGTGCTTTTGCTTTGAAGTTCCAGCGATATCTGCCATGAAGTTTGGTAGCAACGTACTATTTGGCAATTCTGGGACAGAATTACAAACATATTCCTTATTAGTGCCCAGGGACAAGTTGGGAAATAGATCTGGTACCGACTTCATATGCTTCAGTGCAATACTGTCTTCCAGGCTAAAGTTCGGAAGACCCAGCTTCCCTTGAAATGAAGCAAAGGAAGATCCAGGATTTTCGACCAGGTCACACAGCCTCTTCCCAGATATAGGAGGAATCTGCACACAAGAACCTTGTTATTCTTTTTTCCTGCTAATCAATGTAGATCTTAACTTGATTATATGAAAATACCATGCTCTGCTAAAGAAAATGACTATTCGCTCTAGCAACAGTATATCCATAAAATCGAATTTAAAAAAAAATCAATCAGGTTGCTTGCAACATTTACTCCTAATACAAATAAAGTGGACTATAACTTCTGACTTCTGAATGAAAAAAAAATGAACAATGATAAAGTGACTATGAAATAATGTGGAGGACAGGAGTGTAAAAAAAAGGAGCATTGCCAAATAGAGAAGACATACGGGATGGAATGGGAAGTAACTATCTGGAATGATGTTATTCAGCCTTCGCAAAGTCTCCTCGGATGAACTAGTAAACATAGGCTTACTAGGAGCTGATTGGCCATCATTTTTTTGTTCACTAGAATGGTCAGCACCAGGAATAGACAGCAGTTTGTTGGCTACTTCACCACTAGTTCTTTTTTGCTCCTTTATGCTTGGCCCACAAATTGAATTTTTGTATGAGTTCACCTGATCAGCATTTGGAGCACAAAGGCCAAGGACAGGTAAGAGGTGATGTGGAGTCCCTGGATTTAAGACATCTGTCATTTTTGTGTGATGCTTCGATGAACCAGCATTTCCAGGAAGCTTGGCATAAAACTCTTGGATTTCAGGATATCTCTTTGCTTTCTTCGAGGATTGCCTCATCTCTGACTCACTGAAATGTTTTGCCCCAGATGGCTGCACAGGACTGGGATCTTCTACAATTCTTAAAGGATTTACACCATGTTCGTTAACACTGGAGTCATATAGTTTTAAGAACTCTGCAAGTTTAGCATCAGCACAGTTCTTGATTGCGTGCCGCTGAGCAATCCTTTCCTTTTGCCTGGCTCGGAGCTTTCCACTGTTACAACCAGAAGTAAATCAGTGCCTGATGATAAAAAATGCACATGCAAAAGCAAGTGGAATACAGGGAGAGGGAGGGAGGGGAGGGGCATACTATTTTTCCTTCAAAGCCAGTCCAGCTACAGTGTATTCACGCTTTGGTTCATCCCCCTCATCAGAGTCCTGTATACCAATATCAGCAAATCATTGCACAACTACATATATTATTGAAATATAAGAGCATGCAAGTCAAATAGGAAATGAAAAACCACAATGCAATGAAATATCGTTGGAAGTATCAGGATATTATATTTATATGGAAATCATGCGATATTACTCAGGATAGGTTAAACTATTAGGTTGTGTTTGGTTGATGGGATGAGGTTGAATAGGATGGGATGATCCTATACCATTTGGTTCCATTGCTTTTGGTGAATGGAATGGTTCAGCATCTATAGGGAATATTCCTCAAATTTGTATCCCACCATCTAGGATAGGATGATTCCATTCAAACAACCAAACACATGGATGACTTTTTGCTTGAACCATCTCATACATGTACTACTTGGTATAAGCAACTAAACACACCCTTAAGAAACTATGTGATATCTATTTGAGTTATAAGGAAAAACATAGAATTTACTATAAGCAAGCTCCATTGGATTGATCCTTCAAGACCCTCAAGTTTGTATGACGCCAGCGATTCAGACTATTGTTTTGGCCTGTCATTAGACTTGAACAAATACTCGTATGTTCTGTCAACAAGGTCAAAAGGTCCGAACTACATACCACCAATGGTCAATTCAAAATACTTCATTTGTTCTCAATTACTTGGTACTTTTGAGTTTTGACTAAATCAGGTGTACGAGGGTAATCACGCTTTGGATAAAATGTGACCCAAATACCCTCTAATAACATCACAAATATTGGCAGATCGAAGACCAACGCATTTCAATATCTGAAGGAGTGTATTTGGAAAAGAATTCAAGGATGGAAGGAAAAAAATGCTCTCAAAAGCAGGCAAAGAGATACTCGTTAAAGCAGTCACTCAAGCTATCCCGATGTATGCCATGTCGTGTTTCGATTTGACAAATAACTTTTGTGATGATATTAGCTCCATGATCTGTCATTTCTGGTGGAGCCAACAGAAAAATGAGAACAAGATCCATTGGATCTCATGGGATAATTTGATGAGACCGAAGAAGGATGGAGGGCTAGACTATCGAGATTTGCATGCATTCAACAAGGCAATGCTGGCTAAGCAAGGATGGAGGCTTTTGCATAATCCTGAATCCTTATGTGCAAGATTTCTCCGAGCAAAGTACTTTTCAGATGGCAAGGTGTTACAAGCTGGGGCAGTAGATGGCATGTCATACACATGGAGAAGCATCCTAAAAGGCCTGGAATTATTACAGAAGGGACTTATTTGGCGGGTCGGTGATGGACATACTATAAAAATTTGGAAGGACCCATGGTTACCGTGCAGAACAACAAGGCGTCCCAGTTCCTATCGGGGTCAGAATATCCTCCAATATGTGCATGAGTTGATCGACCCAAGCATAAACCAATGGGATACAGAGTTGGTCAAATATACATTTAATGAAGAGGACTCCACCATAATCCTATCTATATTACTAAGAGATGAAATTGAAGATTTTGTGGCATGGCACTTTGATCCAAAAGGCATTTTCTAGGTTAAATTGGCGGTACAAGTCTTTGTCGCCAATTTGGTGAATAACTTATGCAGGGACCAAGGCAGTACTATTCAAAATCCAGAGTCAGAAAGTGGGTTTCTTTGGAAGAAGATTTGGGACCTTAAGTGCCCGCATAAAGTTAATATGTTTATATGGAGGTTGACACATAACAGTTTGCCCTTACGTACGAGAATACGTAGAAGAAGCATTGAATTGGATACACGTTGTCCGTTGTGTTACAAAGTTGATGAAGATGGCAGCCATATCTTTTTCAAATGTAAATATAGTAGGGTGGAGTGGCGGGAGCTACTTATGGAGGATACGCAATTGCTCTTGGCTGAATGCAGCTCGCCAAAGGAAGCTTTGCAAACAATCTGGTGCCGGTCTGAAGAAAACCAAGTCAAGATAGTAACCTTCCTATGGTGTTTGTGGAACACAAGAAATAAAGCTAATATTAAAGATGCTCTGATGCCGATCTCAGAAGTCTGCTTTCAGACCCGACAACTTGCTTTAGAATTTTCTGAAGCTCTAGGGAAAGTTCCGGCAATGAGGATGCGAACTGAAACTTTTTGGCGTGCTCCACCTGAAGGTTTTCTGAAAATTAACATTGATGGAGCTTTTTATGAGGAAACAAGAAAAGGTGGCTGGGGTTTTATAATTCGGAACTCTGCCGGTGAAATCCAAGGAGCGGGTGCCGGTAATATCTTGATAGCAAACAGTGTTCTCCACACTGAAACCGAAGCTTGTCATCAGGCATTGCAGTTTGCAAGTGAAGTAGGAATGGGACGAATTGTAATTGAGACAGATGCTTTGAATCTAATGAATGCGCTCGTAAGCTCGGGAGGCAAAGTTTATGTTGTTGTCTCAATTTTCATATTTTAAAGTCCTATATGCTCATCGATCATGTAATAGGGCAGCTGATTCTCTGGCAGAATTTGGTGTAAACCTAGAACTAGGTTTGATGATGTTTTGGCCAGACTCGATTCCAGTTTGTGTGCTCTCTCAAGTGGCTAGCGATTGTGCAGCCTTGAGTTAATGAAATCCCTTTGGTTTCAAAAAAAAAAGTGATGGGAGACTGGTGTAGTTTGGGGGTAGAGTTTCGGAGCAAAAAATTTAGGTCAAAAGTTATAAGTATTTGAGAGCGAAGGGAGTATATGCATTAATCTACATTATAGTAAAATCAATCTTGCAGTCTTTTTAAACAAAGCACTTGTGTTCGCAAACTGGAGCCTTCTAGGGCATATCTAAAAAAATCCAACCAATAGATGCGACCAGGTGTCCCAAAATCATTCTGGAGCAAAAAAAAACACCGGCTGCTGACACTCTATTTGGATGCTCCTATGCCAGGTTATGATAATTTTTCCATCTTTTTGACAATTCTATGAAATATAATAAAGAATAGTACAAAAACATCAACAACAGCCATAAAGAAGAAACCCTAACTAGCTGACTCTACAAATCCTTTAGTAGCTGGAATAAGAAAAACTGGTCCTGGCTGAGTTTTCAAGTATCAGTATGGATCACATTCGATGGAGCCATCAATATGCAATTTACGAGGCAAAGATATGTGTTTAGGATGCATTGCTAGAACAATCAAGAAATAACGTTGTTTTTGTTTCTTTTTTTCACTTATTGGCTTCTTGCCTCCAAGAATTCAAGTTTTCAGCTGACTGGTGCCAGTGAGATAGATATATAAGAGATCATTAACAATATTTTCTAGAAAGAACTGCTCTTAACACCTATCTGTTTTTTGCATGTGTAATTCTTTTCTACACTCATGCTTACAGATGTAATACTGCAAGTAGGCATGGATAGAAATTTTTATTAAATAAAGAGTATTTTATTAAACAAATAAATAAAACACATTTCTGTACAGCAAGTTCACTTAAAACTCGACATAGTTCGCAAATCTGAAATTTTGCATAACTTCTATACACCATACCAGGCAGAAAACAAAACATGAGAAGGAAAGCAAAACAGTAGGAGTAACAAAGAAACTAAACTAAAATCGATTGAGTAGAGTTTGCTTTGCGAAAATGAAGGAAAGCAAGTCAAATGCAAAAGAAACTATAGAACATACATGACAATATCTTTATCGCACCAAAAAAATTCAATGATTTGTGTGACCATAGAACAAAAAAACTCACAGTTTTAGGCCAAACACACCGCAAACTAACTTGTTTCAGCAAACCCTTGCAACACATCCTGTGAATTGGCATGGGGAAAATTGCTGCCACATCAGATGTACTATCACCACCCCCTATCGTCATGAATCCACCACACCCACCCACCTGGCTTGGTGCCTTCACGTGGTCCCATATCTGCCTCAAAATGTGCTCGGATATAGCTGAGGAACTGTGAGGAGAGAGGGGCATGGCTGTGTGCTAAATGGAAAGGGGTCACCGGGATGAGAATTTGGGAAAGTGTTTTGAGACAGGCCAAGTTTTGTTTTATCAATAAAAGTAATAATGTGCTATGTGACTAAGTAGTCTATTGTGGCATCTGTTAAGTGCTGCATCAGATTTGAGATTTCTATCCAAGGGGTAGATGGGAAGTCTTTCATTAGGCATGAGTGAGTAGTAGAGGGATTCAAATCAAGAAAACTGTAGTTCCGCATGCAAAATTGAACAGTATGGTGCCTGTTGTGCAACTTTAACTTACAGATTCAAAATTTGCAACATTAATACACATGAGGCATCGTAAAACAATACAGTTAAATAGCTGATGTTTTTCTAAAGGCCAATATGCATATTAGAGAAAGGATATTTTTTTAAAATAAATAGTTGATGTTTTCCTAAAGGCCAATATGCCTATTAGAGAAAGGACATTTTTGAAAAACTATATATTTATGAAGTTGTAACATTATTATGCCACAATCCAATGGATCATGCTGACCAAAAATGCAAAGATCTGTTCACTACTCGCTAGGAGGACAGATCTCCTATGTGATATATACCAGTCAGGTATAGTTTTCATGCTGTTAGTAAAGCAGTAAATGAGGCAAAATGAGCCAGCAATGTTTCCTGATCAAAAGAAAAAAAAACACAACAAGGTCACGTCCACAAAAAATGTACCTCACTTAAAGCTTCATTAGGAATTGTTGCAAATGTTTCCCTGTAAGACACAGCCTTTCTTAAACGCTTGCCTCGACCAAGAGATGCCTCCTCCTCAATTTGATATTGCTCCCATCTGAAATACCAATTTGCATTTAGTAACCAAACATCATGCTGCATGCACGCGTGCGTGTGCGTGTGCATGTGAGCGTGCATGAGAGAGAGAGAGAAAGAGAGCACTAAGCAAATGGACCAATTATAGCAATTAGTAAAGTAACCACCATAGCCTTTCATTGCCTCACTTAGGCCTTGTTTGGATGGTCCAGGATCCTGGCCCATCTCGATCCATCCAAGCAAGGCCTTAATATTTAAGTAGAAACAAGAAAGGGTCTGGCTGTGAAATTTTTCATAAGTTCAAATGAGGTTTTGGTGAACATGTAAGCACCAGTCCCCATTTGTTCTGCATAACTGCAAATTTTAAAGTAGTGCATGATGCACTTTTCACAAATCGGGATTCATGCTACCACATTTATTCTTCCCTTTTGTTTTCCTTTCTGACTTGTCAAATTATGAAGTAAACAAGAAAACATAAAGCAAAAGACCGTCATAAACCGATAGACAGCCAAGAGAAATAACAAGAACATGGTATTGTAGAGCACCTGACACGTAAAAGTTTATCCCATTCATTTTCTTCCACACGATTAGCTGCATCCTGCTTTGTATCAGATGCCTGCTCGCAACCATCATTATCAATATTTGGAATGTCCTCAGTGGCACCAGGATCATCATTCAGCTCATCATTCCAATCTATTGACTGCTTAACAGATGGAAATAAAAGAGAGTATTAACTATTAATTGAGACATCCAGAGAGAAGCTATCAATTGCACAAAATAAAACCTACAACACAATAACAGTGGAAGCCACCATACAAAAGAAAAAAAAAGAAATTCAATTGTTAAGGTGGTCTAAGAACTGAAGATCCAAAATTAGTGGATGAATCTGTCTATAACAGAATACTGACAACAAAATATAATGGAGTCATGCTGGTTAGGAACTTCCAAACTAAGTGAACTACAACAATTTGGTGAAACATGGACAAGATGACATTCTTGATACCATAATCTACCAGGGAGTCGTTGCATAAATATTCATCATTTGAAGAAGGCACACAAATTAAACTACCTTTACAGTGCCAAGCATATCGTTGTCCAAGTCCCCATCAGTGCTTTCAGCTACTGTTGATGGAAGGTTGGATCTATCGAGAAGCTTCATGATAGCATTTTCATCCCAAGTAAGTTTAGTAGAACCACCTACACATTTGTCCTCATAAACATCACCTAGGCCACCAGTTCTCCTCCTATGCTTAAACTCAACATCAGCTACATCATGTTTAGCACCAGAAGCTTCGTTATTGTCTTTAACATTCGCACCATCGCTATTCCTGAAGAGTTCCTCGGTTCCCCAGCGAATGATATCTTCCACTTCCTTCTGTGATTCTGATTTGTTAACAAAAAGTTGATCAAGCATCAATTTCTTCTTGGCAAGTTGCAAGATACGCTCCTCAACACTAGCGCGTACTACAAGCCTGTAAACTAATAGTCTGTTTGACTGTCCAATTCTGTGTGCCCTATTCATCGCCTGTATATCAGCATGTGGATTAAAATCAGAATCATATATGATAACAGTGTCTGCAGTTGCCAAATTAATCCCAAGCCCACATGACCGTGTAGATAGCAAGAATACAAAACGAGTCTTGTCCTGATTAAAACGAGTAATCGATGCCTGGCGGTCTGCCACAGATACCGAACCGTCCACTCTTTCAAATGTTTTAGGACCAAACTCTAAAGTCAGGTAATCTTCAAGGATGTCAAGGAGTTTTGTCATCTGAGAAAAAATAAGAACACGGTGACCATCCCTGTATAACATTTTAAGCATAGAGTGCAACAGAGTTAACTTTGCTGAGGCCTTTATTCGCATTTCATGCAAAAACTCTGGTGAACCTGATTCAGGTTCAGTTCCAGGAATAAGATACGGATGGTTGCATACTTTCCGAAGCTGCATTACTATGTTGAGCAATGACTGATGAGCGCCACCTGTTCCAATGTTGCGCAGTACTTGGTAGTTCTTTGTAAGCATAGCACGATAGTATTCAGCCTGGATCGATGTCAATTCAACAGGTACCATTCGCTCAGTCTTTGGGGGGATGTTTTGCATTGCATCCTTTTTCAGCCTTCGAAGCATATGTGGAGCTACAAGTTTCTTCAGTTCCTCCACTTTCTCTGCTGTTGTAAGGTCATTAAACTTCTCCTCAAACAGTGCTAGAGAAGGGAAAGAAGCAGGTTGTAAGAAGTTCAATAAGTTATACATTTCACCAATGTTGTTCTGTAAGGGAGTTCCAGTCAACAAAACCCTGTGCTGAAATGAAAATGTATTGAGCAAACTGAAGAGTTTGCTGCTAGAATTCTTCAGACGATGCCCCTCATCAACTATAAGAACTTCCCATGACACAGAACGAAGATATGCAGCATCAACAAGCACCATTTCATAAGTGGTGAGCACAACATTGAACTTGTGAGACTTCTTGGTTTTACCTATCTGGCTTGTATCACCCGCATGCCACTCATATTGACGAATGATAGATCTTGCCCGAGCAGAACCGTGATACTCCACAACATTTAAATGAGGTGCCCAAGATGCAAATTCAGCCATCCAGTTGGGCATAGTAGAAAGAGGAACCAAGACAAGACATGGCAATTTAATCTTAAATTCACAACACAGGGATGATAGGAAAGCACAGGCTGATACTGTCTTTCCGAGACCCATCTCATCAGCAAGGATAACATTTTTTGACTTGTACCAACATTTACGTAGCCAGTTCAATGCGTCCAGTTGATGAGGGAAGAGCATGCCTCCCTGAAGTTCTTTTGGCTGCTCAACCAACACATTAAGCTCATGGCAATTTCTTGCATTTGCATAGTCACCTCCCATATCCTTATCCAAAACCTGGCATTCAAAATTTTTTAACTGAGTGATCAAATGGATATACTTCACCATGCTAGGTTCATCTAATCTTTCCCAAGTGCATTCGTCATAAGGAAGGCCACACCATTTGATCAAAGCCTCTTCTACTTCGTCTAAGGAAACACGCAAAGCAATAACTCGTTGTGGTTGGCACCATTGTTCCTTGCAAATGTTTATCAAACCTGTTCCATACTTTGCTTTGTAATTTTCTAGTTTCCTTTTTGCTAATGTTTTTAGTTCAGATTCAGAAACCCAGCTGTTATGGATGTTTGATTTTCCAACCCATTTGACCAAAAACTCGTATGCAGTACCATCATTGTCCTTTCCTGCAATTTCTTCTATTTGTTCACACATTTTACTTTCAGGTGTGTGCTCTTGTTTGGTCTGGACTATTGCATCATCTTTGAAAACTGAAAGTTTGATTTCGTCCATTTCTGCTGGAATATCAGATACTGTCTCATGTTCAACATTTGTTGAAGCTGGCACATTTTCTCCTACTATTCCAGCATCTTTTACTGTGGTGATTTGATCAGTGGAACATACTGATACTGTCTTCATGGTTTCTTCTTGGTTCAGCGACTCCTTACTTTCACAGGATTTACCAATCCTCTTCTTTTGTTCTTCAACACAATCCAAATGATTTTCACCTCCATGGTTTGCTGATTCATCAGCATGTACATCCTCTAGAGTGGTATCAGTATCATTGTTAGAAGGCTGTATTCCTTCATGGAATCTATTTTTAATGACGTGGCTAGTTTCTAGCGCACTGGAAGCACTAGGAGGTGCCATATCTTCCAGCTGCAAATTAGTTGATTCAATCTGTTTTGATGAAGCATGGAGCGGTGAACTGATTTGCCTTGTCTGAAGCCGACAGCCTAGGATGCGATCAACCTAAACAAAGAGAAATGTTTTCTGATAATCAGAAAAACATAGAAAATGGGACAGCTAGAAGCAGGAAAAAAACGATTGGATGAAGATGCGATCTATATAGATAAGTAATGGCGAGGTGCAGCTACAATGCTACCATACATTGCTATCTACAATAGTAGATAATTGCCAGAACGAACCTGCAGATCCTCCTGAGTCATTATCTTGTCTTCTAGCACACCATGCTCCTGCACCATTTTTTCAGGTATATGAACAGCATTCTGAACATAAGTATGTTACAGAATTTGGACATTGGATAGAGTGCAAGCATCAAATAAGGTATTCATCATGCGACAGAAATTGCATCAATTAAGAACAGACATTAGAAAAGCAGTGAAGACTGATAATGATAGCAACCAAAGACAAATGACCAGAAAATGCTACCATGGGAAAAAATTATACCCGATGATAAAAGAAAATACAATTAAGCCACTTTTATGGTCGGGAAGTACAAAAGCTACCATTGTTTCTTTGCTCGTATGCTAATAAATGCAGAAACATCAGCACCTCTGAGAAAACAGACAAGATGACCTTAAAAGGCAACCAAACTTAAAGGAGCACATACGGCTAATTTTATGTATTTTCCAGGTGAGATCAGAATTCAGAAAGCATTATAAGATATAGTATTAAAGAATGTTAATTATGGCATTTTTGCTGATACAAATGTTAATTATGGCATTTTTGCTGATACAATTTTGCAGTTATGTGCTAAATTATTCAGTTTATTCATAAAATAAGGGTTATAATCGAAACAAAAAATGAGCTTAAGCAAATTATAACAGGACAGGTGCCAATTCTAACAAAAAGAAAAGGGAACACACAGAAAATGAAAATTGTAGTAAAATGTACATATAATAAATGGTGGCAGAATTTGAAAGAAAGAAACATAAGACAGATATATTGAGGCAAACAACTAACATACTAAATGTGTTCACCAAGGTATTAGGTATACCAATGAGAAAATCACTCGGGGGCATTTCTCGAAAGCAGAAATATATTAAAAAATGTATTTGCTCGGTGAATATTAGAACACAATAAGGTGTTGTTTGAATACCTCAGAATGCTTTTTATCAACAAATTTCACTTTCTTTTTTCCTTTCTTGGTACTAGATGTAGGTGTTCTTCCATCCAGTGATTTTCGTTTTGGCGGCGATTCGCTGTGGTCAAGAGATGTAGATGGTTCCATTGAGGAAACACTGTCAATGTCTGTTGCCAAATATTTGAGCTTTTTAGCTTCAGATCTCTTGCTGTCTCTGTGAATATGTTGCCTCTTGCTTTTAGATTTCTTTGGAGACAAGTCTGTGGGGTGCAGATGTTTCTTCATTTTCAAAGCACTTCCATGTTTCTCTTCTGAAGACTTCCCGAGAAATCCTGGCTTCAAGGGCTTTGTATTTGCTGATAGTTCCTTGGTCGAACGCTTCTTCAAATGTAATATCAATGGCTTCTTTTTCTCAACTTCATTACCCTTCACACTGAGGTCACCCTCCTTTAATGCACCACCACATGACAGTTTTCCTTGTTCGTTTGATTCACTCTTCTCTTGTGTGGGGCTTCGGGTGCTAAAAGAGACTTTGCTATGGGGAGATGGGCTCTCTGATGTGGTGCTTGTATGTATTCTCCTTGCTCTTAAACGCTTAGAAGTGTCAGCATCTGCATTGCCTAACAACTTCAAGCTAACTTTTTTTGTACGACATCTTGGACATTGCCAATGCCCAGGTGGTGCGCGCTAGATTGGAAATGGAAGAATGCGAAGAGATAAAAACTGATCAGTACGCCCAAAAAAAAAGCTGTCTAATAAAACAACAAAAATGGTTCAAACCTTAAGAGGAGGATTCAGACATTCCAAGTGGTACGTTCGTGGACAGCTATCGCAACACAGCAAATTGCCACCAAGATCACATTCAACGCACTCATAGAAATACTGAAGAAACAAAAAGAATGCGTGTATAAGAAGACTTCAACAGCAAGATGGATGGAGGTGGCATACAAAGTAATGCAAAGAAAATAATAATGTATAAAGCCTTGAGCTTGCATTAACTACTTGCTACATGGATCATCAGAGAGAGAGATGTAATTGCTCAGCTGAAATTCAGTGTTTATAATTTTATGTTAAAAAAGTCAGTTGCAGTTGCCTAGAATTTTCACCACACGCATGTATGGTGACCTACTAAGATCTGTGATCCCAGTACTGTTTGCAGGCATTTATATTGGCCGCAAGCCCACAACAACACCACAAGAGTTCAGCCATATCCCCGTTACGTGTCAAATAAGCAAGCATTAACATATCTAACTTACTGTTGTAGGCAGAGGTTAATAAAACATGTAAGCTCCTACTTCTTAAAATTTTCACTTGACTAACAGTATTTGTGGGAAGAAAATTCCTGAACTCTTAAAATCCAAGTGCTTCACCGAAGAGATAGTACGTGTGAATGTGATCAACAAGAAAGGTATTTTATACATTGACTACATTCAAAATTGTGATTAAATCATTGCTTTAGCCTTTAGCTTGTATTTACATGGAAGCAAAACACATGCAAGTACCTTAAGAAGTAAATCACTAGCAATATCCACGTGATAGACAAACAGGTAAAGTACAAATGCAAAGGTATTAGAAGAGAAATTCACCCCATCACGCCCTCTTATCTTCTTGGCTGACGGAGAAATGTTAGTGTCATGCTTCAACTTCTTTTTGATGGAGCCATTGTTCATTGGAGAATCCAATGTTGGTGAGGTAGCCTCATGCTCATTTGATGGGCTAACTGTCAACTTGCTTCGTTTTCTTTTGTATTTCAAAACCCAATTTCCATCTGCTGCACTATCACATAAAGAGCTCCTCTCCTTCATCGTCGGAGTATCGGCGTCACATGCTGCTAGGAACAGAAGAATGCATTTTGTTATTAGTAGCGCAAAAATGTCAAAATAGACCACCCTTAATTCAAATAAACTAACCTCCGTGTATGGTTAGAAATACCTATTAGAATAATAGTCACAAGTCTCAAGTGATAACAAACAGAGCTCACTCAAGCATTAGAACACACTGCTGACATATTAGAACAACAAAGCACTTGAGGTATCTGAATTTACTCAAAAATTACTTGTATGATGTTCTTATATCAAAATGAAGCATTAGTTCATGAAGAGTTCTACTCAAAATAAAAAGGTTATTATCTGTTTTTATTAGTATGTGATCTAAAATTAAACTGTTATTGCAAAAAAAAAAGCCACATATTGCAACACACAAATGGCAACACTTGGATTATTGGTTCCATTGAATGCTTCGTTTTTCATTGTACCATATTATGGAACAGCAGTGCACATATACAACTCAACAAGCTGAAATTCATGGTGTGCAATAAAATGAACGAAGCTACCACATGGAAGCTAAACAGCAAAAAACTATGGTAACCAGAACATGACAGACAAAATTGTCTACTGCCACTTGTAACTAATATTGCACTGATATAACACTACCTATAAAGGAAGCTCGCAACAAATAGCCAAATTCCACTCAGAAACCTCACACAAAACCTTCCTTCCTAATCACCAATACATAACTGGCCAGGATTACTCACATCTGTGATACATTACACCAAACCTACCATAAATTTCCTGTGTTCTATGGCTTTTAAATCCGCGTTAGGAACATACCCCAACCGTAACCTAGCACACCAGACAACTAGCACTCAAATTGGATCATGCCAAACACAAGCATCACATTCCACTACCTCGTGCTACCTATTACCATCACGAATCTCCATGATTCACTTCGTGCGCCCATTAGCATCACGAATCTCCGAAGTTCCACCGACGATTACTCTCTTAGACCCTAGTACAGAGACCAAACCGATCAACAAACTAGCACGCAGGCAACTACGACCAGCTCCCAATCGGATCAGACAAGCAGAAGCATCGCGCCCCGCAGAAGCACTAGTGCACTACCGTTTCTCGCACAAGCTCGCCGCCGGCTAACAAATTACAAACCTCACACCCCAAACGCGCCACGCCCAAACACAAACCCAAATCCGAATCTCCGCCCTAACCCCATCCACCGGCCAAACCCCTCCACAGACAAATTCCTGAGAAACCCCCCGGTAAACCCACCGAAACAGACGCTGAATCGCAGCACCGAGAGAGCCGCCTCACCTCCCGAGGTCGCCGCAGCGCCCCCGAAATCGACGGAGGCCCCGGCGGATCGCGCGGCGCGGAGGCCCCCCCGGAGCGGCGCGGAGGCGGGGCCGAGCGGAGCGGAGCAGAGGCGGCGAGGGCTAGGAGGCGGTGGGGGAAACGGATGGGGGAGCGGAAGGGGGGAGGGGGCAAATGGGGAACGGGGGCGCAGAGGCAGCAGAGCGGCGCGGCTATCGAGTAGGGGTGGGGGCGGTGGGGTGGGAGCGCAGCGCAGGCAGCGCTTCCTTCACGCGTCGCTTTCGCCTGCCCACCAGGGGGCAGGGGTGGATGACAGGCGGGGCCCGCGGGCGGCACGGGAGGGCCACGTGGGGGCGGAGCGCGAGGGTGGGCGGTTTCCGCGGTGGCGTGAGACGCCGGGTGGGTGGCCACGGCCCGCCGCTCCAGGCGCGGGCGGCGGCGACGGGTGTGGGGGTGGATGGGATTGGGTGGATCGCTCGCCGTTTGGGAGGGGATGGAAAGTTTTTGAGGTTTTATAGGTTGAAAGTTTGAGATTTGGCAAAGAAGATGCCTCGCGCTTTTTGTTCTTACGTTTCTGTTACTTTTGGGGTTTTTTTTCAAACTTTCCGTGATTTCTTTGTTTATTAGGAAAGTTTTTCCAAATCAGCAGAGTACGTCGGGTAAGATTAGATTTGCAATTAAGAATAGCATGAGTCTTAAAATAGCATATAACATGACAACGTTACTTACAAAAGTAAAAAATATAATATGACAATGTTATATTTTGCCATCATTGAAGATTAAAAACCTTGTTTTGATATAAAATAGAAGCTTTTGGAGTGGTATTCACATCTACACTTTTGGCTATTTTCTATGAAGCATACTTTTCCTGGTGGTGATGAAATAGATCTAAGGAATGAACCTATCTAATTGTTGACGATGATGCCTTTTCTTTGGATAATAATACGAGAACAGGAGAAAAGTAACAGACATGGCATTAAAACATGAGAAGAACCATCAATAAAAGTACAGACTACTCAACCATAGTGTGTGTATAAAAAAAGCTTTCAATATATCATATCAATAACTTGTATGAATTAAAAAAGAAACCTACGGTTGCAAGGCTAACAAAAATAAAAAGATTTAAAAGGTGATATCATTTGTATGCAACCATTTTTAAATTTTCTATACTCGCTGTGTTAAGTCATAGTACAATGTACAAAACACTAAATATGAAGCCACCAAACAACCACCCACATGCATAACCATCAACTTGACATGAGTTACCGAGAAAACACAAGGTCAATGTAGGAGAAAAAGGTCAATAGTTGTGGCTATTGGAAGATGATCTTGAGTGATTAATTGCTAGACAATAACATGCGGTACTTACGTTGGATGGCATGCTATGCAATAGTCCAATAACTATCTTTTACAAGTGGTATACATGACATATAGGCAACTGAGTGGCGAATACTCTAATTATTGTGCAAACTGTACATTATACTTCATAAAAATGATTCTCTGACATTTTAATTCACTTTATAATTATTAAACTAAGAACAGGAACCACCTTACCATGAGAGTATAACTATCACTAGATTCAAAATCCTAATTACCACATTTATGCAGTCGTAAATGTCTCACAGTGAGGAAGCACATATCTATGCTCCTTGGGCATTTTTATCTACTACCTCAGTAATTTTAGGTATTACAGACACACCTGCTTATGTGTATATAATGTAGTGTCTGATGGTACGTGAAGCTTGTGCATCCATTGTTTTTATTAAAAGAGAAAAGCAAGGACAGTTTGGACCAGTAAGCAGCTAAGGGCATGTACAATTGTGGAGGAGCTAAGTTTTTTATCTCACGGGACATCATGCATAGGCTAAGTTAGCAAAATTTGCTCCGATGCTTAGCTTCGAAACCAACTTCATATGTGGTCCACAACTCTAATAAAAAAAAATAATCCAGTCTCATCCTCCCTAGTCCTCTCCCTTGTTCTCTCTCATCCCTAGCTCCTTCCTTTCTCCATTCCACCGTCAACCTCGCCACCCCAAGCAACTGATCTTGCTAGCGACGAGGAAGCAACTCCTTACAAGCAGTGAAAACTATGATGGTGGAGATCGGCGAGATCTACAGGCGATTATGGAGCGATGGCGTCTCCCAACAATGCAAGCAAAGATGCAAGTAGAGCACAAGATAGACGTGGAGGGTGTCGGTGAAGTTGGGTATCCATGGCGATGGCGGCGGTGATGCTCAGTACCCATGGCGAAGACGGCTCCCCATGGTGCCAGCGGCTACTGACGACGCTTACACGTGGGCCCATTCACATCTTTTGTTTCCTTAGACCCAGCTCTAAGTTGAAGGTCCGGCTCCAGGAGTCTTTTTCTTAGCTCCTCTTGCTCCAATAGCTGGACTGGAGTCCAAGGGCAACTAATGGTATGCCACGTCAAAGATTTTTCTTCACGGAATACTACTCCAAAGATGTTTGAATCTACAAAATACCATTTCTCCTCATTTCCCCGTTTTTAATTCGTTTTGAGCTTTTTTTTGCTTGTGAGAAATGTTATTTTTGCCCTCGGTTCTCACCTAGTTGGATTTTAGTGTTATCTTGTGCTTCAAGCCGGCTGCCAGATTGTTGTGACAGTAATAAATAGATGACATATGGTTGTAAAGACAATATGCTCTCTCACAGGTTGTTGGATGGCATCTATGCTGACCTGAATTGAGGAAAATGCTGGTTTACATTTCTTCACTTACCAAAACCATTAGCTAATTTAACCACCTTCTTCCCTGCTTTCTTCCACCTGTTATCATGCTTTTGCTCGTACCTGTTGATTTCAAACTCAACAAGAAGTCAATATCCTGGTTCTCCAGTACATGTGAAAGACTCCTAGCATGTCAAATTATTTTCAATCTTTTGGTTCTCATTCAAATCCTTGTAATAGTACCAAAAATTCACTTCTTGTGCATTTCCTCATATAGTTTTAGTCTGGTGGAAAGAAGGATACTCAGTCAGAGCTAGTTGGATTAGACCGTGTCATGTGGGAATTAAGGGCAAAAATGACACTTCGTGTGGGCAAAAATGCTCCAAATGAATTAAAATCGGAGAAATAGCATTTTATGGAGCTAAATATATTTAGAGCGGTATTCACTGAAAATTTCTCTATAGTGACGTTTCGTTGTTGTCAACGTTTGAAGTAGGATTTCATGAATTATAAAAAAAAACTTGTTAGCTCTTGGTTTTTAAGCACATTGCACGTGCTCTAGCGTAAGACAGGTTACGTCAACCCTGATCGAAATTGTAAACTAACCTAGGGAAGGCCGTGGCCGTAGAACCTAGAGAGTTTACCTATGCTCCTTCGGTGCCTTCCATCCGTCACGCAACTGCTTACTTCTTCCCTTAAAAAAATAATTTCCTTCTTCGAAGGGTGGACTCCGCGACCCCGGTCCACGGCGAGAGAACGTGATGGTGGCTCGCCGATTCGTGCTCCGGCAGGCCCCCGGCGGCGAGGGGGAGGGTGAGGAGCACGCGGTGGAGTACGACACGGACCACGGCCTCGACGTCCTCCGCTTCCAGATCTTCTCCCTCACCTCAGTCCCGCCCGACCTCCAGAAGGTTCGAACCCCCCAACCCCGAGACCATCCGAGCGCTGTGGCTCTGCTCTGACGCGATGCGGTGCGGTGTGGTGCGCGCGTGCAGATCGTGGTGGAGGCGGATGGGTCCGTGGTGGACGACGGCACCGACCTGGAGTCCATCTCCGAGGGCCTCCGCCTCGTGAGCATCGACGGGGAGGAGGGAGATGACACGGCCGCGGCGGAGGTGGCCAGGGCGCAGGAGAAGTCCGACGAGGAGCTCGCGAGGATGATCCAGGTGCGGCGTCCTTAATTAACATTCCTCATAGTAGCTGACGGCTTTGTGCGATTTGGATTTGGAGTAGGAGTTGGTCGGGGTTAGCGTGGAAATCATATGGTTTGCTTTTGTTAATATGGATGGACTGCGCGATGATTTTAGATTTTTTGCAGTTGCTGGTAGGGGCCAATTGGTTTTGTTTGGTTTGGTAGGGAGGGTAGTGGGTTGGAGGAAACTGAGTGTTAAATTAGCCGCATTTAGCTTGACATGTACGCAGTTTTGTTGCACTCTGGCCTGGATTATACAGGATCGATCGTATTTAGAATTGCTTCGCATGGTTTAGACATTAGGGCTCTATTTTAGTTTCAGTTTGGCTGAGGTTTGAACCCTGCCCCATCGCTTCGGCGTGATCCGAGTTGCTTCTTTGCGTTGCTCATCATCTGAGGAGATGTGATGTGGTGAGCGAGTGCTAATCAAGGTGGACGATGGTAATAACCTGGAGTCCATTTCCAAGGGCTTCCACCTCGATGAGGAGGAGGGGGTGGATGCGGACAAGGCGGGGGCGGTGGGTGCCAGGGTGCAGGAGAAGTCCGACGAGGAGCTCGTGAGGATGCTTCAGGTGCAGCGTGATTAATTAACATCCCTGATGTTATGAGATTTGGAATTGGGTAAAGGTTTGTCGGGGATAGCGTGGAAATTAGGGCTGGCAAAAAAGCTCCTTAGGGCTCAAATCAAAATTGTTTCGATTACGGTAGTTAATGGGTTCAAAATTGAAACGAGTCCATTTCAAACGAAAAAAAGGTTAATGAGGCTCGGCTTGATAGTAGCTCGTTAGCTCAAATTTGAAATAACCACTTAAATGGTAAGTAAAATTATTTTGTGTTGAACTATGTCAATTTCGAAAGAAGCTCGATAATAGCTTGTTAAACTCGATAGCTAGCCCTAGTGGAAATTGGTCTGGTTTGCTTTGGTTAAGTTGGGCTGATTGCGCGATGATTTTGATTTTGGCAGGGGCTGGTTGGGATCACTTGGTTTGTTTTGTTTGGTAGGGTAGCGGGTTGGAGGAAATGAGTGTTAAATTAGCTGCACTTAGCTTGAAAGGGGATGCAATTTTGTTGCACTCTGGCTTGGATGTCATGGGTATTTATAGCATTTAGAATTGTTTCACATGATTTAGACACCAGAGATTTTGTTTCAGTTTAGCTAGGGTGCTAAGAAACTGTGACGCACCACTACTGTGACTAAGAACCAAACAGTGGCTACAAAAAGTCAAGCTTGCCTAACTGTATTGTCATAATGATGGCAAAGAAATGAAGTAATTACTAAATTAAGTACTTTGCCTAGGGGAGAAGAGAGAGAAGGAAATCCAAATTAACCACTTGTTATCTTTCCCATCAGAACTATGCTTATCTCTTGAAATTTTCTTAGGCAGAAGAAGAGGCACTTCTCCTACAACAGTACAACATACTCAATGATGGAGGGGAGGTGTTCAGAGAAAAAGTTGAGCCTTACATGCGCCAGGTTCTGATGGTAAGAATTACAATGTAGGAGTATTTCATTTATGAAGCATTCCCTTGTTTTTTTTTATATCTGGTCCTTGTCTGTCGACACTATTGTGGATGTAGTACGAGGATCCAGTGCGTCAAGAGGCAGCACAGAAGACGGTTCCAGTAGATGAACTCGAGGAGAAGGCGCTGGTTTCACTGGCCAAGGTTTCTGTTTCTGTTCTATTTCTGTTAGTTTCTTCTTCTTTTTTCCTCCTTCATCATCTCTATATTTCAAAATGGCTATGTCTTGTTGGATTCATTGATAAAATTTCTGTGGTACAAGTTGGCTCCAAGTAAAAATGTTGTATTTTAGGATTCTCGTAAATTTACCACCATGGCTGCGTCTGGATTTTTTTTCTTCTTTTGGTAATGATGTGGATTATGGAAAATTTTGCTATATTGAATTCTACATTTGAAGAGATTGGTGGTCAGAAATTCTTACAAAAGATTATTTAGTAGGAAGGGAACTTCAGTTCTTCGAAAGCAGAAGAAGATCATGCCTTTCTGTTGCAGTTGCTTTTCTGGTTTAAGCAATCATTCAGGTCACTGAAACACTTTCATGCCTTCTTTTTCAGTCATTGCTTTCTGCAAACATCGAGTGTGTATATCTGCTATCATCTATATTTATGTGGCATTAGTACTTCTACCTAATTATTTGCTTAATATTCCTAAGTCCTAACTGAAGTACTCGTTCGTCCTGCTAAGATATTTTTTGTGCATATCTCTAAATTGGCATAATAACACTGTTTCTGTTATAGCGGCGGCAGTACGATTCAGATATTTTGTTGTGTATCATCATGTTTGTTTGGAGATGTTTATTGTGTGGTTGTTTGGAGATTCCTGGTAGGACACACCATACGAATGATGAGAGCGTGATATTGTAGACATGCCAAATTATATAAACTAAACATCAACACTTGTGGCATTCTATTTGAACCGCAAAAGCCATTTTGAAACATATATAGAGGAATCTTGAAATTATTTTCTGAAAAGTAGATCTGTTTGAAACATTAAACAGTGGCATCAAAGGAGTCAAAGCAAAGAAAAGTATGGCTGACTGATTGGTAGTCCTGGAACAAATTTTATCCTATGGAACATATAAATTAAGGAGTGATGCTATTTTGATCTTTTTATTAAGTTTATTGATTTGGAACAAGGGTGTTCATACTAGTTTCCCGTAATAACTTTGAGCCCTATTGTGGTATTACCTGTGATGTTTTTACCCTTCGGATTTCTATACTTTTACGATGCTCAATACACAGTTTATCCATGGGATAGAAGAACCTAGAATGGAGCTCATATGTGTTTCACCTTTTAACAATGATGATGCATTGATGCTTATCTTCGCAGATGGGTTAATGCAGCACCTTGTGACAGCTGTGGCCGTGAAACATCCATTGTTGGAATGGGCAATCCCCTTCCCTCGGAAATTGAATTTGGTGCCTCCCGTGTCGAGATCTATAGGTAGCAGTCAGATAATATTGTTCAGTCAGTCTTACATCTCGCACCTCAATTCAAAGTTAATTTAGAAGGGTCAAATTTCCTTCAACAACTTGCAAATTTGATATCCTAGTAAATCATATTGCTACTACCTGAAGCCTGGTTACATATGCTATTTTGTTTTTCTACACCATGTCTGTGTTGCTGATAAGGGTGCTCTCATCTGCTTCAAGTTCAATCTTTTTCAAATATCATTCCAGTATGTTCTTTACCCTGCAACTGTACCTGCAGCGTAAGCAAATCTGAGATGCATTTCTGAGTGTCATCTCTATCTGAATAACCAAGGCTGTCAAGATCAGGATCATTTTCAAGTGGACAGGATTGGATCCATAGGAGCATGAAAGGACGCTAGCTACAAAATCGTGATTCTAAAGATCATGATTTCTAGATCACTTTTATATGGTTCTGGTTTAGATCCTACTCAGGGTCAGGATTGGAATGGTCTCACAGGATTTTAGTTTCACAAGATGCTACAATACCGGATCTAGTGTACTTTTATCCTTTAGGACTTAATCACTTCTTTCACCTGATGCTGTATGATCAGTTTTTTTTACTTCATTTGCATATACTGACAGATGCTATCTTTAGGTGCAATCATTGTTCTAGTATCACCCGTTTCCCAAGGTACAACAATCCATATAAGGTATGACTAATCAGCCCTGATATTTTGTGATCTGGTCAAAGTGTTTATTTTTTAAAAAACCATACTGAAAATTGATGATCAAATTGTCTGTTTCAATATTTCTTGCTTTGGAAGCTTATACAAACTAGGAAAGGACGCTGTGGAGAATGGGCCAATTGCTTCACATTCTACTGTCGAGTTTTTGGATATGAAGCTCGTTTGGTTAGTTTCATAATGTCTATAAATTTATTTTAGCTACAACTATTATTATAATTTCTGTATAAGCAGTTCTTTATTTATCAAGTGGTTAGCACCTTTTTGTCTTTCCCTATCTGTGACTTCCATCCTTGACGTTTTCAAATTAAGGGTGAAAACGAATACATAATTATGGATTATCCACATTATTTGATTACTGAATTCAATAGGATTCAAATATGGTTTAGATTTTTCCCATCCATGTAACTGTTTCTGGCTTTTCTGCAATACTTGAATTCATATTCGGATCCAATGAAAAAAATATATATGGATGTGAATACTTGATTTCCATCCTAAAGGTTGTATTATCCGCATTCGAATTCTATAAAGCAAGATATATATATTTGTTGCAGCATGTCTTAACTAATCAAACATTTTTTTCTGAAGTTAGTGTCAATTTTTGTTCCTTGATCTTAACTCAGCGCATTACAATGATTCTATGGATTGCATGTAAGAACCTTATGTCATTATTGTCTATCTAGTGTACAATTATGCATATGCCTGAATCCAACCGAGTTGAGCAGAAATTTGATTTGGATTCGGATTCATTCTTCTTTTGATTTAAACTCTATGTTGACTTAAAAATATGGATATGAATATGGTTTGGTTGATATTTGATTCAAATTCAATCTGTTTTCATTTCTGTTCTAAACTTCTAACTTGAATGATCTATTGTGATCTAATTTGAATAAGGTGCATAATTTTCTAGTTTACCCCCTCCGTCCAGCAATATAAGTCCCTATTCTGGGAATCGTCGTCCCACAATATAAGTTCATTGCGGAGATCAAATGTGTAGTTATTGTGATATTTCCATCATATACCCCTCTTTTAATGATGAAAAAGTGGATGAGTTGTTGTAGTATGCCATTTAATAGGGGCATGCATGGTCCAATAACATTAACTTTTTCTTAGATTTAGTATCTCCTTGGTCTGTGTATATGGTGGGCTATTTACTTATATTGCGGGACGGAGGGAGTAGCAGTTATGCTAGGTGATCCTTTTTTAGCGATGCTAAAATGGCCAACAAAAGGGAGGTTTAATTTTTGAGTTTGGAACATAAGCTGTTTAAGCATTGAAGTGGCCTTATGTCAACATTATCAATATATAAGACACTAAAGTATGGAACACTAGACTAGACTCTTGATTGATATCTGTACGCTGGAAAAGGTTCCAGGCTCTGCTTCTTTGAGTATTCTGTTTCATCATGCAGTTCCGTTAGTTTTCTCGAAAACCATTGTTTACATTCTTGTTCCTATCTCTTTATTGCTGGCTTGCTGCCACTCTTTTGTTATCAGACCTGATTTTTTGTGGTCCACTGGTGACTGGTTCTTGCTCTTGTCTAATTCAATAAAATTTCTTGTTTGTAAAGACAATTTCAAAGTTCAGCAACAATTCCATTTGGAGTAACAAGGAATCCATCAATCTTTATTTCTATTATAGTCAATAAAATTGAACTTGCTTACTTATGTATAATCTACAGATTGTGGATTTCACTGATCATGTGTGGACAGAATGTTATTCAAACCTGTATGGGAGGTTAGTGTAATCTACCGCTGCTTCTAATTTGGTATTCTGTTACCCTTATTTTTAATGTCATAGTTCTGGAATGTTTAGATGGATGCACCTAGATCCATGCGAAGGAGTCTATGATAATCCTCTGTTGTATGAGAAAGGGTAAAATGTATTCCTTTCTGCATAATCATATTGCTTTGCCATAAAGTGCATCTGAGAGTTTGTCTAGTTTTGACTGCATCTACTGATGTTATGTTGCATGAATTTTCTAGCTGGAACAAGAAGTTAGATTATGCCATTGCTGTTTCAAAAGATGGGGTACGTGATGTAACGAAACGCTACACCAGAAAGTGGCACGAGGTAGAAAATTTTGGCTTGGTTAGGGCCTGTGTTAGGTGTGGATGGGATACCTTTGTTGGTTAGAAGAAAGTTTTTTTTTCTCATGTGTCCTGCCTTTCATTTGCAGGTTCTCTCTAGGCGAACAATTACCTCCGAAGATACAGTTTCAGCTATTCTATCGTCTATAACAGGGAAGTATTGCAGTGGATTGTCAGTAGATGCACTCTCAGTCAGAGAGAACCGTGACAAGAAAGAGTCCGAGGAACTTAGTAGAGCTGCCTATCTTGAAGTTGACATCGCAGTTTCTTTACCTGGAAGGCAAAGTGGTTCTGTGGAATGGAGAAAAGCAAGGTCAGAATTGGGCCAAGTAGATTCACTCAGTTGCTCATCCTGCCCTGTTCGGAGATGTGTGGATGCTCATGTTTCAAAAATATATGATGCTCTTTCTGTTATTCTTTCACACTTTTGTGATAGAAACATCCCTAGAGAAAGAATCATTGAAATTTTCAACACATTGAGGAGTTTGATGCAAAATCTTAAAGATGGCAACTTCAAAAGCAGGAGAGCTATATTAGACCAAAAATCACAACAATTTTTTGCGGAGATATTTCCTTCTGTTGAAAGATTGCTTTCTGCTATTTCCTTGAAAGCAGAGTTGGGTACTGATGGAGAGCGATCTGTTGCTACAGTTGGAAATCCAATACATGCATCCTTAGCATTACCAGTAGCGTTGGATGCAGTTGATGAGATACTGAGTAACTATAAGAACAATATCATTTACACAAAAGGTCACCAATTCCCAAGAGGCAATAGACTCTGTTCAGGTTCAGTCCTTGCAAGCAGTGAGCAACTCCCAATTGGAATTGTATGTGTTGCAAATTGTGCATTTTTTAATATCCATTCATCAGGGCTTGCCCTACAATAGCGTGTTTGAAATTGTTTCAGGCAACAGCAGCATTTGATGGCATTTGCTCGTCCAAATGGGAAGAACCTGATGGAGCCAAAGGTAATCTGGTTGTAGTGAATGCCGACATAATTTTTAGGCATAGTCAGCCTTATTCACATGGGACTACTTTGATGGTTGCCCCAAGTCTAGAGATCTACATTTTTTGTAAAAGAAATCATCGTTTGTTCTACTGTGCCGGTGTGTCCATGCTTATTGTTAATTGGACATGTACCTTTGGTGTGTTTAATTTATGTAAATGTAGGTTGTACACTTAGAAGTATAAACCAAATATCTGTGAACTTAGAACTTTGAATTGATTGGTTCATATTTTGGTATTATCCCAAATTGGTCTGATGAAAACGCTGGTGCCCATGCTTCGTTACCTAGGTTGAATCCTTTTTTCTTTGTCAATCATAATAACTGTGAAGGTGTTTGGCATTTGGATGACATTTTCTATTACTTTCATCTCATTTGTTTCCCTGATGGGTCTATCCACTTCTCTTTTGCTAGATTGGAACTAAAATTCTGATGGTTCAGTTAGGAATGTACTTGTCTTAAGGGTTCATTCTTTAAATTGTTGCAGAATTCCATTATCTACACAAACTAGTTCTTAGATGCTAGATGGTAAACCTTTTCTGCTCCTCCTAGCATATCCTCATTGCCAATATCCACCTTGAAATTTAATCTAGTTCTTTTCACACCAGATGCTATTCCTAACTGATGGATCTATCCACTTTTGGCCCTAGTGTTTGGTCATCAACTCTTGTGAAGATGTTCTGCAGAATTTTCATGTTGTGCTAAAGAAAGTTGTTTAAAGTATTTCAAATACTTACAAATGTGGATTTTTATTGATCAGTTGTATTAGCTAACAAAATTAATATGCAGGATGTTGGCTAATTTATAAAATGCCTGATGGCCAAACTTGTGAGTTGGAGTCATATGATTTGATGTCAGCTAATGATGTTCCAGAGAGGGATCCAATGGACTGGTACAATAACTAAAAAACATGTCTCGTTACAAACTTTTTACCTTGCTGAATACATTATGCACTACATATTGGGAGGTGCTTCTATGCTCCACCCTTGAGAGTTGCACAAATTTTAAAGCATAAATCAAGGGTGGATTCTAACTACTTACCCCTTTGAGTGCTTCAAGATTTGTGCAGCTTGACATTTAGAGTTCTCTTTTTCATCTAGCATTGTATGCTAACTTCAAGTCAAGATTGCTTGGTTTTCCGATATGATTCTATTTTATGTGACGGTATCTAGTGTATGCTGTATGCTGTGCGTGTAAAATAATTCATGAGTACCATCCTTTTTTTAGCACTAATTGTCTATTTGGCTTACATAATGCTTCTTTGAGAGGTCAACTAATCTGGTATGTAATTTAAAAGCCTAATAAGCTGGGTTATGCAATAATCTATGAAACCCATTTAAGAAATCTTAGTTTATGAGCTAAAAAATTTAGACCTAATTAAAAGGCCTGCCTTACAAGCTAAAGGCTTTTCATCCTTTGTCAAGTCTTTTTTGTTTTTTGGTGAGTAGTCGGTCCTAGTGGACCTGTAAATATCTTGGTTAGCATTGTTTATTTAGGGGGTGTTTGGGATAGCTCCAGTTTCACTAAAATCCGTGGAGTTGGTGGAGCAAGGTATTCCTAGCTCCAAAAATTTATGAAGCTGGAGCTGTGGGTACATTAAGAGTGTTTAGATGGGTCATCTTGTTTATATTTTAGACTAAAAATATAAACTTAATTCACTTTATTTTAGCCTACAAACTCTAGCTCTGAGGTGGAGCTGGGATCTAGAGCTATACCAAACAGGGCCTTAGAATGATGACCTCTTGCTGCTGGACGTCCTGGCTGCTGCACGTCAGACCTGGCCTGCGCAATGCCTTACAAGCCACGTGCTGCTGCCCTCTGCCGCCGCCGCAATATTCCTGTTTCCTGGGCCATTGTCTATAACAGATGTCTTGTCCTCCTTTCTTGTGTTGCTCGAAGAACACTTGAACCTTTTCTGCTGTAACAATTTCCTGCACTCAATAACATGTATGTCATTTTTATTGTTGTAAAACATCATAACTCGCTGACAAGATTTTAAATTTAGGCATAAGGTGTTATGAGCTATAAGTTATTCACATAGTTAATTGAAGTTATCGTTAGATATGTTCCTAGCTTTAGTAGCTTCGTATTACTTGAATCTTTTTTGAAATGATGATGTTCCATAAGTCACAATCAATATTGCGTCACAGGATTCTTGAAGGGAGCGCAGACGGAGGCTCAACCTGGAATACAATCGATGCTCGGAGTTCTGTAATATTCGATAGCCGTTTCTGTAGGAAAACATTTACTGTGGATAAGAGATATAAAGCAAATGTTTTTCGGTACGTTTTATTATTATTATTATTGGTTGATACAGACCTTGTGCGATATATATTTTCCTTCTGACTAAAAATGTTTTATTTGCCTTTGCCAGGTTTCGGTTTCTACGTGTGAGAGAATCTAATGCCAATCCAAGGTTTCAGATAGGATCCATTGACCTCTACGGGAAAAGCATATGAACTTTATTGGAATTGTGTTCAACTTGTATATAAAGTCCAACAAGTGACACCCAAACCTTTCGAAGCGAGAAAATTGGTGAGAGCATGCACTAGACAAGGCTGTAATCATAGCTAGTAATTGCAACAAATAGTTACACTTCTTATTGGAAGATTGTATTGTGAGGTTCTACTATGGAAGAAGAAATGACGATAAATGGAAATGGCTCTATGAACAGGGTCATTTCTTTTCGTGATTGAGTTTTGAGATCTAGAACGAAACTCATTCTACATAATATAGTTGCCAACTGAGGTGATAGTCATGCCTCCCTCCCTCGAGCTCGCCCTCCCACCTCCGTGCGCCCCCAGCCTACTCAGCCCCACGCCGGTGTCCATCCCGGTCCCGGCAGCCTCCTCAAAGGCCGTTCCTCTTCCCAGGCCGCCACCCCCGCTAGCGCAGGTATCCCTTGCATCCCTCTCTTCGGCGCCTTCTACTGGGTCCCCTGGCTGCTCTAAGGCGCAGCGTTGGGAGGACTCTAGTCCGACCTCCCTTGCCGGCAGCGCGGGACCTAGTAGCTCTGCCCCGTCTACCTTCAAGGAGGTCCTGCTTCGTCCGGCAAGCTCGAGCGTGGCGTCTGCAGCGGGTGTGCACGAGAAGTCGAAGGATTCTGCTCTGAGTAGGCCTCCCGCCAAGCGGCTGTCACCTCCCCCACCCCCTGTTGCGGCGGCTGCTAAACTTGGCCGGGCACGGCGGCAGGAGGTTGACGGCGCTGCTCAGAAGGGTTCCGGCGGCGGCGCTTGGCAAGTGGTTGAGCATCGGCAAGCCCGGAGAAGAAGGCTCCTCAGCTCGCGACCTTGGCGCGGCCCGTTTCCGGCTGACCTTCGTGGGAAGTGCTTCAATTGCCTGTCCACCTCTCACCTGGTTGCCTCTTGCTTCCGGCCGACTCGCTGCTTCAGTTGCCGCTCGCTGGGTCACCATTCTTCTAAGTGTCTGCGGCGGTATTCTGAAGTGCTTTCGGAGACGCCAAAGCCTCCCCGGTTGGTCTGGCGTCGAATTTCCCCTGTGCAGCCGTCGGAGTTTGCTCCCGCTGGGAAGGAGATGGCGGCGGCGGTAGTTGCGGAGGAGGTGGCCGGGGATCGAGGTCGGAGGCCTAGAAGGCGGGTGCGCAGGCAGCGTGGCGATGGCAGCGGTGCTCATACACGTTCCCCGGGTCGCCTGGAGGATGGCTGCAGTGAAGGTTCGCGCTCTCCCTCTCCTCTGCTTCTGGATGGTCAAGTCGCGCCCAGCGGTTATGCCCTTCCAACCGTGCGACCACATTGCATAATCGATCGCTCGGATGTTGTCGTTGCAAGAGAGGATGATCTCTGGCGTGCTCTGATCGTCAATGTCCTTGGAGGGGACTCCGCCGTGTCATCTGGTCAAATTGCTCGTGAGATAGCTCGAAGATTCTCTCTGGATGAAGGTGCTCTGCTTCTGCGGAAGCTGTCTGCGACCGAATTGTTGCTTGAGCTGCCGGATGAGGAAGTGGCAGAAAGGGTCTTCAATCAAGGTTTCCTCCCTACGCCTTCACCTTGTGCGGTGGTCGAGGTTCTTCCATGCGGCTGCGGTAGTGCTCCCATCCGATGTCGAGGTTGAGATCAGGGGATTGCCAGCGCACGCTTGGAATGTGGAGACAGCGGAACACATCCTCAATGGTTTCTATTGGATTCAAGACATTCACCCGGACACCGCAATCAACCGGGAAGTTTTTCGCCTATCTGTTTGGTGTTCTCAGCCGGAGCTCTTCCCGGCCGCCATGGATTTGATCGTGGCGGAGCCGCCGCTGGCCGTCGAGGAGGGAACTCCGGTCAAGCGGGCGCTCTCCTATCCGATTTCCATCTCGGTGCTGCTGCCCTCTCAGCCGTCGATGGAGGAGGCACGTCCGCCTCCGCCTCTGGCTAATGACGGACAGGGCAGTCAGAGACGGAGTCGCCGCCATTCAGGGTTGCCTACACCGCCACCACAAGGTCCACCGGCCGGCGGCATTCCTCGGGCTTCGGTTCACTCGCGCCTGGGTCCACGTCCAGCTCAGTACCGCCACGTGGCCGAGTTCCCGGTGGTGAGTCAACCTGGGCCTTGCTCGAAGTCCAAAGAGTTGTGCCAACTTGAGCCTCCATCGGGGGAAGCTTGTGCTGCCGAAGTAGTTAATGTCCTGGCGGCCATTGCTTTGTCCCAAGAAGGTTGCCAGCCCCTTTGTCACTTTGGAGGATCTGGGCATGATCTTATAGCTGCTCCCAAGGCTTTGGCGGATGGCTCAGGTCCAGAGGACTCTTGTCGGGTGGTGGAAGTTCAAAATTGCCTTTCTGAGAGGGAATTGACCCCACTGGCAGTGTACTTTAATGAGGAAAGCCTAACCAGTGGTTTCCATGGCCCAGAAACTCATCTAAACAGCTATAATCCATCTTCTAATGGGCCTGATGGGCTGCAGTTTGTTCCTGCCCCTCCCTCTCCACTCCCTGTGATATCAGTTGCTGAGCCCTCTCCAAAGGCTCACCTGGAAATCAGGTCTGATATGGATAGAAGGGATCAGAGCCCAACTTTCTCACCGGGCACTTTAACGTCTAAGGATGAGTTCAGGACTTCTGATGTTGCTAGACCTTTCTCTCAAAATCAGAACTACTAGAAATTTGTGCGCTGCGTGACACGCCGCGGGCGCTGCTTTACACGCGAGAAAATCGAAAAAACTCGCGTTTGACGCTTTACGCACGAGTAAATCGAGGAAACGCGCGAAAAGAATCTAAAATTAAGACTTTGTTCTTCGCAAAAGGGTTTAAACGCAATGCTAGAAAAGCGGAAAAATGATATGAATACGATGCATATTTTTTTGTTTTCGGAAAATAATTTTTTTTTTGCTTCGGAAAAGGACCTAAACGTAATTTCTATTTTCATGAAAAGGACCCGAGCGCTATTCCTAAAAACGCTAAAAGGGCATAGACGTAATTTGTAATCTTTTTCGGAGAAAAAGATCCAATCGTTATTTTTTTTTCGAAAAAGGACCTATCCGTAATTTTTATTTTTTGAAAAGGACCTGTTTGCGAAAAAAATTGGCCGGCTCATCCTGAAGGTTTATGAGAGAAGACGTTTTCGGTCTAAATGCTCTTCCCAGGCTAGTGTCGGTACTGCTTCAGGACTGACCCCTTTGAAGCAGAAGACAACCTTTCAACTCAAGGTGTTGGGGAAGATTTCTAAACCAGTGGCTCAAATTCTTCCTCTTCCAACTGTTTTGAAGAAGAAATCAAAGAACTCTCCGCTCAAGTCAGCCCCCCGAAGGAGTAGGCGTGTAGCTGGAGTTAACCCCTGCTCTCCAGGTCCTGTGGTCTCAGTTGCTCAACTTAGAATCATCAAAAGCCTTGGCTTGATTGGGGGAAATGAAAAGATAAACCAGAAGGCACATGATGATTATGCTAAGCTCTATGAAACACCTCTCACAGACTCACAGCTAGCTGCTTTGGTAACAATCTTTGGTTGGAAGATGGGAGAGGGGGAGCAGAACAGATCAACAGATCTGCTAGCATGATTGTGGTTCCTGGCCTTGGCTGTTGTTGTTTTATTTGCTGCAATGAATCCTCCTTCTATTTTAGTTTGGAATGTAAGGGGTCTCAACAACAAAGCTAGAAGAGACTCAGTTAGAGATGTAATCCGTTCTTCTAATGCTGATGTGGTATGTTTGCAAGAAACTAAGATGGCTTCCTGGAATGCCAACCTGTCCCTTATGTTGTTTGGCTCTTCCTATGACAAATTCCTTGCTTTACCTGCTGATGGAACGCGTGGTGGTGTTTTGGTAGCATGGAAGGGTGTGGTTTGTCAAGCAGTTAGTTCCCGGATTGATTCCTATTCTGTGTCTATTCATTTTGCTAAACAAGAGGGGCGAAATTGGTGGTTTACGGGAGTTTATGGCCCTCAATTAGAAGAGGAAAAAATTCAGTTCTTGCAGGAGCTAAAAGACATCAGAGGCCTTTGTAGTGGACCTTGGTTGTTAGCAGGAGATTTCAACCTTATCTACCAGGCTACTGATAAGAATAACAACAACCTGAATAGGGCAATGATGGGAAGGTTTCATCGGTTTTTGGATGACACTTCGATGAAGGAAATACCTTTGTTTGGAAGGAAATTTACTTGGTCAAATGAGAGGGCTTCTCCTACCTTGGTCAGATTGGACAGAGCTTTTTGCTGCAATGATTGGGAGGAGGTCTTCCTTGATTCCATGCTGCAAAGTGCAGCCTCAAGGATTTCAGATCACTGCCCCCTTTTGCTAAGCCTGAAAATTAATACTAGAGGGAAGAGAAGGTTCCATTTTGAGAGCTTTTGGCCCAAAATGCAGGGCTTTAAAGAGGCTGTTCAGCCCAGTTGGGACGCCTACATTCCCTCCAATTGTGTGGTAGAAAGGCTGTTTCTTAAGCTGCAGCGGCTCAGAAAGGATTTGCAAAGATGGAGCCACTATAGAGTGGGTAATATCAAGCTTCAGCTTGACATGGCCAAAGAAATCATCCATAAACTTGAAATAGCCAGGGACTCAAGATTGTTGTCCTCAAGAGAGGAATGGTTAAGGAAAAATCTAAAGCTGCATTGTCTTGGTTTGGCTTCCCTAGAGCGCATCATTGCGCAGTTGAGATCTAGAGTTCTCTATTTAAGTGAGGGGGATGCCAATACCGCCTTCTTCCATCAGCAAGCTCGATTTCATAAGAAGAGGAATTTCATAGCCAAGATCACATATGGAGACCACACAGTCACCTCCCAAGAGGAGAAGCAGCAGGCAGTGTTTGATTTCTATGAAAAATTAATTGGTTCAGCTGAGGAGAGGGGCTTTTCCTTAAACCTGAATGGAATTCACTCTCAACATCATGATTTGTTGGCTCTAGATGAACCCTTTACAGAGGAAGAAGTTTGGAAAACCATTAAAATTATGCCCATGGATAAAGCACCGGGGCCTGATGGTTTCACCGGTCGTTTCTATAAATCTTGTTGGGAATTCATCAAAGGTGATGTTTTGTTAGCTCTTACGGTAGTTCAGCAAGGGCATGTGCAGAAATTTCAGCTCCTAAATTCAGCCTTCATCACCCTCCTGCCCAAAAAAGTGGATGCCTCTCATGTGAAAGATTACAGACCTATCAACCTTATTCGTAGTATGGCTAAGCTAGTGACAAAGATCCTAGCTAATAGGCTGGCTCGTTTGATGAATTCTTTGGTCTCATCCAGCCAGAGTGACTTTATTGAAGGAAGATGTATTCAAGACAACTTCCTCCTTGTCCATCAAATGGCTAGAAGTTTAAATAGGAAGAAAGAGCCTCACATCTTGTTAAAGCTGGATATTTCAAAAGCGTTTGATTCAGTGGCTTGGCCTTTCTTACTTGAAGTCTTACAACACCTAGGTTTTGGCAGAAAATGGTGCAACCTCATCTGCCTTCTTCTTTCTACTTCTTCAACTAGGGTGTTGGTGAATGGTGCGTGAGCGGATCATATTTCACCGCCGTGGACTTAGACAAGGCGACCCACTCTCTCCTCTGTTATTCATCCTTGTGATGGATGTCTGAACTCCTTTTGGAGTTTGCTACAAGAGAAAATTGGTTACAACCAATTGGAGTTCAGCAATCTAAACATAGAGTGTCGCTTTATCTTGATGATGTGGTCATCTTTCTTGGCCGTCAAAATTGGACTTTGAGGTGATAAATCGATCTTAGAAGCTTTTGGCCATGCCTCGGTCTCAAGACAAATATGACAAAGAGTTCGATTCGCCAATTCGGTGTAGAGGAAGATTTGGAGATTATTGCACAAGGGATGCCATGTGAGCTCATGAATTTCCCTTGTAAATACCTTGGTCTTCCATTAACACTTAGAAAACCAACAAAGAATGATATTTTGCCTTTGGTGGATAAAGTGGCCAACAACCTCCCTTGTTGGAAAGCATCTCTTATGAATAGGGTAGGTCGCTTAACCTCAGTTCGAGCAGTTTTAACTGCGATTCCCATCTATCTCATGGTTGCTATGGACCTACCCAAGTGGGCTTTTAGGGCCATTGACAAAAGAAGAAGAGGCTTCCTTTGGAAAGGGCAAGAGCAAGCCAGGGGTGGTAACTGTCTTGTAGCTTGGGATCAAGTTCAGAGACCTATCAATTTTGGTGGTCTAGGCATTCATAATTTGCAGCTCTTGGGATGGGTTCTGAGGATTAGATGGCTTTGGTTGCAAAAGACAGATGCCTTAAAACCTTGGGTTGGCTCGCAAATTCAGTACCTCCCAAAGCCCGAGCTCTTTTGCTATAGCTACAAAATCAGTCATAGGCAATGGTCAATCAACAAAATTCGGATGGATAGATGGTTGGAGGATAGAAATATCGCGATGTTGCTCCCAATCTGTTCAAGCTTATACGAGAAAGGGTATGTAAGCAAAGAACAGTTGCTCAGCGCTTATAAATCGGCGATGGGTGAAGGATATAAAGGGAGTCTATCGGTGCAAGCAATTATTGAATATCTCCACATTTGGGAGTTGGTTGATAATCTGATTTTGCACTGATATTCTGACCAGACATTTGGAGGCTAAATAATGCAGAACTTATACGACAAGTCGGCCTACAATGCCTTTTTAATGGATCAATCAATTTGCTCCTTGGAGACAATTTGGAAGTCTTGGGCACCCTTGAAATGCAAATTTTTCATTTGGTTGGCTGTCAAAAATAGGTGTTGGACAACAGATAGATTGGCTAAGAGAGGATTGCCTCATCCTATTGCCTGCCCTTTGTGTGATCAAGCTGAAGAAACAACCAAACACACCTTGGTTGCTTGTGTGTTCTATAGGGAAGTTTGGTTTAAGGTTCGCCACAACCTGGATCTAGCTGTTTTAGCACCTCAAATTTCAGCGACAAGCTTCTCCAGTTGGTGGTGCCGGGCCCTGAAGTAGATCCCTAACGAGTTGAAGAAAGGGTTTAACTCTCTAACTATTTTAGTGGCTTGGGAGATTTGGAAACATAGGAACTCATGTGTTTTTAATGGATCATCTCCAAACATCCAACAGCTTTTGCTCAAAATCAGTGAGGAATGCAAGATGTGGACTCTAGCAGGAGCTTCAGCTCTTCAAGGAATCCTCTTTAGGCAGTCTCATCCAGCTATTGGGTTTGTCTAGGTAGTTTGGCTTTTGGTGTTTTTTTGCACTATTAGCTGGCTGGTGCTTTTCTGCACCTGTTGTTGTTATTTTTGGGTGCTTTTTGGATCCTGTTTTTGTTCTTGGCCTTATGGCCTTTTTTTCCTTCTTTTTTTCAATCTTCTTATTGAAATGATATGTAGCTCTCCTGCGTTGTTAAAAAAAAAATCTAGAACGTACACCCATATTAATTGTATTTTCTCTGTACGTGCTACTTTGTATTGTAGGTACATTTAGGGTGTGTTTGGTAGGGCTCCAGCTCCACCAGATCCGTGGAGCTGGATCTGTGAGTATATTAAGAGTGTTTAGATGGATCATCTTTTCAAATTTTAGACCAAAAATATAAACTTAATTCACTTTATTTTAGACTACAAGTTTCAGATCTCAGGTGAAGCTGGGATCTGAAATTCTACCAAACAGGCCCTTACTTTGCGAAATACAGTGTCTCTTATCCTGTTTGGTTTGGTCGATTTCCACTGACATATGGGTCTGGGTCTCATCTCCTTACCAAGTAGTAGAACAACTGCTAATTCGCAGCCGAGAAAAAGGGCCATCTAGTCTGCTGGGCGAGGATGTGTTTCATACTACCCTTAAAAGCTTGCTTTGGCAAGCAAAACTTGTTGAAGTAGAGGTCAGCTTTGCGTTCACTGCAAAGGCACAACGTCTCTGTTCCATTCTCGCGACCTGTAGACAGCTTGACATTGCAAAGGCACAGCATCTCTAATACGGTGCATCACACTGCCTACCTCCTCTGGACGATGCTAGAGCGGCCTTGTTCACCTAACCCCTGATGGATTTGATTTGGTAGACACACACAGCCTAGAGAAATTTGGGATAGAAGAGAAGATATGTAGTGAAAGGAGGAAGAACAAGAAAGAGAGTAGAACTCGAGCCATTTCTTTCTTGCGTAGTACGTGGTACTAGGCAAGAAAGAAAGACCCTCACAGACAACTGTCACCCTTACAGGTGAGTTCAGAGTCATCGACCTCTACGGCCCTACAACACTTCCTTGCTCAGAATGCATTTCTTCGCTGGAGGCACCTTTGTTCTTTCTGCTTCCCTTAAGGGGTGTGTGGTTGGTGGGATGAGGTTGAATCAGATAGGATAATCCTGTATCATTTTGTTCTATTGTTTTGGGTGAATAAAATGATTCGGTTTCTATAGAGAATATTTCTCAAATTTGTATCTCACCATCCAGAACATGATGATTCCATTCAAACGAACAAACACATAGATGACTTCTTTTTCTTGAACCATCTAACACCTGCGTGACACCCTCAGCCTCTTCTCACGATTCTCGGTGATGCCACCACTGCTGTCTCTGTTCTTCTGCCGCCACCACCACGCTCTCTTGCTCTCGCCGGGACGACCGGCCCCATGGCTCCTCGTCAAGGTGGCTAGCTACTCCTCCATCTCCCGCCTTGTCAAAGATTTGTCTATACCAATTCTTCAAAAGAGCGCTTGCACCGAAAACCATGGAAATACTGGTCACAAAATAGTCCACTTCCTCGGTCACCTTTTCTTGTGGGTGAGTCCCTAGCTACGGTGACGCCTCTCTTCCTCGGTCACCTTTTCTTGTGGGTGAGTCCCTGGCTAGTTCAACTAGTATGGACCTTGTCTTATGGTTAACGAAAAAACTTTTCTATTCTCACCAACTACATGTTAGACGTATCTCTAATACTTCTAATTAGGAGTTGGTGGTAGTACGTCCGTTCTCCACCTCCTCACGAGCTTCTCATGTACTCACGTTCAAAGAAAAAAAACCCGAATGCGCTCACGTTCCAAAAAAACAGATCTAACCCCTCTCCTTCCTTGGCTACATGGTATGTCGCGTTATCTTCTTCTTCTTGTTGTCCGGTAATCAACGCCTGTGTGCCCGTGCTGCCACGGCATTCATGGGGTCGGCTACTTGCTGCCATACCCGCTTCTCCTGGATTGCGCTTCAGCGAGGAGGACGGCGATGACAACCGCCGCCGCGGTGGCGTCCCCGTCGGTGGAGGGGTTCGATCGATTAGAAACTTCACAATTGATATCATCTTGATTTGCGTCGTTCTTGGCACTGCTGCATACCTCTACAAGTGTTCATCAAATTTATCAATCACTGCATGTTATTTGTTTGAGTTATTATCTGGTTTCCTTGACGAAATAGGGGTTCTCCTACTTTCTCATAAGAAAAATATCTGTTAGTTTAATGCCTAATTCCTTGATTTTTGAAAATTCAAATTTACTATTTTCTAACAATGTAATAGTATTGTGTCTTTTCAAATTTACTCCCTGTGACAGAAGTGAAGGGAATTTAAAGAAATTATGCTGTAGCTGTGGTGAATATGGACATGCTCTCCCCAGGTGCCTAAGACCATTTAAAATGGTAATCCTCATATATTCATCTTATATATCTCCGGTTTCATTACTGTATACTTTTCAGAGGTATAATCCTTATCTTCGAGTACTATATGCTTTTTGACAAAAATCTCTTACCTGTCTAGCAAGCAATACCATGTTAGGCTCGTTTAGGACAATGAATTTTATAGGATTCTTTTGGGAATTACATTGTTTCACATGAAAAAAATCATGCATTTCAAATGAGATATTTTTATGTAACCTTGTCTACTATTCATTATGTTTGTACATAAGCAGTACTTATGTGCATCTAAAATTTGCAAAATATTTTGTAACATGAGGGCCTACAGATTACAAAATTAAAGATAATTTCAGGCTCGAATTTGTAAACAGGTGTTTGAAATTTGTATGCTTCGATGAATTGATTTAAATATTCAACTATTGCACATTCAGAATGAACAGTATCATTCAAATGGGGTTAGTGCTCTTTGCAAAGAATTTTTTTTGTCGCAAATTGAGTTTCCGTTGCAACGCACGGACACATGACTAATTTATTATAAATTTTCTGACATTTCACCCCATGACATATGTTTGCTACACTCTAAAGACGAACATGATAACCAACTACATACGAGAGAGGAGAAAAAGAAGTTATGCCTTCCACGACCCCTCTTAATTAGCCATTGTTGTTCGGTGGAGCACCTCGATCCTTCTTGTTTGTTTTTTTTGTTTTTACCCCATCCATCACTCTTGATCACAAGCTCACAACCTCGAGGTCAGTCAAACATCAATTCCGGGATTTGCATCCGTACTTTTCACAATCGGTCGGTAATTAACGACGACCAGCCGTTTCACTTCAAGGTTGTTGGGGGGCCCTAATTGGTTGCGTTCTGCAAGTTACTGAACATAAGAAAGAACTGATAATTTTTCGCTTGCATGCATGGATGGCTACCTCGAGCTCTCTCAGGGAATAACATTTTTGATCGAGATATCCCAACCTATATATTAAGCAGTGTGTTCGACAATGTTTAATCGAATTCGCTGTTATTAATTTGTATCCTGCGCAATCTTAGAGAGACTTCCAATTTGTTAACTGGCCTACACAAAGCTCACATATAAGGAGGGGATTAATTAAATAATTAAGTTAGCTGGCGATTGAAGTGTACCACGCGCTTAGTTTGTACCCTCGCCATCCACTATAGCCGCCTATTGCAGGAGGTTTCTTGCTGCTTCGTGGTTAGAATCTTGGTGTGTGGTTAATTAGTTTGTTCTTCTCCAACGTTTTGTGCTTGCTTGGGCTACGGTTAAATCAAAAGATGGGGTATAGTAATTAATGTTTGACTAGGTTTTCTCATGTCTCATTTTCTTCAAGTCTTCCTTTGACCAACTATGAAATATAGTGTGTAATTTCTCAATATTTTTTTAATAAGAATCACCAAAAGTTGTTTGAATACACACATCGATCTTGTGCGCTAGGGGATAATAGACTTGACTTCTCTAACTTTGTTGATACGAATCGTACGTAGGTCCTATCCTTCGTCTAGCCATATTTTATTGGCCAGTTTACCCTATCCAACACACTGTTCCTAATGTCTACTTCGGGCTTCCCTCCCTGTATTTCATTCCCTGCAAATGCAAATTTAAACAAAAAAAATCTCTACGGCCAATCGACCACTTATTTTTTCTGTAGAATAAAGACCCCTTGCTCAAAGGATGCTCTCTGAGCGAGCTCATATATAATCCCTTTCAGCCTATCCATATATGCTCTCCCATCTTAAGAAACTATCTATATATTCCCTTCTCAGTCTCACCCATATGCCATGCCCAAACCAAAGATAAAAAAGTGGACTTGGTAATATCAAGACCAATTCAACCTGCTATACTATAAATCTAATAATGTCGATACAACTAGAATGCGCGCACATGATTCATCTTGGTATTTTGGACCATTGTACTTTTCATATTTATAGTATATATGAAAATAATCCTATTCAGCCAAATAAGGACAAGAGAACCCATTTTAGTACTAGTCTGGATAAATTAACTCGTTAATGTGGGCATAGTCCTGCACGAAGGGAGTACAGAACTCAGCATATATATAAGTTAAAACGACCGGAAAAGGATGCTAAAAATGCGATCAAGATACGCAAAATGCAAAAATTATATCATCCAAAATGGCATCCTGTGCTCTCCGCCTCTCAATTGTTGTGCTATGATTTTGGGATGAGGTACTAAAATAAGGTTTAGCGGGAAGGGGGCTATAATTTGATGACCCAATAGCACTACTTACTCAAAACTCTATATGACATATTGGTAATGTTTACAACCCGCAAAGTGCTGTGCTGGACCTACTTTACTCGTAGGAATTTGTAGGAAGCAGAACAAATAATTCAGAACTCCTTTAAAACTCTTTTCCAAACAGTCTTACATTTTTTTTTTTGAAATGGAAGGGCAGGAGCTCTGCCATGCATTAAGATAGAGGCAAACAGTCTTACATTTAGGAGATACTTTAATGCGATGCAACGATGTCTTTAGATACTATATATCTATATATATACATTCACAAGTTGAATAGATTGTAATTGCTCTGTCTATTGCTTCGTTTCCAATGATGCATGGAGGCCAGAGTGTTTTGTCCTTTTGGAGAAAAGGAACTTCCAAGTTCGACTGTCTGTTGTAAAATCCGTTGGCAATTGAAAGCCAAAATGGGACTGATCACAAAAACATGTATTACACTTAAAGCAAAACATTCAAAATATAAGTTCATCTGCATGTACGACTAAATTAGTTAGTTTGAAGTAAGGTGATTATAGATATGTTGGTCAAATAATATTTGTTTACACAGAAGAATTTTAGTGCTTCAAGATATATAAAAATATATACATTCTATTTTTCCGCAAAGAATTCCAATGTGTCTAATTAATTTAACTTGGTGAAAGACCATGTGGAGGTCTATCCCTGATGGTGATGAGTAATTGACTGTGGTTTAGCCTGTTGTGCTTGAATTTGAGTTTGATCCGAGTGGTCAGGTCTTTGGTTGGTCGGAGACCACCGTCTCGACCAGTGGTCAGTCTTTGGTTGGTCGGAGACCGGTTATCCGACCCGAGTGGTCCGAGCTTTGGTGGTTGGAGACCACCATCCGACCCCGAGTGGTGCGAGTGTGGTGGTTGAAACGATCGTCCGACCCAGTGGTCGGGACGGAGACCGATGGTCGGACCGAGTGGTCGGGACGAAGACCGATGGTCGGACCCGAGTGGTCGGGGCGAAGACCGATGGTCGACCTCGAGTGGTCGGAAGAAGACCGATGGTCGGACCCGAGTGGTCGGGGCGAAGACCGATGGTCGGACCTCGAGTGGTCGGGATGGAGACCGTGGTCGTGTCCGTGGTCGGGATGGAGACCAATGGTCAGACCATGTGTGGTCAGGGTTTTGCTGGCCAGTGAAGTGTATATCTTTCTGTTGAGATGGATATGTGTTGTTGGACATTGCTATGTGATGTGGTTTCCTTGTCTATGATGGTTGCAGGACTTTGGAGCTAGGTCATGGTGAGGCGAAGGGGATCAGGACTAGGCTGGGAGAGCTGAGGTCCAGATGATCAGGGTGTCGCCAAAGATGACTGAGGCCAGGGAGTAGCTGCAAGCCAAGAAGACAAAGGAATGGATGAGATGCTAACTTGGAGCTGCTCTGATCGAGGAGGACCGTTGGATCGCGGTCAGGAAGAGAGAGTAGCGGGTCAAGTTGGTATGCTTTGAACAGCGTGCAAAACCCGTTGTGTTGTTGGGTTTGGTCACCCATGCATAGCTGTGTGAGTGGGTAAAATCTCACCCTTGATGGAGTGCTCTAGGGTTTAGAGGCTCATCCAAGGGTGGTAGGTGTTCCTAGCTCGCTACTAGACAGGAGAGGGTGTCTCCACAGGGACGTGGTGGCGGTGAGGAAAGTCTACGTGAGTAGTTGAGAGTTGTTGAGAGTGATGATGTAAGGATCAAATCTGGCTCTTGGATGTTGGCTTAGGATTGAAGCAAGATATCCAAGGGTGGGAATTGATCCTGTGTCACTATAAATAGAGGGTAGGCAGCCTTCCTCTCTGAAGGTTCGAGGTTTTGCCGCTCATTTGAGTTTTGCCCACTTTGTTGTGAGGCTTTGTAAACCTCCCTTCCGAAATGAAATGTTCTTCATCTATATTCTTGTTTCATTTCTCTTACGTATTTACATTACGCACTTAAATTCATTATCTAAATTCCGCATTTACTTACTTGCAATTTTCTTTACGTAATTTGGATTTGCCTCATCTCCTTCTACATGCTTCTGAGTCTTTGTTGAAATTCATGATTGATGAACTCTTCTCTAGATTCGGTGCTTTCAATCATCTAGGCAATCATTGCGTTCTTGTTGCAAGTTTGTAAATCTGTGTGTTCTTGAAGTGCGTAAACGTGTGACTTGCAGTTCTTTAGTCTGATTGGCTTCGGTTCTTGTTGCCAAGGATGAAAGATTGTTTGGATGAATCTTCTATAGATCATATCCCAATTATCTAGGCAATCTACAACCTCTTCTATTCAGTTTTGCAAGAAACCAATTTCTGTGACTAGTTTTCAGATAGTGTTTCTATTTGTTTGAAGGGTTGTTTCTTCGTGTACTTACTTGCTGTGATTTGTGTAGAGTCATCCAAGGATATTCTGATCATCAACTCTCACCGACAAGTTAGGGGTGAAGTCGTGTTCGTGACTCTGTTTTTGGTGTTGCATTTGTTTAAGCGAAAAGGGCGGAACCTTGGTATCAATTCCTTCGATTGATGATTGAAATAGGTTCTGACATCCTTAGGAGGTGCACACCAATTTTCCTGCTTTTGGATCGGTATCAAAAGTTACATCGATTTGCTTTTTAGATCGTGCTGATTTTATCGTTCATCCGACCCGGTCTCGTTCATCCGACCTCGTAGGTCGGCCGTACTGTTCATTGGCCGGGGGGCACTATCCATCTGAACACCGTTCACCCGAGTACTGTTCATCCGACCTCTGTAGGTCGGGCGTACTGTTCATCGGTCGGGAACACTATTTGCCCGAGTCTCGTTCATCCGACCTCGTAGGTCGGCGCTTCGCTCATCGGTCGAGTATCTTGTTCATCCAAACACTATTCATCCGAGTCTTGTTCATCCGACCTCTGCGATCGGAGTCTTGTTTAACCGACCTCCGCAATCGAGTACTGTTCACCCGAACATCGCTCATCCGACCACTTCCGGTCGGGAGTTACATTCACCCGACCACTTCCGGTCGGGAGTCTGTTCATCCGACCACTTGGTCGGGAGTATTGTTCATCCGACCAGTACTAACGACCGATTCGCGATCGTTCATCCGACTGAGCTACTCGACCAGTCGCGTTTTCTGTTCACCCTATCTTAACTGGTGAGCCTCTGTTTTGAAATTGCCTGATCGATGGTTCAGTTCTTTCTTTCTGGTCTTTTGGTGGATTGAATTCTAGGGGGAGAATTTATTCGAAAATTTTATTTGGCTTCTATTCACCCCCCTCTAGTCGCCTTTTCGATCTTTCACTTGGATCTACATACAGTCATATATATTAATTATACTTTTTTATTAATTACCAAAAGATTTCATGCATACTGGATAAGTGAATGGAAAGCGCTGGCAGTCGATATTTTACGTCTTTCACATTTTTCTGAAACAAATGTCTTTCAAAAGATTGCCGACGCATGACATATCTTTCTAAATGAGGTGAAATTTTACTTCCTATTTGATATTCTTGTACCAATCCGTTTTATTTCAAGACATTAATTTTTGTATTTGTTAAAAAAATTCTATTTTTCCGCAAAGAATTCCAATGTGTGTAATTTAACTTGGATCTACATATAGTCATATATATTAATAGTACTTTTTTATTAATTACCAAAAGAACTCATGCATACTGGATAAGTGAATGGAAATATCCAGCAGCACGCTGGCAGTTTATATTTTATGTCTTTCACTTTTTTTTTAAACAAATGTCTTTCAGAAGATTGCTGACGCGTGACGTATATATATTTCTAAATGCGGTGAAATTTTACTTCCTAATTGATATTCTTGTACTGACCCGTTTTATTTCAAGACATTAGTTGTTGTATTTGTTAAAAATGCTGAAGTGTAGTTATTGGAAAATGCCACATTATGTTTACTAATAAAATTTTATAGCTAAATTGTTTCATAACCTGGCATTTCAACAAGAAGAAAAAAGGAAGGTTACTCTTCATGTGAAAAAAGAGGATTAGCATGCAACTCTATTTTTAGTGCCACCTTTAAGATCACACCATGAATGCTTCCGTTATACATTAGCTGACAAATTGGAGATCTTCTCATCATAAAATATGGCTCAGAGTGGCCTTCTACTTCCATGTACACGTGTGCTTGCAATCAAGGTTACAAAAACCGCCGAAATTCGGCGAAATCTCGCCGAAATCTCGGATTTCGGACCCCAGCGAGTTTGCATAGACCGGCCGGATGTAAAAATCCGAAAAAAAATTGAAATTGCTACAGTATATTTCGGATTTTTATTTTTTCGCGAGATTTCGCAAAACCGCCGAGATTTCGAATTTTAAACCGAATTTGAATTTTTGGCGGATCGACCGAATTATATCAATAAGTTCTCGTGAAGTGATCTTCAATGATAATGTTTGAAAAAGTTTATTTTTAGACTTTTGGCACTTCGTGAAACACTCTCTGAATTTTAAAAATTGAGAATGCATTTTCATGCTATGAAAAATTTATGGGAGTATCATAAGATATGTAGGATAATACATAAAATTTATGAAAATATTTTGACATCATTTGTTATGTTTTAAAAATAAAAATCGAAATAGGATAAAAATCGGTTCACGGGACCACTTGGAAGTAGTCCGGCGTGAACGACCTTTTGCGCCGGACTACTTCAAGTGGTCCGCGTGAACGAACTATTCTATGCGGATGGGAAAATCCGGAAAAAAATTGAAATTGCTACAGTAAATTTCAGAATTTTAAACCGGAATTTGAATTTTTTTGGCCGGATCTGACCGGAATTATATCAATAAGTTCTCAGGAAGTGATCTTCAATGATAATGTTTCGAAAAAGTTTATTTTTAGACTTTTTGGCATTTAGTAAACACTCTCTGAATTTTAAAAATTGAGAATGCATTTTCATGCTATGAAAAATTTATGGGAGTATCATAAGATATGTAGGATAATACATAAAATTTATGAAAATATTTTAACATCATTTGTTATGTTTTAAAAATAAAAATCGAAATAGGATAAAAAGTCAGTTCACGCCGACCACTTGGAAGTAGTCCGCGTGAACGACTGCCTTTGCGCGGACTACTTCTAAGTGGTCCGCGTGAACGAGGTTTTGCGGGATGGAAAAATCCTAAAAATTGAAATTGCTAAAACTTAGGTAAAAATCTTAGGTAAAAAAGAACATTTAAAACTTTGTTCCAAATGCAACTAGCATGATTTCAAGGTATGATTTTGAGTCATTTCCACACTTAGGATTAAATCAAGATCTTAGGCACTATTCCTCTTAAAATAACTCAACACTCTGTTCTAACCTCTTCGAGAGGTCTTTTAACCTTGATTAAAAATCTTCAAGACTCTTTCTCCTTTTCCTTTCCTTTCAAGTCATGTACCGGCTGTCGGAGGCTTTAATACATCGTCAATCATTGAAGTTCCTTCACAACTCATTCCACCGAGAGGCTCTCTGCCATTTCACTTTCCCCTGCGCAGCTCACTTCTCCAGCCTCCTCCCTCTCTGGTCCGGCCAAGCTCTGGCCAAATCCGGCCAGATCTAAGGCTCAGGAGGCAAATCTCGGCCTCCCAGGGCGAGATTTCGGTTCTTGAAGGCGATATTTCGGTTCTTGAAGGCGAAATTTCGGGCTTCCAAAAAAATTGGTATGAACAAATTGATTTGTTGGATTTTAAGTGTAGCTGTAATTTTCTTGCTTATTTAGACATGTATTCATGTGGGATATAGTCTAGTAAGAACTAACAATGCATGTACTCATTTGGGAATTGGGATTCATATGTCAGTATGTATTCAAAACTCAAAATTCCATGTCACTTACTCACTTGGTCACTAATGGTAGTATGGTACAGCTAGTAAGCCTCACAACGAAAGGCATATATCATGCATTTTAGCAAACATCAGTGAGTTAAGATTGTTGACTACATGCAAACAAGCACATGGCCATACAAGCTTATATATCATGCATTTGTTCGTAATGATGCAGGCTGTAGGTCGTTGTGATGGCGGAGCCTCAGGGTACCGTATGGGACCACGGGGAGCGCATCGGTTCAGGGTCGAGGTGCAACTACTGCGCGCATGTTATGAAGGGTGGAGGCGACCGTCTTAAGGAACATTTGGTGCCACGGTGATGTGAAGGCTCGCCTAACGTGCCTAAAGTGATTAGGCAGCCATGATCGCGGACCTCCGTGGTGGCCGTGATGAAAGAAGGAGAAGCAGGCGATTCGCCTGCGTCAGGAGGACACTTGCACCGAATGGGCCACCATGGGCACGGAGGACGAGCAGCTTAAGATGGCCATAAAAGCCTCTAAACAAGAGGCCTACCTGAGGACAATGTTAACCTTACTTCTAATTGGCCACAGGAGGGAAGAGCCTCCCAGATTGGGCGGAGTGGAACATCGGAGACACGCACACAGGGAAGAGAAAGCGTGCTACCGACGCCGAGGATGACGACACTCTAGCGGGAGCTTTAGGCGGATTACAAAAGTTATCGGGCAGCGAGTGGTAAGGAAAAGGAAAAGGCCGAATTGATGATGAGCCTATTGTCGGCGATGAGGACGACACGGCAACACCTTCTCATAATGTGCGATACCTCGGAGTAGCTCGGCGATCGCGATGCAGACTCTCTGGCGATGACGGGACGGAAGCCGACCGTACTCCTCCGCCCGCCCACAATCACAATCACCGGCGGGAGGATTGCATCGAGGGTCTCGCCCGAGAGGTGACTCCCAGCGGCGGACCAGCGATGGCGGAAGGGCACATCGCGTGGTGGGGTGGGCGCCAGCGGCACAACCACAGGATGGTGCTCAATCATGGTGTAGCAATGAGTCCTCCACCATTTGGGCATTCCATTGAGCATACCGGGTATAGTCAAATGCCGTATGGATGGGATCGGGGTGGGTACGGATGGGATCGGGGTGGAGTACGATTCTGATGAGTTATGATGGATCGAGCATCTCTTTGCCATTTGACTACAATGATCCATATGTCGATCCATACGCACGGCACTCATCGCCAATGTCATGTACCTTCACCACCAGAAAACCGATACACTGGAGTCTCATTACCAAGCATTGGAAGTCTGCTGGCTACCACGAGACATGACACAGGGAGGAATACAAGCAACAACACGAGAGGAGGTACCACGAGATCATTGTCGACAACACGGAGGTGGAGTTTGCACCAGGGGCGCTTTACTACTCGTAGGTATGTGATGCAAACATACATTCATTTAATTGTCATATGCAAATATGTGAAGACTTGTTGTGTGTATCAATTTTATTACATTCTTAATAATTTTCATGTCAATGTACACTAATTGTTTCGAATTATGACTCCCAATCTTGAATTTTAGTCAAAATCTTGAAAAATTTCTTACTTCACGCATACCCGAATTCCACAATTTTTAAAAATTCCTCGAGCTTCAGTAACAACTCAAAATTTTATGGCAATATTATTCACATGTCAGAATCATGCTATTAAAATTTCAAATATTTATAACATGCTTTGTCTCATTTTTCATTCAGTTCTAAATTGCCGGTGAGCGTTTCATTACGACAGTACCAATGTTTCAATTTTTAAAAAATTTACATGATTCAAAAAAATCTGAAATTTTTATGACAACATTAATAATACGTCAGAACTCTCCACAAAAAATTTCGAAATTTTTCTCCATCTTTTGGACCAATTTTCAGGCTTGTCCATCCGGCCGAAATTTCGCCATTTCTCGGCGAGATCTCGCCAATTCTCGCCGAAATTCGGAATTTCCCGGTAGAAAAAAAACCGGATTCAAATTTTGAATTTGAATTTCCGGACGAGATTTCTCCGAAATTACCGAATTTCGCCGAAATTTCGTTTTCCGGGCATGACCGGTATTTGATCCGAAACCGAAATCCGAAACCCTGCTTGCAATGCTCGTCTAATTTCCACGATATATGGAGACAAAAGGTGTTACTGCAAGCTCGCAAGGTGAGAATGCTTTTTCTCCAAAGGGCGGCCATGCATTGAGGAAGAAAGCAGTACAAAACAATGCCGAGTTTTTAGAGGTTTATCTTGATCGATAATACACACGATGTTAGGGCTCTGATACCACTTATTAGGGATAGATGCACGGTATAATAACTAGAGATAGATTTAACGTGGAAAAACACTTGCGGAAAAAAACCACGAGAAACAATCCACTATAATACTTCAAGATTACAAGTACAGGGGTTGGTTTATATAGCCAAAGAGTCCTAATTGTAAAAGACTCAGACTAACAAACTATTTGGATAGAACCAAAAGATATGGTAGTTAGATATATTTGAGTTATTTCCAACAAATGACAACAACAAATAGGAGAACAAAACCCTAAATGTGTCACAGACGAAAAGGGGAGAAACGGCTTGGAGCCGCATACCGAATTTATGGACCTAAATCATCCCGGGCACTCAGGAATTGCTCGACGTCCTCCTTGATTTTGTAAAGCACGTGATCCAGGGGTGATATTTTTGGTCGAAAATCACTCTATTTCGCTCTTTCCAGATGTTCCAACCAGTGCAAATGACAAGACCGTCAGAAAGTTTTTTGATGTTTCTTGGACGCTTTGCCAGACTGCCTGGAGGTCTGCATTCTGCCGTGAGAGGCTGTCAGTTAGACTAGGCAGGTTAATCTACTCTGATACTCGGCACCAGACCTGCTTTGGAAACGGTAATTAGCTGAGAAGATGAGCTGCCATTGCTTCCTTGGAACCGCACAGGTAGCACCATTGGCTGTGTGGCCAACCTTTTGAGGCCAAAACATCTGCAGTCTGAATTTTTGATTGCAACAGTAGCCACATGAACATGCTTGAGAATGCTTGAGAGTTTTTATTTCTTGTGTAGTGCATGCATAGATTCTAACATACTCCAATATGATATGGTTGAAAAAATTTCATTGGAGTTCTTTATTTTTGTTATATATCTTTTTTCATAGGCAAAATTAGTATATACAAAAATTATGCTATAAATAGTGTACTTTGATGAAAGTTTTCATAGAACCCACTTTGGAGTATCTTATAATCATTATTAAAGTATACTCAAAAGGGTAAAGAGACATAAATTTTTTGTTTAACTGGTATATGCAAGGTGGGAGTATGTACTTCCAAGAGTATGAAACCATTTTCATGTATACGCACATGGAGACAAAAGGTGTTATTGCAAGCATGCAAGGTGCAGTGTTAATTTGTTGGAGAAAACTTGTGTGCTTCTGCACACATTGACAAAATTAAACAGCTTTTCTTGCACTAAAAGATTGAAACGTATGTGCTGCCTGTGAGTAACTGGCTTGTTTCCAACTTGACCAAAGTGCAAGAAAAGGATGCAAAAAGATATAATTTAATTAAAGGGATTGATCTGTGCTAATTAAGAAATGTGTCTTTCTTTCCCATGTGAATAATCAGCTTGCTAGTGGAATAATTAATTGAAGAGACCACAAACAGCATATCAACAATGGTTACTAGCTAGCTAGCTAGGAAGAAATTTAAATAGCTTTATTGATATCTCAATTAGATCGAGTTCAATTCGTCACTCAGCTTAGCATGCATTTCTTGCTCAAAAGGACGGTCTGAATCAAGAACGCAAGAAATGAACACCAAAAGGGAAAGAACGCATCGAATTTAAAACTTGGAAATAAACTAATTAGGGGTGAGGATAATGAGCTTAGCAATTCCATTGCAGCTGCTCCATGGAGTTGCCTGCGCCGCCGCAAAACAACCCGCACGACTCCATCAGCTCCAGATCGAATGCCGTCGTTGCACCGGAGCCGCCGTACACCGCCGACGAGACATCCATCATCTCCACGCCCTTGCCATCTGCACCACCACCACCGTTCATCAGCGTCGGTGGCCCAACCACCTCCTCCTGCATCATCCCTTGCTGCTGTGGCTGCGGCGGTGCCACCTCTATCCCTGCATCCATGCCCGTCTCGACGGTGGCGGCCCACATTGCCGCCGTCTCGTCCATGAACGCCGCCATGCCCAGGTTGAAACCATTGCCATTAGGCATGCCGGCCGCGTGCTCCATGGAAGAGGAGGAAGAGGAACCGTTCATGAAGTCCATAGAGGCGTGGATACCGGCATTCTGATCCCTGAAGCTCATCAGCATGCCGCCGCCGTTGTCCGTGTACGGGTAGCCCGACATCGCCACGGCGGCCTGGTGATCGTGCCCCATCAGCATGCCGGGGTCAGGGACGTCGTACAATGCCGGCGGCATCGCTGGCGGCGCAACCGTGACGGCGTCGAAGGTCGCCTTGGTCGAGGAGCTAATGGTGAACGGTGTGGTGGTGACCGCGCCGTTGGCTAAGGCGCCATTGGACTGGAATTGGGCAGGATTGCTAGGGTTTGAGGTGTTGCCACGGAGGAGGGTCCTGGAGGCCGGGAGGAGGTTGTGGGTCTTGGGGTCGAGACCCTGCGCGATAAGTTTCTTCTTGATGCACGAGTTCCAAAAGTTCTTCACCTCGTTGTCCGTGCGTCCCGGCAGGTGCTTGGCGATCTGCGCCCACCTGCGAGCGCAGACCAGTCAGAATTTCTGAGTTTTGTGCACCGACCAGCTCACCCAAAGGCAGAGAAGGCACATGTAGCACGTATATGGACGTACCGGTTGCCGAGGATGCGGTGGACGTCGAGGATGGTGCGCTCCTCCTGCTCGGAGAAGGTGCCGCGCCTGAGGTCTGGCCGGAGGTAGTTGATCCACCGGAGCCGGCAGCTCTTGCCGCACCGCTGCAGCCCTGATGATCGATTTGGCAACCATGACGAACGAACATATATAGTAGGCAGTTAGGCACGGGTGGAGAGAGATGGAGTGGTTCACCGGCCGTACCGGCGTTCTTGGGGACGGAGCTCCAGCAGCTGTGGCCGTGGGCGGTGATGTACTTCACCAGCTTCTCGTCCTCCTCCGGTGACCACAGCCCCCTCTTCACCTTCTGCTTGCTGCAGCAGTGGTGCCCCATGGCCGGCCGACGGCGGCTAGCTGACCTAGCCAAGGCACACTCCTCTCCCTCTCCCTCTCCCTCTCTCCCTTTCCTATCTCCCTCCTCGCCAACAGTGTGTATGTAAAGCCTCACACGCTGACACACACACACGCACAACCAATCGACCTTTATGCCTCTGTGTGTGGGGGGGAAGGAATTGGAGCAACGGAAAAAGTTTATTGTCTGATCCATCAAAAAGGTGCAGAAATTAATTAACTAGGTAATTAAGTGATAAGCAGTAATAGTAACAGCGAACAGCGAGTGTGAATCAGGATGGCGTTGTTTGCACTCAACGAGCCAGGGGATCTTGATTGAATCTTTGCCATGCCCTAGAGTACCAAACGATCACTGCCAATTGTAAATCTAATTATCATCGGTTGCTAAAACTTGTGAGAGTGAGACGCTTTGCATGGAAGCTGCCGGGATCCTTGAAGCACAAGAGATGATGCTGAACTGCCCCCTGTCGGTGCATCTTACTAGGAAGGATCGATCTTGATACCGTTTTGTGAAATTTGGTGTTGTAACTGCTATTATTTTTGTTTTGAGATGTTGTACACTACTACAGAAAAGCTTATATTAGACGCATATCATCGCTTACGGTTCTATAGTACAACCGTCAGTAACATCATCACAGACGGTACTCTTCATAAACAGTCAGTGATATACAGAATATCACAGATAGTTTTAGTTAAAAACTGCATGTAATAACTCATGTAGTTATCACAGACGGTTTTAAACTAAAACTGTCTATGATATCTACAGATCACACACGATTCTAACTACAAATCGTCTGAGATACGAACTGAGACTATATAAACAAACCGAGGTTTCTCACGCAAACCTTAGCACCCAGCGCGTTTCACCTCCCCCAAATCCTAGCCCCCGACATCCTCCTCTCCGGTGACCTCCTCCCCGGCGACCTCCTCCTCGGCATCCTCCCCCTCCTCCTCGGTGACCTCCTCTTCGGCATCCTCTCCCTCCTCCACGGAGACCTCCTCTCTGGCATCCTCCCCCTCCTCCCCTCTAACCGTGCTTTATTTGATTCAGTGATCCCCTGTGACCTTATCCTGTGATTTGTATAGATGATTGGTAAAATAGTAAACAAAGTACAGAAAAGATTTTTGGTGATATACATTGTTGTGTGATTTGACTATATCAGATAGTTGAAAACATGAAGCAAAAATAGCTAACTTAATAATAGCCGATTAGAAAAAAAATTATGTTGGATTGATCATGTGGTGTTTTTGGCCTTTCTTAAGGACTTTTGCTTATAGCATCTCTCTAAAAATGTTGTAGATTGGGAGGGGTTTACAAACATGTTGCTTCCATGTGACTAGTGTAAACTGTGATACTGCGTGATTATTAGCTGCAAATAATAAATTTTCAAATTCATTTTAGTTTTGTTGCTTATCAATTCCCTGAAACAATTGTTTGTCAATTGATTCACATGTAGATTATTCATTGCAGACATCGGATACTATATATTTTCTATTGTTCAATAGAAAATTTTATGTTTTATTTGTATCATTGGTCATGTAAGGTTTTTGATCTTTCTTAATAATTTTTGTTTAGAGCATTTCTATTAAACATTTTTTGTATTTTGGTTCAGAAATAGATCAATTGTTTTAGTCTCTTATTACTAGATCTATTTTATGAATAAAAGTAAATATGTATGTTCATATCAGCAGCAAGTCTTTTCAAGAGTTTTATGTTAAACGTATCAAACTAGCAAAATTGTAGAAATTTGCATATGGTAGGATTTACATACATGTTGCCTTTGCATGACAAACTAAAATTCTAATATTTAATGCTTAATGATTACTTCAGATAATTAGGTTTCCCAACTCATCTAATTTTCTTTCTCATATCATCTCGCTAGAATATTTTTTTGTCAATCAGTTCACACAGGGGTTACCATTTCCTTTTTTCTGAGAGAAATGCATGGAGTTAGATAGTCAATGATATATAGGAATACATTGTGTTAAATGCTAATGCAATATTGCCAAATTGATCACTCTTATGCTTGTCTGCATAGATGACTGCACTTGACATGGCAAAACTTAATGAACATTATTTGTAGTAGTTACTGCTTGTGAATTTATTTTATGCAAAACATTGAAGTTCTCATTGTGACTACTTTGATCAGTCCATTATTCTGATATGTGAGAACATCATTTTGTTTTTTTATCTAAATTAGCTGACAAGATTGAAATTTGATTTTGGTAAAATAGACGACATGGAAAAGTTGTTAGAAGCTCAACAAAAACTTGAGGTGGAGATCGAACAACTGAAGGGTAAGTCTGAGTTAACTGAAAAGATTTATGAGATGAAATAAGAACAGAAAGACATAGATGATAAATTACAAGATATTGAATCTCTTAACACGGCACTTATCATTAAGGACCGCAGGGCTAATGCAGATCTGGAAGAAGCCAAAGCTGTAACAACCCAAAATTCAATAAAATCAGAAATGCAATATTAAAAATATCCATATGATTTATTGTCCTGTTTTCTGATTTTTCTTGAAATAAAGAAAATTCTTTTGGCTTTTTCATATTAAAAGAAATCCAAATTCTCAATATAGCAAAATGGTAAAAGACAAAAGGTAAAAACCTAAAGTCAGTAAAATCCTTAAAAATCTAAGAATCATATTTGTGCCACTTGCTCTGTCCTGGCATTAATAAAATAAAATAAAATACAAAGATAATCATGAGGAGACAAGTGGAAATCTGAACCAAAAGATTTGTTCAGGATTTTTCTTACCTTAACCAGAGTTTAAATTTTAACCATGCTGACATATTAACCTAAACCAACCCTGGTAAAAATATTAAGAATTTATCTCTTCATTTAGTAATTTTTGAAATTCAAGATCAGTCAATCTTAAAAACTGGAAAATGCAATTATCGAATTATTAAAAAAATATCAAATATAAAATTTTGAAAATTTTATTAAAGGTATATAATATTAATAAGAATCTTGTAAAAAGTTTCATAAAATTATAAAGTCACTTTAACCTTCAAATAAATGCAAAATGTAATCACTAAAATCTCCAACAATGCATTGTCGATTTTTAATAAATAATTTACTTGTCAAAATTATCTGAAAATTTTACTATACCTTAATATTTACCTTACCGACCTCAGTAAAACGTTTTGTAAAATTTTGATTTTATCTTCTAGCCTAAACTTCCGGTTTATCCTCGAATCGTCGGTTTGTCCCGAGATTATAACCTTGTCTCGCCGACATGTGGGCTCGCTCGACACCGTCCCAAAGAATGACCTCCTTTTCTCTCTCCGCCCGCCCCACCTCGCTCCTTCCTTCCGTTTCTTCCGCTTTCTCTCGCGTCTTGGCTTCTCTCGGCCGACGCCGCCTCCGCTTTGTCGCCACCGCCGCCGCAACTCTTTGCAGAGATCGCCAAGACGTCGCCAGATGCACCGCACCCGCTCGACCTCCGTGCACTCTCTCCGTGCGAGTAACACCGCGAAATCGCCTGTGCAGCCACCGCCATTCCTCCCCGCTCAAACCTGCTCCAACCGCCTCTCTTGTCTATAAAACCCCGCCAATGCGTCGCAGACACTGAAAGCATTCCCTAGAACCAGCAGAGTGAGCCAAAGCACCTCAACGCCGCTAGAACCCCCCCTTCTTCCCCAGCTCCGGCCGAACACCCGAAAAGGGGAAAACTCGCCTTTGCGTCGCCTCAGTCCATTTCACCCCGAACCAATCAACCCGAAGCATCCTCATAACACCCTGAACCTTTCCCCACCTCAATTCCACCTCTTCTTCGCGGTGAGCTCCCACCGAGTTCCTTCCGCCGCCGCAATGCACGGTGAGAACACCCTCCGATGCCTCATTCTTTGCGCTAAAGCCAAAAATCGCATTCTAGAAACTCGCGATGCTCACGGTGGTATCCATTCGTCTTGGGAAGCCGTGGTTTCGCGGAACACCGGTGAGCCGTGAGCTCGCCGCCCCTCACCGGTGGCGATCGTCTCCGGTCACCCCTACCGGCGATACCTCCCTAGATGCGCACAAGCACGCCGAGCAAGAATATGGAATCCATTCCACTTCTTGGCGGCTTTCGCCACGGGCGAAGTCTCGCAACCGTGACCTCTGTCTCGGTCATCGACAATGGGACCAAAGATGTCGGTTGCACGCAACGCGCACCATCGCCATCGGGCCCTGGCCGTCGATCTCGTCTTGGCGCTCGGTCGTTGCGGTCCCACGCGTCGGCCGCAGCCGCATGAGCCCTCCTCGCGCTAATCGGGCCCGGCATGTCGATGCCTCGGTCGACGCAGCGCAAAAACGGAAAGCGCGTTTTCACAGTGAAGGCGTACTTTCCCTTTTTGGCAAAATGTTGATTTTCTGTATTTTCAAAACCGAATGCATTCAAACTTGAATATCTTTTGAACTATCCAATCAAATGAAGTGAAATAAATTTCTAAATTCGTCTAAAATCATGTAGATTCATAATATGCAAAAATATTTCAAAATGAACTTTGTTTGAATTTCAGGTTTAAATTTAAAGAAAGAATTTGAAATATGTTGTGAATAGAATTTCTGCAATTCAACTTCAAATTAAATGAAATAAATTTTATTAGATTCCATGCTCTTCTAGGAACTTGATTATGCAAAAATACTTAGGGTATACCATGGAAAATCATTAAAGTATAATATAGGGTAAGAAAGTAGCTCCATAATAGCAATTTAAATAATTTCAGAATATAGAAATTGAAAATCCAGAATAGTAAAACCTGTAAAAACGGTCTCTGAAAATGATAAATAAAATAAAAATGAATTATTCAAGAAAATAAGATTGGTTAATATTAGAACCTAATCAGAAAATAAGCATGGAACTTGTAAATCGATGAACAACAAATATGTTGATTCAAACAGTTGATTTTATTTGGTTCTTATGTCTGATCCTTTCATTTTATTGAATTGCCATGTTATTATTATTCGACGTGTAGCACCCGATTTAAACCGGTGAGTTCGACGATCGAGAGTTTGACGTCAAGATCATCAACAAGGCAAGCACCCTTTGATCATATTGATCCCGCTTTATAAATGTTTTCATTAAATGTTTTTATCGCATACTTTATTTTACTAAAGTCCGCTATATTATGAGCATTGGTAGTTGTACCTGTAGACTTATGGAACTTCCTTGATAAGTATGAAATTGTGAACCTTGATAACCATAGAATAGCATAGACATTATTTAATGTCAATTTGGGTTAATCACACTTGGTGACATGCTTAGCCATGCTTAAAGCAAAATAAAATCTTGACATGATTAAAGATGTTGGATATGACAACTTAATGGGTATGACCATCTTATGGTTGGTATTTTGATCAAAAATGAAAATAAAACTATGGTTTTGATGCGGGCAATTATTGGCAATAGCCGGGTGTACAAGGGACTTGTACGTAGTGTAGGGTGGAGACTATTGCCCGTGTCGGATTAAGGACCGAACTACGTGTTCGTTAAACCCAAGAATTTATCGTACAACCACAAGTGCTGGTATGAGACAGCTCTAACTTATTAAGTTGCTTAAAACTAGCTTTGCACATTGGTAGGCCAAAGTAGTACGAGCCTCTTCAGTGGCTGGTTGCTCGTAGGGGCGCCCACACCGAAGTGTTGGGAGTCACGTTTGCTAATACAACGGTGAATACTATACTATGGACATGCTTAATCATTATTGTGCGTTGGATCGTGCAAACATAAATACCATAGTACGGGTTTGATGTCACCGGCCGTGCAAAGTTAGGGTTAAACAATGTAACGGTTTTGTTATGATCTCCTTGCCGACACACCAAAGGAAGTGTGTTCTTGGCACGCAAAAGAGGTTGATCATTACTTGTGGGTAAAGTCGCACAACTCTGCAGAGTGTCAAACTTTTCAAAAGCCGTTCCGCGGTTATGGGAATCTTGGTGCGCCAAAGACTAGTTAACTGCTTTATATTTTCATAAAACTCTGGATTTCTACCTGGGACTGGTAGGAATGGTTACTTGGCAATTTCTGCGTGTGATGAGAAATGATTCTTGGAAATGGTTATGATACCCAGGTATTAGATATTTACTTATGCTTACATTCAGTTACTTTCAGTATTAAGCCGCTTTTACTTAAACTTCGTTTTACGATCTATTATTCTGTATTTACATTTCAATTTAGCTTTACGCAAAACAACCATGAGCTTTTTCTTGGAATGGCCTGCATATATAATAGGTTTTGTAAAAGTCTTGCGAGTACGTAAGTACTCAACTTGCCCATGTTGATATTTTTAGGTGAAGAAACAGATTTCCCCGACGATACCTTTTATGACGCAGGATTCGGGGATGTGAACGATGAATTTTACTAGGGTTCTCCTTGTCAGTTGCCTGTGGGGATTTTGGGATAAAAGGCATACTACAAGATGAATGTCTCCACTGTTATGCTTTTACTTTTGGTATTGTAAGAATGTTATGTATTTGCTTCCGCTGTAATAATAAAGTTGTATATGACTGTGATATCAATTTGTATTTGTGCTTACTAGCCACTGATCATGGGACTAGTACTGTATGCACATGGTATCTATTTTCGATATTAATTTATCGAAAATGGGGGCCTTACAAAAGCTAAGCTTATAGAGGTAATATAAAGATTTCTAGTATTTAATTCGACGTGGTTACTAATAATATACCAAGACACCATTTTCACAACAACATGATCGCTTTTGTAAGGATTAAGAGATATGATTGGAGATCAATCGGTTATTGGTGTCAAACAAATCAGTACTGTACTGGAGTTGTGGAACTTCAGAGAGAACCGAAAAGCCTCTATTGCGAAAGCTATGGCACATATGATGGCAGACATGAAAAAACCCTAAGATCTTTTTGTCTTGAACTATGAAATAATGTGGTTTCTTGATATACTCTTGTTGAAACCATTTGTGGTATTATATTTTGTTAATGTATTGTCACCTGACATTATCTGTGATATGTTTTTTCCTACCTCTCTTAGCAGAATTTTCATGATTAGTATCTGTTGTTCAAAATTTTCTTTTCTTTAGATATTTCTGCAACGACATTTACAAGACACAACTAGTTGTAGATTTTGCAATTGAATATCAAAACATCCTAAATGCATTGAGGCAACAGCTTGTCTGATGAGGATGATCTTAAAATATGAACATTTGTAGCACTTTCATCACCTTTCTTATTCTAATGTTGATGGATTCCAAGGCAAAATCTAATTCCATCCACAGTTCGTCCTAAAAGTTGTCATGCTCTGATTTATCTTTCACTTCATCCTCATCCACGAATGAGAATACCATATGCAGCCTATTTTCACTCTGGTCTTGTATAGAAATAAGATTACTCTGCTCCTGTTCCTGCATAAGACCAGAGTGAAAATAGAATACCTATGGTATTCTCATTTGGGGATGATGATGAAATGGAAGATAAATCAGAACTGTCGATGTCCAAGACCTTGGGTCTCCTAATCGAACTTACGGAAATGTAAATTGTGGGCTCCTAGAGGTCAAAACAGAGATAATGAGGAATGATTCTTTATTAGCCAAGCGGCTTTGACAGAGTACACGGTTTACAAGGTGATCAGAATGATCGTAGGATGCTAACCAATGATTACTAAATGCTTGATGAATACAAATTATGGATGCCAAATTGCATCTTGTTGATGCTTAACAACGTGGATCGGCCCCCTATTTATTCTTGATAAAGAGGCGACAGTTATTCTCAAAAAGGGTGTTATGTAACCGGAAGATGTCTTTCAGCCAAACGGTGTCTTCTCGTCGAAGGGTGTCTTTTCCAGAGATAACTTTCGGGTGGTTAGGTATACCTGTCAGACAACTGTCCGCACGGAGACATGTGCGGGGATAATTTCTTGTCCCCTACCAGTTCACTGGCCGGCGATGACCGGTGTGAAGCAAGGTTTTGATCATCTTTTGACTAAACTGGTCAGAGATCTAACCGTTCGGATAGAGATGTGCTTTGTTTAATGTATTATGGGCTTTATGTTCCGCATACCCATTAACAGTGTATAGTCACGAATAATATTGAGGGTTTAAATTAAAAGACAGTCGTTTAATCCTCGTCAAGAGCATGACAACTTTCAAGACGAACTGTGGATGAAATTTGATTTTGCCTTGGAATCCATCAACATTAGAATAAGAAAGGAGATGAAAGTGCTACAAATGTTCATAGTTAAGACCATCCTCATCAGACAAGCTGTTACCTCCATACATTTAGGACGTTTTGACATTCAATTGTAAAATCTATAACTGGTTGTGCCTTGTAAATGTCGTTGTAGAAATATCTAAGGAGAATAAAATTTCAAACAACAGATACTAATCATAGAAGTTCTGCCAAGAGAGTTAGGGGAAAAACATATCACAGACGGTTCTATTTAAAAACCATCTGTGATAAACTCATATCACAGACGGTTCTAGTTAAAAATCGTTTGTGATATGTATTTTTATAGTCGGTTTGGAAACTGTCTATGATATGTGTCGTATTATCACTGACACATATTTATAGATGGTTCAGAAAACTGTCTGTAATGACGTTTTCGAACAGTCTGCAATAGCCTTCTCTGTAGTAGTGGTAATTGTTAATTGATTGTACTTGTGGTGAGCTATTAATAGGGCAATTATCTTGTTAGAAACGACACCGTGGAAACAATCATTGAAGAATAGTAGATATGGATTTAACGAGGAAAACTCTTGTAGAAAAACAAGTGCATAATCGATGATAGTCAACTATACGGGAGTTACGTTGAAGTGGATTTTACAGTGATGCATCTCTATAATTCTGTGCCCTATAATGGATACTAGATAGGGTCGTGCGTTATGCTGCGCCGTGTGAAATTCGATCCGATGGTTATTTATGAAAAAAGGGTATGAGGATGTAAATGTGAATTTGTTTCTTCTTTGGGTTTTTTTAAAATATGCTAGCTAAGAATTATCGGCGAATTTGCGGCACCACGAGTCCTCTTTGTGCGGTGCCGAACCGTTAGGAGTCATCGTTGAATCTGTGAAAATGTGGGTTCTTTTTTGCGTAATTTCGGTTTTCTCAGTTTTTCTTAAAAAAATGGGTTGATAGGTGAATTCATTTTTTCTCTGGTTTTTTTAAATGTGCTATCTAGGAGTCATCGGCAAATTTGCAACACCACGGGTCCTCTTTGTGCAGTGTGGAACCGCTAGGAGTGGTCGTCGAATCTGCGAAAACATGGGTTCCTTTTTTTTTTGCGTAATTTCGGTTTTCTAGGTTTTTTCTTAAAAAAAGGGCTTAATAGGAGCCGTCGGCAAATCTGTGGATTGCTATGAGCCGTCGGTGAATCTGTGGAATCACGGTCTCCTTTTTTGGGAAAAAACCTTAGAGGGACCTAAATGTAATTTTGATCTTTTCAGGTCCATTCTGTTAAAAACCAATTTTTTGGGACCTAAATGTAAACCGTAGAGGGACCTAAATGTAATTACGGTTTTTTGGTTCTATTTTGTTAAAAATCGACGGGAGGACTTGAACACAATTTTGAATTTTCCGGACGACCTCCCGCACGAGGGAAGCTGATGTGGCACAGTTGGCTCAGCTCCAATCCTCCCCGCTATAATACAAGTAATACATATATAGTGATCAAAATAACTTAACAAGTAAACAGAACAACTAAGAGTCGAATATAGAGGCCAGTGGCCCTCTGCTCCCACAAATCATGCTTTCATCTTCATAGTCAGAATTTGGATCACAAATCCACAGATCTGCTATAATGGTGTCTAGTGGCGGAGCCATCTCCCGGCGACCCTGGATGGCCACCCAGGCTCGCTGGCAGGATCCTGCCTAGTCCTTCCTCTAGCGCATGACTTGCTACCATTGAAGAATAGGGAGAAAGGTCGGATGATCTGCTCAGCGTCGAGAGAAAGATGAAACTATCGATATGTTTTGTGAATTGGGTCATGCATCATTAATTTGATGGTCCAATTGGTTTGTCAATTAAAGCCTAAGGGCCAACAACCCAACCTATTTACAGTTGGCTCGAAAGAAGCATCAAATAATGCCATCGATTGGCTTCTTGCCATCGAGTCAACTATGAGCTAGGCGGTAGGTATTAGATCGGAAGCTGTAGGGCATAGGGTGAGGGTGTTTAGGCTTGTGTTCAAGCGCGCGGCAAGGCGATCGGGCCTAGGGCGACAGGTAGACATGGCACACGGCCAAGGGTCTTAGGCGGTCAGGGCGCAAAGTGTCTTGTTCATAGCGAGCGACGACCAAGGAGGCCCTCACCTCATATTTGTGTAGGAGTTGTGTCGATTTTGTACTTATTTTTCTTTTCTTTTTTTGTGGGTACAAGGAAGCACATAACACACTCATACACACACCACACACCCACATGCACACACACGCGTGTGCGTCCTACACAATCAGGAAAATATTATAGAGTCCCTAAGGCCTCTAATAACTAACTATCTTATTGAACGCACACGTGTGTATGTATCCATCCTAATTTTTATTTTTGGGTGAGGCCCACGAGTCAATCACAAGGATCGATCTCGTGACTGGGTCGTTAGCTCACTTGGCTCCTGACCAAACGAGCTACGACTCGTCAGCGGACGTACTTATTTTTGTTGATGGCTGAGGATCAGGGTTCACAAAACCGACGAAAACCGCTCGAAAATCGCGGTTTTCGAGCGTACCGCTGAGGTTCGAAATCAAAAACCGTTCGGTAAACCGGTCCATTCAATTTTTTTTTAAAAAATTTAAAATTTTGAAAAAATTTATGCGCTCGGTTTTTCGCCAAAAACCGCTCACAAAAACCGTTCACAAAAACCGTTTTGCGATGAACATCTAGTTGGCAGCGGTTTTTCTATTTTTTTTCGAATTTTTCAGAAAAATTTGATTTATTAACCCTTCGGTTTTTGACGGTTTTGGGCGGTTTTCCGAGCGGTTTTTGCGGTTTTCGTACCGCGAATTTCGACGCGAATTTCAAAATTCGGTTTTGTGAACCCTGCTGAGGATATGGATCAAATGATTTCTTTGCAACGTGATTGTATTTGTCTAGATAAGCACTTATCATAGTTAGATTTGTCATACTCTAAAAAATTTCTGGCTTCGCCACTGATGGTGTGCACCAGGGTTCAAAATTTTGTCGAATTTCGGCAAAATTTCGAATTTCGGATCACCCCGAAATCTAAACTACCGGCCGGGTAAAAAATTTTAAATTTTTTTTTGAAATTGCTACAATAACCCGAAATTTCTTTTTTCTCGGCGAAATTTCACCAAAGTTTCATATTTTTTTGACCGGTTTTGAATATTTTAAGGCCGGATTTGGTCCAATAAACCTTAGGAAAGTCATCTCCTATGAAAATTTGTTGAAAAACCAAAATTTTGAGACATTTTAAATTTTGGCAGAAACACTGTCAGATTTTTATAAAATTGTACAAGCTTGATAATGAGTTTAAAATTTTATAGTACTATCTTTAGTATCTTAGGATCATACATAAAAAAATTCAAAATAATTTAACTTAATTTTTTATCCTTAAAAAATCAAAAACAGAATGAACATAATTGGGACAGTTACATTGTCAGAATTTTATAAATTTTCTTGAGTGTGATTATGATCTAAATTGTTTTTGAGAGATTAATAATTTCCTTAGTACCATTATATAAAAATTTCAAAAAAATTCAACTTTTTTTGTTTGGTCAATCAAATCTATGTAAGCATGGAACTTCGTTTGTTATATTATATTTCAAAAATCAAAAAGAAAAGAACATAAATGGTACTGTGCCTTGTAAGAATTTTATAAATTCACTGGAGTGTGATCATAATTCGAAATTTTTATGAGATATTAATAAATTCCTTATCACCCTTCTGTAAAATTTTCAAAAAATTTAAACTTTTTTTTTTGCTAAAGCAAATCTATGTATTGATCATCAGGCTTTTATCAGGATGTAGCACTGTCTGAATTTTAAAATATTATTTGAGAATGATAATCATCTAAAATTTTTAAATAAACATTAATGTTACATCAGGACTATCCACAAAAAAGTTCAAAAGTTTTTAATATGGTTTAGATAATTTTTCATTTTGTTCAAGTTTACCGGTAAGCCTTTTAACATGGCAGTATTATTGTTTGAATTTGAAAAAATTCATACAGTTTTATCATCAACTAAAAATTTTATGAGAGCATTATAGATACATAATAACCATGCAAAAAAAATTTAAAATGTTTATAACGTGTTTTGAACCATTTTGCATTCGGTTCAAAATTGTCTGTCAGTGTTTTATCAGGACAGTAGCAATGTTTGAATTTTTAAAAATTCCACACACTTCAGAATAATCTGAAAGTTTTATGGAAATATCATATATGTGTTAGAACCCTCTAAAAAAAATTAAAATTGTTTTGACATCGTTTGACCCACTTTGTTTCCGTTACAAAAAGGCCGAAATTTCGGATATTTCGCCTGAAATTTCGGTATATTTCGGGGAATTTCGTTTTTTCTCGGTACAAAATGAACCGGATTTGAATTTTGGTTTTTGAATTTTGAACGAGATTTGTTCAAAATATCCGAATTTCGCCGAAATTTAGGATTCCTGTCCTAGACGGTATTTTATCCGAAAACGAAATTTGAATCCTAGGTGTGCACGTATGCCATCTGAATTATAAAAAAAAACCGGTTCGGATCGAGCATCGCGGAAAACGGGAGGATCTGTATAGTCCATTGACATTAATCGTTGATCATGTGATTAGATGGCTGCAAAATGCAGCCTCTCCCACTGCAATTAACTAGGCGGTGTTTACATTAGGGAGATTTCTTTAGAATTTAGTTCAGATTTAAAGTAAATTCTAAGGATTATTCGAATCTAAATCCCTTCCTACGACAACTCTAATGAACCCGTGTCGGAGGTTAATTAGCATGCTCTACGGTTGTGTGTTTCTCCACGAGTCAATGCTCCGGACGGCAGCAGCGCTCGCAGCTAGGAGACCTTAAAGATGACTGATCGAGCTTACTCATTCAGAGTAGAAACGCCTCCGGATAGCTTAAATATTTCAGTCACATTGACTTGGGTCTACTTTGATGGTTACATAAAATATACATTGTTAAATGTACCAGTCACCGTATTAATTGCAAAGACAGATATTTACCCATTTTCCTTTTCCTCTAACCACCCTGCGGGTTCTTCAACCCAATACAAACCAAGCTTTTGGAGGGTCAGTTAAACTAGATCCTGGCAATTTGTTTGGTTAACGGACTTATTAATTTGGCGAGCACTAGGAGCCGGATGTCCGATGCTGTGTGTTTTCTCGGACGCGTCGGTGCAACATTTTTTTTATTCTTGTAACATTTTTTTTCATCTATGTAATATTTTTTTGCGTGAACATTTCTACTGTCATCGAAGGAAAATATTGCACGCGTAGGAAAATAATGTTTCACGCATAGAAAAAAATATTGCAGGCGTCCGAAAAAATCAGACGTCTGATCACAAGTCATTAGGTATTAATTTACGACAGGAATACAAATGAAAACCAGGGAATCAAAGCTATTGATCTTAATTTTTTTTTCAAGAACAACTAATCTTAATTAGGAAATGTAACACTGCAGCAAACAACAAACTACTTATACACGTATGCATGCATGCTACATGTATTCGTCAATTCAATTACGCCAGAATATATAAATGGTTATGTTTTCGTGTGATCACGTGCAAATGAAGAGATGAACAATTATCAATTAATGATGTTGGTTTAATTGGAGTACATTTCCTACATCCGCGGGGCGTCCTTTTAGAGAGACGATGCGCTTAAAAAACTCGTCGTCCTCACCACGCAAGCATGAGAAATGAGGCTACAAACTTCTATTATAATTAATACTGAATCAACCCACAGAATAATAAGCATACCGAGATCAACTAAGGGATTTGCATTCTATATAAGTCTATAACGTGAGACCGCAATATGCATTGTAATTGAATAATAAACCCTCTTACATCACTCCGCTTTGCATTTACAGAATCGTAAAACAATTGAATAAACCCTCTTATATCGCTCAACTTTACGTTTAAAGAATCGTAGAACAATTTGGTAGAGTTCCAAATCTAGCAAGGAGGCAGGGGCGTACCGATCAGAGGGTTAGGGGGGCTAGGACACCCCCTATCCCTGACAACACCATGGTTACCCTCCCTAGCATCCCCTTCCCACCGTGGAGCGTCACCACGTCGACATCATAGAAGCGGGTCAGAAGATTGGAACTTGAAGTTTGGTTTAGCACCCCCTAAGTTTATGTTCTGGGTCCGCTACTGCTAGGAGGTCTGCTAGTTTTTGGTAACTGATTGATCAACAGTACACACTGCTACAGAGAAGATTATTATAAACGGTTCGAAAACGTCATCACAGATGGCTTTCTGAACCGTCTGTAAGCATGTGTCAGTGATAATACGACACATATATGGTCTTGTACAGGAACAAGACCAGAGTGAAAATAGGTTGTATATGGTATTCTCATTCGGGGATAAGGATGAAGTAGAAGATAAATCAGAGCATGACAACTTTCAGGATGAACTGTGGATGTAATTGGATTTCGCCTTGGAATCCGTCAACATTACAATAAGAAAGGTGATGAAAGTGCTACAAATATTCATATTTTAATACCATTCTCATCAGACAAGCTGTTGCCTCAATGCATCTAGGATGTTTTGATATTCAATTGCAAAATCTATAATTGGTTGTGTCTTGTAAATGTCGTGGCAGAAATATCTAAAGAGAAGAAAATTTCGAATAACAGATACTAATCATGAAAGTTCTGCCGAAAGAAGTAGGGGAAAAAACATTATTTCATAGTTCAAGACAAGAAGACCTTACCACAAATATGATAACGAAATATTTCATAGTTCAGGTGACAATACATTAACAAAATATGATACCACAAATATCAACAAACGTATAAGAGATCGTCACAGATTTTACTAAACTATGCACTCCTCAAAGTAATATAGGATCCACTAAACTATGCATGCAACAAAAATAGAAGCCCATCTAATTAGTGATAAAACATATCTTGTGAGAAAACTCAAAGAAAGCCTAGCCTACTATTTTTTTATATAGAAGATGCTGATCCAACTACAACCTCTGATGCTAATGGTAATGCAAACTTTAAATAAAAAAAACAATAAATTAATATCTGTAAGAATAAACCGTATGACAATACAACTACAGTTCAGACTTACAAATTCGATTTCCTGCTGTTCAGACCTAACCTTTAGAATTGTAAAAGAAATGCATAAAAGCACCTCTCTATAACTATATATGTTCTTCTTGTTTGTTTCCCACCTATTTTTCTCATTTAGTCCTTTTTACCCTCTTGAACTCAGGTATATCCTGTGCTTTAGTCATGGCAAGTGATTATAAATAAATAATACCCTCTATCCTAGTCTGTCCTCCCATTTTTCTTGTAGAACAGAATGGCCTAGAACTCTAAACAATTCCTAGAGATATGCAAACACATCTGTAGTACTTGGAATGCCCACAAACATTTTGGAATATAACAGTAAGAAGATAGCCATAATTGTATACAACCTAGCTGATTAAAATGTACACAACACAAGAGGTGGGTAATTTAGATAAGAATAACCAATAGCAGCAACACATGTAGCAAATCATATATCGAAAATACATCCACATCAATATGAATTCCTTGCAATTTTTGTCATTCCAAAATGCCTCAGTCCATATGAAAAAATGTCGAAAATACATGACAACAACACCATTACTTAATCTTTCCACCAACGAACCATGCAAAAACATATATAGATCGATGAATCACCATATAAGACGAGCATATAAGTTTACAAATTTATCAGAGACGGTGCAGCACTGACCTTGGGTGTAGAAGAGCTGTCGGCGCAGGGGGAGGAGGCCGCGGGAGGAGGTCAATCGGCGCTGGAGGAGGCCGGCGCGGGAGGAGGTCGATCGGCGCAGGAGGATGCTGGTGCGGGAGGGGTTCGCCGCGGGAGGATGTCAGCTTGGGAGGAGGTCAGCACGGGTTCTCTAGGGTTTGAGGCCGATATGTAGATTTGGAGCCAAATTGCTCTCTGGTGTCCTTTTATAGGAAGGTTTCTATAATAGAACCGTCTGTGATACTATTATATCTAAGATGGTTCTATAATAGAACTGTCTGTGATAGCTATAAGAGTCATCACCGATGGTTTTAAATTAAAATCGCCTGTGATATTGCTGTATATAACTAACGGTTTATGAAGAGTACTATTTATGATGATGTCACTAACGGTTTTACTATAGAACCGTCAGTGACGTTTCTCATCACAGATGGTTTTCAAACCCGTCTGTGATAAGGCGTCTAATATAAACTTTTCAGTAGTAGTGACATTGCTGTCTTTTTTTACACCAAAACTTAATCCTAGCATGGACTAACCATGGTCTTGGCGATTAATCAATAAGTAAACATTTTAGTCTTTTCTTACAGCAAAAATTAATTATAGCAAGGACTAACCATGCATGATCCTGATCATGAGAAATATATATAAGTCCTATAGTATGAAAGATCCTATCGATAAATATAAAGCTTGCACGTAGATTTAATAGGGCTTTTCCTCGTATATCTCTATTAATTTTTCTCTCTATTATACATATTTATTCATTACCATCCACACAAAATATTTCTCACTCATCTTTTCAAGACAGTTATAAAGTACCTAAGTAATTTTTCACATACTTTTTTCAATTTCACTACTTCCTTAATTAATCCTTATGCAAAGTTAAAATAGCTCTATATTTTTCAACGGAGGGGGTAACAATTAATCTCCCAAGGGCTAAGGCTCCTATTGCATTGGGACTGCGAGTAAAAATTTCAAAAGACTAAATAGAGACCAAAATCCGACACTATTGCTTTGCTTGACATGGTCCATTACTTGGCATGACAAGACTCTTGTCCATTGGCGCCTCTCTACTCTCCTCCTTACCTTTTTATTTGTTCTTTTCTTGCTCAAGATCCCCCAACACTGTGCAGTGTGCACACGAAACCTCTTGCACCTGCCGCCTAATCAACAAAAGCAAAAGAAATTAAGCTGGCCAAAATCTTGTGCCTTAAGCTGCCGCTGCAAAGGGTCTTTCTTCCTCCCATCGTCGTCATTAAAAATGTCTTTTCTTGTTGAAAGCATGTAACTCTTGGCCCTACATATATTTAAATTGCCTTAAGAAAACATAATAAAGGTACACGCTCTGTGTCATGACATAAGTCTCAAATGCGACACAATCACACAAAACATAACTGAACATGAGATCGATATCGCAGTGGCAATGTCCGTCTTTATCGATTCTACCCAATTTTTTCCACACTGGAGTGATTTGTTTGATTAAATGAATACATTTGTGGCTTAGATCGAAATCATGTTACAGCACGTACGAGAGTTTGTTTAATTTAGAGCATATACTCTGTATTTGATCTCCAGTGGTAAATCAAAACACTTTATTGTCGATGATTGGGAACTAGGTCCCTGTTGAACTTACGGAAAAGTATAAATAAGAGAGTATAACAAGTAGAGACTTTATTATTGTAGGTAGAAAGAATATTATAGGAATCAATTCGATGTGTTTTGGGACACATAGACCATCTTATTTATGTATATCTAAGAGGTGGCAGTTAATGCCACTAGAGGTATATTTTGTTCACACACGTGCTTTTGTTAAGTTTTGAACTGTTATGTCATGTGATTAACCATGGTAAGTTGTCAGATACGCTAATAATACCTTCAAGTTAATCATGGGAAACTGACATGTCCCTCCACCAGTTTACCTGGTGAGGGCTTATAGAACCGTATGACTGATCGTCATTGCCCATGATTAGTCATCTCTTAGTCATGACCGGTCGTTGTTGGCTTCTGACTAGTTTTTTATTATAGGAGATACGACTTCATTAGAATTATAGTTAGGGACATAACCATAATGGTAAATGGGCCCTAATATATGGACACGGGTTTCGTGGAAAAATACTGACTCAGTCAAAATTTCTCGTCAACCTAGCCAAAACACACCTTACAGAAAATATAAATTGTAATTTGCTCTAGGTATTGTGTGTGGGGTTTTATTTTTTGTAGTAGTTTCACTTTGCATCACCCTGTAACTTTAATTTTGCACTTTGCACCGGTCAGTCCATTTAAGGTCAAACCTGATTGGTTCCTGACAATATGGATCCACCCGCAGTTGAGGAGACGTGCCATGTCAACACGTGTGAGCTCCATGCTGACATGGCGCATCCTCTGCAACTCAGCTTTGGTTATAGGGGGCATTCGAATTTGGTTGAATTTGAATCGTAATGTCGTTCCAGGCCGCACGAGTAAGATCCAAGGCCCCTCGCAATTTGCATTTTTACTATATAATTATCCTTTTCACTATATATGTTGCTAATAACTAAGGCCCTTTAAATTATCGCACGTTTACCAAGTTTTTTTTATTTTGCCCCTTTTTTCATAGGTTTGTAATTCAATGAAATACTCACTCTGTCCATTTATAAGCCGTATTTTTTAATGGTCTTGTCCACAAATATAAGACGTATTTCATATTCCAATGCAAAATTAGTGTGATGTTCCATCTATACCCCTAATAAATACCTATCTTTGCTTTATATTCTCCGCATGCATGCATTGAATTTAATACTTAGTGATAGTAATTAAGGATAACCTAGTTATTTTCAGTATCCTTTTGTATTATGTGGTAAGAAGAAATACGCCTTATAAAATTGAACGGACGGACGGAGTAAATAATATAAAAACAAATCAGTCCACTTCAGGCCAGGGAAACAGTATGGCCCATGGGCTTCTCTTTTCTCTCACTGCCACCCGCGGCCCAGCAGGCAGCAAAGTCCAATAGGTAGGTACAGCATCCCTTGGACCTCGCCGTCCACTCCCACCTCGCCTCCTCCGCACGACGCCGTCCGGTCCATCCCGAGAGGAGAAGCGAGCGCAGCCACAGTCCACGGCAAGATGCCGGCGACACCGACCATCATTGGCGCCCTGCTGGGGCTGGGCACCCAGATGTACTCCAACGCCCTCCGCAAGCTTCCCTACATGCGCCGTATAGCCCCTCTTTCTCTCTTTGTCCCCCCGCCCTGCCTCCCCCTATCTTGATATCTTGATCTGTCTTCGCGTTGCATCCTGCAATCCATCCGTTGCCCTGGTTCTTGATTTCGTCTGATCTGCTGTAGTTTGTACCGGCGCTGTAGTATTTTGGTCGGTTTGGGCGTCGCTGTTGGTCTTAGGTGTCCTAGATGTGATGTGGTTCTTGATTTAGGTTTAGTGAGCTCTCGATTTGGGGCTCGGTCATTCGCTCCGCTGGCTGAGACCTAATGTTGGTGTCATGTCTAGAATGTTTGTAATTTTGGGTTGCGGAACAAGTGAAATGCCACTAATTTAATTAAGATCGATTCATCTTTATGTGGTTTTCTTTCCACTATTTTTAGATCCTTGGGAGCATGTATTGGGGATCGGTCTGGGTGCGGTGTTCGTGAACCAACTGGTGAAGTGGGATGAGAAGCTTAAGGAGGACCTTGACAAGATGCTTGAACGTGCAAAGCAAGCCAACGAGCGGCGCTACTTTGGTTTGTGCTCATTTCCTCCAATATTTTTTGAATTCAGATATATATGCACTCGAATTCAAATATTTTGAATGGATTTAAATCGCATGCCTTGCTGATTTATATATAAAATCAGTACATACCTACAATCAAACTGTCATAAAAAAGGAAACTCTAGTTTGGATTTCAGTTCAAACTTGTTTGAACTAGTTAAACTCGACATCCAAAAAAATTAATTTTTTTCCACGCAATACATAGGGGAAATACCCGTTTTAGATCATGGTGCCTAGACACTAGGGATGGCAATCTTGCACGATTACCTACGAACCTGTGGGTAAAAACCATAATAGAGTTGGATATGTTCCTCCTTTATTGCCTGCGAGCATGTTCGTAGGGGCAAATCTTTGCCCAACGTGCAAACGGGCATGGGCATGGGGGAGCTTCACCCTGCTCGTTCTACTCGATTACCCGACAATAAGCATTGACAAGTGGGCCATGTTTGAAAAACCCTAGAGGCATCTGACGGTCCCACCCCGCCCGGCCCACGATTTCCTGCCACCAAGTTCGTTTTTCTGAGGCTACTGTTGCTGATGGTTGCTGCAGCAGCTGATGATTGATGCTGCTGGCCCGCTGTTGCTTCTTGATGCTGCTGATGCTGCTGCTACTTCTTCTTCGTCGTCTAATCATCGTCTAGGCGTCCAAGTGCTTCGGGCTCGCCACGCCTAGCCGGACCACTATGACAACTATGCCCGCAGGTACCGGGTACCCGCGGACGACAAGCATAGCCAGGTTCTTTGCCCACCACCCTTCGCGGGTATGCCTGTGGGGGAGATTTTGGCTGGTGGGCATGGGTATGGGCGAGCACTACCCGTGCCTGCTGCGCCCGTTTGCCATCCCTACTGGGCACCATGGTGTCCCAGTTAATTATACTATATTTGCTGTTATCAGTAGTGCCTGCTTGTGACTTATCCTATCATCTCAGTAATGCTACTTGAAGAATAAGTAGTAAATTGTGTTTACCAAACTTCTTCAGGAATTTTGACTTTGCATTCTTGATTATTCTATGCTGTTGGAAGAATTAGTAGTGCATCCTGATTTCAGCGGTGCTGTTAGAAGAATTACAAGTATATCACAATTATGATCACCTCGATAAGATATGCACAATTGATTCAACCAGCCTTGTAGACAGTAATGATACAAGATTTACAGAATTAATAGGTTCACATTCTGAGTGGCATACACAATTGATGTATCAGAACTTACTTGAACTTGGAGATCTTTTCTTGATTGTTGTGCTTGAATTGGAATTGATATCCTAAGAACTAGATTGGCGATATTTACTCCCAGTATTTGTTTTGGAGCAAAGGAATAATATATGAATTTGAAGGATTTCAAAATTCCAGGAATTTTTACAGATGATATTGGGGATTTACGGTGAGCTTAATAACTTTCTGATAAACATCCAGATTTCTCCACTTTCCATAGAAAATAGTTGCACCTGAAGCACTGTTATTACGACGTCGCCTAGGCGACGACTAGGCAGCCTGCTGGAGATTCCATGGCCCGTCGCCTCGCCTGAAGATGGCCAGGCGGCCACCTGGACGTCCTGGCGTCGCGGCGTTGACGCCTAGGCGTTGGCTTGGCGTCCTGGGCGGGCGACTGGCTTTGCAGTGAAGCTTCAGGGTGCGACCAAAAGTCAATCTGTCGGATCGAGTCCAAAAGGAGACTCACTGTGACGGGTGGGGAAACCCTAGGACTGGCGCCGCCGCCGCCAGGAATTTCTCCGCCTCTGCTAGCAACTGCTCCGCCTCCGCCTTCACCGGTAATCCTCTATTCCTCTTCCGCCTCTGCCTCCCCCTCCGCCTCCCCTTCACCGTCCGCCTCCTGGCTTCCCCAGCTCCTCGCCTGCTCAGTGCTCCGCCTCTTGCTCCTCCTCTGCTCGCCTGCTCGGTGCTCCGCTTCCCGGCTTTCCCAGCTCCTCCTCTGCTCGGTGCTTCGCTTCTTGCTCCTTCTCTCCTCCGATGCGAGTCTGTTAAATGGGATGCGGGATGCCGTAGCCCGTAGCAGAGCAATGAGATGAGGAATGGGATGCAGGATGCGAGATTGCGAGGAATGGTCGATGCGAGTCTGGACTATTGAGTATTGAAAGGCTTGACTACTGAAACTCTGAAAGGGATGCTGCTGGACAGCTGGAGGAATTTGTGTTCTTGCTGCTTGACTATTGATTATTAGTATTGAGTACTAGTATTGAGTAAGTATTGACTGCTTAGCATTGACTATTGAGTATATTGAGTACTAGCAGTGCTTAGTATTGAGTATTGACTGCTTAGTATTTCTTTGATGTACTAGTATTTAGTATTGACTGCTTATTCTAGCTTGTATTTGAGCTTGAATTATGATTTTGTACATAGAAAACTTGAACTATATTTGTACTAGTTGGTCGCCTAACTGTCGCCTAGGCGTCCAGGCGCCCCAGAGGTGCCTCGCCCGCCGGGGTGCCGTGATAACCATGATCTGAAGTCAGTGGATGGCCGTGAACCATGGGGAGTGAGGGTCTCTGGAGAATTCCCCAAATTGGGGTCAGTATGAGCATGCTGCATATACTCCTAACTTTGTTTCTGATGGGAATATACGAACAGTTATCCTTGCAAATACCATCTACTTGTCTGTATTGTTGAGTGTTACATAGTAATCACTAATCAGTACAGACAAGAAACATCTTGCAAATATATAGAAGCAATCATTATCTTGTTTGTGTTTTAGAGATATATATACTTCACTTATTGCTTGTTTTAAATGCAATTCTTTTAAAATTCAATATTAGTTTTCAAGTAGCATGCTAAGTGGTCACGCATTTACGACCATGGGGATCCCAAACCCTTATTACTATCTCCAGGCTACCTTCGATCTCTGCTACCTCTGTCTCTATCTCCATTCTAAATCCAGTACTTGGATTGCATTAGATTGCTTGAGCCCATTGTAACCGACCTTTTTTGGACAAGTCTGAACCTAAACTTGTCTTCTTATTGTGAATATGTGAAGATTTTGCATGGTCTCATATGAGTATTTTGTTGATTTTGGATTTTTTTTTTTGAAGATTGGGCAGGAGCTCTTGAAAAGGTTAGGACCAACTAATGGAAAACGCAAATTTCTGTTAGTCTGAATAAACCAGATCAAATGTTGTTAGTAGACAGGTTTTGTGACTGCAAGTTTGTCAGGTTTTACTGTTTTAGTGAGAAAGCGAAGAGGAGAGAAATGGCTGAAAAGATGTGAAGCATTACTAATCTAGGACATGATATGCTAATCTTTAGTTGCAGGCTTGTAGCTTCAATGAACTACACATGCAGATGTAGTACATTTCCATTTGTTGCCTATCTTTCCTTCTTGATAGATCTTCTAGTAGCAACAAGGTGGAAATTAAACACAAATTATGGGTTATAGCCATGTTGTCTGGCTTTGAGATGTGGGACTGGATGATCGATGTGAAGAGATTAGGTTTTCTTTTTCTCAATACAGCCAAACTGTAGAGACCGAGCGTAGCTCGGTTGGTGCGTGCGCCAGGTGAGCGCACGGCCCGCTCGCATTCGAGCCTGCTCGGACGCGCTTGCTTGCTTTTCTGTACGAGCTGAAGTCTCGGGCGGAAAAATATAAAAATGGGTTCACACGCATGTGTGTTCAGTGGGACAGCGCATTCCCACGCTCCAAGGCTCTTGAAGACACAGATTAAACTCCTAGTGTGTGTAGAGGACGCACATGCGTGTGTGTGCATGAGTGGTGTGCGTGGGTTGTGTGCGTTCTTGTACCCATCAAAAAAATACAAGTAAATTGTACGAACCCTTCTGTAGAAATGACAATAATTATTCGACTTACGTTTGATGCCCAACAGTTGTAGAGCTCAACAATGTTTTTTTTGTTTGAAATTTTAGCCAGGAGCTCTGGCATTCACTTTAGAAGAAGAGAACAACCACCGAGCTACAATCGCAACACACTCTACACGCACACACCCCACACGCACGCACACCACACGCGAAACAATGTTGTTGTACCTTTGCTTGCTTGGATGCGCAAATATTCTGAGCACAAGTTAAATAACTTTCAGAAGTTAGTACAATGCTTGTTTGTGAATGAGTTAAATGCATTTCCAATTGAACTATTTGTTTGATGCTCACTAACATCAATAGCAACAAATATGTTACTCTGTTTGATATTATTGTGCTTATTAACCTTTTATTCTACTTTTCTGCAGATGACGATGAAGATTAGCTATTCAAATTTGTTTGTCAGAAACCAAACTTTTTGCAGTTTTCTTTCGTCAGTACACATGGTCTGGACCATCCATCTGTAGTTGCTGTATCAACACTTGGTTCCGCATTTTGACTGCGGTACTGTAATAAACTGTTTTTTTCACAAAGGATGTGATCGTTTGGTTGTATGATTGACCACTTATGGCACTTGAATCTGATGGCTTACCTCTCTGATGCAAAATTATTCAGTTCCAATAATTCTGCTTTTACATAGTCAGCAACTCAGCATTGCTGCTATCCAAGTTGTGAGGTTCCACGGATGTGAAACATCAGTTATCTCGTTCATTCATCTCCCTATCAGTAGGTTCATTCATCTCCCTATCAGTAGCCATCATTCATCTCCCCATCTGTAGACATTTCTTCTTCATTGCTCTTTTTGTTCGACGCAATGATTCTCCTAGACTTGTAGTTGCCCAGCCTTCGTATTGCAACTTGCAAGTTTGAAGCAAAACAATTTTTTCACCCTGCCAGCTCTTAAGTACTGTCTCTTTCATTTTGCAACAAAGTGGTGTTTCACATCTGTTTCTACTATTTGCTGAATGATAGTACGAGGATCTCAACCCTCACTGACATTTTTAAAACTTTTATTTCGAAGACATTTTGAGATGCTTGTACGAACGATCTCCAAACCCAGTCAAATTATCAGTTAAACAATCCAGTTGAAGGGGATTCTTTGCTTGATTCAATGTGCACACCCTAAAAACCACAACTTTTTGTTACTTCTTTCATGCAAGAAAAGATAAGCCAATTAGCTGAAACAAGAAACAGAGGGGGAAAAGCTCCTAGGACATATTCCAGCCTTTGCAATCCTAACGCTTCTGCTCGCCGGCTCGGTAAAAATCGAGCGAAATGTGGAGCAGCAGGTCGGAGACCTGCCGCGCCGTCGGCCTCTCCACCGGCGCTGTCCTCGTGCACCGGAGCGCCACCTCGAGCACCTCCATCATGGACGACTCCTCGCGTGGCGCCAGCGGCTTCAGAGCAGGGTCGAACACCTGCTCCCGGGCCGGCAACGGCGCGTCGGTCCGGGACTGCACCCACCTCACCATGTCCACGTCGCCGCCGAAGGTCTTGTCGGTCGGCATGAGCCCGGTGACGACCTCCATGAGCACAATGCCCATGCTGTAGACGTCGCTCTTCTCTGTCGCCTTCAAGCTGTAAGCACACTCTGCACAGAGATGAAATGTACACACACATCGACATGATCAGTATATGATATCTGCAATGTGTCTGAACTTTTCGTTTCTGTAGCATTTCAGGTGCCGAAATTACCTGGAGCAATGTACCCATATGATCCGGCAAAGCAAGAGGCTGACTCGGTGCACTCTTTGCCGGCGTGTTGGTTCTCAGCGACGGCCTTCGCGAGGCCGAAGTCCCCGAGGTGCGCCTCCATGTCGCCGTCGAGGAGCACGTTGCTGGACTTGATGTCCCGGTGCACGACCCGCGGCACGCAGTCGTGGTGGAGGTACTCGACGCCCTGTACCAGCCCCGCCGCCACCTTGAGCCGCGCGTCCCAGCTGAGCACCCGCTTCTCGCGGTCGCCGCCGTGCAGCCAGTCGTACAGGCTGCCGTTCTCCATGTACTCGTAGATGAGCATGCTCCCGCGGCCGCCGTCGTGGCTAACGAAACCGAGGAGCTTGACCAGGTGCCGGTGCCGGACGCGGCCCAGGATCTTGATCTCCCTCGCGAAGCTCTTGTCGTGCAGCAGCATGTCGCTGTCCATGCGCACGATCCTCTTCACGGCCACCGTCTCGCCGGTGGACAGCTCCGCCCTGTACACCGTCCCCGACCCACCGGAGCCGATGGCGAACTGGTCGCTCAGGTTCGCCGTCGCCTCCATTATCGCCTCCCACCGGAACTCCCGCCGCGCCGAGCCCTTGACGACGAGCTGCCGGTTTGTCCTGCCCAGGCTCGACGAGAAGCCAGTGCAGTTCACCTCCCCCGACAGCCGTCCACGCCGCCGCACTGCCATCAGCACAAGCACGATCACCAGGAGCATAATAGACAGCGTGACCGCCGCAGACACCAGCGCGATCGACGCCACATGAAGTGCCGGCCGGCCATCCCCGCTACTGCAACCTCTCAACGGGCTGCCGCAGAGCCGGGCATTGTGAGCGAACGCGCCTTGCGGCCACCGGGAAAACTCTGCTCCCAGCCTCCCTTCAAGCTGGTTGCTAGACAAGTCCAACTGCACCAAGCTGCTCATCCCGGTGATCTGCGACGGCACTGCTCCGACGAGGGCATTGTGAGAAAGGTTCAAATCTTCCAGCTTGGAGAGTGACCCGAGTGCTGCAGGGATGTTGCCACTGAGATTGTTGCTGCTCAAATCCAACAAACTCTGCAACTCTTGCAGCTTGCCGGTGTCAGGAGGGATCGGACCGGACAGGTAATTCTGTGACAAATTCAGCTCATACAGGTTGCTCAATTTGGCGACGGTCGCAGGAATCGGCCCGGAGAGTTGGTTATGCGCGAGATTCAGCACGTTGAGTGAGGCCAACCTGCAGATTTCAGGTGGCACTGTTCCATTGATCTGGTTGTCGTCGAGCGAGAGCTTCAGGAGCTTGGAGCAGTTACTGAGCTGCACCGGAATAGCTCCAGTGAACTCGTTGCCGGAGAGCGTCAGTTCTCCGAGCTGCGGCAGCGTACCCAGACAGGCCGGCACCGGCCCCGACAGTCGGTTGTGGTTGAGGACGATGTGGCTGAGCTGCGTGCACCGCGAGAGCGCGTCCGGGATGCCACCGGTGAGCTCGTTGTTCGACACATCCAGCAGCGTCAACGCGGTGATCATGCCGAGCGACGGAGGGATCTGCCCGGAGAGCGCGTTGCTCCCCAGGCGCACGCGCTGTAGCGACGGCGACCGCCCGAGCTGTGCCGGGATCCTGCCCTCGAACGAGTTGTTGGTGGCGTCGAACGACAGCAGCCTCGCCGAGCCGCAGAGCGGCAGGAGGCTGCCGGCGAGCCGGTTGTGCGCGATGTTGACCCTCGTGATGTTCAGGCACTCGAACATGCCATCCGGGATGGCGCCGGAGAGCGAATTGTTGTACAGCATTAACTGCTCGAGTGATCGGAGCTTCCCGAACGTCGCCGGGATCGTCCCCGACAGCGCATTGTCCGCCAAATCAAGGACCACGAGATTCCGGCACTTGCTGAACTCCGGCGGAATCCGGCCCGACAGCTCGTTCTGCCGGAGGTCAAAAAAGACCAGCTCGGACAACTTCCCGATGGACGCCGGTAAGCTCCCGTTGAACCGATTCCCAAAGAAGTCTATCATCTGCAAGCTCGTGCACTCCCCGATGGTCTCCGGTATCTCGCCGGCGAACTGGTTCTCGTACAAGTACAGCTCCTCGAGGTTCCCGAGGCAGCCGATGGCGTCCGGCAGCCGGCCGGTGAGCTTGTTGTGATACAATGCCAGAGTCGTGAGCTCGGTGAGGTTGAAGAGCTCAGGCGGCAGCTCGCCGGAGAGGCTGTTATTGTTGAGCAGCAGGTCCGTCAGGTTCCCGAGCTCGCCGAGCGTGGCCGGGATGGCGCCGGAGAGGCTGTTGTTGGCCAGGTCGAGCTGCGTCAGCGCCCGGCACCACGACAGCCCCTCCGGTATCTCCCCGGAGAAGTTGTTCGTCGAGAGCATGAGGTGCTCGAGGCTAGTGGACTCTGCTCCATCGCCGCCGCCGCAAAGGTCGCCTGGGAGGCGGCCGGTGAGGCGGTTGTCGGAGAGCTCCAGGAAGCTAAGCTCTGACAGCCGGCCGAGCTCGGCGGGGAGCTCGCCGAAGAGCATGTTGCCGGACAGGTCTATCGTGCTCACGCGCGAGAGCGCGCCGAGCGCGCGCGGGACGCGCCCAGAGAGGCGGTTGTTCATGAGGTTGAGGTACACGAGCTCGCCGAGCGCGCCGAGCTCCGGCGGCACGGCGCCCTCCAGCGAGTTGTTCCCCAGGTTTATCTTCTGGAGACCGGCGAGCTTCCCGAGCTCCGGCGGTATCGCACCGGTGAGCTGGTTGCCGGCGAGAGAGAGCACCTCGAGGCTGGACATGCCGCCGATGTCCGGTGGTATCGTGCCGGACAGCGAGTTCTGCTGCAGGTTCAAGGCCGTGAGCGCGGCGAGCCTCCCGAGGCTCCTCGGGATCGCCCCGGTGAGGTTGCACGACGCGAGGCCGAGCACGGTGAGGTTCCCCAGGCCCCCGAGCGCGGCGGGTATAGGCCCCAGCAGCCCCGGGTTGTCGCCGAGGCGGAGCATCTGGAGAGCAACGAGCTTGCCCAACGCCGCCGGTATCTCGCCGGCGAGCTGGTTGGAGTAGAGCATCAGAACCGCGAGCCTCCCCAGCCCCCCGAGCTCCGCTGGGACGGGGCCCGTGAGCCTGTTCGAGGACAGGTCGATCACCTCGAGTCCGTCGAGCCCCGCGAGAGCCCCCGGCAACGGCCCGGCCAACCCCGCGCCGGACAGGTTGAGGCCAATCACCCTCAGCCCCGCCGCGTCGCACGCCACACCGGCCCAGGAACAGAACCCCGTCGAGCCGCCGCCGCCCGACCAGCCCTCCAAGGCCCCCTCGGGGTCCTCCACAAACGCATTCTTCACCTCCAACAGCACATCACCGTCACCCGCCGTCGACGGCAACACCGCTGCCGCCGCAAAGCAAGAAACCAGAACCACCAGCACCGATGCCGGAACCACCACCAGCAGCGCCATTACTTTCTTGGCGTCTGCACACTTCTCACTAGCTACCACCACCACCACCACCACCACCACGACTATGTGTCAACCTCTGTGGAGTCGTACAACATTGAGCATGCAGGGCAGCAGAGTAGTCACCCACGCAGGCGCGCACGTATGCGTGGCGGGTGGATATGTGCATGGCATGGGTTCCCGCGCGCGTCGGGAAGTGGAGAAGAAGGGAGGGAGAGTTAAGGGGGTGGCGGTATCTGTGTCGTGTCAGTGCATGGCATTGAATGGCACCGTCTGCGTCGGCCTCTAGAAGGAGTTGGTGCGCTTGGGGAATGGAGGAGCTCACCTCGATTTCTCCTGCCCAAACAGAAGAGGGGAGAGAGAAGAGGGAATTCGCGGCAGTTGGGGCAGTGAGTAGAGTAGATTGGGGCCGAGGGAGAGAGAGAGGGGAGTTCGTAGAAAGACAGTAGTTGGCCTCCCTTTGTGGGCGACGGGTTGAGGATCCGCCATGGCTGGGGTCATTGCTGGTACGTACTCCACTAATTAATGATCGATTTGACGTGGATAGGCCCCGCCGCGGGAGGGATTTGTTACAGGACGACTACCTAATTAGAGCAATACATTAACAAAGCCACTGATTATTCTATCTCTTATCTACGTTATTTATTAGTTTTCGGCTGATATCTCGGAGGTGGGCAAAGTCTCGAAATTTTGCATGAAATCTGGTTCAAATTCAAAAGTTAAATTTGAAATTTGGTCAAAATTACTGAAATTTCAGCCGAAATTACCGAGATTTCGGTAAAGTTCGATCGAGCGAAAAAAAGTTTAAAACACATTGAATTTTTTTTTAAAAAAAATTTGGATGGTCCTAACCATCACTAGTATTCCCATAACAATTTCAGATGATGATCAGGCCAGAGGATTTTTTAAAAATTCTAGCAATGCTATTGTCTTGATAAAAGGTTGACTTACAAATTTCAACTGAATAAAACATTATTCAAACCACCTTAGAAATTTTTTAAAAATTTTGTGGATAGTTCTGACACATCAATAATATTCCTATAAAATTCTCAGATGATAATCAAGCCTAATTAATTTTAAAAATTTCGGATAGTACTACTATCCTAATAAAAGACCAACCGATAAATTTCAACCGGATGAAAAATGGTTCAAACCATGTTAGAAACTTTTGAAAAAAAATTTGGATGGTCCTGAAGCATCACTAATATTCCCATAAAATTTTTAGATGATAATCAAGTCTGAGCAATTTTTAAAAATTGTTTCAATGCTACTATCCTCATAAAAACCTCATGATCAATATATAGATTTGATTGAGCAACTAAAAATAGTTTAGAATTTTTGAAATTTTTAGAATAGGGTTTTGAGGCAATGGTTAATCTCTCATAAAATTGTTGGATTATGATCACGCTCAAGTGAATTTATAAAATTCTGACAAGGGTACTATATCATTTATATTCTTCTGTTTTTGTTTTTTGAAACATAACAAATGAAGTTCAATGCTTCCATAGATTTGATTGAGGGTGTGTTTGGTAGAGCTCCAGCTTCATCAGATCCGTGGATCTGGTGGAGCTGAGTATTTCTAGCTCCACTAGATCCGTGGAGCTGGAGCTGTGAGTACATTAAGAGTTTTTAGATGGATCATCTTGTTTACATTTTAGACCAAAAATATAAACTTAATTCACTTTATTTTAGCCTACAAGTTTAAGATCTTAGGTGAAGCTAGGATCTGGAGCTCTACCAAACAGGCCCTGAGTAAACAAAAAAATTTAATGTTTTTTAAACTTTATAGAAGGGTTTTGAGGAAATGCTTAAGCTCTCTGAAAGTTCAAAATCCATTAAGTTGGTTTTGGTGTTAATTACAAATCTAATATTGAGACTAACTCTTTTGATAATCATAATATTGATTAGTCTCAATTGTTAAGTAATGACAAATCTTTTATAAGACTAACACTTTCGATGAGCTTAACTCTCTTAGCCTCTTTTGGATGAAAAGATGGAAATATCAAAGTCTCATGAAAAAGAAAAATGGAAATCCAAAAGGTATGTATCAAATGTAACTTTATTATTTCTAGATACATTCCTTGGATTCAAGACAAAGGGTGAACTCCACCATAATTTTAACCTTAATATGTGCATTTTGTTTTCAACTCCATATATACATGAATACACACATTTAGGGGGAGTTCATGCTTAATCTTGAAGTTTCAATAGTATTGATCTAATCCATCTTTCTATATTAAGGATCATTACTTTGAAACAACCATTTGAGTATGTTTAACTTGTGTAGTTGTAGTATACTCATAGCAATATAGGATAACTCCAAAGCAATACAAAATTGAATATGTGCATATTGATTCAAGTTCAATTATTTGCATGCACACATCTAACGGAGTTTAGTCTATAATTAATGGTCTTAAGAGTATTGATCCCTTTCCACCACTCCATATAAATTGGATAATTACTTTTAGGTTCCATCGAATTGAGTATATGAAACTTGTGTAGTTAATATATACTCATGACAATTTAATTACATTTAAATTGTTTTCGGTTGCCATTCAATCAACAAAGAACTAGTCATGTGTTGATGGTTCACTTTGTTGATCCTAGGGCAATCGAAAGTTCTTGTGTATATGAAGCATTAGTTGCATTAGTATACTCAAGACACAATTAATCTTTCAATTATTTGTCTTTAGGTTGTGGTCAATCATCAAAGGAAAAGATCAAAGGATCTTGGGAGCATCCATTATGTGTTAATGGAGTGCAATGATGATTGAGACAACCATATGTTTTGGACTAACACTTTCAATGAGTTTGAAATAGGTTAAATGCAAGGTTGAGATGGATGAACGGGACAAGGACGTCATCATGTGTTGATGAACAAGACGAAGATCCCGACTTGGAGAGAAAATGGAAATCATAAAAGCTCCAAGTGGATGTGCTAGAGGCAAAGATATAACTAGCTAGGGCTAAGGATGTGTTCCTAGTCTTTTACCGGTCTAGGTGTTTGGATGGGAGACCGGGTTGCTAGTTAGGTGCCGTACTATTAAGAGGGGTTAAGTATTTTAGCTTGAGCTTCATCATGTGTTGATGAACTCAATCCGGTTCACTCTAGCTCACTCGGTTGGTTCTTGCATGAGCTAAGTATTTGCATGTGTTGCAAATAAGGGAGCTCATGCTTGCTTCTTATTGAATCTTGATTTGGTTGTTTTGCATAGAGCTATGGATTTGCATGTGTTGCAAAAGGGAGATAGCTCATGTAATTTGGTTTATGTGGTTTTTGCATAGAGCTAAGTTTTACATGTGTTGCAAAAGGTGAGAGCTTATGCATCAGTGTTTTAGCTTGTGATTTGATCATTTGTTGATCATTACAAGGCTAAGTAAAGTTTATGATTTTTCTATTTGCAAATTTGTTTTGCAAATAATCTAGAGGTTATGGTTTTTGATCCTAGAGAATGTGTTGGCATTTGCAAATGTGTTTTGCAAAATGTCGGGATCATGTGTTGATCCTTATATGGCTAGAGGATTGATCTCATGGGTTCTCGGTTTATTTGCAAATGTGTTTTGCAAATTGGTTTTGATCATGAGTTGATCACAAAATGGTATAAGATTTGATCTTATTGACTCTCTCTAGCTTGTAGTCACGCTCTTGATCAAGTCTATGTGAGGGATTTCGAGAAATCAGTTTTTAGACTTGAATGACTAAATTAGAGTTCTTATTTTTGTGATATTTAAAAATATCTATGGTTGCTTAAATCTTGAAAATAGGTGAAGATTGTAGCCCTCGTGATAAGCTTCGCATAGAATCAAAAATCACCTAAATCGGAGTTCGGAGTAAAAAGTTATGAGCGTTTTAGTGGCTCTGACAGTGGTAGCACCGCCCCTACATGGGCGGTAGCACGGCCCCAGATGGGCGGTAGGACCGCCCGGGGCGGTACTACCGGCCCAGATGCGGTGTAAAAACTCCAGAGAAGTGTTTTTTTGATGGAAATGGCCGGTGCTACCGGTCCTAGATGGGCGGTAGCACCGGGGTACTGTAGCAACGGCTAGTTTTTTGTGTTTTTAATGCACAAAAGTGACCGTTGGCCTAGAGGCCGGTGCTACCGGCCCTAGTAGGGCGGTAGCATCGGGTTTACTGCGTTTTTACCCCATTCTATCCTTCAACGGCTAGTTTTCTTGAGGGGCTATAAAAGAGGCCGATCTAGGAGGGTTTTGTTGCTGCTCTAGCACCCATTTGAGGTATTCTTATGAGAGCAAAACCCCAAGAGCTCATAGAGCCATATTTGAGTGATTTGAGATGAATTTGATTTAGAGTTTCTTGAGTAGAATCTCTTTGGTGTTGATTTGCTTTCTCTTGAGCTAGTGTGAGCCTCTCCTTTACTTTGTGCATGTGTTGCACTTTGTGAGCAAGGAGAGAAGCATCTAGTTGCATGTGTTGCATCTAGAGAAGGATTGAGCATCTTTGTGCATGTGTTGCACTTGGTGAGGTTCAAGCTAGAGGGCTTGACTTGTTACTCTTGGTGTTTGCCGACACCTAAATGGCGTGTGGAGGCGTCGTGCACGGTGACCTTCTCAAGGAGATTGTGAGAAGGCCCGGCAAAGTTGTGAAGGTCGGAGCTCGCCTACCCGGAGAGAGAAAGAGCTACCACTAGTGGAATCGAGGCGGGTGCTCAATTCGTGGAGCCAGTCCAAAGTGGTTTGAGCTTGCCTCAACGTGGATTAGGGGAGACCGGCAAATCTCCGAACACCACGGTAAAACATCAATGTGTCTCTTTATGTTTGCTTGCAATTCTCTATTTACATTGTTGTAATTTACATTCCTAGAATTAAATTGCTTGATTGTCTTTAGGATTGTATATTCTTGAGTAAAGACATAATTAGCTAGTGCACTTAGTAAGCCTAGTTGATTTAGGCTATTATTTATCAAAACCTTAGTTTATCGCTTCCGCATTGATTATTGTTTAGGTTTTGACATAGAGATCAATAGAGCGTGTATTTAGTGAGTAGAATTTTTAAAACCGCCTATTCACCCCCCTCTAGTCGGCATCCTCGATCTTACACTCTCATAAAAATTTTGGATCATGATCACACTCAAGAAAATTTATAAAATTTAGACAATGTTACTGTCCCAATTACATTCGTTCTGTTTTTTATTTTTTAAAGATAACAAATGAAGCTACATTATTTTGAAAAAAAATTGTCTGATCCTAGACTTCTAAATATGATAACATAAATTGTTTACAGTATTATCAAACTTGTACAATTTTATAAAAATCTAAAAGTATTTCTGCCGAAATTATAAAACGTCTCAAAATTTTGGTTTTTCAAATAATTTTCATGGAAGATGATATTCTTAAGAGTTATTGGGTCAAATACGGTCCTCAAAAGTCAAAATACCATAAAAAAACTTGAGATTTCGGCGAGATTTGTCGAAATCTCATCGTATTTTCCCTTGATCTAGAGTAAGTAATAAAGTTAGTTTGTATAATAACTATCTCTAAATGTTGTCTCTAGAATAAGCAATAAAGGCAGCATGCAATAAAAGTCAGTTTGTACAATAACAACACGGGATTTTAGCCAGCAATATAACCTATGTTCCAGTGCGATGCTTGTTACTAAATAAGAGCCGCCTCTCTTCTCTCTCCTCTTTTCTCACTCTTCCACATAGGACAAAGCTGATGTGTACATGCTAAAAGTAAGTTGAGGTGATCTTATTGTACATACCCTTAGTGATCGATCGTTTTCCTTGTTATTAAGGTCTTGTGACGAGAACTGAGCATAGCTCAGTTGGGCTCAAGCGCATGATAGCTCACGAGAGTAGAACACGGGCGCTAACTTTTCCTTTTGTGTTAAAGTCTCGAATGGAAAATTTGAAATTGGGTACACACTCGTGTGTGAATCATGGGACAGCACATTCCCATGCTTCGAGGCTCTTAAAGCCCTAAATTAAATTTTTTAGTGTATGTAGAGGACGCGCACGTATGTGCGTGATATGCGTGGTTATGTGTGTCCTTGTACCCAAAAAAAAAAGATCGTGTGACTGTAGCGTTGAGGCTTCCAGGGATGGTTACTCGACTAAATTGACATATTTTTTATATGTAGTTTTTATCTGTCGATCTATACCCTCGCCACGTGTAAGCATCCCCCGGGTCTTGTGGTAGCTTTCCACAAGCTCAGGGGCTTGTCTCCGACCTAGGAAGTGCACTCCTTGAGCCCGGGCTCGGGTCCAGCGAGCTCGGGCTCGGATGCAAGGACAAAGACCCTGCTCGACCCCGACGCCACGACCTTTGCACATGCCGGGGTAAAAGGCATTTGTAATAGTTTGTTTATCTCGTGTAAAAACTCCCCCCTGCGTGGGAATCAATGTCAAACCTTTCCCTGCGCGGGAACTAGGGTCTAGCAACTCTCAGCAACTCCCGTCAACTCCCAACGGCTACCGTCAGCCCTTAACGACCGTCGACGCCTCTTAGCAACCCCCGTCGACTCACCACGGGCACCTGACGTCAGTCTCGGGACCAGGTAACGAAGCTCCCAGAGGACTATAAAAAGACGATAGATCACCCCGAACCAAAGGGGAGAAAAACGAACATACACACAGAGATAGACACGCACAAGGTGAAGCGCGATCGACCTGGCTTTTTTCTACCCGTAGCTTCGCTCCTGAGCGACCCCGAGCTCGGGCCCCACTTGTATTCTCCCACAGAGCTTCATTTACACCTTTCGCCTCAGGGCAAGACTGGAGTAGAGCTGTTACCCGAACTCGGGGGCTCGAACCAGTATAAACCTCGTGTTCATTGCTTCTTCCCTGACGCACGCCCCGTGACGCACACCATTCCCGGACGAGCACGAGTTCGGGCCTCGCCCTCACACGATCTACTCATATCCCCCTCTGCGGTCGGCGGTTCCGATCGTCGACATTATCTAAATGAAATTACTATAAATCTAGCTTCTTCTTGGTTGCAGAAGGAGCGGGAGACAATAGTGTTGCCTACCAAGATATAGGATTGTGGCAGGTCAACTGCTGCGGTAGGGGAGCATAGTATATATTTGATGCTGCTTCTACAGTTGGAAAGAGACCAAAATTGTAATTTCATTCGAAAGAAGACCAAACTTAAAAAGAATACTCCCTCCAGCAACAAAAAGTTGTTGTCTTGGATATAGGTGTAGTCAAACATTCAAAATTTTGACTCTCGATATCTTTTAAATATTTAAATTGGATATATGAAAATTATATGTGTATATTTGACTCGAAAAGTACTTTTATAATATTATAATTTTATTAGGTTTTATAAATATATTATAATAAAAATTAGTAATCAAAACTATATTTTAAAGACCATATCGATGGTTAAAATGATAATTATTTGTGATACGAGGGAGCAGATAAGAAGGAAAAGAAAATCCAAAGCTTCGTTGGACTACCTTACTAGGCCTGCGCATGCAACGGATATTGTTGGGCTTGGAGTCAATGACAAGCCTGAGAGGAACATAAATGAGTATGTGTTTTGTGAACCTTTGACTCATCAAGAGACGTGTCTTGTTTGTTGGGCATACAGCATCAGTTCAACTTCATACTTCTCTTTTGACCGTTTGACCCTTTTATGCTTTAACATGATCAATACAAATATATTTTTTAAAAAATATTAATCATACATTGATAGGCCTGCTTGCTACACATGAATTTCAGCTTCGTGGGAATCGGAGAAATTCCCCTGTGTAGCTCGTACTTGCGCGTAAAATTGTTCAGATTGGCCACTCGTAACCACCGAGTATGCAACGGTACAGTCTTTTCTTTTCTTAGATTTTTACTCAATGCTTCTTGCCTGGATGGATTAGTTGTTATTCTATATTCTTGAATTTTTACCAAAAGACTATATTATCTCTCTTTGTTATGTCTAGTCCATAGTAGAGTAGTAAATAATATTTGAAATAGCTAAAAGGGAAGAAAATAGAAGGAAAGGAAGGGTAAAAAGTTACATCAAATTGTAGAACGAAATGTATTTGAACAGTGCTTTCAGTACTTGTGATTGAAACCGTTAGTCATTAGCCGCAACTAATGTTGTTTTCTGTTTTGATAATTAATGACAACCTTGGTAAATGGACTAATACTTTCCTTGAGAATATTGGAAGTAGGTTAATCTCAGGATTGGTAACCATGGAAATATCAAGAAAGGTACAAAGGGAAGATCAATACGTCAAGATCATGAAAATGTATAAATATAATGATCTTTTTTTAGCTTTTTGTCGATCTTGGAGTCTGGAGAAAAGATCAGTTTGCTAGAATTAGGGCCGTACTATAAAGAGGGATCTTTACGCTTAATGTCATTTAGGGTTGAAAGGCTCAAATTATACATTCAAACAAATGCTTGAAGATATATATATATATTCCAAAATAGAAAACCATTTGAAAATATATCAAGTCTCTGGAAACCCGGTGCTACCGCCCATGGCAGCGCGGTGCTACTGGGTGCGCGGTAGCACTGACCCAGTAGGGCGGTGTGAAAATTCCAGAGAGACTCTTTTTGGGCATTTTGGTAGCTTGGTGCTACCGGACCAGCGGTAGCACTGGACGCATAACCCGATGTAAAAATTATATGGGGGCATGTTTTTGGGCATTTTGGTAGCCCGGTGCTACCGGACCAGCGGTAGCACCGGACGCATAACCCGGTGTAAAAATTACAGAGGGATATGTTTTGAGGCATTTTGGTATCCCGGTGCTACCGGACCAACGGTAGCACTGGACCAGCGGTAGCACCGGTCCTCAGCTCGGTACTTAAATTCCAGAGAGATCAATATTTGACAAAGCAAAATAGAAATGGGCCCGGTTCTACCAGCCCTAGTTGGGCGGTAGCATCGGACCCTGTGTAACGGTCTCTGGCAAGTGCATTTAATGCACTGTTATAACCATTGAAATGGCGCCCAGTGGTACTGGTCCTACATGGGTGGTAGCACCGGAAATACAGATTTTTACCCATTTCGAGCTCCAACGGCTAGAAAAGTTGGTGGAGGCTATAAATACCTCCCCACTTGCATTCTAGAGGCTCTCTTAGTCCTCATTGATGATATTTGAGCTCTAGCAAGTGCTCTCCACTCTTTTGTGCATTCAATTTACATTTGTGAGTGTGAGAAGCAAAGTTGAGTGTTGCATTTCGTATTTGAGCCTTTAGACATCGATATTTGACCTCAAACAACCGTCAAGGTTTAATATTCTTGGAGGTTGCCGCCTCCTAGACGGCTTGGTGGCGATCGTGCACGGTGAGCTTCTCAACGAAGATTGTGAGAAGCCCCGGTAAGTTGTAAAGGCTGGAGTTCGCCTACCCGGAGTGGGGAAGAACTACCTTAGTGATCGAGAAAAGCTCAAGCAAGTGGAGCCGGCTTGAAAATGGTTCAAGTCACCTCAACGTGGAGTAGGGGAGACCGGCAAATCTCCGAGATCACGGGTTAAATTTCTTGTCTCCTATTTATTTATGAGTTGTATTTTTCTTTGTTGAGATCCATTTCATTGATAACATAAATTTGATAGTTTTTGTGCTCAAAATTGTTTTTGCTATGCTTGAATTGACATGGTATCTTAAGTAATTGCTTGAGATAATTAGTGTGTATTTGCAATTTTTATCTATATATCTTAGTGTCATTTGTAATTACTAAATATATTCAAAAAATTTAGAAACCTCCTATTCACCCCCCTCTAGTCGGTTATCCTTGATTCTACAGTAGCGTCCATGCTGCTATGTGCATTCATGGCGTCTATGCTCTATGAGTCGGTAACCTTTATACCGGGCTTCTTCCTTATACACTGGGTCATCGAGCCGGTATGATCCGTTCTACAGTATCGTGCTGGGTCATATCGCCCATCGTGCTCGGTTCTCGAGCCCGGCACGATCTGTGCTACAATATTGTATCGGCCCGACATGACCATGGATTCCTATGATCCGACGGTAACCATTGTCAGAGCACCGGATCCCTCTTCTAAGCGCTATAGGCTCAACGAGCCACTAACATAAGACAGGTCATAACGAACTCATTTTCTTCGGAAGAGGAACTTACATGCGATCCTCATAAATGAGAACTTTTAAGTTATATTATACGTAGTAAGTAAAGTGTGGTAGTAAAAATAATATTTGGCCATCGATTTTTTTACGGCATTATAGACATTTTATCCTGACTCTAATTTTTCTAATCCTATTATAGACTTTTTTTTTAACCTAAACTAAATCTGATCTCAATCCTGTGTGCCGATAAGGATTCAAATTTCGTTTTCGGATAAAATATCGCTCCGGACCGGAATCCGAAATTTTGCCAAAATTCAGATATTTCGGACAAATGTCGTTCGAAATTCAAAAACAAAAATTCAAATCCGGTATGTTTTCTACCGAGAAAAACGAAATTTTGCCGAAAAATCCCGAAATTTCGGACGAAATACCCGAAATTGTGGTGTTTTTGCAATGGCAGAAAAGTAGGTCAAACGATGTTGAAAAAGTTTTAAATTTTTTTTGGAGAGTCCTGACACATATATAATATTTTCATAAAAATTTCAGATAATTCTGAATTCTGTAAAATTTTTAAAAATTCAAACATTGCTACTGTCCTGATAAATACCGGCTAGCAATTTCGAACCGAATGCAAAATAGTTCAAACCATGGTATAAACTTTTGAATTTTTTTTGCATGGTTATTATGCATCTTTAATATTCTCATAAAATTTTCAGATGATGATCAAACTTCATGAATTTTTAAAATTTTGAAAAGTACTACTGCCCTATTAAAAGGCTTACCGGCAAACTTGAACAAAATGAAAAATTATCTAAACCATGTTAAAAAAACTTAAAAACTTTTGTGGATAGTCCTGATGTAACATTAATATTTCTTTAAAATTTTTAGATGATGATCATTCTCAAATAATGTTTAAAAATTCAGGCAGTGCTACGTCCTGATAAAAGCCTGATGATCAATATATAGATTTTGTTTAGCAATAAAAAGTTTAAATTCTTTGAAAAATTTACAGAAGGGTGATAATGAAGTTCTTAATATATCATAAAAATTTTGAATCATGATCACACTCCAGTAAATTTATAAAATGTTTACAAGGCACAGTACCATTTATGTTCTTCTCTTTTTTATTTTTGAAATATAATATAACAAACGAAGTTCAATGCTTACATAGATTTGATTAACCAAACAAAAAAAGTTTAAATTTTTTGAAAAATTTATATAATAGTACTGAGGCAATTATTAATCTCTCAAAAAAAATTAGATCAAAATTACACTCAAGAAAATTTATAAAATTCTGACAATGTAACTGTTCCTATTATGTTCATTCTGTTTTTGATGTTTTAAGGATAAAAAATGAATTTAAATTATTTTTAAATTTTTTATGTATGATCCTAAACTACTAAAGATAGTACCATAAAATTTTTAGATCATTATGAAGCTTGTAAAATTTTATAAAAATCTGGCAGTGTTTCTGCCAAAATTTTAAAATGTCTCAGAAATTCGGGTTTTCAACAAATTATCGAGGAGATGACTTTCCTAAGGGTTATTCGACCAAATTCGGACCTAAAAATTCAAAAACCGGCCAAAAAAACATGAAATTTTGCCTAAAAAACCGAAATTACCGTTGCAATCTCAAAATTTTTTATTTTTGTTTTTATCCGGCCGATAGTCTAGATTTCGTGGAAGCCCAAAATCTAAAATTTCGGTAAATTTTCGCTGAAATTCGGCAAGATTTGGAACCGTGTGTGCCAAACGAAGCTCTCGTCGTTGAGTAATGGCCAGCTATCGTCCGGTCCGGACTACAGAGCATCACCTCCTATCGCCCTCCTCTGCTTGTCGTCATCAGTCGCAATTTTGTACGCCGACGCACATGTGTGCAGATGATCTTCATCCTGGACCGAATGAGAATCGTTCTGATCGGTTCCAAACTGAATTAGCTGAAAAATCATGATAATACATCCTCAATTTGATGAAAGACATGTTCTTTGCATCATAACACAATGATCGAATAATTTTCTCACCTTGAGGGCAGTGTCCTCATTCGGTTGCTCCAGTACTTAATTTAATTGGGAATGGCCTAGATCATGGACTCCGGCGTGCGGCGGCGCTCGAGTCCAGCATCACTGCAATGCAGATCATCGGCGCACCCGTGCACACAACGCCCGCTGCGGACCTCGATGCCTCCCAAAACTCCACGACGGCGGCCCTCGCTGCCGCTGCCACGGCGAAGGATGGATGTTGGTGACAGCAGAATCTATTGATTTGCACATCTGTGCATTTTTGGATTCACAACGTGTAGTTACAATTCCATCCCTAAGCGAATTATACTTACCATATTTGGTGGTGAACGTGTAGTTACAATTCTATCCTTAAGCAACTTTATACTTGTCATACTTGATGGTGCAGTGCAACAAAATCCTTGTTGAGGAACCTCGCTATCGAATAGTCCGGAGTTCCCGAACAGATCTGAAGTGGAGAACAGAAAGAGAGAGAGACACGTGTTTAGGGAGAACGAAAGCGGAAATTCTTTATTGCTAATGAATTACATGCATAGGGGACCCTCCTTCTTTATAAGCGCTCTCTAGGGTTTCGGCATAAGGGACCACATGGGCCTTGGTGGGCTTCGGGTTTCTCAACACTCCCCTTGGGCCCTTTACCATGAGATGCATATGCCTCATTAAAACTCCAAAAACCCAAAGGGAAAAATACTTGGAGAAAGAGTACATAGCATACGCTTACTATGTTGCACGAATTGCCTCGTTAAAACCTTATGCAAGAAAACTTCATGAAAAACTTGCTAAGGAAAAAGAGTACAATTCTCCCAACTTCAAATGCTAATCTTGAGATTCATGTTGGGTATTCATAATTCATGCTCGAGATTCATGTGGGAGTATGTGAAATATCTCCCCAAAATCTGCACTTCTCTAAGTCTCATCATCCCAATTCCTTTCACGCACCTTTCAAAGGTAGATCTTTGGGCGTGATTTAGTGAACAAATCTGCAAGATTTTCACATGACTTAGTATGCAATATCTTAATCTCGTTCATCTTATGCAATTCGTGAGCATAGAAGAACTTGGGGTTGATATGCTTCGTGAGATTACTCTTCACATAACCCATCTGTGCTTGGGCAACACAAGCTGCATTATCTTCATAGATTATCGTGGGAGTTTGCTCAATGTTCAAGCCACATGACTTCTGGATGTGGTGAACCATTCTTCTGAGCCATGCACATTCACGCGATGCTTCATACAAAGCAATGATTTCCGAGTGGTTTGTCGACGTCGAGACAAGAGTCTGCTTAGACGACTTCTAAGAAATTGCTGTTCCTCCATATAGGAAAACATAGCCGGTTTGGGACTTGCCAGTATGCGGGTCTGATAGGTACCCAGCATCAGCATAGCCAACCAAATTCAATTCATTATTTCTTCTAAAGAACCGACCGAGGTCTTTGCTTCCTTGGAGGTAGCGGAAGATGTCCTTGATCCCTTTCCAATGCCTTTTGGTGGGTTCTGCACTGTACCGAGCTAGCAAATTCACAGCGAACGCGATGTCCGGTCTAGTGCTATTTGCAAGGTACATGAGCGCTCCAATTGCACTCAAAAATAGGAATTCTGCTCCCAGGACTTCCTCCCCTCTTCTCTGGTGCAGTATGGGTCTAGGTCTGCTTGGGTGACCTTCCCACCATTGGAGTCTTTGCAGGATATGATTTTTCAAAGCTAAATCTTTCCAACACTTTCTGCGTGTAGGTTGATTGGTGTACCAAGATTCCTCCTTGGACATGTTCAAGCTGCAAGCCTAAACAAAACTTGGTTTTACCCAAATCTTTCATTTCAAACTCAGACTTCAAGTATGAGCATGCCTCTTCAATTTCTTCATCCGTCCCAATGATGTTCAAGTCATCTACATAGACGGAGATTATCTGAGAATCCATTCGGGATCAGTATAAACACACATGGACAATCTTCGCTGTTTGTGTAGCCTTTCTTGCAGAGAAAGTTACTCAGCGATTGTACCACATTCTTCTGATCGCTTAAATTTACGGTGATTTCTCCAATTTCACACTGCATGTGTTTCTATTTGCTCCGTCTTGGTTGGGATAGGAATTCCTTCCTGTACTTTCATGTATATCTCGAATCCAAGTTTTCATACAAGTATCTTTGTGACAACATCCATTAGCTTCATTCTCAACTTCAAGTTGATGCCATTGAGATCAAATATCTAAAGGTAATTCCTCCCATGACCGGAGAATAGGTTTCTTCATAATCAACTCCGGGACGTTGAGTAAAACCTTGAGCTACAAGCCTTACTTTGTACCTTACAACCGTTGTTTTCATTTCTCTTAGAACAAAGACCCATTTGTAACCTCACGGGTTTACATGGGGAGGTGTGCGACATCTGAACTCAAACACCTCTCTCTTGTTCGGAGAGACTAACTCTGCAGATGATTGCCTTTTCCATTCTTCCCAATCTAGCCTTTTCTTGCACTCTGCGAAGATGCGGGCTCGGGATCATGATCAATGATCGAGGCAATCTTCTTTGCAAGTAGGCATCAACGTTGGTCGTTGCTCTATTCAGGATTCTCCTGTTATTACAAAGTTTATGGCCATTTCTTCATGGGGTGCTTCATGCACTTCTACTTGCTCTTCGCTGCTTTTCCCTATCGCAGAGCAAGTTCCTTTAGCTTTCATCGCCTATGTGTGCGCACACATTATTTCCGCGCTTCTGCAGTGGAAGATTCAAGTCCGGAATTGCCTTTCTGTTGGCTTCTTTCCAGTGCAGTCTCAACTGCTCCCTTCTTTCCTTGGGGCATTTTCGTGATTGGTTGTGGTAAGTCCTCTGCTTGATTTTCTCCAGGGCGTCTCCGGGTACTTTGGGTTTGAGGAGCCAGATTGCCTGCTCTTTTCCTTTGAGGCCTCTGAACAGGTTGAGGGATACCTTCTATTTTCTTTGGTATTTCCACCCTCTCTGGTGCATTCCTTGCGGGTACATGCGACTTAACCACGCCCTTCAGATCACAAAAATGATCAGGCAGTTCATTTGCTAAATTCTGCAAATCAATTATCTTCTGGACTTCTTGATTTGCTTCATTAGTTCGGGGTCATGTGCGGGGATCGGTGGAATGCCATATGATTTCCTGGCATTTTTCATCCAAAGGTTGATTTCCTCCCCCTAATGACGGGAAACGATCCTCGTCAAAGATGCAATCAGCGAACCGGGCTGTATGCAAGTCTCCAGTCATGGGTTCCAAATACCTGATTATGGATGCACTCTCATAACCAACGTATATCCCAGACTTGCGGAGAGGGCCCATTGCAGTCCGCTGAGGGGGTGGTATAGGTACATATACCATACACCCAAATTTTCTAAGATGGGAGATCTTCGGGATGATCCCGTGCACAAGCTGCATAGGAGAATGGATGTTGTAGGCCGACGGTCTGAAATTGATAAGAGCTGCTGCGTGCAGGACTGCGTGTCCCCAACAAGTGTTGGGCAAGTTACAACTCTGTAAAAGCGGTCTGGCAATGAACTTAATCCTCTTTATTAGTGCTTCTGCTAGTCCATTCTGCGTATGGACGTGCGGTACGGAGTGCTCAATCGCTATCCTGTTCTTTGTGCAATAATCATCATATGCCTTTGAAGTAAATTCTCCGGCATTGTCCATTCTAATGGACTTCACGCGATGATCAGGGAAAGCATTCTTAATTCTTATGATCTGCGAGATCAGCTTTGCAAAAGCATGGTTTCTTGTTGACAACAAGCATACATGCGACCATTTCGAGGAAGCATCGATGAGCACCATAAAGTATCGAAGCGACCACGACAGGGCTGAATCGGACCGCAAATATCCCCTGGATGCGTTCGGAATGCAGGATTTCACTTTGCACTTTCATGACAGAGGGTCTAGTTATTAATTTCACGGTGGCACATGCAGGGCACACAAAATCTTCATGATTCGGAAATTCTTAACGTTAAAGCCATGACCTTGTGAGTTGTTCACTATATTTCTCATCATTCTAAGACCAGGATGACCTAATCTACCATGCCATAAAGAAAATAATTGAGCTTCTAAAAAAGTCTTCAAGGAAGTATACACTTGGTGCATGAATATTCGTGTAGTACAACCCGATTCATATGAGGACATTTTCTAATACCATTTTTCCACATGCCGCGTGCTTCACAATGTACAAGTATTCTTTGCCATTTTCTTCATTGGTTTCTACGTGAAAACCATTGGCGCGGATGTCTTTAAAGCTTAAGAGAGTGCGAGTTGATTCGAGGTACAAAGGGCTTCTTCAATTACCAAAGTTGTACCCATAGGCAATATAATAGTGGCTCTTCCCGAGCCGATTACATATGAGTCGCTTCCGTGATCGTAGTAATCTTTCCGCGTTCTTCGTGATCATTGGAAATACTTAGACTCTCTTAAGATGGTATTTGTTGTGCCACTATCAACAATGCATATCTCTTCCATTTGGGCGCTACACGATTTCTAGATAAAAAAAATATAATTCTAATTAGATAGAGGCAAAACAATTCAAATATTAAAAAAAATGAAGAATACTGGAATAAAGAATAAATTGCGTATTTATTCATGAAAGAAGTATGCTCTTCTAGAGCTTACAATCCTTTATTCAAAGAAAATGCTAACAACCAAAAACTAAAAGAATTGCATTAAACAGAATCTGTAAAATATGCATTGATTTCTGCTTCTATATCATCTGCAGATGTTTTCTCTTCATTTGCCATAATCATGGTCGCACATCGATGTCCGAGCTATTCGTGAGGATGAGGCAAGTGGGCGTCTACATCCATGACATCATCTTCACCGATGTTGGCGAAGTGTGCCTCTGCGAGGCGTTTTCCTTTGCCTTCTTCTTAGCCCGATATCGTTGATCGCTTCCTTGGATTCTCGACATATCTTCGACCAATGTCCCCAAGTGCCACACTTGAAGCACGTCTGTTCTGCTGTCCATACGGCTTGGCGTCGTCTTTTCTTTGTCATCCCTCTTCACGGGGCTTTGGACTTTCCTTTGGCACGGGTCTCTCTTTTCCACCTGCTTGCCCTTCTTTCTATGAGTGGGCTTTCTCACCTTGTAGCTATTGGCATTGACTTGATGCGATTGCCTCGTCGGTGGTCTGCGAGACACGCTTCTTTCAGAGAACATCGTCTTGCGATTCCAAGAACTTGCATTACATCAATCGATTCGCTATACTCCTTGTATGCGTCCCGACGATAGTGCGTGCACTCTGGATAGCATTAGGGTGGAAGGTAGAGAGTTTTCTCAATCTTCTCTTCATCGGTGATCTTCTTGCCACATAGAGAGATTGGTACAAATTCGTGCAAGGCGTACTTGTACTCGCCATCGCTCAAGTTCGCAAACCTCAGCGTACCCAATCTTGCCGTGCTTGGGGCAAGATGGTGTACTTGAGCTTTTCAACCGCTCAAGTGCGGTCCAAAGCTCATGCGCACTCTCTTGACCATGTATTCATTCTTTAGAGTGGTGAGAGGTGGTGCTGAGAAAATGCAACATTGATCGTTCGCTTTCGAGGTTTTGCGTCCCGCGAGGACTCTAGACCAATCACGAACGGAGCTTCTTGCCCCAAGAACAATCTTTACGTCCGATGCCCAAGTGAGGTAGTTCTGACCGTGCGGGGCCAGTTCTTCAAACTCACGATTCACAATGCCAGACATCTGCATGATTTCAAAATTCTGGTTTTAGATTACTGCGTGTAATCTCATAGAAAAGGTTGCAAAAAGCATAAATTGCAGAAAATAAATCCATATGCATTGCAATATATAAAATAAAGCAAAGGATTCAAAATTCATAAAGAAAATTCGAAAAACAGAGAAATAGAGCAAGAAAAAATTAAAAACAGAGCCAAATAAATCTTCTTGATTTTCTGGCAATTTTTTTTTAAAATTTCTGCAATTTTTCTGGAATTTTTCTTTCTTTTTTTTTCACTTTTCTTTCTTTTCTTTTTTTTTTCCCGGCCGACACGGCCTCTTGGGCCTCCCCATGCGGCCCATAAAGCAAGGCGGCTAGGGTTTTCAACCCTAGCCGCTAGGCATTCCTCACTCGCGCAGGTGCGATGGCGGCGGGTGGCTGGACGCCTCGGCGTCGCGCCGGAGGCTAGGCGACGGTGGTTGGGGGCCGGACGGCTGCTGGGTCGGGCCCACACGGCGGCAGGGCTACGTGCCAAGCCCATTCAACGGCGGGCGGGCGTGGGCTGCATCGCGGAAGCTTTGCTTGCGGCGGCTTCGGGCCGAGACGGTAGAGGCGGCGGCAGGTGGCTGGCCGAGCCGTCGGCGTCTGGCGCAGCGGCAGGCCGAGTCCGTCGGCGGTGGGTGGCTTAACCGAGCCGTCTGCGTCTTGTGAGCAAAGCGAGGCGAGCAAAGCAGAGGCGCGCGACGGCTTGGCCGCCGTGGCGGAGCAGCGGGGCGCGGTCGGAAAAAGCAGCGCCATGGCGCCGGCGCGCGCCAGCGCGCGAAGAGGGCCTCCGCTTGAGCGAAGGGCGGAGTCTTTGCTGGCGCCGCCGCATACGCCGCCGCCCCGGGCGTCGTTCTTGGCGCCGAGAGGCGCGGCCGCCGTTCTTCTTGAGTGTGGCGCGGCCGCCGGGCGGGGCGGCCGGCCTTCTTCGGCGCTGGCGGCGGCGGTGCCGAGCACGGGTGGCGGCGCTGCGAGGCCGACGGCGGTGACGGCAGGGGCGAAGGCGGCGCGTCTTGGTCGGGCTTCAAGCCGTGGCCGTGGCCGTCGGCCGGAAAACGGCGCTCGCGGCGCGTTTCATCTTGCTACCGGCGGGCACGGCCAGCGAGGGTTTCATGCGCGCCGGCGACCTCGTCGCTCTTCGTGCGCGGAAACCGAGGAGACGCCCGCCGTTTTTTTTTGTATGTAAAGTTAATTCATGTCTCGTGGCCGTCGTCGGGCGCTTGGCGTTCTTGGCGTAACCGTGCCACGTAGGATACATGCATGCATAGAAAAGAACGATTAGATTCAAACGCTAATCCCACCTTTTCTCACCTTTCCAATCTGATCTCCGGTAGAGCTTCGTGCTGATAACGTGTTGAGGAACCTCGCTATGGAATAGTCCGGGGTTCCCGAACAGATCTGAAGTGGAGAACAGAAAGAGAGAGAGACACGTGTTTAGGGAGAGCGAAAGCGGAAATTCTTTATTGCTAATGAATTCTGTACATAGGGGGGACCCCTCCTTCTTTTATAGCGCTCTCTAGGGTTTCGGCATAAGGGACCACATGGGCCTTCGGTGGGCTTTCAGGGTTTCTCAACAATCCTAACTAATCTAATTTGGATTTAGAAAGAATGAACAGTGTATACTAATTTGTGCGCACAGTAAAAAAACTGAAAACATAACTTGTGCCGATTTCGTAGGATAAAACTACAAGATGGGCAGATAGGCTGTTTCTTGGCTTAAACAAGAGCGGGAGCTCTGCCAAGATTTTGGGTATCATTGAGCTATGAGATTGTAAAATATGACCGAATCTACCCGAAGGCTACTTTGGCTTCACAATTGTGCATGCAGATGCAGCACGTTGCTGATTTTTTTTAATAATACAGTTCTTAAATAAAATTACAGAAAACATACGTCAAAAAAATAATTATATAAACTAGTATAGTGCCCGTGCTAACGCTACGACGATCAGTACACCCGCTTAAGAAAAGAAAACTATGCAGTTTAACACTTGAAAGGCTTTAAAATTGTCCTTTACAGCTATGCAGATGTAGGCGAACAAAATAATTTAGAGAGCCAAATCTGTATTAGGGAAGGTTCGTGAATTCCTAGCTAACCCCTTTACGATGCATGAATATATAATAATATGATAACTTTACAGAGCATGTAAAGAGGGAAAACTCGTGTTCCGCTTGAGAGGAGTAAAAATCGCAAGCCATTGCCATGGCTTCAATTTTTAATAGCAGTTCAGGGGATTACGATATTGTTTCTTTGACAGATCGAAAGGACTTAGCTGATATGGATGTATGCATCCCTTATGATCGGCACATATCGATCATCAGTTCACGAGCTAGCAAGCACATGAGGCCAAGTTGGATTTAGATAGTTCTATATGTACCTTTGTCCATGCATGAAAGAGCCGACGTCGCCGGTCGCCGTCGCCGCACGCGTGCGTATGTATGTACGCCGACGTTGCGGTTCTGCCGTCGCCGCCGCTCACAGTATGTATGTATGCCGACGTCGCCAACCACCGTCGCCGACGTAAAGCCTTGCGGCTCATCAACGAGCAGTGGAGGTATAGCACCTCCGTCCCAGCGTTTGGGCGCTCTTTAGTTAGGAATTCCCGGGATCTGCATATGAGATCACGCAAGGAAGAAAGTATGTAAAGATACAAGTGCCTTTTTAAGACTTGTTCTTATGTCTTGAGGGATGTTTCCCGTATGCTCTTAAGACTTGTTCTTATGTTTTGAGGGATGTTTTCTGCGCACTCATTCCACTTGTATTTTAGTATTTCAATTAAGAAACACTTCCTAAGAATAGGTGAACCCTATAAGTACATTGTAGAGCATCATCAGTATGGACCTTTTTTTAGAGGATTCTGTTGCATATGAGATCACACAAGGAAGAAAAAATGTGAAGATACGAGTGCCTTTTTAAGCGTTTGCAGCAACTTTATCATGTGATCAATTCTATTCAAATCTTCCAAGAATAGAATTCTATTCACAAAATCTTTCTCACTTTTTTATTATCAAAACCCATTTCCCTGAAAAAGAAATCAGTCTGGAACGCAAGGCAAAACAGTTACTATTGAGATACCGGTTATTGGAGAATAAAAGACGTAAATGAGCAACAACTCAATGAGTCAAGACACAAGACCATCCCTAATTTTGGATATATATGTGCCTACTGGATACAGTTACATATAGACAGCAACAATAAAACATTGATGTTGGCCATCGCATTCATGCCCCATAAATCTTAATCCTAGGTCTTCAATTCTTAATCTTCTTCCTTGGTTTGGTTAGACTCTTCAGTTCACCGACACAATATTCTTCCTTGGTCTCGTCACTCTGATGTAGGCTATAAACAAGAGTTCATTTTTCAAAATAACAAAGGATTCTAGAGCAGATAACCACAAATAAGGTATTACGAAAGTAAAGTACAAGGAAATGATTGTCCAAGTCAAAGAAACAGGAAGCTTATGCAAATTTCCAACAGCATGCTAAAAACTGTGTGAAATAGTACTTACAAATTTCACCAATCCAGGACATCTTGATAGACAATATTCGTGGTGCTCTTTCCTGTAGGATCTAATTCTTTATTTGGTTTTACCAAAATTTTTGTTGTTTGCCTCGAGACACCCCGTGACAATGCAACATAAAGCTGTCCATGTGAGAACACAAGTTCTGGAAGGTAGATCCCAACATTTGGGATGGTTTGTCCCTGCGCTTTATTTATAGTCATTGCAAAACTTAGGCGTATTGGGAATTGTTTTCTCTTGAACTTGAAAGGAAGTGAAATATCATCCGAGGGAGACATTGAGATCCTTGGTATGAACACTCGTGAGCCTGCATGCTGTCCACTCACAATTTCGGCATTGTCTTGGAATGCTCTAACCATTAGTCTTGTTCCATTGCACAAGCCATTATTAGGATCGATATTGCGAAGAAGAATCACAGGGCAGTTGATTTTTACTTTGAGCAAATGTGGAGGAAGGCCGTTTGGAGTGATCGAGTTCAGAAAGTCAATAGGGTACTGATTGTGTGAATCATCATCTACTATGTCGAGACTTCTCAGAGAAGTGTGAGGATTAAAATATTTTTAAATAACATATTTTTCTGGTCTCTCTTTTGGGCCATTAAGGTCATTATCCCAGACATGGTCAGTTTATACTTTGTAACATATTTCCAATATCTGTGTTCTTTAGATATTTCACTTCACAAGCTAATCTTGCCTTCTTTGAGCAGGGACATCACCACTACATTTCCAAGCTTTGTCTTCCATTCTCAGGTTGATGATACCTCAAATTCTTGAAGTTCTTTCGAATCGAAACATCAGAAGATAAGCTCATGTGGTGTATTCAGGTTTTCAGTATCGGATTGTTGGATTGACAAGAGACTGCAATGCTCTAAAGGATGTTACATGTTGGATTTGAGAACTCAAATCTTTGTTGTTAATAACCTTGTTTCGTTCATTTGGAAGTTATTAGTATGGACCATGGCTGGAAAGGCAAAGATGTAATCTCTGTCTGAATTTCCTATTTTCTCCTTTCCTCCATTTTTGTTTTTGGCTGGTAAGCAATCAGATCCAGTTGTCTGAAGCTTCTGTCTTAGTGTACAAAATGAAAAGTTAAATTTTTTGAATCTTTTCTTGTGAATTCTTACGTATGACTTTGCATTGTAGAAACTGGAGCAGAAAAAAAGATGGAGGTGCCTACTGCATCTTCCAAAGATCAACAAATATCATTCTTGTTTTTAACAAAACAAGGGTTTCAAAATATTTTATCAACCTTGCTTGCTTTGGGCAGGTTTAGTTGCAATAAACCCTTGTTTATTGAACATCTATTCTATACCAGCTTTGTTGAACATCTACTTTCATAGTCAAAATCAGATAAGCTAGAATAATCTCTAAACCTTGGTACACCAAACAAGAAAAAAAAGATTATGACAAATAAAGGGCAAGCACAAATTACGATTCGGATCATTCATATATATGGCGTTGGCCTTTTAAGGCGTATAGCCCTTTAAAAGAAGTACTTTTAGTGCGTGTAATTACTATGAATTGGGCTTTTACAGAGATCCAAGATGGTCACTTCACCTCATCAATTGACTGAACTCTTAACTGTGGATCAAACTAAGAATCGATTTAATATATTTTCTTAGCAGCACCGACTTCCAATGCTCGGATATAGATCAAATTACAAGTGCAAAAGCAGAATCGAGCCAATTACGTACCTATTTAACAATTGACTATTCTTTGGATAAGAACCGCCTTTTTTTCTTGTTGTTGTTCTAGAATCCGTGCCTTCGAACTTTCTAAAATTTGATAGATAATAGGTTTAAAACTATCTAGACTGTCTATATGAAAATTGTATCTTTAGATTTTTGTTACACATACTTTTATAATATTATAATTTTATTAGTATATATCAATGTAAAGTTTCAAAAGGAAACAATCAAAGTCACACCTCGGAGTCCGTGAAAGGTAAAAACTTTAAGGTAAAAACGCTACCGCTAATCGAAAGGTGCAATTGAGGTTACCACCGGAAAAAAAGAGAGAGAGTGAAGAACATGATTAGTTATTTATTTAAAATGGTGCCTATTTTCTTAAAGTAGAATTTTGTAGCAGGCTAAAAGTAGCTTGTCGAATGGTAAATGACCAAACCAAGCATTTTCTTTGTCACAAATATCTTATAATTGTTCTAGAATCCAGACATGCATTTATGCCACTGTAGCAGTACTATTAATTTCTGTGACGGCTGAAACTGTCATTATAAAAAAAAAAAGTTATTCTCCTTTTCCCTAAGAAGGCAGAAAGGAGTAAACATATATATAGCTCTGACTAAGAGTCAAGAAATAGTAGCCAAAAAACAAATCTTAAATACTATGATTGGAACTTGGTAGTGATCAATCCAGCAAAAAAAATAAGCAGGAAGAGCTTCCTCGCTATACCTAGGCTAGATATTCAGCCAACTACATGCATCTGCAAACCACAATTGATTAGTTTAACACAACGGGATAACCAACTGAAAATTCCAGTGGCAGGGGGCACCCTTTGCAAGTATAGGGCCTAACCAGAAACCAATACTAAATTGATAGGTTGAGGAATGAACATCATGATAGGTGTAGGTCAGATTGGTTGCCTCAACTTTAAAAACCGGAAAAATGATTGTGCTTTCCTGCTCGATTGGGCACATCAATTACAGTATATAGTATTGACTATTGAGACTCAGTAGGAATTTCTTTTATCTTTTGTATTGACTATTGAGACTCAGTGTGCACCTGCATTTGAGTTGTGTTCTGGCTATTATCGAACATTTGGGAAGTTCCTTTATGGTTCCTACACATTGGTGCTTAATGCATGATCTTTACATATCTTTTGCTACTTAGAACTTATTTAAATCAATGGTTCCTACACATTGGTGTTGTTGAATGACTAACAATCTGTATGGAAAATTATCATGATGCATCTATCAATTGAAGCCACTGACATTCAGAACCATATTCTAATCAACAATTTCTAAATAACATATGTATATTTATGGTAAATTAGTTTTTTTTAATGATCTAATTTTTATGCTATGCTCCTGCTTCTCCACCTTACTTTCTTTTTTAAAGCTAAACATTCTGAAGAAGCTCATGTAATCTTTGCAGTTTCATTCCAGCTATATGATCTCAAGCAAAAAGGCTTCATTGAGAGACAAGAGGTATTAATACTATTTGCATATGTGCTGCATCAAGCTAGCATGTTGCCTAAATATATGGCTTACACAAAGTGTAAATAATTCAAAATCTTCTTTGATTGTCTCCAATACATGAAATCTTGGTTTTATTCAAGTTAATGTTTTTGTACTTGATGGCCCGTACTGCTTGTTTTGGTTGGTTGTGGTGACCGTGTATGCTACGCTATTGGTGAAAGAAAGTGTCGGTCTTTCATAAATAAAATTTGGATCATCGGTTCATTGAAATTCATGCCTTGATGATGCACTACACCGAATTGTTTCTATTTCTCAAAGCAAATGTGTTGAATGAGTCAAAATCAGATAAGCTAGAATAATCTCTAACCTTGGTACACCAAACAAGAAAAAAAAGATTATGACAAATAAAGGGCAAACACAAATTACAGTTCAGATCATTCAAATAGATGGCAGAGGCCTTTTAAGAAGTACAGCCCTTCAAAAAGAAGTACTTTTAGTGCGTGTAATTACTGTGAATTGGGCTTTTACAGAGATCCAAGATGGTCACTTCACTTAATCGATTGGTGAACTCTTAATCGTGGATCAAACTAACATTCGATTTAATATATTCTCTTATCAGCACCGACTTCCAATGCTCCACAGGTTGATACTATGATCATTCAGGCCATTGGCTTATTGGATGATCTTGGCAAGAAGCTTAATATTTATGCAACAAGGGTTAGTGAATGGTATGGTTGGCACTTCCTGAGGTCAATAAAATAGTGTCGAAAAATATACAAGATCGCGAAATATGTGAAGACGATGGGCAACCGAACTAATGCAGTCAACCTTGATTTCTCTGAGGTAAATGACATGTCTAAATTCGATTGCCATGCCTATGCAGGAAACCTATTATTTATTAAGAAGCCCTGTTATTTTAGATACTCAGATGATGAGAAAAAAGCAGTTAAAATAAGCATCATTAATATACATGGGAACAGAAATTAGTGACCTTGTTAAATATCAGAGAACTGTGTGATCAATTTTTTGGCTCACACTTCCCCCAAAAACTATGCTTCTTACCTTCACTCTCACCCATACATTTCTCACATTCATTATACAACTACACACATACAGCATATGAATTTTTTCAAATGCTTGCAAGCGACAACACGTAAGAACATAAGAACAAAAAACCTAACTACTGGTAAGGTGGAAATGGATGGATACCTCTGGTAAAGGGATGCAAATGTGGTCGTGCTTTTGTCTTCCTCTACTCCACGCACTGACTGAAGAAAATGACTCTGGGGCACTCCGCCGTCGCCGCCAAAATTCCCAGCCCCGCAAGAAACAGCAATAACAGGGAGCAACACGAAATAGATGGGTTATGTAACAACCGAAATATAGCGATACAAGGGAAAGAGTGGAGAAGAAACTCATCTTGTCGACAGGAGATTTGCTTCTCCTTCGGAAGGGCATCAATCAATCATCTTGACGAATCGAAAATTTGTTTCCTTCGGAAGGGCAACAATCAATCAAATCCGGATCGAACGGAAGGCAATCCGGATCGGGAGGGGCGGTGGAGCGAGCAAAATCCGGCGATGGTTTATGGGGCGCCAGAGCCGGATCGAGAGGGGGGCGGGATGAGCGAGGGAAATACGGGCGGGGCTGTGGGGACGCTTTAGACCGGATCGGGAGGAGGCAGGATGAGCGATCGAAATCCGAGCGGGGGCGGCGGGCGCGCTGGAGACCAGATCGGGAGGGGGACGAGCTAGCCAGGCGCACGCGCCGGAGGGGGGGGCTGCAGACCGGAGTTGGAGGGGGACGGACTGTTCGGTCGTTCGCGAGGGGAATCGCATGTCGATGGAAGGGTGGGGGAAGGAAACAAATCGGTTTCCATCCGGGGGAAGAAGATAGGAGGCGTTGCGGCCGATTTTGCATTATGGATTTAATTATGGAGTTAATTAAAGACTGAATTTCCTTATTTTGGAGGAAGATTAGACACATTAAACAACAGCCATCGGATGTGGGTGAGTAAAACTAAGAAAAGATCTGAGATGTTCATTTTGATGAATGCAAATTTCTGGGGATATTTTGCTGGGTGCACGAACATTGAGTCATCTCTAATGAGGTGCATTATTTAGGGTGGACGTAGGAAAATTTGCTTAGGTGAATTATAAAGGGGTATAGATATAGCCTACCGAAAAAAATAAACTTGCCAGCCAAATAAATTAGTAACAAAATCTTTGACTAAATAAAACTATATCGATGGACTGATAGGAAGCTCGTCGTCAAATAAATTGGCGGTATAGGTATATTTATATAATTATATTTTCTATGCATTTTCTGTGTGATCGTAATTTAAAAAAATGCGTTGTTTTTTTAAAAAGATCGTACGGTGCTCACCTTTTCGTGAGAGCACAGAGATTTGACGCTCGCTTACTATTGTTCCTTGGCAACGTGGGAAGATTGAAAAGGTGGCGCAGATGCGATGCCGACGCGACGACGTGAAACTCGCATAGCAGCAACCACGATCCCTGGTTGCGCCTGGCCCTGCACTACTGCACAGGCTGCACAGCGAAGCATGCAAAGGGAGCTCTGCATCCATGGCCCATCTGCAGCTGCGACTGTGCGAGCGATTTGATTAACCGGCCTCTGCCTGCTACAGTCACACGTTCGCACACATAAATCAATAATCTTTTTTAAATAGCTTTGTTTTTAAACGGCTTTTAACATAAGTTGAAAGCCATATATAACTAGTAAAAGTCAAAAACTGAAAATTGTGCTAGATTTGCTTTTGCAGTTTATTGTTAAGAGAAATTAACTATTTGTCAAATGGTCTCTTATAAAAAGCTGCAGCCACTTTTCAACCTAAAAACCAAAAATACAGTTTTTTCAAAAAAGCAACAGATCTAAAGTTCCTATAAACAGACCCTTAATTAGCGCGTTGGTTTTCCCTAAACAAGGGCAGAACATCACTATTTTCCCTTGTATTATGCATGGGAAGCAGAAACATCGTTCCATTTGTACACTAAATTGCTCCTTCCTTCTGTTAAGGAACCTCGCTATCGAATAGTCCGGGGTTCCCGAACAGATCTGAATTGGAGAACAGAGAGAGAGAGACGTGTTTAGGGAGAGCAATAGCGGAAATTCTTTATTGCTAATGATTTCTTGTACATAGGGGGGACCCCCTCCTCCTTTTATAGCGCTCTCCTAGGGTTTAGGCTTAAGGGACCAGCATGGGATGGGCCTTTAGGGTTTCCCAACACTCCCACTTGGGCCCTTTGCCGCGAGATGCATATGCCTCATTAAAACTCCAGAAAAACCCAGTGGGAAAAATACTTGGAGAAAGAGTACATAGCATACGTTTACTATGTTGCACGAATTGCCTCGTTAAAAACCTTATGCAAGAAAACTTCATGAAAAACTTGCTAAGGAAAAAGAGTACAATTCTCCCAACTTCTATTGCTAATCTTCAAGATTCATGTTGGGTATTCATAATTCATCTTCGAGATTCATGAGGGAGTATGTGAAATATCTCCCCGAATCTGCACTTCTAAGTCTCATCATCCCAATTTCTTTCACGCACCTTTCAAAGGTAGATCTTTGGGAGTGATTTGGTGAACAAATCTGCAAGATTTTCACATGACTTAGTATGCAATATGTTGATCTCGTTCATCTTATGCAATTCGTGAGCATAGAAGAACTTGGGGTTGATATGCTTCGTGAGATTGCTCTTCACATAACCCATCTGTGCTTGGGCAACACAAGCTGCATTATCTTCATAAATTATTGTGGGAGTTTGCTCAATGTTCAAACCACATGACTTCTGGATGAGGTGAACCATTCTTCTGAGCCATGCACATTCACGAGATGCTTCATACAAAGCAATGATTTCCGAGTGGTTTGTCGACGTTGAGACAAGAGTCTGCTTAGACGACTTCCAAGAAATTGCTGTTCCTCCACATAGGAAAACATAGCCGGTTTGAGACTTGCCGATTATCTGGTCGATAAATACCAAAGATCGGCATAGCCAACCAAGTTCAATTCATTATTTCTTCAAGAAACGGATCGAGGTCTTTGCTTCCTTGGAGGTAACGAAGATGTCCTTGATCCTTTCCAATGCCTTTTGGTGGGTTACGCCTGCATCGAGCTAGCAAATTCACAATGACGCAATGTCCGGTCTAGTGCTATTCGCAAGGTACATGAGCGCTCCAACTGCACTCAGATATGGGAATTTTGCTCCCAGGACTTCCTCCCCCTCTTCTCTAGGTCTGTATGGGTCTAGATCTGCTTGGAGTGACCTTCCGACCATTGGAGTCCTCGCAGGATATGCTTTTTCAAATCCAAACCTTTCCAACACTTTCTGTGTGTAGGTTGATTGATGTACCAAGATTCCTCCTTGGACATGTTCAAGTTGGAAGCCTAAACAAAACTTGGTTTTACCCAAATCCTTCATTTCAAACTCAGACTTCAAGTATGAGCATGCCTCTTCAATTTCTTCATCCGTCCCAATGATGTTCAAGTCATCTACATAGACGGAGATTATCTGAGAATCCATTCGGGATCATTGTATAAACACACATGGACAATCTTCATTGTTTGTGTAGCCTTTCTTGCAGAGAAAGTCACTCAGCGATTGTACCACATTCTTCTGATCGCTTTGACCCATACAAGTGATTTCTCCAATTTCACACTCGCATGTGTTTCTATTTGCTCCGTCTTGGTTGGGATAGGAATTCCTTAGGTACTTTCATGTATATCTCCAATCCAAGTTTTCATACAAATATCTTTGTGACAACATCCATTAGCTTCATTCTCAACTTCAAGTTGACGCCATTGAGATCAAATATCTAAAGGTAATTCCTCCCATGACCGGAGAATAGGTTTCTTCATAATCAACTCCGGACGTTGAGTGAAACCTTGAGCTACAAGCCTTGCTTTGTACCTTACAACCGTTGTTTTCATTTCTCTTCCAACAAAGACCCATTTGTGACCTCACGGGTTTATATGGGAGGTGTGCGGCATACGGAGCAAACACCTCTCTCTTGTTCGGAGAGACTAACTCTGCAGATGATTGCCTTTTTCCATTCTTCCCAATCTAGCCTTTTCTTGCACTCTGCGAGAGATGCGAGCTCGGGATCATGATCAATGATCGAGGCAATCTTCTTTGCAAAGTATGCATCAATGTTGGTCATTACTCTATTCAGGATTCTCCTGTTATTACAAAATTTATGGCCATTTCTTCATGGGGTGCTTCATGCACTTCTACTTGCTCTTCCTGCTATTCTCTATCGCAGAGCAAGTTCCTTTAGCTTTTCATCGCCTATGTGTGCGCACATTATTTCCGCGGCTTCCTTGATGGAAGATTCAAGTCCGAATTGCCTTTCCTGTTGGCTTCTTTCGGTGCAGTCTCAACTGGCTCCCCTTCTTTCCTTGGGGCATTTTGTGATTGGTTGTGGTAAGTCTTCTGCCAGATTTTCTCCGGGCGTCTCCGGGTACTTTGGGTTTGAGGAGCCGGGTTTCATGTTCTTTTTCTTTGAGGCCTCTGAGCAGGTTGAGGATACCTTCTATTTTCTTTGGTATTTCCACCCTCTCGGTGCATTCCTTGCGGGTACATGCGACTTAACCACGCCCTTGGATCACAAAATGATCAGCGGTTCATTTGCTAAATTCGCAAATCAATTATCTTCGGACTTCTTGATTTGCTTCATTAGTGCGGGGTCATGTGCGGGATCGGTGGAATGCCATATGATTTCCGCATTTTTCATCCAAAGGTTGATTTCCTCCCTAATGACGGAAACGATCCTCGTCAAAAATGCGATCGTGGCGGGTCAGTATGCAAGTCTCGATCATGGGTTCCAAATACCGATTATGGATGCACTCTCATAACCAACGTATATCCCGGACTTGCGGAGAGGGCCCATTGCGATCCGTTGAGGGGTGGTATAGGTACATATACCATACACCCAAATTTTCTAAGATGGGAGATCTTCGGGATGATCCCGTGCACAAGCTGCATAGGAGAATGGATGTTATAGGCCGACGGTCTAAAATTGATAAGAGCTGCTGCGTGCAGGACTGCGTGTCCCCAACAAGTGTTGGGCAAGTTACAACTCTGCAAAGCGGTCCGGCAATGAACTTAATCCTCTTTATTAGTGCTTCGCTAGTCCATTCTGCGTATGGGCGTGCGGTGCGGAGTGCTCAATCGCTATCCTGTTCTTTGTGCAATAGTCATCAAATGCCTTTGAAGTAAATTCTCCGGCATTGTCTATTCTGATGGACTTCACACGATGATCAGGGAAAGCATTCTTAATTCTTATGATCTGCGAGATCAGCTTTGCAAAAGCATGGTTTCTTGTTGACAACAAGCATATATGCGACCATTTCGAGGAAGCATCGATGAGCACCATAAAGTATCGAAACGGCCCTGACAGGGGCTGAATCGGACCGCAAATATCCCCCTGGATGCGTTCCAGGAATGCAGGGATTTCACTTTGCACTTTCATAACGGAGGGTCTAGTTATTAATTTCCCGGTGGCACATGCGGGGCACACAAAATCTTCATGATTCGGGAAATTTTTAACATTAATGCCATGACCCTGTGAGTTGTTCACTATATTCCTCATCATTCTAAGACCAGGATGACCTAATCTACCATGCCATAAAGAAAATAACTCAGAGCTTCTAAAAACAGTCTTCAAGGAAGTATACACTTCGGGTGCATGAATATTCGTGTAGTACAACCCAGATTCATATGAGGGACATTTTTCTAATACCATTTTTCCACATACCGCGTGCTTCACAATGCACAAGTATTCTTTGCCATTTTCTTCATTGGTTTCTACGTGAAAATCATTGGCTCGGATGTCTTTAAAGCTTAAGAGAGTACGCATTGATTTAGGGTACAAAAGGGCTTCTTCAATTACCAAAGTTGTACCCATAGGCAATATAATAGTGGCTCTTCCTGAGCCGATTACATATGAGTCGCTTCCTGCGATCGTAGTAATCTTTCCAGCGTTCTTCGTGATCGACTGGGAATACTTAGACTCTCTTAAGATGGTATTTGTTGTGCCACTATCAACAATGCATATCTCTTCCATTTGGGCGCTACACGATTTCTAGATAAAAGAAATATAATTCTAATCAGATAGAGGCAAAAACAACCCAAATATTACTTGCAAAAATGAAGAATACTGGGATAAAGAATAAATTGCGTATTTATTCATAAAAGAAGTATGCTCTTCTAGAGCTTACAATTCATTATTCAAAGAAATGCTAACAACCATAATCTAAAAAAAATGCATTAAACAGAATCTGTAAAATATGCATTAATTTCTGCTTTTATGTCATCGGCAGAAGTTTTCTCTTCATTTGCCATAATAATGGCTGCAGCATCGATGTCCAGGCTATTCTGTGAGGATGAGGCAAGTGGGGTGTCTACATCCATGACATCATCATCACCGATGTTGGCGAAGTGCGCCTCTGTGGGGGCGTTTTCCTTTGCCTTCTTCTTAGCCCGATATCGTTGATCGCTTCTTTGGATTCTCGACATATCTTCGACCAATGTCCCCAAGTGCCACACTTGAAGCACGTCTGGTTCTGCTGTCCATACGGCTTGGCGTGCGTCTTTTCTTTATCATCCCTCTTCACAGGGGCTTTGGACTTTCCTTTGGCCTGGGTCCTCTCTTTTCCACCCTGCTTGCCCTTCTTTCTATTAATGGGCTTTCTAACCTTGTAGCTATTGGCATTGACTTCTGTGCCAGTACCTCGTCCAGGTGGCTGCGAGACATAGTTCTTGCGTAGAACATTGTCTTGCGATTCCGCAACTTGCATTACATCAATCAGTTCGCTATACTCCTTGTATGCGTCCTGACGATAGCTGCGTGCACTCTGGATAGCATTAGGGTGGAAGGTAGAGAGAGTTTTCTCAATCTTCTCTTCATCAGTGATCTTCTTGCCACATAGAGAGAGATTGGTACAAATTCTGTGCAAGGCAGAATTGTACTCGAACCTGATACGAAGTCGCAAACCTCAGGCGTACTCAATCTTGCTGTGCTTGGGGCAAGATGGTGTACTTGAGCTTTTCGAACCGCTTCTGAAGTGCAGTCCAAAGCTCAAGTACACTCTCCTCAGCCATATATTCATTCTTTAGAGTAGCTGAGAGGTGGTGCCTGAGAAAATACAGAGCTTGATCGTTCTGCTCAGCGGTAGGTTTTGCGTCCTGCGAGGACCCTAGACCAATTGCGGAGCGGAGCTTCTTGCCCCCAAGGACGATCTTTACGTCCGATGCCCAAGTGAGGTAGTTCTGACCGTGCGGGGCCAGTTCTTCAAACTCACGATTCACAATGCCAGACATCTGCATGATTTCAAAATTCTGGTTTAGATTACTGCGTGTAATCTGATAGAAAATGGTTGCAAAAAAAACATAAAGTGTAGAAAAATTTAAGTGCTATGCATTGCAATATATTAAATAAAGCAACGGATTCAAAATTCATAAAGAATATTCATAAAACAGAGAAATCAAGCTAGAAAAATTAAAAACAGAGCCAAAAAATCTTCTTGATTTTCTGGCAATTTTTCAAAATTTTCTGCAATTTTCTCTTTTTTTTTCTTTTCTTTCTTCTTTTCTCTATTTTTCCTTTTCCTTCCCTCGTGGGCCTTCAAATGGGCCGAACCCTAGCTGCCTCCCCTATTTGCGCCCGTGCCTCCTTCTCACGTCTGCGCCGCCATACCTTGCGCCCGCGCCGCTACTCCCTTCCACACCTTCCCGTGGTGGCGACCGGGACCGATGGCGCGGCGTGGCGACTCGGCGAAGCCGAGGCGGCCGCGCGGCGGCCGATCGAGCGCGCGCTGGGGCGGCTCGACCGATGGCGCGGCGTGGCAGCTCCGAGCCGAGGCCGTCGGCGGCCGCCCGGCGTGGCTGCGGTGGCCGTGTCGAGCAACGTAGGCTGCGATGCTCGTGGGCGAACGCGGGAGGCACCGGCAGTGCGGCTTCGAGCGCCGCGGCGCTCTGAGCACGCTGCGTCGGAGCCGGCGCGGCGGCGCTGACGCCGTCTTGTACGCGCCAGGAAACCGGCGGCGGCGTCTTCGCTAGTCTGAATCTGGGGGCGCAGCCAGCGGCGGCCGCGTGCGAGGCCATCGGCGGCGGCGGGCTGAAGCCGGCCGTCTGCGTGCGCCTGAGAGGGCCCGGCCGACGGCGACGACGCCGGCCGCGAAGCGGCGGATCGAGGGACACGCGGCCGCGAAGCGACGGGCGGCTGATCCGAGCTCGACGGCGGCAAGAAGTGGGCGGGGCCGACGGCGGCGACGCCGGCCGCGAAGCCGGCGGGCGATCGCGCGGGTGCGAGTCGAACGCCGAGGGCGTCGATCGGCAACCGTGCACGCCTTACCGATCGACGGCCGCGGCCGTCGCGCCGCCGAGGAGAAGGGCGGCGGCCGTCGCGTCATCTTTTTTCGAATGAGCAGTAGATTCTTGTCTTTGTAACTTCATGTCATGTAGCTTCTTGCCACGTGACGACAAGACTAGATCGTGGGTTAGATGCATGCACGAAACAACGGCGATTAGATTCAATCGCGAAACCCACCTTTCTCACTCTTTCATTACGAACTCGGTGAGAGCCGTCGCGATAACGTGTTAAGGAACCTCGCTATCGAATAGTGCAGGGTTCGAGCGGTCTGAATTGGAGAACAGAGAGAGAAAGCGTGTTTAGGGAGAGCAATAGCGGAAATTCTTTATTGCTAATGATTTCTTGTACATAGGGGAGACCCCCTCTTCCTTTTATAACGTTCTCCTAGGGTTTAGGCTTAAGGGACTAGCATGGACCTTCATGGGCCTTTAGGGTTTCCCAACACCTTCCACTTCGTTTAAAATACAGGGATTAATTTGATTTTGGTATAACTCGAAAAAGAAAATCCCGTCCTTGCAGGCGTGGCCTTAACTAGGCCTTACACCAGACCCTGTACGGTGGACCCACACTGCAGTCTCCGCGTCGCGATCCAAAAACGGGTGGGCCCCACCGGGCAACAGGTGCCTGTTGGAAGAAAAAAAAGGTGACGCGACGGATTCGGCTCGCAAGTGTGCGCGGGCGGCGGGCAGGCGGTCAAAACGTGGTCCGACACAATATTGTCTGCTTCCCACCCGTCGCTGACGCTGTGGGCCCGTCCCTCCCGTTGCTCTCGCGCCGAGCCGATCGGCCCCGTTCCGTTATTCTGCTACTACCAGTCTACCACTGTATACTCGCGCCCTCGTCGGATCCGGAAACTACTCCGAAACCAACGATTTATTAACAGATTAAGGGCATGCGTAGTTATACCGTCTATAGATCCATGCCAAGTAAAATTTTAGATGACGCAGATAAAAATAAAATATGTTATCTACTATTTAATAGCCAGTTATATTATGCGTACTATTGTATAGATGATTTATTAATTGTATGAGATCGTTACAGATAACTATACAGACAATTTATTATATGGGTTGTCTTTAGTCCTATCTATATTTGTTATAGGTGTGTATTATGGACTAAAAATATAAACTTAATTCACTTTATTTTAGCCTATAAACTTCAGATTTGATGTGAAACTAGAATCTAGAACTATACAAAACAGGCCTAATTAAGTATAACCTCAGAACGGGACGGGCTGCGAGTTGCTTTCAGGAGCTCCTTTTCTGCTTCCAAAGTTTCCTCCCTTTCTGGCTTCAGCCGCTTGTTTACACCGGGTCGGATCCGTCACCCCAGTGGAAGATCCAACACCCGTTAACAGGGGTAGCCCTGTCAGGGACGGCCAAAGGCAAATGGCCCCTTGATGAGTTGGATCAGAAGAATGATGGAACCACAATTATTTCCTAATCCCTGGTAAATCATAGCTTAAGTTTTCAGATGTGGTTTTGTTTGACCGTCTCCCGTCTCACTCACTACGCCTCCCTGACCTCCGCCACCCTGCCTCGTCACCTCCACGTCACCTCTCCACTCGTCCATGCGCCATTGTCTTGCTAGATTCTTGCTCCCTCCTTTCGGTTGCCCCAAAAAGCTATAATGCGCAGTATGAGGTTTGCCAAACGACATAACAAGAAAAACCATACCACTGATTCTGGTGCTTTCTGATCAAAGAATTAAAAGCGATTTTTCAAATTTCAACCGCAGTCCTCAACAGACCCTTAGAGCGCTGCTACATGAGCGGCAGTTTGTCTCACGGAATATTTAACTATTACTGACATGTGAGTACCAACCACAACGCGACAGGACCCGCCTGTCAGTGATACGTTTGTACTGCTGTATATGGGGACGTTTGTACCGCGAGAGTTTCCGTTAAACTAGAGCGCAACTGGGATGTCATTGGAGTTAAGCCACCCAACGCGAGTCTTATTGCAGCTATGATTTCTCACCAAATTAAAATTTTGGATGGGAATTTGCCGGGTGCGCATATATACATATATATATATATATATATAGACACGTATACATATATCATGGTGTCTTAATCCAAAACAAGTATTTCTCTTAAGTATTGTATGCGATTTTTTAATTTTTTTATAATATTATTGAGTTTAACTAGTTTACTAACTAGTTCAAATAAGTTTGAACTGAAATTCAAGTAAGCCTGTATATATTTTGGGAGGCATAAGGTAAGCATTTGGTACTTGTTGTTTTGTGACTTCAAGTCTTCGTATAATCGAAGCATATCAAAGCAAATCCAGTTGTGGGATTTTTTTATGAACCGTACTTATTGATTAATTAAGATGACGATAATGCTGTTTTTACCTAAAGTCTTAAAATGTTCAGAGCAATTAACGTAGTACATGATGCCCTTTTAAAGTCTTAATTTCTGAAGTTGCATCGCCCTCGAAGAATACTGCAAAAGGTCCTGTCACTGATGATTCCCCTAGCCTGTCTTTATATTTCTCTAATAAAATTACATTTTGCATGTACCGGCAATATCATAAATGCTTAACTCACATAATCTAACTAGGCTCAAAGCAACATAATAGACAAATCATGTAATATATATCCAGTTAACGTGTCGATTATACTCTAGACTCACCAAGAATTTAAGTTAGCTTTAGTTTAAAACAGACTCCCAACTAGTAATTGTTAAAATTGAAGTGAGTAACACGGGATTTTTTGCGAGGAAGAGTAACACGTGAATAACATTGAAATTCTAAATAATAAAATTTTTTGTTTTATATTTTTTTAGAATGATCAGCTGATGAGAATCTGATCGATGTACATGCATGCGAGAGGGAATTTCGTGGTCATAAAAAACTTAGGAGCTTATTTGGAGCATATAAACTTTGCAGGAAATAGTACAATTCATCCAAACTTCCTAGAATCTGTTCTGAAGTGGGTCTAAGATTTGCTACCACCTACAAATTTGAAGTCGAGTGGAAGCTTGGGGAATAATTGTTTGAACCAATGATGGTTTGAATCAAATCGAAAGTGCCGTTTTCCTAAAGTGGATTTTATTTTGCCAATTGACCAACTACAGTCTGCACATTTAGTAGACAGTTCACAAGTATTATGTTAGTCAGGGTTGTATTTTACGAAATAGTGCTTGTATACCAGCCCGTACTCTTTCAGAATTTCTATACGATTCTTAAGGGCATGGAGTATTTGGAGATGCAGATATGTGTGGTGGGGAAGGACATTGGTTGCCACTAGGGTTAACAATACCGTTTCGAACTTAATTTTTGACGATCCAGTGGTACTGAAATTCGTAAAAAACTGAATATTTTCGAAAGTCAAACAAACTTGAAATCTGGTGAAACAGCGAAGTGAAATTCGAATGAAAAGTAAGAAATCCGCTCAAAAAGCAGCGAATTTCGAGCGGTTTTCTCGAAAATCGGCAACAGGTTGAAAAATTGGAAAGAAAATGTAAAAAATCTTTTAGGGAACTTTTCTCCAAACTCCGTTTTTCGAAAAAAAAAATCACACAACAGGTCATAAAGCTATTAATACTAATTTTATGGACTTATTGGATAAATTTTTTCAATTTTTTTGAATTTTTTGAATTTAAATTTAAACTTGAGCGGTAAACCGAACGGTATGCTTTTCCGAACAGGCGTGGTACGAGCGAAATTCGAGCGGTTTTCGACGAAATTTGAAACCCTGGTTGCCACTCCACATTTCCTCAAACAAATTCAAAAAAAATTCTTAACTTTGTGGTTACATGAAGATTAAGCTTCTAGTTTGGTAAACTAATCCTCTTTGTCCACCCCTCCCTCCCTTTAGTCCATTTCCATGTAGACCACCATTGTGTAGTACTACTTGCTAATAATTGAGCTAGTAGCATCTGCTCTGCCTTTATTTGCTTAGCTAGCTTGTTCATTCCAAAGTACTTTAATTAATGTGATGTGTTTGACCCTTTAGTCAAACTTAACATCAAAAACAAAATCCATCACGGATGACATCTCGATCGACAGGTGTGATGCGTATGTATAACCTGTGGGATGAAGCACTTTTGGGACATAGGTCAACCCGACACACAAAAACAAGTAGGATGGAAAGGTAGAGCACTGCAGTATGTCAGTGTACAACTTTCTAGAGGCAAAATGGAGTACAAGAAAGATGCCTGAACTGCATGGTCCTGGTTATTGGTCTGGTTATAACAAATGTATGTTACTTGTAACACTCGAGCTCTATGGAAGAAGTAGTCTAATCCAACGTATTAATTTCGTTTGTAGAGTTGCATAAAGTTCCTTTTAACTATTTGGAAATTTTCAAGAAAAGAGTATTGGTGGTGGTCAACATACACGCCAATGTAACGGGCCAAATTCATGGCATGACTCAATCTCTATATGTGATTGTTTGTCCCCACACAATGTGTTCTACATCTCGTGCTCGTTGTTAACTTGATTGGCAAGAGAAAGGTACAATTCGATCGATCCAGACAATAATGCACTTGAATCAGGCCCATGCATGGCGCTCGCAGGTGGCTTCTGCTTGGTGGCAATGCAAGACTAGGCACCAACCGGCGGGCTAATTGCGCCTAACTACTGAAACCTATTAGGCAAAAAAGCAAGCAGCTAGTCCCAAGTTTCAGCATAAGGTTCAGGTGGTTTTCTCTTCAGCTCGATCACTGTGCCGATCAATCAGACGAGCTAGCTAGGCAGATATTTCGACGCGATGCGTGAACAGCAAACCACAGTTTGCTCCAACTTAATTTGTGTGGCCACCGATTCATGGAGATCATCTCTCCTGGTGTTTCGATGCGATTGATCTTGTCTCGTCCTGCAAATTAGCTTTAGTTTTCTGCTGCTGCTGGTGCACTAGCTAGTCCGTACTTAATTTGTGTGGACGCTGCCTGCTTGGATCATCCGGGTGTTCTTTCATGGCTTGAACAGCGGCCTGACAGCGATGGGTTAACAGCAAATCTTGGGCCATTCGGATCCTTCGATCTCTTGTAGTTAGCTAAAGATGATTGCAAGATGAGGAAATTAATATTCCTTAATGTGAGTAAACTGATTAGTGCATGAAACTCTAATGTATTTGCTTATTGGTGTGTTCTGCTATTCGCTTGCCCCCGGTAGAATTTGGCTGAAGTACTTGCAAGTTCAATATCTTTTTTTTTCTCCAGAAATTAGTAATAAAAAAGGGGAAAAAAAAGTTCGACATGGCAATGGTTTTATGTGGCGTGTACCTTGTTTCTACTTTTTCCCTAAATCTTGCTTTTGTGATAAGCCTAGATATATTAGAAGTTGAGAGATGTCTTTTTTCATGTGGTTACTGTTATGCCCATGAGAACCAGCATGTGCAAGTGTCCACGCTTTGGTGTTACAACAGCGACTGCACATTGCTGGATAAAGAATTATCAACAGAGTTTGGTGAATCTAAAGATTCTTGGAACAATGCCGGGTTGAACAAAAAGGTCTCGCGAATATGATACCTTAACTAGTAACAGAAAATTGACTATGACTAATCAACAAGAATTACTCAAATTATTTTATTTTTGCAATGTTTTTCGTATTGAAGCGATAAGAAATGAAAAAGAAAATGTTGCACAAATATTAACTTGTGCCTTTTCTCTGAATGATCATTCACATCTTCAGTCGTTTAAAAAGTACTGGGAATCAATTGTCCCCATTGTTGATCTTGATGCCTGATCTATCACTTGATTTAGAAAGTTTCTGCATGAGTTCAACTTTCTAAATCAAGAGATTAATTGTCCCCATTGTTGATCTTGATGCCTTTTCTCTGAATGATCATTCACATCTTGACGTCAAAACTTTCTGCATGAGTTCAACTGCGACTTCGCTTGTATGAACTGCTGGATTCAGAGATAAAGTTAGGTCAAGACACTATTTTTAAGATCTCGCAGTTGAACAAATGTAACCTGTCGTTCTGGTTTGCCTTGTTGGATTTGTCCTTTGTTCCAACTTCGTGCAGCAGAAATAAGGATTCTATTCAGAATACCAACAATGCATACATCAAACGTGATTTCACATTATTGCCGAATGTTTCAGATGAAGAGAGGTAAATTCCTGCAACATTGCATGTATCAGTATGAATGCTAGACTGCTAAATTGCATGTTCTGCGGATGCTGCCACCTTGAAATTCTTGAAAAGTAAATGAGGCAAAGTCAGACAAGGAAGCTGGAAATGAAAACAACTGAACATATTTTCTTCTCACCTTGATAAGATTTTTTTTCTCTTGTACGAGATCCTCTCTTCACACATAAATCACATTAATCAGGTGCCTGCTTGTTTCTTTTATACTAATATTCCCACTTTTGAATGATTTAAACTGAAGAGTACTAATTTCTAAATGCCAGATGCAACACTGAGTTGACCAGTATGATAATATTTCAGCCTTGACTACTGAATTCACATAAACATGAGCATCTTCAGAATTCTGAATGCCAATATATATGAAGGCAAAGTCAGATTTGAGAACTGGGAGTAAAACGACAGATGAAACATGCTTGGCAATGCGCTTTTAGCTGGATTTTGTCCTTTGCACTGGCTTATGCAGCCAAGAATTCAACGCAACCCAGTAATCTGTATTCTGTAGTATCTGTACACACTACACACTGCAACAAAAGCATTTGTATAGTCTCCTGATAATGCGAGTGTCAGCAAAGTTATGGGTTAAGGGCCTGTTTGGTTTATAGCTAAATTTTATCATATTTTGCTATGCCTTAAGTTAGACAAGTTTGACCGAGTTAGACCCCCGTTTGGTTCAAAGCTATACCTGTGGTAAGATTCCTTCTAGCTATCTAGGTTTATGCGTTATTGACTTAAAAAAGTGTGGCAAAATTCATTTTCCTAATCAAAGTGTGGCTTCAATTTTAATAACCTGGCCTTATACTAGTTTGACAAAAAAAAAAAAACTATAGCTAAACATGATAACCTTAATATATGAATCAGATCTTAAATATATGTTTGGCAAGGCATTGAAGTTCAGTAGATAGGACAGACACCACTGAAAGAAATGAAGTGTGGAGCCATGAACTGAACACAGCAAGAGACAAAGACAGCAGAGGACAGGGAACTCGTCTCGTGATCCTGTGAGCTCAAAAGTCTGCCTAATAGGACACTGATACCTCTAACTTGCTACTGTTTTCAAGGACAGGATCAATTCATGCTCGCCAATGCACTGCTCCCTTATCGTTAAAAAAAGGGTGAAATTTTAGCAAAATCATAGACTTGCACACACGCTATAGGCTCCCCTTGTCATGCTGAAAACTACTATTTCCCTAACTGGAATTGAGATCTACTTTTTCCGGTGGTCAATCCAGATGGTCGATTCTTATCCGACGGTTTGCACATACACGAAACTGGTGTGTAACTGCGGCAGATCAGCGTCCCATGCAGCAACCAATTTGCAAATGGAGTACTATTTTTAACCGCTCCTTTGGTCAAAACCAATATGTACATATCATCTATAAACAGAGATTAAAGATAACTCATATAATAAACTATCTATATGATTATTTTCTCATATAATTAATAAACTATCTGCATAGCAGCAACCAATTTGCAAATGGAGTACTATTTTTAACCGCTCCTTTGGTCAAAACCAATATGTACATATCATCTATAAGCAGATTAAAGATAACTCATACAATAGACTGTCTATATGATTATTTTCTCATATAATTAATAGACTGTCTGCATAGTAGTATACACATTATAAAATCGTCTATAATTTTACGGACTACGTTATTCTCTCTCATCTACGTCATCTAAAATCTTATGTAGCATATTTTTATAGACAGCTCACATGTATCCCTGTACATGACCTAACAAACTGATTCTATGATTGGGCGGACTTGCTGGGAATGTGCGACACTGCTACTAGCCTTCTACTCAAGCTGTTTACTCCACCTAGCTACTTGTCTATGCCGCCTAAGGCTGCGCCATTGTCATTGCAATGGCTCGTCCGGTTCCGGCAATGGAGATGTCAACACCATCGCCAAATCGCACGCGAGACGAGGCCAAGGGAAGACGGCGAGGCCACAGATCAGACGGCAACACATATGGCATCCATCACATCGATCGACCTCACAACCGGCAGCAGTACGGACATAGCAAGGGACTGAGGCAGCAGGCAGGAATTACTGAATGAAATGTGAGAAATGGTCTACTCAGCTAGATCGGTATATCACATACAGTTCAATGGAAGCATCTAAAAATCGTTCGCGTTAAAAGTATGGTCGGCATGGGCGCTGCTGCGCTGCAAGATCTTCCTCTGGCTTGCATAGCAGAATCGCCTGTGGACAACACAACGCTTGCAGATCAGGGGTGGCCTAACCAATATTTTTGTCCAATGTGCTGTCGGAATCTAGAAACGGTTTTTCACCTTTTCGTCGACTGCCCCAGAGTTCGACAACTATGGTAATCCATTGCATGCTAGGTTCGCGTACCAGCACTTCGATCGGACCGATGGTACCCGTCTGTGCACCTCGAACAATGAAACCTCCAGCTGCTAGACTGCCCACCAAACCTTCGGAAAAGTGTCAAAACTCTAATTATTCTGACATGCTGGCAATGGTGGAAAGAGCGAAACGCCAGAATTTTTCGTCACAATTGGGCAACCCAGGAACAAATCGTGTAATCGGTAAAAGATGAGGCTACCAACTGGGTTTTCGTAGGAGCAAAATAGTTTAAACACCTCATACAGCATCATCATTAGAGAATAGAATTTTGTACTTAGTGTGTTATCTTCCTCTCTGGTTGGGTGTAGTCTCCTGCACCATATAACTCGCTAAAAACTGATTTTATTCTATCCTCTTTCTAATTCAATCGCAGCCTAGCTATCTTAAAAAAAAAAAGAAGAATGAAGTGAGAAATGACATTGCTAGCAGATCCTGTGAAGCCACCAAATAAACTACCTTTTGACTCGCCGAGGAAGGTGACAAAGGTCGCGGACACATGCATGAAGGACTGCCGGGGTCACTCACAGGCTCAATAGTGATCGAGTCAGGCATGGGATGCATTCGATGGGATATGTACATTGTACGGTGGGCTCAAGTGGTGGTTTACCAAATGGTGGTTTGAGGTGTGAAAGTGCTCAATGGAAGTAGTATAACCTTTCATAAACCACCATCCACTATAATGCATAGTGGCTTTATTGGGTTCACGGAGATTTCTGTACTTCGTCTTCAGCCCCCAAACTTTTCAATTTCAGCCTTCATGTATTTTTCATCTACATATTTATCCAAAAGTTTATACTAAAAACCTTAGAAGTAGTAAAACTAATTACAACAAAGCCATGGTCCACTTGTCAGTCACCCATAGCCTTATTCCTTTTTTTCCACTCATTTTCCCTCTCTCTCCCATCACTTTCACTTCCCCTCACTTCTTCTCATGATACCACCAACGTCGCCGCGATTAGCCATAGCGCCGCCACATTCTCTAGCAGGATGGTTGCGGCATCTAGATCCGGTCAAGTACACTGTCCTCAAGCCCTTTTTGTCTCCTTGCTCATTATCTTCCTCACCAACTCAACGAGATCGGGCCGTCGTGCTCTTGCCCGCCTGTTGTGCTACCATCGTCATAGCAACTCAGCACTATCGGTGTCGCCTAGCCTCGGTGACGTCACCCTCTTCCACCCCCGCTGCATAGATCCTGGTCGCCGTTGTCATCTTCAAGATCCCAATCACCAATATTATCTTTATGGACACAAAGGTGCCGCTCCCCCTCCCTAATTGAGTTCCCTCCCTCCACCCCCCTCTCTCTCTCTGACTAGTCTCTTTTTCTTCAAGCACTCGGAGCTCTTCCAAGCTTCTCCACCACCATCCTCACCCTCTCTCTCCTCCATCATAGCTCGCCTCTGACGTAGACATGCGGGACTACTGTCCACCTTGTAGCATTGTACATCCAATGGTGAAGATAGGACGAAAATAGAGGGAGAGCTCAAAGGACGATACTAAACTGAGACTAAAATAGTAAATATAGTCTTGTGTAATTCAAATCTATGGAAAAGGATAGCAAGAAAACTAATATACTAATTGCTACTCCCTTCGATTACAAATAGTTGTCGTTTTAGATATCGACATGTTCTTCAAAATATAGCTTTGATAACTAATTTTTATTATAAAATAATAATAAAACCCAATAAAATTGTAATATTATGGAAGTAATTTTCTAAACAAATCTATACATATGATTTTCATATATCTAATTTAAATATTTAAAAAGATATTAATAGCTAAAGTTTTAAAATTTTAATTAAATTTATATCTAAAACGATAACTATTTATCACCGGAGAGAGTATATATCAGCATTCTTATAGCGGAAAGGATTCCACTAACCACAGGCGCTCTCGCCTCGTTGCAGGTTCCCACGAATTGGGTGCGTTGTGGTCTGGAATTTTTTTCCTTTAATATTTTTTTAATCTTTTTTTCAAAACTAGGCGTCGGGGCAAAAAAATTACAAAATTGGGCTCCAGTCGCCCGCATACCGGCGATTAGTACTGCTTTAAACGCGCGATTTTTACTCTGTCTGCGGTTAATTTCTAAAAAAAATCATAACTTTTTCATATGATGTCGGATGGAGATAAACTTTATATAAAAATTGTAGCTCTCGACAGGATCTACAACTTTTGTATACAAACCTTTTCAATTTGAGTCCATTTAGATAGCAAAAAATGGGATAGAACGTTCAGATCTAAAAATAGATCCGTTTTTAGATCTGAACGTTCTATCCCATTTTTGACTATCTAAATGGACTCAAATTGAAAAGGTTTGTATACAAAAGTTGTAGATCCTGTCGAGAGCTACAATTTTCATATAAAGTTTATCTCAATCCGACATCATATGAAAAAGTTATGATTTTTTTTAGAAATTAACCGCATGAGGAAAATCAGCGCGTTCATAGTAGTACTAATCGCCCGTATGTGGGGCGATCACCCGTGTATGGGGCGATCGCCCCATATACGGACAACCGGCGCCCAATTTTGTAATTTTTTTGCTCCGATGCCTAGTTTTGAAAAAAAGATTAAAAAAATATTAAAGAAAAAAAAATTCTTGTGGTCTGTATTACGGTTGTTTCTACGCAGTTCGGCCCGTTTGCCTCAGGCCTCATGCAGTGGGCTTTAATCCCTTTCTTAAAGCATGGTTTTACACTTGTAGTGTATATCTCTATATATCTGATTTACTAAAGATTATGTAGGCAAGTTGTTCACTGGTTCCTCAAAAAAATTATGTAGACAGTGTTTTTGCTGTTTGTGTGGACGTGTGATCAGCGCCTTCGTTCTTCCTTATTGCACCTACGTACTTCCACCTGATTATTCAATTATTAGGAGGCACCTGCATGTTCTCCTTTGTCACAGAAAGAATTAGTTTCAGGGTTTGTGATGGATCTACCAAATGAGAAGGTCAAAACAGAAGGTTGTCACATATAGGATCTACTAGATACGTTAACGCGGCGTGCCACGCCGCGCTCGTCGCTACTAGAGGAGGGCACTCGGGCCGGCCCGAGGCACGACGTTATGGCCCGGCACGAAGCTCGACCCGGCACGACACTGTAGCACGGGCCTTGCCGGGCTCGAGAATCAGGCACGATGGGCGGCCTGACCCGGCACGACACTGTAGAATGGGCCGTACTGGGCCCGATGACTCTTGGTATGAGGAAGAAGTCTAGCATGAAGGTCACTGACTCACAGAGCATGACCACCATAGATGCACTCAGTAGCATGAACGCCACCCCTATCACCGACACCTGAGAGAGAGCTGAGAGAGACGACTCTCACCAGTCTCTCTCAATCTCCCTCTCAATCTCTCTCGTCTGTCTCGTTCACTCTCTTTCTCGTCCATTTCTCCCTCTCTCGCTCGTGTTGAGCACATCCCCCTCGCTCTATGTAACTGTTCAGAAATAAATAAATTTTAGTTCTTTTCTCATAATATTTGCATTCACCGCTTCAATTCTATGCGTCTCCGGCTCCTTTCCTCTCGTTGAAATAGTGTAAATGGGTCGGGCCTAGGCCGGCACGAAGCGCAAATGGGCCGTGCTTGGGCTCACGAAAGCGGCCGGCCGCGACGACGCAACCTGGCGGCACGACAGGCCGTCGCGGCCGGCCGGTTCGAGCCTGAAGAACGATGGGCCGTCTTGCGGGCGGGCGCAAGACGCACGACGCCCACCTCTAGTCGCTACCCACGTGAGCAAATTGAGAAAATGCGCGACTGCCGCTCCCTATGAGAGCAAACCGAGGAAACACGCGAAACAGTTGAAAGGATATAAATGTAATTGTATGTTTTTCGCATTTATTTGATGGAACGGTTGAAAGGATATAAATGTATTTAAGTTACAGCGGTGTGCCACGCCACGACCGTCGCTCCACACGTAAAAAATTGCCAAAACGATCTAAATTTATAAATGTATTTAAGTTACCGCGGCGTGCCACGCCGCGATCGCCGCTCTACACGTAAAAAAATTGCCAAAACGATCTATTTTTTCCCCAAAAAAGAACATAGACGTATTTTTTCCCCGAAAAATGACCCAAGCAGTTTTTTCCGGAAAACTATTTTTTTACGAAAAAGGACCTAAATGTAATTATTTTTTTAATAAGGACAAAACAAGGATCTAAACGTAAGACTTAAAAAGGCCAAAAGGACCTAGACGTGATATATCTTTTTTCCAGAAAAGGACCTAAACGTAACGTTTTTTCCGAAAAAGGATCTAAACGTATTTTTTTTCTAAAAAAGTACCTAAACGTAATAATTTTTCGCGGCTCGGCTCGAGCCGCGAGCCGAGCCGGCTCAAATCGTTGTGGTGCCGGCATTCCTTCCATCTTTAATGGAGGGATTATTTATTCTTTTTCGTATAACCGAAGAAATTAAGATTGGGTTGTTAACTTGAAGAAGAAACTAAAGCCATGCAAAACCGAAGAAATTTAGTATGGATATATGCTAATTGCTTACATGTCAGTAGTTCTTTGTTTTTTTTTGGAATTTAATTAGTATGTTGCTTGCTTGAAAAAATATTGATATGTCCTCGAGATAGCAGTAGGCAATTGTCATTTGCTCTTAGAAAGAACAAAATTCTATTTACCTTTTGTGTTCAACATATTAATAACAATGAAATTAAATAATTAATACCAATATATTATATAATAACTGGAGCAAACAATGAAATTAAATAATTAATAACAATATATTACATATTATATTTATATACTAATATACCACTCACCCTCACCGTCCAGTTGTCGACAGTCGGCCTCGAGGCTCGTCTCGTTTCTTTCCTCTGCACTCCTCGTCTGCTCGACTCCCTCAGTTCCTTGTCTTCATCTCCCTTTCTTCCAAATTTTAGATCCAGCAGGTCGCACCGTCACCCGAGGCAATTCTGACTTGTTCATCAGGAAGTGATCTAGCTCTTGAGATATATGACATTCTTTATTTCTTTATCCTTCACTTTTCCGTATTGCCTCTCCTGCCTTGTGTAGTGCCCTCTGGACTCCTCTAGTTCCCCAGGTCTTGGCCAAATCAGTAAGTTCAATGCTAAGGATTGAGAGGGGTTTTACCTAGTACTCCCTTGTATTTGATTACATGATCATGATCTTTAGAGGTTATATGATATGATTTAGGAGCTAAAAAGTATCCTTCTGATATATGGTGTTTCAGCTTAAACAGCCTCCTCGCTCCTGCCTGCTGCGGCACCACCCAGGTTGCTCAGGCCCAGCTTGTTGTCCTGGTTCAGCAGAGCGGCTCCCCCTCCCCTCCTTGTCGCTGCCCAGCCGGCGTCCACCTATTCGCCGGCCTAGGCTTCTTCGGTGTCCTTGCGTCTGCTGCCTCAATACGGCTCGGCATCAGTGGCTCTCCTTTTTGGCTTCTTCGTCGGCAGTGGTGAAACTAGAAATTTTTTAATAGATGTGCACATTTGACACCGAATATTTCTAATGCTATGCTTACCGTTAGGAAAGAATGTTGCTATTCCTCTTCATGTTAGCTTTTGCTCTTGGTCTATATTCACAAATGTCAAATGAGAAATCACACTAATTTCCCCCAAATTTCCAATCATCACATCCCATAATAAATTGCCATTCACATATTCACCTGGCGGTCTACGTCGTGCCGCCTCCTGTGTTGTACTTGACTGCTTGCCGCCTGCCGCGTTGTGTGCTGCCTGTCGGTCCGGCCTGCCTGCCTCCTCATGCCCAAGCCACGCCTCACGGCCGCGTAGCCCCCTCGACGCCCGACGCCTGTGTCGCCTACCCGACAACCCGACGCCTGCACCGCCCGACGCCCGCGTGGATTGGGGAGGGAATTCCTGGGAAGCTAGGGTTTGGGATGGAGGAATGAGGAGGAGCAATCGGCCTGTGACTGGAATTCATCTGAATAGTGGGAATGTTAGATTTTGTGGGCTGAGTGGACTTTTGATTGGATGAATAGGTAACCTAATTTTATGAAGTTTTCAAATTTTTTGGAGGTGCCGATGCATACCCGGCACCCCCTCAGTTCCGCCTCTGTTCGCCGGCTTGCTCAGCCACACACCCAAACCCCTGGCTTCTCCTCGTCACGCTACGCTATTGGTCACCGTTGCCTACCTAGGGTTCCTCCTCACTCAGCCAAGTGCGCTCTTGCCTCTAAGGGTGTGTTTGGTTGCTTGTACCAAGTGGTACATGTATGAGATGGTTTAAGAAAAAAGTCATCCATGTGTTTGGTTGCTTGTACCAAGTGATACATGTATGAGATGGTTCAATAAAAAAATCATCCATGGTTTTGGTTGCTTGAATGGAACCATCCCATTTTGGATGGTAGGATACAAATTTAACGAATATTCCCTCTAGATACTGAACCATCCATTCACCCAAAACAATGAAACCAAATGGTACAGGATCATTACATCACATTTAACATCATCCCACCAACCAAACGCAACCTAAGAGTCATGATTGGGGATTGGGGAACCCAAAACGTGGGGTGGGGGAGGTGGATTGGATATGTGGATGTTACTCCACAGTTGGGCCTTGTGACTTTCGGCATAAACCCACCTTCTTGTTCCTCTGTTTTCCCCCTCAATCCCTCTGTTTTTTTCTTGTCTTCTTGTACAATCACACAGAGGGGCCTCTGTCGAGGCTATCCAAAGCTGTCAGCCCAAGGGGGTATCAGTAGTGGTATGGAGGGTAGGCTCAACCCTATTGAAGCCCTCCGTTAGATTTACCCCTATGTACATGCTCTAATCCCTTGCATGCATGTGAACATATTAGGTCCCATTCTTCTTCTTCTTCCTCCTCCTCCGCCTCCTCCTCCTCTCTAGTTCATTAGTTCCCTGATCTTCCACTGCATCATGGCACTTGGCACAGTACAGCAGTACACTGTGTAGGATATGGCCTCTTGCTTAGGTTGCTCTGAAATTTGAATCATAAGTTTCACATGACGACGACAGATATATATTGGTTGTACTGTGCAGGCGTGTACATGTACCTGTCTCCTCGGTGAATATGGCGTGACCAGTCTCGGAGTAATGCAGGATTGGGCCTACACTCCTACAGCTACTACGAGGACACGGTTTGATGATTGAGATAGCATTCATACACATGCTTGAGGACAAGAGATCGATCAGGCCGTCAGGGAGGCGAACGCATTTCCGATTTCACACCCATTCGGTTGTTCGATTCCCGGCCGGGCTGATGTCGCGGACAGCAGACTACTGCCGAACAGTGAGCACGTACGATATGCAGGACTCTCGTATGATAGGGTTAGGTCATGGAACAGATTCTGTTACGTAGATTCTGATTCTTTAAGAAGCTGTTAGATGACAATTTTTGATTTTATGTACAAATCTACTTCTAATTGCGAAAGAAATTATTCAGAACCCTCACGTCCGACAAACAATTTGCTTTTCTTTTAAGCAAAAGCTATACAGAAACTGTTTTGTTGTGCAACCTGTGTCCGTACGGACCGTACCTCACTTTATCCTTAATCCTTTTCCCTTTCACTTGCTTCGTCTTTGAGAAACTTGAGCCAGTTGAAAAAAGAGCCCATCACCTTATGAACAGACAACCCTCTTTTAGAAATGTGGCCTGTTCTTAAAAAAAAAGAGCCCATCACCTTATAAACAGACAGCCCTTGTACTTGTACCACTGGGGTACTGCTACAACACTACTGTCTATCACACAAGAATATTTACAATTTTACGCCTTGAAAAGTTGTACTTCTTTGTACTTGGTGAGGGAGTAAAATCAAGTTGTAACTAATTTCGTTCATTGGATTGGGAACAATGAATGGTCCCGTAATTGGCGTCTTGGCGAGCAGTAAAAGAACTCTTATTTTGTGAGAGAATACTGCTATGTTGGAATAATAAGTTGTCGATTGTTCTTACACAGCTAGGCTAGCCCAACAGGTACAGATCCCAGTGAAACTAGGCCCATTCAGGCCATCCAAAATGGGCCTTGGCCCACTCCTTGCTCGACTGGGCCTTTACCCTTGACCAGTTGTCCAGGCCCAAGCGGAACCCGATCCGGCTCGCCTCACACCACGCCGCTTCGCCGGCCGGATTCCCACGCCTCCCCATGCCGCCGGCGAGGAGCCCTGGCAACATCGTGCGGCGGCGCAACGTACTCCTCCCTCTCCTCTTCCCCCCCCTGCTCCTCCTCCTCCTGCACCTGATCTCCTCGCCTCGCCCCCTCTCCGCCCTACGCAACCCCGACCCCAAGCCCCACCGGGCCTGCGACTACTCCGACGGCGAGTGGGTGGCCGACGCCTCCGCGGGGTCCCACCCCTGGTACGACCACACCTGCAAGGAGATCTTCAAGGGGTGGAACTGCGCCGCCAACGGCAGGCGCAACGGCCGAGCCCCTACCCCGGCTCGACCCGCTCCGGTTCTTGGAACGCCACAGGAACACCAACATTGGTTCGTGCTCGTGCCCATTTCGCTATGTCTGATTACTAGTCCTTGAGACGCAGCTTGCTGTGCAAGGTGAAGTCTCTTGGTGTGGCTTCCTTGTAGTTTCACATGCAGTTCATTCGGGAGTGGGGGTTCTTGGGCGTCGTTCACGAAAGCTGCTCTGTAGAACGTGGTAATGTGCCTTGTGGTTACTGCTTAGTTGTCGATGACCAGAACAGGAGAAATATGGCTGCGCAATTGCGCATTGCTTTGTTTACAATGCAAAATAGTCTGGTTTGGGGATAGATATTGGGTTGAGACGAGCTATCTTGATATGCATTCTTGATGTCCTCTATTGTTGAATGTACTGAGATTTACGCATGTAAGGGTATGGCTGCCATCATGTAATGTCGTTACCTGGGGCGTGTTCAATTGTTGTGATTAGCTACATGCTTGCTTATGATTATAATGGTATAAGGAGAAAATTGGGTTGATGCAAAGTTTAAATGTTGAGCCAGTTGGTTCAAATTTATCTGCTTTGCCAGGTGTATTGTATTCAGAGACCCCTTGAACTTGCCACCTTATGATGATGTATGTTCGATGCTTTATTGTAGGATTTGTGGGCGATTCATTGAATCGGAACATGTTTGCCTCGTTGGTCTTCATGCTTTGGGGAGTCAGTGGAGAGGTTCGCAAGTGGCGTTCAGCAGGGGCAGACCGAGGTTTCACATTCCTGCGCTATAATTTCTCACTGGCATACCACAGGACTAATCTCTTGGTACGCTATGGTAGGTAAGGAGTGTCATTTGTATTAGTAATACCAAAATATGGTCCTTTGGAGATATGGCTAACTTCTATTGTTATGGATTGTACAAACTATCTTTCTGCACCTTGGGGCATCTTGCTTTCAGTTTAGGACTCTAGGTGTTACTTGGGAGTATTGAAATGCTTCCTAGTAGACCATTCTTGCTACCTGTTTTCCAAAATATCGGATTACTACTCCCTCCGGTCACAAAAGAATGTCGTTTTGGACATCGATATGCTCCCCAAAACGCAATTTTGACCACTAATTCATATTGTAATAGATTTATAAAACCTAATAGAATTATACTTTTATGAAAGTTCTTTTCGAGACAAATCTATACATACAATTTTTATGTGTTCAATCTAAATATTGCAAAAGATGTCGATAGCCAAAGTTTAGAAAGTTTGACTTCACATATCCCAAAACGACATTCTTTGGTGACTAGAGGGAGTATTAATAAACTTTTCTCTTGTCAGTTCACTATTTTTCTTTAAATTTCCTTTGTTTGTTTAATCTGTTAGACTACTGTTTGACTAACCTTTTTGCTATGCGTTATAGGGTGGTTCATATTCTTTTTACATACATGATGCTGTTGCCCATTTGTTTGGTCCTCATTGATCAAAGCCATATTGCTGGTTCTGTAGGTGGTCAGCCAGTCCAAATGGAGGTCCCCTAGAATCTCTCGGATACAAGCAAGGCTACAGGGTTGATGTTGATATTCCGGACCAAACATGGGCAAAGGCACCAAGCTTCCATGATGTTCTTATTTTCAACACAGGGCATTGGTACGCAGACAACATAATTCATAAGCCAGATAAGCAGTAAATCAGCAATCTTTATCACTTACATGCTTAATTATGTAGCTCCTGATCCATGAATGCTGATCCTGGATTATAGGTTTTAAACTCTGAGTAATCAGTTAACAACTCAATATTGTCATGTTACTCTTCCATTTACTGTAGTTTAATTATTTGCCTTCTCCCTCAATCCTCAGTGCACTTAACTGGATATCATTCATAATTTGTGTTGCTATTCATCTGTTATATATACTACTTTGCCTAGGCACATAACTACATCAGACAACAATGATTGTGTTGCTAGTTTGTTTACATGATCTGACTGGTGCTACTAAAATATTTTGGTTAACGTAATAGTGATGAAAAGATTTGTGGTGTTATCGAGGACTGTTTATCTTTCAGAGTGCATTGCAGTCATCTTGGATTTTTGTCACAATTTGACATGTAATTTATGGCAAATCTGGTGACACTGACACATACACTATACAACATAACAGGGCCAATTTACCAAGCTATCCCCTGATTTCCTGAACCTTGTTTTGTTTTGTTGTAGTGCATACATATTTCATATTACTGGGCTCATCCTGCTTTGCTTTATACAGGTGGTGGGCCTCTTCAAAGTTTGATCCAATACAGTCTCCAATGCTATTCTTTGAGAAAGGGATGCCGATTATACCTCCTTTACTGCCACCTGCAGGACTGGATTTGGCTCTTAAACACATGGTATGCTTATAGTTGCGCTTCTTCGCTTTTCTGAACATTCCTGTTTAGTGTTCCTTGCTCGATAATGCTGAGCCAATAAGTATTTTAGCCACACCTGAACCTTGTATGTAACTGAATCCTGAAGTTATTTTTGCTGACTATGGAATGGACTGGCATTTTCTGTGAAACAATACATATCATTCGGTGTGTTTTTACCTCATTTATTAGTCCATGAGAGGTGGATATTGTACTTCAAATTGTTGACTATTTTAGGTTGCCTTTTCCTTAAATATTTTTGCCGCGTGCATTTAATCTGAATTGCTCACCTCAATATATTTTGAACTCTACTAAAGAGAAAATTACCACCTTTCTATTTTCTATGATCATGATATTCAGCTTCTCTTCTCTCGCGATAAATAAACGATTTTCATCAGATAACATTTGTGAACAAAGCAATGAGACCCAATGGAGTGAAATTCTTCTGCACGTAATCTCCTAGACACTTCGAAGGTGGTGGCTGGAATGAAGGTAGATCTTGTCAACGTGACCAGCCCTTGTCCTCGGAAGAGGTACTGAAACTACAGACTACAGTGCATTGAATACTTGGATAGTAGTTTTTTCATCTTTTCTTGGATGCTTTCATTTTCTTTCCCTTTTTCGTTCAACACCGTGCATGTTATCTTAACATGGATCTCTACCGAGGTGCATCTTTTTACTATGTTCAAGTGTTCTTAGGTAGTCTTAATCTGGTGAATGACTCAAGATGTTTAAATAAGGACTCACAGTTGTAATATGGAGTGAAATGGCGCAAAGCATCTGGTGTCCTATGTGATCAAAAAGTCCCTCTAAAGTTAAAAGATAAGTTACATAGGACGGCGACCAGTCATGCGATATTGTATGGAGTGGAATGTCAGGTGACAAAAAACATGTACAGAGGATGAGCGTAGCGGAGATGTGAATGCTACGGTAAATATGTGGTCATACAAGGTGAGATCGAATCCGCGATGATGATATATATGGTAGGGTTGAGGTAGTACCAGTTGAAGAAAAGCTTGTCTAACATCGTTTGAGATGGTTTGGTTTGGACATCTCGAACGGAGGCCTCTTGAGGCACCGGTTCGTAGTGGAATTTTAAGCCGTCTCGAATGCATAAGGAGAGGCAGAAGTTAACCGAGATTGATGTATGAAGAAGCAGTTAAAAGAAACTCGAGGGATTGAAATGTATCCAAAGAGTTGGTGTTGTATAGGAGTTCATGGAAGTTAGCGATCCACGTACCGGAACTATGACCTAAGATCAAATGTGTAGAGGTCTTTTGAATTTAATTGGGTTTCATTCTTGGTCTGCCCTAACTTGTTTGGGGCAAAAGACTTGGTTGTTGTTGTAGTAGTAGTAATATGGAGTGAAAAAAAATGCTGTAGCAAGAGGATACTATGATTGCACCAGGGACTAGTCTATATTGCAAAAAGCATATACATGTCTATAAGTTGGCTTATTAAACTTAGTTTTAAGGCTAATAATCTAAGCTATTGTACGAGTCTCGGCAGCTGTTTCGCTAGACCTGTGCATGCTGGGCAAAGAAGACATACATTTGCCTGAACTCGAACCTTTTTGATGAAGTACTCTTTAATCTCTTTCGGCTACTTCCAACAAAAAGAAAAGAAAATTTTGACAATGTTTCTATCCTTTGCTTTTATATTGACCTGGCCATTTCAAGCATAAACGGCACACCTAAAGAGAACTAACATCCGCATGACATCCAAAATAGTTGCAATTTTCAATGTTTGTCCTCTGTCATCAATCTGCGCAACAGATTCGAATGGTACAAAGTATTTGCACCATAAATATCCAGTAACTGAAGATATGGATCCAAACTTTTAAGATTTCATTTTCTTCAGTTGGAATAACACTCTTCCGCTGAAGCTGCATTCTGTTTTTGATGGTGATTGAACGGCTTAATGTTTCAGTGCTGCCGTGATAGTCTTTTCCTTTGGTCCACACACCAAATTTGAGGCTTTACAAATCTTGTGATTCTTTGGCAATTGGAGTTTTTAGACTAATATCTTGAGCCCAAACTTGTTCAGGTCGAAGAATTTTTCTCCTTGCACAACAATGGCACAAACATAGAAGTACGCTTGGTGAACGAGCACTTGATGAAGGCTCTCAAATAGTCTACTTTCAGAGTTTTGAACATCATTCACTCGCACTAGTGAATTTAGAGCTGATGCTCATCCTTCGACAGCTGGCGGGAAGAAGCACGATGATTGCATGCATTGGTGTTTGCCGGGACCAACGGATACATGGAATGATTTGTTAGCAGCAAATCTTGTGGCAATTGAGAGCCAGTCTGAGAAAAGTGGAGTGCGTCGAGGAAATTTCCCCAATTTTTTTTCTGGGGTAATATGATGATTGATGAAGCACCAATTCGTTGGGTACAACAGAGATTTGCTCCGAATACCAAGCTGGTATTCCCTGCAGCTTGTTCAAATAGGCAAAGGATTTTTTTTCTTCCCATTTTGGACCCTGTAAATTTAACCCCCATTTTGGAGTTTTACCGATATGAACTTCTTAATCCTAGAGTAGGTTAAATTGATTTGTTTGTTTGAGCACTGTTATTTGCAGTTGCAAGTGTAAACCTGAGGAAAAAGAGTGAAGCTTTCTCCTACACAAATTAAGAAACGTCCTTAGCATTTGATTGATTACCGCATCAAAGCAAGTAAATGCTAGTGTGCATTGTATTGCTTCTCAGTTCGGGTCATGCCGACACCAATATCTACTACTGCATTATTTTGTGGCTATGTACTTTGACTTCTGATATATATGCGAGACGGACAGAGATCAGGTGAAGTTTGAATGGGGACTGCAACTTTAGCAGTCCCCATTCGCTAGAGCCGTTAGATTGAGTGAATCGATGAGCCAGATAGAGAAAATGTTGCTACAGTGTTTTTGCTATAGTATTCAGAAAAAACTCAACGTCAGATCTCGATCCAATGGTCGAATGGGGACTGCTAAACTTGCAGTCCCCATTTAACCGCACCTCCTCCCTATCCATGCGAGACATGCACGAGATGTCAATAAGATGGCATGCTTGCATGATCCCCCGACATGCCAAGAAGCTCAACAAAATTTATGCCGAACTTGCTGATACACACATGCACCTGTGCAATTACTTGATGATAGCAAATGCTGACCTCCATTAATGAACAATTCGATATATCTAATCATCTGCTCTAGCTACGTGCAAACCATTTCTAATTCCAGCATGTGTTGCTCCACACGTCGTTGCAAGGTCAAGCATCCACCTCACCTACCTACGTGCCTGCATGTCTGACTAAACCAGCTCGCAAACTATATAACCTAAACCCCAGGTCAATCCATCTCTAACAAGAGAAGCATTTGATCATTCATTTCCTCACACGATCGAGCAAGATGAGAACGTCGCCGGTTCTCTCCTTCCTCGCCCTCTCCACGCTCCTCCTCGCCGCGTCGGCGGCGGCGAACGACTACTACTCGCAGGTGCGTGCCTACCAGAAGCCGGTGGACGGCCTCGACGAAACGTACTACAACAAGTCGTGCCCGGACATGGAGGGCATCGTCCAGAGGGCCGTCAAGAAAGCCTTCGCCGCCGACTACACCGTCGCCGCCGGCCTCATCCGCCTCTTCTTCCACGACTTCGCCGTCAGGGTATACACAATTACACACATACATTTGCATGCATCAGATGTGAAAAGAACTCATCGTACGTACTTTGATTTCTCCAAGATTTTATATATTGACTCGCATGCTTGCATTGGTGGCGTTCGTTAGGGCTGTGACGGGTCCATCCTGATAGACGCGCAAGGGAGCGAGAAGTACGCGGCGGCGAGCAAGACGCTCCGGGGCTTCAAGCTGATCGAGGACATCAAGACGGAGCTGGAGGCCAAGTGCCCCAAGACCGTCTCCTGCGCTGATATCCTCACCGCCGCCGCCCGCGACGCAAGCAGAGAGGTAGGAAGCACCTCGTTTCGTACTTGCATGCTTTTTAAACTTTTACCGGCCGCGAAATACATCGAAGAACCGTTACGTGTAGGTCGGAGTGGACTACTGGCAGCTCAAGTACGGCCGGAAGGACGGACGCGAGTCCCGCGCCGAGGAGGCCGACCGGTACGTGCCCATGGGCCGCGAGAGCGTCACCAACCTCATCAACTTCTTCGAGTCCAAGGGCCTCCACATCCTCGACCTCGTCGTCCTCTCCGGTCACCTCCCTCTCCCTCTCTCTCTCTCTCTCTCTCTCTCTCTCTCTCTCTCTCTAACACATGCAAGAATGTAGCAGGCATTTAACATGAACGTTGTTTGTGCGTGGCCGACGCAGGAGCTCACACGATCGGGCAAGCCACGTGCGGCGCCGTGAAACCGCGGCTGTGCAACTACCAGGGCAGCGGCAAGCCGGACGGCACGCTGGACCGCCGGTACGCCGACTTCCTGCGGCGCAAGTGCCACCGCGGCGACGGCGAGTACGTCGAGCTCGACGGCGAGACACCGACGGATTTCGACAACAGGTACTACAAGAACCTGATGCACGGGATAGGGCTCTTGGAGACGGACCAGAAGATGCTCCCGGACTCCCGGACGGGGCGCTTCGTCAGGGACATGGCCAACCAGGGCGACCTCTTCAAGCACCAGTTCGCACAGTCCATGCGCCGCCTCGGCGACGTGCAGGTGCTCACCGGCGACGAAGGCGAAGTCCGCCTCAAGTGTTCCGCCGTCAACTACTGATACCACTGAGCGAAGCATGCATGTGTACGAGTGCTAATTCGATCGGTTCCCGCTTTTTCCATTTTGGTTAATTTCTTGGTTATTTCAGGGGAAAATGCTTGTTTTTTCGGGTTTAATTCACTTCTTTTGGTTATTCTTCTTTTCTGAGCTGGTATTTGTGGTGTAAAATCTTGTGTTGGGTATACATATGGCTCAGATTGTTTGGAGCCAAGGAAGGATCATAAATTAGCGGTGTCTTTTGCAGCATTCTGTTCATTTTGAGCTTGATGAAATGTGTGCACTGTTAGGAACCAACTACGTACTATTGGTAAGAACCAGCAACTCGATGCTATGTTTGGGAGTGGAATTGAGGTAGGAACGAGAAAGAAGAAGAAGAAGGGGATCCGGGGATGGTGAGACCGAGGAGGAATTTCGATACGATCCCAAATACTAAGTACATTCATGATGGTCTGAGAGGGAGGAATTAAGGTGTGGCCGGCCGTGGGAATGTTGTGCGCACACGTAAAAACGCATGAGAAACGAGGCAGCTGGGGCCGTGCTGGCCACGGAATGCATGGGTGTTTCATGGGCCTGAACCAACGCGTGAGAAGCTGGGGAAGGTTGAGGTGCCGGTACATGCGACTTAGGGTGTATTCATCTAGAATCTAATATTCCTCTCAATTTGATTACAGTAAGCACATTACTAGTAATCTAAGATTTTGACGTTTGGTTGCTTTGAAGGAAACTATAAAATAGTCTTAATAATAGTTCAAATATTTCATAACTCGAACCAAACAAGTCCACAAATTTAAATTTCTGTATTTGAAATTTTAAACCTTGAAAATTCTAATTTATAAACTCTAAATTAAAAAATAAAATTTCAACCTTCAAATTTTCAATTTTTATGGTTGAAAATCTCATTGAGGGATCTTTGAAATTTGAAAAATAAAAAACTGAGTTTTGGACTTTAAATTCTCAGAATTTGAAAGTCCAAAATTCAAATTTTGAAACTTCCAAAATTCAAATTTATAAAATTCAAATTCCTAGAATTGGAATATCTAAAATCTAGAATTGAAAATTCCAAAATTTAAGATTCAAAATATCATAAAATAAAATTTGAAAAAAAAATTGACTGAATTTATGATTCTGAAATTCAGGATTCAAATTTTGATATTTGGGTTTTGAAATTCATATTTTTGAAAAATATTAATTCCATAACTTTGATATTCAAATATTAAAATAAAACATAATTTGGATTTTGAATTTTGAAAGTTTAAAATTTGACTGCAATAAATTAAAGCAAATAATAAAAAGCGCAACAACAAAGATTCCTTTCCCATGGTAATCTAGGATATACACCATTTTCTACAGAAAACACATTTCTGGAATTGATGGTAATATGATTCACAAGGTAATCTTGGATTCCTGTTTCAGATTTCTGATTAGTTTACCAAACAAGATAATCTCGTAGGATTACTAAATGATTCCTGGTAATCCTGAGAGGATTCCTCCAACTAAACGCACCCTTATGGTATGGAAAGTGCATAAACATGAGGAAAGCCATATGCCGGTTATTGATAAACAGAAACGGAATTGCAAATTTAAAGGCGCATCACTGAATCTTTGATGATGGCTTCCTCTTGTTGTGAAATATGGCAACACTTCCTCACTTCTCCTATTTCCTTCCCCTTCATTCCACTTTCCTCCCCTATTCTCTTCCCCTCAAACTCAAAAAGTTTTTGTTTTCAAATTTCCCCCAAGTCATAGAATAAGAATTGAAGTATGTTTTAACCATTTTCGAAAGTTTTGAATCAAAATTTTTCGAATCGAAAGTTTTTTAATTGAAACTTGTTGAACCATTTTTTTTCAAATTAAAAGTTTCGAATCAATTTTTTAAAATGGAAGTTTTTGAAATTTCCCCACTTGAAATTCTTCTATTTGAAAATTCCAAATTTCTAATTTTTGTAATTTCTAATTTGAAATTTTTTCTAATCTGAATTTTTTCGAGGTGAAATTTTTTTATTTGAAGTTTTCAAAGTTGAAATTTTACCTAGTTTGTTTAGTTGAAATTTCGAAAAGAATTTATCACACAAATAGTCAATTTGAGCAAGATGGAGAAAATCATTGTAGTTATTTTAGGGAAATCTAGGGACTTAGAGTTGATTTGAAATTTTTTTTGAGTTGAAACTTCTTGTTTAAAATTTTTAAAGCTAAAATTTTCAGATTTAAATTTTTTATGATAGAGAGGAAGGAAGGGATGGGGAAAGTAAGTAGGAAAGAGGAAATGGATCGAGAAGGGTGGAGGTGAATGAATAAGATGACACATGATATCCTTGAAAGGTGCGTCTTTAAATATTTTAGTTCGAGGGTAATTTCAAACTAGTCATACCCAAACAAAAAACTCCAAGTATGGGGACCATATCGTACCTTTCGTTTCTGTGAAAACTGATATAGGTTTCATCCATTACTTCTTGGGATTGATCCCTGACGATCAAATTCAAGAGCTGGTCATCGTTAATCTCTTCTTCTGTATGTGGGTTGAGGTGCGCTTGGGAAGGAGCATGTTCACAAAACCATTTTTGAAAAAACCGCTTAAAAATAAAAAATATCAAGTTAAAAATCGCTCAAAAATCTTCAGAAACCAAAGGTTAAGAAATAAAAAATTAAAAAAAATTCAAAAAAATTGAAAACCGGCCGACCAATTGAATGCTCCTTAGAGCTGATTTTTGAGAGATTTTCGCTCGATTTCATAAAAAATTGAGCTGTTTTCACCGATTTTCAACCAGCTTACGTCGTATTTTTTTTTAATTAGACCGGTTTACCGACCGATTTTTAATGTCGAACCGGCTCGATAAGATCGAAAACCGCAGCTTTCAAACGGTTTTGTGAACCCTGAGAAGGAGATTATCTACCTAGGGGTCGGAGACAATTATATCCAGATTTTTGTCAACCAAGCTACTTAATTTTTCTGCCGTTGCTGTTTTGATCAAAGAGGACCTGTCGTTTGCTTAACAAATTAGGTGCTATATATTCATTGGTACTTGTTCGCTGCGTGGAGAGATTGAGGAATAGAAGCTAGTACCCTCTCCCATAGCATATGCATCGGGCACTACTACAAAAAGGTCTATATAAGATTTCTTGTCACAGATAATTTTTAAAAACCGTCTATGTTTGTAGCCTTGAAGGGAGAGCTTCGAGTCGTGTACCCTTATGACATCTCTTGAGGGGGAGCTAGTTTTGTATATTATATATTATATATGTTTACTTATAGTATTTTCTTTCTTTTGCATCTTATAAGTGATATTGGACTTAATCTTAGAGTTCTGAGTTCACATCATTTAGACTTTCGGTATATTTTGCATGAACCTCTCATCTTATGCTATAGGTTGCTATCATGCACAATTAGCTGTCTTCTCTTCTCTCTAGGTTGAGTTCCCTCACAGTCTTATAGGTCTAGCAAGTGTTGGACCTCCTGGATAAACATGGTCTGTGTATACTCCCTAGCTTTGGTTTGTAAAGTCAGCTTTCATATGTTAGTCATTTGGAGAAGATGAGAGCGAGTCTGAGCCATAGTGTTTTCTACCTTCTTTTCTATGTTCTATAGCCACCCAGCTTGCATTTTATTGACTTCCTTTTCACATTCTGTGTTTCTAGTTTCTATTGAGTTCATTTGGGAGTTCTCTGAACTTAATTATGCTAACCACTCAACTTGAACAAGCACTTTAAGCTTAAACTTGATTCACTTGTTGAGGGAGAGTTTGAGAAGCTATTTCATGTATTGCATATAGACTTTATTTTATGTTTTAATGAGTTTTATATATTATGCAAATAAGTTGTCATTCATACTATGCACCTTGCTACTTTTCTGAAGATCATTGCTAGCTTAGCCATGTCTAAGTTCATTTTGCTTCATCATGCTAAGCTTGCTAAAAATGAAAATTGAGTTTTAATGAAAACTTGATAAAACTTGTATCTTTTACTTGCTATATTTCCTCACTAGGTGGATATGCCAAGTCTTGAGAAATCTTGAATTTCTACTAAAGTCCCTAGAGCAGCTTGGGTGAAGCTAATTTGATTTATACTTGAATCCTTCACTTGTTCATGAATCTAAGTGCTAAAAATGATCAAATATTGACTTGTGTATGCTAAGATTGATCTCAATATTTTACATTCATGAGACTACTTCCCATTACACTTGGGTTGAACTTGGAATGTATCGTGTATGATCAAGACCATTCTTTTAAGAGTCCTTCTTGAGATAGTCGACTATGGTATGAGTCAATTAAAAATTGAGAAATGCAAATTAAAAAAAAAACAAGAGAGTGGATAAAGAATGCAAATAATATCAAAAATTTGTGTCCCACTATGTGCGACAAAATAAACATTTTGCATTAAAAAGATGATTGAGTATCAATGATCTTTTATGCACTTGTAGCTTTCCCAAAGTGTTGACTAGGTCAAACTCTAGGTTATCCATTTGATCCATTATATGACTATATTTCTAGTTTGAAGATTATACTAAGTGCTGCAGTTGTTGCAATCTGTAGGATCGATATACACTAAACTAGCAATCAGAGAGGGGGTGAATGATTGCACGAAAGCAAAAATTAAATTTTTTATCATCTAAAAATTCACCCTAATTCGGACTCAAATAATTTCTTCGTATTCAACTAAAACAGAGTAGACGTGTTCGGTAAATTGCGAATTCCCGGAGATCCAACCGTTGGATTGACCTGAAATTTGAATATAAGAAACTAGATTCAAATACAAATCTAAAAAAAGGAATCAGCTCAATCGGATCTACGGATCAAAAGTTATGAACCCCGAAAGTATGCTGTGATAGGTTTTGACGAGAATTGATCAAACCCTAATTTCGTGATTAATCAAAATCTACAAAAGATTAACCAAAGAAACTTTGAGAAACACTAAGTTGATTCCCTAGGAAGATATTGGATGGATCAAATTAAGATTAAACTCATTCAATTAAGATAGACAATGATTCAATCTATAAAAACCAAAATCGGGCAAACAAACTAGAAACCGATTACTAAATCAAATTGCGCATGAACAGTAATCCGCGAATACCATAGCTTGCGAAAAACTCTAGCATCAATGTCTGCTGTATCACCTCGAAACACTGTAGCATTGACTTTTACCTTCGCTCGTGTGTCGCCGCCGGGATTCTTTCTTTGCATGCGCCGCCAAAAAAACAGCCGCAAGAAATAAAAAACGCAGGGCAACGCTCGGTCGGCTGGCTGAAGAAATTGATTTTATTTCTTTTTGTCTAATTTGATTACAGTACTCCAAACAAAAGAGTACAAACCCTAATACCCAGCTCTCTCACCTAAACAGGAGACATCTCTCTCCTATTTATAATGAGCAACAGTTCGCATGCATATCCACCTGGCCCAACATGACCCAATACATGCAAACTGCCCCAAACGATTAAAATTGCATGCGTACGGCCCACCTGACGCACTCACGTGACTAACCAGCCTTCATGTGCACTGTTCTCTAGCCTGAACGTCCCGCATGACATCCTTGACAACTAGGACATCAGTTCCTCCTCGAACCTAGTTTCAAACCTCAGTTCCTCCGTGAACCTAGTTCCTGTCCCATCATCGATCACGTTTGCCCTCAAGCAACACATGCACATGAATAAACACGAAAATCGTGTACGAGCATAAGTTTACGACTTGACTCAAGATCGGTCCATGCAACCACTCACATGAGCGCATTGCATCAAGCAAAACAATTACCATACTATCACAAGAATATCAAATAATCATCTGAAACAGCACATGCAAAAGCAACACACATGCCATAAGCACAACCACTTTGCAATGCCAATTTCACCACAAAGCCAATTTTTCAGCACATGATTTCACACAATTATGCAAAAATGATAGTCTTATTTGTGCTTTCTAGCAAAGATATTACAATTTGCACTTGAAAATGCCTTAGATTAGCATAATCTTAATTTGAGTAGCTCAGTGTCATATTTTATCTTCATGGTCACTCGGATAATTTTCAAAACTCTTTTAAGATGCATTTCATTCATACATGTGAAAAAGGGGAGAAAATGCTCTCTTGATGCATATATTGCCAAAAGGGGAAGAAATTGTAAAAAAGTCATCGTCAAAGGGGAGAAATATGAATGCATCTTGGTTCTTCTGATCATGGTGAAAAATAACTTTTTCTTAGGATCTTAAGCAAAATTGAGCTTTCTGTGAGCTTTCTTGATTTTTTAGAGCTTTTGTGGAAAACTTGTTCTTAATCTTGGCTTGCTCTAAAATTCTTCTTGCCAACTTGGTCATGATTTTATTTCCTCTTACTCTGGACCAAGTGAGGCTTTGCAATTAAATTGCTCTCTTCTTTCCTTTTCAAACTCAAAATTGTGCCTTTTTGTTGTTTGTCAATATACTCATTAAGGGGGAGATTGAAAGACCATGTGGATGTCTACCCATGTTTGTGATGAGTAATTAATAGTATTTGAGCTTGCGGTGCACAAGTTTGTGTTTGATTTGGACAGTTTATAAACTAGTTGGGACTGGTTGGGACTAGTTATGAAATGGTTAGGACAGTTTATAAACTGATTGGAACTGGTTGGAAAAGATTGTAAACTAGTCGGGATAAATCGTGTATCATTTTGGCTGTGTGTTGATTTGATTGCATATGTTGTTGGACATTGCTATGTGATGTGTTTACTTATCGATGATGGTTGCAGGACTTCAGAGCTAGGTCATGGTGAGGCGAAGGAGATCGGGACTAGGCTAGAAGAGTTCAGGTTCAGACGGTTAAGGTGGCGCTAAAGATGACTGAGGCCAGGGAGTAGCTGCAAACCAAGAAGACAAGTGGATGGTGCGGATGCTAACTTAAACCCTACTCAAGCGAAGGAGGATCGTTGGATCGTAGGTTCACGGGTGGAGTAGTGATTAAGTTAGTGGTGCTCTGAGAGGTGTATGTCAAAACCTGTTATATTGTTGGGTTTTGGGACAGCCCATGTATGGTTGAGAGAGTTAATCCCAGCCTTTGATAAGGTTCCTTATGGGAGAAGGAAGTCATACAAGGGTGGAGATTGCTCAAGTTAGTCTATAAACAGAGGGGCAGAGAAATGCCTCTGCCATGGGTTGTGAAAAGAGTTTTAGGATTTGTGAGAAGGATTTTGATTTTTTTATGCTCTCTTGAGTTTTGCCCACCTAGTTTTGAAGCTTTGTAACTATTCCTCTCATGAAGGATTTTGATTTTTTTATGCTCTCTTGAGTTTTGCCCACCTAGTTTTGAAGCTTTGTAACTATTCCTCTCATGAAGAAATAAAAATCATTTTCATGCTTAAGTTCATGCTCATTTGGTTGCCCTTCCCTCTTGAGTTTTGATCTCATTGTGATTTTTTTCTCTCCTATTATTGTTGCCAAGGATGAATGATTATTGAATGAACCTTCTGTAGGTCATATCCCAATCATCTAGGCAAGCTGTAGCTCCCTCTTCTATTTTCTTGCAAGAGATCAGTCTTTTTGTTGAAAAGAGAAAGACCTTTGGCAGATTGTTTTCTTGTTAGTTTGAGGGCTAGTCTTTAGTGGTTCTTGCTTGCTGAGACATGTGGGAGACCATCTAGGGTCATACTGATAATCAAATCCCTACGAGCAAGTTTAGGGTGAAGTTTTTAGTTTTTATCTTGTTTTGGTGCAACCTTCCTTAGATTGGAAACATGTCAGAACTTTGATATCAATCTCTATGATTGAAGGTTGGAATAGGTTCCTGACTTCCTTGGGAAGCTGTACGCAAAGTTTCACGGGTTTTGGACCAGCCGATCAAAAGTTACATCTATTCTTGGTTTTGAGATTGTGCTGATGTCACTATTCACCCAATACTATTCACAAAGCATTGTTCACCTCGACCAGTTGTTGTTTTGTATTGTTCATTCGACCACTATTCATCTAACCTCTATTTGTTTGCTCTATTTATCTGATCTGTTCTTTTAGCCAGAGAAGTGATTTGAATTTTGAGGGGGAAATTTTTATTTAGCTCCTATTCACCCCTTCTAGTTGCCTTTTCGGTCCTTCAGATGGCATACACAATAGCCATATTCCGATGGCATGTGGTAAATATTATTTTGCTACTAGATGTTTCTCCCCTCGAGCCCTTGCACCACATGGATGTTTCTCCCCTAGATGTACATATTTGAAGGACCAAAAATGACGATTAGATCGGGGGGTGTGAATGATCACACAACAATTTTTCTGCCAAAGAATCCAACGAAAACCTCAGAAGAGCGGAAGAAGAAAAATATTTTGAAAATCAGCTCAAGGGTGGCACTACCGTGCTACAGAGGCCGATAGTGCTGGGATGAACAGTAATCCCGGTACAACCGGGTTACTGTTGCGGTAGTGCAAGATGAACAATAAAAATCAACATGGGTTCAAGATCAAAAATTCGTGTAACTTTTGACCAGTTGATCAAAACCCTGAAAAACTTTGTGGACACCTTTCTATGGATGTCAAGAACATATTCCAACCTTCAATCGCAAGGATTGATATCAAAGTTCTTACCTTTTTCCAGATCAAGGAAGAGTGCATAAAATCCACGTCAAAACCCAAATCTTCACCATGTGCTTGCTCATGGGGATTTAATAGTCAAGATGACCTTATATGGTCTCCCACATGTCGCAGTAAGTAAGAACACTCAAGAAAGATCCCTCAAACCAACAGGATCAAGATCTACCTCAAGAACTTCCTTCTCAACTCAAAAACTAGTTTTTTTGGAAAAACTTGGTTGATCAAGAAGAAGCTTGCCTAGATAATTGAAGAGATGATCTACAGAGGATACATCTATCAATCATACATCATTGGCAACATGAGATCAAGTAAGAAAGAAACCACAAGAAAAGATTAAGAGAAAAACAAGAACAAGATCAAAACCTAATGTAAAAACTTGAGCAAATAGATGATTTGTATTCAAATCATGAGAGTTTTACAAAGTCTCTTACCTGAGAGCAAAGCAAAGCTCTAAAGGAGCACACACCACACAAGAACATAAAATCTTTTGGGAAACTTAAAGCTCCTAGTGACCAAGTCTAAGGTCTCAAGTCTCTCCTTCCACTACATCTCCTTATATACTGGAGACAACCCTAACCCTAAACCAGGACACTACAAGTGGATACCATCCATATTTACATGGGCTAACCTGAAACCCAACACTCTTAACGGGTTTTCCACTCACACAAGCACGCTTCTCAAAACGACCAACACATAGATGCCAAATCCGCTCTGCGAGCCCGAATTTGCGTCCAAATCCACGTTGGTGTGACCTAAACCACTTAGGTCATCGCCACGGTTTTTCAAACCGCCTTGACCACTGGTATTGGACAAACTACCAATTTGCCCCAATGACGGTCTTCCTTCTCCTCGAAGTATCGCCATGCTTCACGCTTTTCACATGGCCCCAATGACTTACCGCCAAGCCTCTCACGCGTCCAAACTCCCCTGAACCGTCCTCGCTTGCAAACGGGACCAAGTCACTTGACTGTCACGTGTCCTTTTCCACTTCACCATGGTGAAATCGACTTCTTTGACCGTTATGGACCTCAACTCCTCCCTGAGCCTAGTCTCGGTCCATACCATTGCCCGCCATGTCCATCACCAGTGCATCATGCTCTGGTTCATTGTCTTCCTGGCTTGCAACCATTTTCCAGCCTCAGTCATCTTCCAACGTCCCTTGACCGTTCTAGACCTCAGCTCTCCTAACCTAGTCCTGGTCTCACCTTCATCTCACCATGACCTAGCCCCGAAGTCCTACAACCACATCGACAAGAAACATATTACATAGCACTGTTCTGAATAATATGCATTAATCAATAATTAATGCAAACATTAAGCTCAAAATATAGTAAAGTCAGCACTACCGCCACCCAGGGCTGGTAGTACCGCACCACCGGTACTACCACTCTCAGGTAGCTGGTAATGTTGCTACCTCTAAAATTCCTCGAGAGACCCTCTCTAGAAAATAACTACCGCACCTTTGGACCAGTAGTGCCGCTCCCCCAGCACTACCGCTTGCCCTGGATACACCCTAGAGACCCCTTTCTAGAAAAAAGACTACCGCACATACGACCGGTAGCACAAAGGGCCAGCACTACCGCCATCCCTGGCCGGTAGTGCCGCCTGGCCGACACTATCTGACGAATACTTATAACAGGGGTACCCCAACGGCCCAAGGTGACCACCGCGCCTCAAGCACACTCAAGCCCAACAGGCCGCTTCCACCCCACTCACCGATCAAGCACTGCAAGGCCACACGGACTTCCTTCCCGACCGATCGAGGGAATGTCTCCGACCGAGCTAAGCTCCCGACCTCCTCGTGAGACGGCCCCGGCTCCGACCGGCAGGCTCCCGACCCTCGCAGTCGAAATCCCGACTCGATCGTGCCAAGACCACCCCGCCAAGGGCCGCGTGTCGAAGCCTCTATCGGACAACCGCCACGCACCTACGAACGGGTCAATCAAAGTGACTATACAAGGGCGGTGGCTCCTTCCCGGAGGGTTTAAATGATCGACCAAGTCATGCTCCCGATCCATCACCATCGCATACAAAGACGAAGACACGCCTCTCCCGAGGCAATACCCACGTCGCGCAGCGAACGTCAACACCGTAAGGTTCGCAGAGGCGTGTACGCCGCTTCTGGGAAATACCTAACCGCCTCGACCGACTAAGCTACCGACCCAAAGATGGGCAAGATCGAGCGATGATCGGTCAGCAGAACGAAGGACCGAAGCTCCTAGTGTAAGTCGTCTCGTCCTCTCCCAATTCTCGATGTAACCTGCCCTTTCCTTTCGTATAAAAGGAGGCAGGAACTCCCGTAGAAAGCAGAGGAGAGAGGGCCATCAAACACATCTCGCTAAGTCATTGGCATTCTCGCTTGTAAACTTTGTGCAGTCATCTGTACTGAAGAGAATACAACACCACCACACGAACTGGAGTAGGGATCTTCGGCCCGAACCAGTATACATCTTGGACTTCTGAGTCTAACCATTCAGGGAGTGGAACGCGCGACCCCTTAGACTTACAAATTTACTTGCCGGTGCTCGAAACACCGACACTATCACTCCTACAAGGACGGTAGTGACGCCCAACACAGACAACACCTCAAATTGCTTCAAATTCAAAATATAATTTGAATCAAACTCAAATTTGAGCATCACATGCTCAAACCAAGTCAATAACTCATCACAACATGGATAGAACATCACATGGTCTTTTAATATTGCTGCTCAATGATACTATGAGTCTATTGATGAACTAAAATAATTAAAGTAGCGAATGTAGCCTTGAACTATAGAGTTTCTTCCTGTTAATGAAAGAAAGTATTGCTTTTATTTTACTGTCTTTGAGCTTGAGGTTGTCATGGTAGAAAGTAAGTAGATGCCCTGTTCTTAGAACTTCTAATCTTTCTATGATCAGGTCATATTTTATTCTATATGATCTATTTGACCATTATCTTGATCTTTCTATGATCATGTCATAAATAGTGAAATTGACTTTAAATACTTTATGATGTATAATTTAAGAAGGTAAGAGTTCAAGGCCTTATTTGCTTAGTTAATTGTCTAGTTCAATTTTGATTATATGATCCTGGTGTAGTGGAGGTAAGAGATTAGTCTCTAGCAGCTCTACCTTGTGATGAGGAGGCTAAAGGTCTAACCTTTAGTAGCCCTACACCTGAGAGCACTCTATCATACAATTACTTATTAATCTATTAAGTAGACATGATTCAATGTCAAGTCAACATAATAATTATGAATTGCTTTATCCTTTCGATTATATCGTTTATGCAAGCTTTGAATTGTGCACATTATATTTCAAAAACATTTAGATGTTTAACTTATGTCGTAATTAATCATATATACAATATATGTCCCAGTGAATGCAGATTGCACACATATATAAAATGGAGCCTACAAACAAGATAGACAATATGAAAAAGCTGTTGGATACTAAACAAAAAAACTTAAGACGGAGATAGAATAACTGAAGGGAAAGCCTGAGTTAACAAAAAAGATTTATGAGATGAAACAAAAACTGAAAGACATAGATGATAAATCGCAGGATATTGATTCTCTTAAAAAGGCACTTATCATTAAACAGCGTAGAGAGAATGTAGAGCTGGAAGAAGCCAAAGCTGAGTTTATAGTGGTAATATAAAGGTTTATAGTATTTAATTTAACATGGTTACTGATAATATACCAAGACACCCTTTTCACAGTAATTTGATCGCTTTTGTAGGGATTAAGAGATATGACTAAAAGTCAATCAGTTATTGGTGTTAAACAAGTGGGCACTATGCCAGAGCTGTGGAACTTTAGGGAGAACCGAAAGGCCTCTATTGCGGAAGCTATAGAACATATGATAGCAGACATGGAAAAGCTCTAAGGTCTCATTGTCTTGATCTATGAACTAATTAATGTTGTTTCTCAGTGTATATATGCTTGTTGATATTTGTGGTATCATATCTTGTGATGTCACCTAAAACTATCTTTAATATTTGCTCATCTCGAATCCAAGACTGAAAAGTGGCTGCTTGCTTGTTTGAACCATATGTTTTCCTTCCTCTCTTGGTAGAACTTCTATGAATAGTATCTCTTGTTCGAATTTTCTTCTCTTTAGATATTTCTGCAATGACATTTACAAGGCACAATCAGTTATAAATTTTGTAATTGAACATCTAAACATCCTAGATACATCTAGGTATGACTTGTCTGGCCGGAATCATCTTAAAGTATGAACATTTGTAGAACTTTCTTCTATTTTCTTATTGTAATGTTGATGGATTCCAAGGCAAAGTCTAATTCCATCAAACAGTTCATCCTGAAAGTTGTCAATACTCTAATTTATCGCATCCACTTCATTCTCATCCCTAAATGAGAATATTATAGGCAAGCTAAATTTTCACTATAGTCTTGTGCAGGAATACGATCACTCTGGTCCTGTTCATGGCCAAGACCAGAGTGAAAATAGGCTGTTTACGGTATTCTCATTCGGGTATGACGATGAAAGAAAGATAAATCAGAGCATAACAACTTTCAAGACGAACTGTGGATAGAATTGAATTTTGCCTTGGAATCCGTCAACATTAGAATAAGAAAGTAGATGAAAGTGCTACAAATGTTCATACGTTAAGATGATCCTGATCAAACAAACTGTGTCTCGAAGCATCTAAGATATTTAAATATTCAATTAAAAAAATTTATAACTGATTGTGCCTTGTAAATGTCATTGTAGAAATATCTAAGGAGAATTTTTTTTCGAACAATAGATACTACTTATGGAAGTTCTACCAAGAGAGGAAACGGAAAAAAGGATAACATAGACGGTTGTAGATAAAAACCGTCTGTGATAGTCACATATCATAGACGGCTCTGATACAAACCGTCTGTGATAGATGTTTCATAGACGGTTTCTGAACCGTTTGTAATGTGTTGCATTATCATTGACACATGCTTACAGAAAGTTAAAAAATCGTCTAAAATAACAATTTTGAGCCGTGTGTGATAGCAATTTCTATAGTAACGGGGTTTGTTCGACTGGTACAATCTGTAGTTTTGGTGCTGTGCAAGCGGAGGATTGCTACTGTTTATTACTTGTGCCATGAAAGACGGGTATTGTTCGTGTGTCCGCTAGTTTTACTAGCCGGGTGGTCATATCAAATTTGGGGGAGGAGGAGACAGCCGATGTAGTAGAAGCCCTTATGATTATCTCGATGACACCAGAAATTAACACCCGGCACATGTAATCGCTTGATGCCAGCCGCAAGCCCGCCGTCCTCCAAACTGTTTAGCAGCATCTACGTGTGTGCCCGCCTCCACTATTGTACTTAAAAAATTATGGCACAAATAATAGGAGGTCTAGAAAAAGTAGGACTAAAATGTAAAAATGAGATGAAAAGATGTCCATGTATATATCCCGGCCCATCACAGATACAGTACAAGCCACTGCATTAGGCACTGATGCTGTCATGAAGCTGCCAGAGCACCGAAGGTCCTCTCTCGAGGTGTCAAACCAAGGACACATGCATGGTCGAGCGTAGACATGGCGGCAAGATCTAGTCCTGCAAGATCGGATTATTATTCTCTCAACAAAAAGAGGAGAACAAAATAGATATAGTAGATAGCTGTGGGTGATAGGCGACAAATGGAAAAACATGAGGAGGCAATCAGGCAATGGTACAGGGAAAACGTCCATCAGGGTTTAGCTAGCAGGAAAACCGTAGGGCCGGTTGCACACCCTCCGTGCACGTTCTTCGCCGGGGGTGGAGCTGAAAATTTATACCAGAAGAAACGCCAAAAATTAAGACATTAATGAATAGATGAAGCTTCCTCGGCATGTTTTCGATATATATATATATATATATATATATATATATATATATATATATATATATATATATATATATATATATATATATATCTACTTCTAATTACGACTTGGTGGCAGCGGTCCGTTCTCCATACCTTCTCTTTCCTTCTATTCGCTCCCCCACCCCCGTTTCCTTATGTTCGCTCAGCCTTTTCTTTCTGTTCACTCAGCCCGCCCTCTACTCGATACGGATTCTCTCTATTTTATAGAAATATTATTGATCACATCTCCTTAAAATAAAAGGATTTTATTCATATCTCTTATAAATGAAACTCTCATAACCTGCTTGGATGGAATGACATATTCACCGTATCCCATAACATGAAAATCCTATTTTATTGTATCTCATTCGGATGGAAATACAGATATTAAAAGGCAAGAATTGCATAATCAAATCATGTACCAATCCCGGAGATCGCAAGGCACCGTATCATAGAGGCTGAGTACTCACACGCCTGGCTTCCCTCTCCTCCACCTATAAAAGGCCACCTTCATCTCCATCATAGAGGACATACGAAGAGACACATGAAGAGACAGAGGAGAGGAAGGCTCATACACACAGGAGAAAGAAGCAATACAAAAGATTCAAGGGGGCGCAAGAAATGATATGGAAGGAGGCTATGGCTCCTTCTCTCTCTTTTTTTAAGACAGCTAAAGCTGTGATTAAATTATGAGGATAGAAAACAAAGTTTAAAGTTATAAGGTTTAGAAGACTGTGTGACGCCCCCACTTCGCCTGACTAGGCCAGAACTAGTGGAAACATCACAGAGCAGAGTGCGTCAGGATCAGGCTAAGGAAAGCAGCACATGTAGAACTAAAACTTCCACCGAATATTACTCGGGGAAATATTCTTAAAGTACATATAGTACTGTCTTAAGTCCGGCTACGGTGATTTCTACACCGCCCGCCTAATATTACAAAATTATTCTAGATGCCTCCCTCCTGAAGGTAGATTTATTCCGCTGTGTCTTGGTCACAACCCCTCATATTCATATCCTCCACAAAGAACATCGGTATCATCATAAAGATTCACATCATCATGAAATTCACCTTCTATCTCATCTGGTTGGGTGAACTCAACATGTTCTGAAGAACAACAGAGAAAGCAAGGCTGAGTACACCAGTACTCAGCAAGCCGCAGAAAATTTATGCATGAGAATATAATTATAATTTTTTTTTCGGCCACCGAGCCGTTACACCAGAGTAGTACTTTTCCAAAGTACCCTTTTTTACCCATTTGTTAGAAAGTGTCAAGTTTTAATTTTTAAATCTACTGATAGCAAAACAACGTGGGGTTTTACATCCTGTGTTAGAGGAAAACCCACACGACGCACTTCCAAAACCCGGAAGCTAAGAGTGATATCACATTTAACTCTAATCAGAGGTGTACTGCTTTGCCCATAGCATCACTTTGGCTTATTGTCACAGTGCGCTTCCTTAGGCACACTAATAAACCGAGGAATCAGAACGTTTGGCCAACCGTACACTGACCTCTGCCATACCGTCTCGCCTCACCAAAGGCACGCGGGTCGAGACTCCTCCCCCGACGTCTCTCCCTAGAGTGACTGCCCTCACTTGGCACAGTCATCTTTTTCACCTTGGCAGAGTCAGCTACTTGTCGGTTACTTAGTTCAGCCCATCCCATACCGGGTCTATGGTCAGCACGGCTTGCGCCGATTTTGAGGTAAGCGCCAGTTTGGTTTGTCCTTAAATGATATCCTATGTGGAGGAGCCCTGACTTTCATAGCAACCCAACCGGGGTTGCTCATACCCTGAGCTCTTCCACCCACCAATTACTCCATAACCTCACCAAGGTTATAGTTCTAACACTGGATCTAGCTGATCCAATTGGTGTGATTTAATTTCTTTTAGAAATTAGCTTTTGAGATGAATGCAAGAGTTTCAAACAACCCAAGTCACAAAAGCAGTTCACAAAACATGATCGAAGGGCGACTTGCCTGGACGAGAGATCCCAGAGCTGTCCACAGCTGGAAGTGGCTCTAGATGACTTCTGGTATTATCATAAAGTTTTCCTAAATAAGAGAATCAAGGATTTTAATATTCATGAATTCTCAGATTGGGTCGAATTTATAACGTTTTCTGTTGAGCGAATTGCGAAACAATTTTATTAATGCCTACAATTTGAAATTTGTAATGTTTTATATGCTCGTCTATATATGTTTGATTTGAAGCTAGGTCATCAATTACTTTTGAGAAAATAAAAGAGAAAAACAAGAAATAAATTTTGGGTTTGTTTCCTATTTTTTTTTTCTTGATTTATTTTCTTATTCTGGTGTATGCATTGGTTCGAATACAACATATATTATTTTATTTCGTATTTATCTATTCATCCATTTATTTGTTTATCTTCTTCTCTCTTTTTTTTATATAGATTATATATATATAGGAAAATGGTTCCATAATCCTGGGTGTACGTACTCCCACTCTAAGTATACCACTTAAATGATGTTGTTACACCTCTTTATCCTTTTGAACATACTCTAATACTGATTATAAGATACTCCTAAGTGAGTTCTATGAAAAATTTCATCAAGCTCCACATTTTAAAGCATAATTTGTGTACGCACTCCTTTTACATATGGAATAGTGTATATAGCAAAAATAAAGGGCTTTGATGAAATTTTTCCAACTATATCGCATTGGAGTATCTTATAATTATGATTGAAGTATACCGACAGTGATAAAGAAGTATAACATATTCGTTTAAATGGTATATTAGAGGTGGGAGTATGTACACCTGGGAGTACAGAAAAAGCTTCCTATATATATATATATATATATATATATATATATATATATATATATATATATCTTTTTTTCCAAGCCAGCCCAAAACCGGCCTACGTTTCTTAACCCTAACCTAACCCTCACTCTCACCCTCTCTCTTCTCTCACTTCACCCAGCCGCCGCACTCTTCTCCTCTTCCCCTTTTCTCGAGCGCGTCCCCATTCTCTCGAGCGTCGCCGCCTCCGGCCTCCCACTGCGCGCCATCGCCTCCTACCGCGCTCCGACCCCTACCCTTTTCCGCCTAGCCCTCGGCCCCCATGGCCCCGAGCACCACCTCCCTCACTCTCACCGCGGGCGTAGCCACCGGCCGTCATCTTCTACCCGGGGCCGCGCCACCGATGGCCTCGCCCCCGCTCGCGCCTCCCCTCTCGCGCAGTCGCATCTTCTCACCACGCTCCGGCCACCGGACCACCCGACCCCTCCAGTGCCACCACCTCTCGGCCTTCCCCCATGCGCCGTCTTCTCTGGTGCCGACGCCCAATCCCTGCCGAGATAAGTACCGAACCGCCCCTTCCCTCACTCTTTCTCCTCTCTTTTTTCTACTTCTGCTTACACTTTTCTTCCCCATTTCCTTACCCACCCATTCTCCTACTCGCCTGCAGAGGGGTTGGCGTCTCCGCCCTTGGCCTGCCGCCACGGCGGCCTCCTTGATAGCTACAGGGCCCAAACCCTAGGGTCGCAGACGAGGGGGGCACGATGGCCGCTGGCCGGCCATCCCCTCCCGGCCACAACTAGCGCCTAATCTGTCACAAGCTAAGTGCCAGTCTAACCGTTCTCTTATTTTATTGCTTGGATTATATTAACACAATGATTTGAGGTTGATAAATTTCTCTGGAGTGTATTGGATTCCTACAGATTAGAATTTGCTTACCTCTATGCTCGAACTATCTCACTTGCGATTACCAGAGGTATTCCTATATGTATAGATTATGTCATCTTGTATGTTCTGGCATGGTTTAAATGTTCTGAGAAATGTTTGGGCTTGAATCTTATTGCTGTTTAGTAAATCTCTGTGTATGTGATCTTGAGACAATTAAATGTGTGAATGATTCAGGATCTAGAGACAGAGAGTAATGCATGTATTCTTTGTTCTGCATTATTATGTGGTTCGTGTTGTAGGGTTCAGATGATTGTTCTTAAGGTGTTGAGATGATTGTAAGAGTATGAACGGGCAATTTGGCCTTAGAATATGAATGACTATCTTCAGTGCTTTGCAATTGTGTAGCTTAAAGATATATGTGCTGATATAGTTGGGAGGTTAAACTCAGGGACTAGTGTATGTATTCTATTTGATCATTAGGCATAGAAAAGATTTCAGTTTGCTTTTCTGTTATGGCTAATCTGTCATTTGAGATTCTTAAATAGATTAATGAGTGACTGATGTTTTATATAAAGTCATGCTCAACAGAGAGTAAATTGTTTTGAGAGAATCACAAGCATCTATCTGAAGATCTTGGATTAGCTTCCTTCTGATTTAGCTTGAATGCAGACTTATTTATGTGATATGTGGATATTGCCTAGTGAATTACTTCTCCTGCTTAATTGACAGAAAAAGAGTTGTTATGATTCATAATTTTATAGATATGTTTTCATAGATATGTTTAATAGGATCTTGATTAGTTGGTATCATTTTAAAGTAGCTTAGCACTTATGATGATGATTGTGTTGCTACTCTGGAATCGAAAGCAATGTTGGAGCTTGCTGTTGATAGGCTTTAGATCAGAACATAAGGTAGATTTAGATTTCTAGCCCACATGCATATCAGTTTAATGCATTCTGATTCACATGCACTGGGTTCTCAACTCCTCCTAACCCGATTAGATGAGTCCAGAGTGATAATACTTCAATGTGGATCTGATGCTCGGGGTGGTTATTAGCATTAGAAATATTTTAGAGTGTTTTGTGGTTCATGCTTCGGATAGTGACATGCTTAGACCTTTGCTTTGATATTTTTGAACTTGATACAAGTAAAGATGCTTATGAACAGATGGGGGGTATATGTATAATTGTTGACTGCGGTGTTTTGCCTTTATCTTTGGCTGACTAAACTTTATACCCGAGTTCTTATAAATGTTTGATACAACACCTTAAAAAGTGATCTCTCCTAACATACAGTCATGCTATCTTTATTTACCTCTTACTTAAGAAGATTTTTGAGCTAACTAGTAATGTTGTGGTCTGCTATACCATAGTATGCATGGGTTTAAGAGTGATACAATCATGATTAGATAGAGAGTGGTCTGAAGTGATTTATGCCACTGAAGTGATTTATGCCAATCATTTATGTGCTTTTCACACTTCAATCTGAGTATTGCATTCACGTGCTTAGCTTTAACCATGAACCTGAGTTTCAAATCGTTGGTTAGTATCACTCGAACTTATATGTATTTCTGATTTCTGCCACCGGGTGGATTGAAACAGCAATGATACTGAGTGTATTCACGTTTTAAGATCAATCTTTATACCCTTAACAGATCCTCTACTTTCTTTGTGATATTATGCTTTTAATGAATAGGATTGACTTCCATTTACTGCTAGAGAGAGGTAAAGTATTCAAACTGAAGATGGGTACCTTTTTGCTGCAGGGGAAAGATGGAGAGTAGCAAGAGCAGAAGAGGAAGACAAAAAGGTGGTCAATGGCTGCTTCAAATCTCCCTGGCTGCTTTCTGACTTCCGCAGAGGTTAGGGCAGTTATTGCTGAGGTGAGGTAGATGAGGTGCTGAGCTAGTGTGAATGCTAGTGTGTGAATGTGTTAGTAAGTCTGTTCATTCTATACTGCAGCAAAACCGACATGGAGGGGAGGTGAAACCAGTGGTCTGGAGGCTCAAATTGTGTGCTGAGGCAGGGATAAATAGGATGGGATGGTGTGGTGGCAGCCATGCATGCTCAGCATGCATGCAGCTGGCAGATTGCTTCTGGCGTGAGTGCAGAAGGACAGAGGGTTCCCAGCTAGAGGAATGGGCAAAAGGAGGTTGGCTGGCAGTTGGCTGGTGAGATGAGCAGTGAGGAAAAGAGATGGCGCAGGCTGACAGCAAGAAAGAGGTCGGTTGTGGAACCGACTATGCTGCCTTCAGATCAAAAGAAGCTAGAAATGGATGTTTAAATTTTCCAGCAAGCAAAACACATACTGAAATGTAGTATAGCTTTGATGAAAAAAAATACAATTTCCTGTCTTAATCCTTTTGATAGCCTGAATGCATATGGATGAAGTTGTAAACTTATGCCAAAGAATGAATTTGACTTGTCTTAGAATTTTGATGACTAGCATGAGTGACAGATTGTACGTCTGATCATGAGGTTATGCATTTTTTTTTAGTATCGATAACTTCTGGGTTCAGTGGACTTCAAATGGGTAAGATTGTGTATAATCATGAATGTGATGGATAAATTTTGAGTTTGATGGGTAAAAGCTGGACTGTTGTGTTAGCAATGTAAACTTGAGGCCAAAGGATGTATTTAGATTCTGCTATTAATGATAAGATGATTTAGTTGTATTAGTCTGATTAGAAAAGATATGTAACTGATTTGAGTTAAAGGGCATGAGCAAATATATATATATATATATATATATATATATATATATATATATATATATATATATATATATATATATATATATATATATATATATATATATATATATATATATATATATTATATCTCATTATGGTCTTTGATTGATCAAGAGAATTAAATGTGCATATATAATTATGTGATGCTAATTCTTTTTGATGATTTGAATGGATATGAAAGAGGTTAAAGTTTTGAGTTGTATATCTGCCAACATGAGTAGAGATATGAGAGAATATATGTGAGCATATTAATCTGCATGATGGGGAATTGAGATGAATAACTGTGAACTAATAAGTTGTTGATACTTGTTTGAACTAAAGAGTAACTGGATAAAGCATAAATAAATAAGATTACTGAGATTTTGAGTAGTAGAGAATATGGGGTGAATGAACTGTTTTTGATGGGGCTATAGACTTATCCATTAGGGAGAACCAAATTGTAGATTACTGTTTCATTTTACTTTCCATGATACTAAGGAAAGTTTAGGGAATAGATTCGTGTAGGTTTTCACAGACTGCACTCGAGACAAATGGGGAGGAGAAAAAAAAAAGAAAAAAGACCAAATTCTTTAAAGTTGCCGTTGTACTATCATGTTGAGGCTTTTTAAAATTATACTAGCATGAATGATTAACTGATAATTTGAAGCACTCTTAAGTAGCTAACAAGTTCGCTTCATACATGTATTTCTCATCAAACAACTTGGTTGTTACTTTGAAAAACTTCTCTTAATAAGTTTATTTGAGAATTTTCGTAGAAACGCACGGGCACTTAACTAGTATATATATATATATATATATATTGCTTAGGGCACCATAGAGTCTGGGCTCTATGATACAAAATGGGTATATTCTTTTATGTATTGTATGTTTAATTTTTTAAAATATTTAGGATGTTGAGTTTAACTAGTTTACTAACTAATTCAAATAAGTTTGAACTGAAAGTTAAACTAGTGTTTCCTTTTTTTGATGATAGTTTGTTTGTAGGTATGTGCAGATTATATATATAAATAAGCAAATCATGCAATCTAAATTTGTTTAAAATCTTTGAATTCGAGTATATTTTTTTGAAGGTATGTGTTCCATTTGAATTGTTATAGATTGGTATATACCCTAAAACTAAATTTTTTAAAAAATATACCCGAATTTGGTTTGAATCCGCGCATTTGAAATCATGGAGCCTAGGCTCTATGGTGCCCCATTTCGGTGTCATATATATATATATCGAAAAACAAGCCAAGGAAGCTTCATCTATTCATTAATGTCTTAATTTTTGGCGTTTCTTCTTGTATAAATATTCAACTCCACCCCCGGCGAAGAACGTGCACGGAGGGTGTGCAACCGGCCCTACGGTTTTCACGCACGCATATATATATATATATATATATATATATATATATATATATATATATATATATATATATATATATATATATTACAATTATCTGTGCATCATGATCCAAAATGGGTATTTTTTCTATGTATATGTATGATTTTTTTGGGATGTTGAGTTTAAATAGTTTACTTGTTTGAACTAAAATTCAAACTAGAGTTTCCTTTTTTGATGATAAATTGATTGTAGGTATGTGCTGATTTTATATATAAATCAGCAAAACATGTGATCTAAATTCGTTCAAATATTTGAATTCGAGTATATTTTTTCAAAGGTATGTGTTTCATTTGAATTGTTATTGATGGGTATATACTCTAAAACTGAAAGTTTCAAAAAATATATCCGAATCTAGCTTGAATTCACGCATTTAAAATTATAGTACCTAGGTCTCATAGTGTCCCATTTCGCCTCTCTCTCTTATATATATATATATATATATATATATATATATATATATATATATATATATATATATATATATATATATATATATATATATGCTTTTCGCTAAGAAATTTACAAGTTCTATAATTTAAAAGATTTTTTCTATGAATATAAAATTTGTAAGTAGATTTAACAAGACTTTTCCTTGTCTGTCTATTTATTTTCCCTCTATCACATGTACGTATCTATTTATTGCTACCCATACAAAGTATTCACACTCATCTTTCACAATTTTGATGGGTACTTAAGTCATTTTCTCATCTACTTTTCTCAATTTCACCACCTCCTTAATCATTGTGCAAAATCAAAATACGTGGTATGTTTCTCAGCAGATGATGGAGCAGTTGGATTATATTAAAGCCGTGCATCTAGGCGACTAAGGCTCTTTTTGGATGAGCGGTGATGTTTCTGTAAGGTTTTGAGATTTAATTCAAATTCGAACTAGATCTTAAAACATTCTAATAAAATACATCTAATCCAAACACTCCCTAATTAAGTTAGTTGGATAAAATTTAACCATTTGTGACAGGTATTGTGCCGGGCGGGGGCAGGCAGGCTGCGTGGTGCGAGGAGGTCCCCGAGCCAGAGATGTTGGCGAACCTCGCGGCAGAAAGGGACCCCGGATGTTTCGCTCGGTGTATGCATGGGAACGAATGCGACCTTACAACTACATTTATTTTGCTCATCCCTCGTTAGCTAGCTAGCAACTTTGATGGTTCTCTAAACCTACGAGCAATACTCCTTCCATCCAAATTTATATGACGCAAAGATATATTAAAAATGACTATCTTACTACCCTTAATTACTATATCTAAACACTATATACAGTACATGCATATAGAGAATATTGAGTAGACCTAGATATTTATTAGGGATATAAAGGGAATATTGTAGTATGATTTAGAATGTGAAATACACTCTATATTTATAGACTAGATTTTTTTTTTAAATACGTCTTATAAATTGGATGGATAAAGTTATTGACAGAGAAGAGATATATATATGATCACGAACTTAATTAATTTCTGTTGGTGGGTGGATCTTGGAAGGACATCCCTCTGCCTTTCCTCTGATATGCCTTTCCTTCTCATTCGGCATTCTGTGGACGTTGGATCGAACATCAGACGGTTTGGATCAAGGTGGACGAGGCGATTTCAATTTTTCGTGAGTTCTGAAGCCCTAAATTTCCCTCTTGCTTTGATCTCGACCATGAGAATGCATTCGTGGATCTGGGGTAAGGCGCATATGTGTTTTGTCGTATGTTCGATGAAAAATCTATGGTGAGATTTGAACATTGACAGTGAAGGGATCGAAATTCTAAATTTAGATATATGTAGAAATTTTTGGATATAACTCAATATCTCTAACTACCATATCTTTTAGTTCTAAGCAGGGATATTAAAGACTCCAAATAATTGAAAATTCCAATTCTGTCAATGAAGAACCTACATGACATGGTGAATGATTTGAATCCAGCAACTAGATAATTGGGTGGGAAATCTATTGGACTACAGAATAAAATCATGTTTTAAATAAACAACTAGATAGTTGGATAGGAAATCGATTGATTACTGAGTAATGACTAATAAGGTATTGTTTGAAATAAAAGATAATTTAGGAATTATGTAGTATTGGAATCCCTTAGAGCCTTTTCTTATAACTAGTATAGTGTCTGTGCTAACGCTACGACAGCAGTACACCCGTTTATCAATTAAATGAGAAGATAAGTATGAATACAACACTTAATAATAAAAGAGAAATTTAGAATTTTAAATGAATTTAGAAAGAAAAACGCAACTAAATGGAGGTTGAATGGTAAAACGGCTCCGAAAGATTTTAAATCAAGAAAGAGAAAGAAAAAGAATTTTCGATTTTAGATTATTTTTTTGACTTCCACAGAGAGCACAACGTGCTCTCTAGGCTTGGCCAGCGCAAAGGGAGGAAGGCCAGGGTGGCGGCCGGTCTCGATGGAGTCGACACAGTGCGGCGAGATCGCCGCACCAGCGCTGCATGAGGAGGAGTCACGGTTGTGGTGAATTTCACGGAAAGATGACGTTGATGGCTTGGTTACCTTCAAAATCCGGCGATCTTTACAAGAGGGAGCACTTGGGGATTTACGCAATGCGATGGGGTGGAGGAGAGCTCACGGCTTTTATAGCACCGAAACCAAATATTTATGGAAACCATAATTTGGGATCAAATCAGTTGGGAGGAAATTTTGGCAATAGAGCACGAAATTTGGGAATTAACACCATAGATGGAAAGAGGAGATTTGGTGCGGGATTGATGGAGCTTTGGAGCTTCTTTCTTGCTTTAATGGAGGAGGAAGAGAAGAAGCTTCTACAGTGCAATTTGCAACTAAAAGAAGCTACAGTGAGTTGCCTTCATTTTTTAAAATATAGAAGGATTTTTGAAAAGATAGCACATTAGGTTAAAAATTCTAGAAAAATTCTCAAAAACTTTCGATTATTTTGTACTTAATAAAATTATTTTCAAAAAATAAATTATAAATTTGCCGAGACACGCGTGCATGAGTCGTGACCAACAACCTCGCCGGCGTCGGCAAAAGCCACCGATGGCGTCGTGGAGCCATTGCGGACTTGCGTTCTCCGGCCATGTTGCCCCATCTCCGGTTTCCTTTTCCCAAAGACGTAATGTATGGCCCTTTCCTTTTCCTTGATTCCAGGACGTTTGTTTCCTTTTCCTTGTTGATGCCGGAGGTGAGGAAGGTCATTGTGTGGTCACATGGATGATTTCAGAAAAATATGGATAAATAAAATACGCTCGCCGACCGCTGGATCCGCAAGGAAAAAAAGATAAAAATTAAACATTGCTCGTCGGCCACTGGTTCCGCGAGAAAAAATTGAAAAAAATTAAGTAGCACTCACAGACAGTTGGTTCCTTAGATAAAAAATGAAAACAAAAATTCAGCGCTCTCTGTGCGCTGAAATTAGGCTCTATGGGGCTAGATCCGTAAAAAAGTCTCGAGAAGGGTCATATTCGGAAAAAAATACGATCACAATGCCAGGACAATAAAAAATTCAAGTCTTATTTTCTTGCATGCGGATCCTCCCTGTTT